>JAYESA010000002.1:127789008-128989008 GCA_036927795.1 Iris macrosiphon
CTTTGTGAGACCATGATTCTAATATTCGATTTTTTGAACGTTGGGCATCCGAACTGAGCCCGAACTCGACTCAGAAAAATCCTATAAATAGAGAAGAATTTCCATATTTCAACACAACTCATTCACTCACTTTTATATCTCTATCTTCTTGAGCTATAAACCTTCTTCATTCCCACGATCAACTCCCATCCTTCTAGTGCCAACGCGGTTCTGATTTAGAAGTCTGGTCGAGTTGTAAAAAGCTTGGTTTGTCAAGTTCTCTAGTGTTTGAAGTCGACGTGCTCTTTGGATCAAATGCGCGTGTAAAGTCTTTCAAGCCTTCGGATCAAAGCTTGTAATTTACTATTGGTGATTATAGTTGACACAACTCCGACCAAGAGTTCTCGGCCTGGACTTGTCCTCTCAGAGGGAAATCAGGATAAAATCACGATGTTTGCGTTTGCTCTTCTCAACTCTTACTTTACTGCATATTCATAATTGATATATCTGTTGGTACATATACTGCCTTTACGTAGCTTAATTTTAAATTAGGGTTTATTATTTCTGATGCACACACGCACTCTATTCACCCCCTCTAGAGTTGCCCTAATGGTCCTACAATTGGTATCAAAGCAGGTACTCTCTTGATACAGGCGTAAACTCCTAGTATACTTATATGGCAATCTTGAGACCCTTGTACACCAATAATGGTAAAGGCCAGTCTACAAATAGACCACCCATATTCGATGGTACCAATTACATATTGGAAGACACGGATGAGCTTTTATTTAAAATCTCTTGATTTTGATCCATGGGCAATTGTCACCAATGGCTACAAAAAGCCAACCAAAATAGTTATTGATGGAAATCTTATTGAAAAACCCAATGATAGATATACTGATTTGGAAAAGAAACATGCTAGTCTTGATGCTAGGGCTATTAATGCATTATTCTATGATATAGATAGGACTGAATTCAATAGAGTATCAGCCTGTATAACTTCACATGAAGTTTGGAAGCTTCTTGAGGTAACTCACGAAGGAACCACCCAGGTGAAAGAATCAAAGATCAGTCGTCTAACACAAGAATACGATGCTTTCAAGATGAAGCCAAACAAGACCATCACCCAAATATTTACTCGCTTCCTGGATATTGTAAATCCTCTGTAATCTCTTGGCAAGGAATATATGTAAACCCCCTCAACCAATTTAGGGATTATTTGTATTTTTAAAATTTGAGACTAGGGACAAACCGAGATAATTGAAATTACGTGAGATGATTTTAGGTACCCTCTGACCATATGCAACCTTAGCTACACCATGTGAATTAACTTCGTCTTGTGCAGTAATTATTAATTTAGTTAATTAATTTATGGCTAATTTCACCTTAACTGGACCTGACTGAACCATATCATTGAACCCTGGCCGGCCCAAACCCCGAGACCAACCCCGAAGCCCATCCCCTTTATAAATACATAACTTTCTTCATGAAAACCCTAAACCAACAAAACCCTCACAAACCCTAACCCTAGCCGAATACTCTCCCCCTTGCGACCAAACCATCACCACCACCACCGCCGCTTGACAGCGCCAGCACCACCCCCTTCGACTGACCCGACTGCTCCATCATCGCCCCCCCAACCGAGACTGACTGCTCCCAACGCCACCCCCCTTCGACCGACCCGACTGCTCCATTATCGCCCCCTCAACCGAGACCGACTGTTCCCATCACTACCCCCTTCGACCGACCCGACTGCTCCCATCACCCCAGCCCCCTCGACCGACCGACATAGCCCCCCCCCTCTCGCGTGCCAACCCGACCCCCCGTAGCGCTGCTGCCATTGCTGCCGCAACCGCGCCTGCTGCAGTGCCGCCGCCGCCGCTGCCACCTCGCCGAAGCCGCCCTTCCGCCGAAGTACGCCCTCGACGAGAGCAGACCCTGTCCGAGCAAGCCACGTAGAGGTAACCATATAGAAACCCCGCTTCTTCATGTTAATATCGTAGCGTCGTAGCATCGTGTCGAGAAATTTTGATATCGGACACAACCCTAACTATGTGTATGTTGGATTAATGACTAATAAGATTAGAATTTGTATAACTACTAGCAAATCCCTTAATCATGAGATATAACCCCAAGGACTAGCGTTTCACCCTAAAACCTGTACATAAACCATGTACAATGAGCATAGAAACCAAGGAACATGTGTTCGTACGGAACAGAGATCGTGGTCAAACCGTAACTTGAAATTATTGTCTCAAGGCCCAGGATGTTCGAGCACAGAACACATGTGCACCTTAGTTGTGCGCACATGTGACGTTGTATTCGAACAGACATGAACTTGCGATAATATTCAAGCGTCGCGTTGTAGTCGTGTACATTTAATGTTTAGCGTCTGATATTAGATTGTTATATTATATTTGTGTTTAGGATCTTTGGATTAGCCAGGAGATACTGCAGGAGCCGGCTTCTGGCATTCACAACTTCAGGACCCGGGAAAGATACCTTGCCATATTTACTGTCTGATTTAAATTATGCATATGTTGTATTTTATTCTTGTTGCTTTTACTTTATACAACTGTGCGCGTCCGAGATTGGTCGGGTGCAGTCGACGGATATGTCGATAATTTGTATACTGGCCTAGTACTTAGCAGACTCACCCCATTGGACGATACCCTATTATTGTCTGAGACCTGACACTTTACACGTTCACTGAGACATATTCATATTGGGATGCGGGTGGTCATTTTGCCGAGTTCCTTCGACATGGTTCTCTCGACGCGCCCTAGTATACTCTACTTGTTCACCTGTGTCGGTTTGGGTACTCGACTAGCTATCGTTACGAG
This sequence comes from Iris macrosiphon, assembly GCA_036927795.1. Classification (NCBI taxonomy): domain Eukaryota; kingdom Viridiplantae; phylum Streptophyta; class Magnoliopsida; order Asparagales; family Iridaceae; genus Iris; species Iris macrosiphon. The sequence continues at coordinate 127,791,831 of JAYESA010000002.1, forward strand.
TAACCTACATCACGGTTAGTACGTAGTTCAGGTTATATTTTATTGGTAGAGACTTGGCATATAGATACGTGGTATGCACATCGAGTATTCGACTTGCGTATCAACATTGGGCGGGGAGGACATTAGTAGGAGTATGGGATACACCCATTGGAGTCCGTAGTATCCAGAGGAGCCACGGATCCAATGACTCCCTTTACACTGCTGCCACGTTCTTTGGAGCGATATGGACGATATACTGTACTGCTGCCACGTTCTTCAGAGCGATATGGACGATATACTACACTGCTGCCACGCTCTTCGGGGTATTGGACATTATGCCTACGCCTACCCATACGTACCAAAGTTGTCCTCACATTGTATTCACTTAGATGGCTATCACACCCTTTATTGTATTTTTTTTTTAGCATTTATATATGTCATGCTTCTATGTATCTTGTTACGTCCCTCTGAGGACTTGGTACCTTTCCAGATTTGGACGAGGCTTACTACCCCACAGTATACGGCCCAGGACAGGAGACGAGATTCGCTACCGCAGAGCAGTTAGAGGTTATACCTTCAGAGTTTCCGTGATCACTTGGTAGGCCTTCTGCCTAGGATTGGGAGCATCATTATCTAGTCAGCCGATGCCCTAGTCATTATCTTTTATCATTCATTTCAGTACTTTCTTTCGTCATAGTAGTGGATTTGTTCCCACCAGACTTTATTGGTTGTACTATGATATCTTGAGACTGGTATTTATCACCCAGTAGTTTATTATTATTCTTGCAGTTTATATTGTAGATGAGATTATATTACCTGTTATTGACTGATATTGGACATGTTAGTATTTTAGGATAGTGTAGCACTCTTCGTGGATCCATTAAATTGGGATATCCTCGGAGATGTGTCAGCTGGCTATTGCCACGTGGCCTGGTCCCGTATATTTTGGGACTGGGATGTGACATGGTTTTAGTGGTGGCCCATACAGGTCGACTTATTCGCTTGTGGTATGTTAACGTGCCCAGCGAGCCTACAGTAGGATAGAAATTACTAGGTCTCATCCACTCTGATTACGTTTTTGAGCTTCCTTCGTGTTACTTCCAAATATCTGCATCCTGTTTGTTTGATTCCGTCCTCTTTCTAATGAAGTCCTATCTCTTGCAGCAAGATGAATTTGCGCAGTGGACGAGGAGCACCAAGTGCCGCGGTGCCAGATGACACCACCCAAAGAGAGGAGGTACCCCAAGGGCAACCCCCTCTACAGACCCCGCTGATATATTTGCACGAAACATCGCAGGGCGATCCTACGCTGCAGCCCGAGGGACAGACTTCCCAAACAATCCCCACGCAACATTGTGAGGGCCAGACTTCAGGAGCTACACCGATGTCGTAGACGGAGAGGCCGACATCTGAGGAGACGCCTACTGCCCAGCCAGAGATTCTACTACCACCGCCTCCACCATATCCACCCCAGATAACACAGCTAGATGGCCAGCCACAGATGCTTCAGTTCTTTCAGACTATGATGCAAGCACAGTGGCATCAGACCGAGACATTGAGGCAGAGTTTAATGGCAGTATTAGAGAGGACACCTGTCACAATACTAGTGCCAGCACCTGCACCAGCCCAGACAGGTGGCACTGTTAGATGGTTCCGACAGATGGAACCAGATACTTTCTCAGGAAATGAGACTGCAGAACAGATCTCTGATTGGGTCGCCAATACGGAGATGTTACTAGAGGCTTCACAACTGCATCCAAACCTTTGGATGACCGCAGTGAGGGCCCAACTAAAAGGCAACGCCCATCACTGGTGGGATTCTATTAAGCACAGTGTAGGCAAGAACCAGACTAGGGAACAGTTCCTAGAATACTTCCATGCAAAGTATTTCCCAACTACAGTCAAAAATGACCTATACTCCCAGTTCCTACATCTAAAATAGGGAAACATGACTGTTGACACCTATGACGTGGAGTTCAGCCGCCTTAGCAGATTTGGTACCATCCTGATACCCAATGATCTCGAGAAGGCTCAGAGATTCCATCACGGCCTCAATTTTGAGCTACAGAGGTATACCACTACACAGCCGAGGATTTCTTATGAAGAGGTTCTTATGGAGGCGAGAATCCAGGAGGCCATCGTCAGAGGAGCTAGACGTTCCAGCACGACTATACCAGCCAGAGCACAGCCCAGAGCAGGAGGACCGATCCAACGTCCCGGAGCACAGACACAGCAGAGAACAATGCCATACCAGCAAAAAGAGCTTTCGACTTGCTACCACTGTGGTAAGAGAGGACATTACGAGAAGGACTGCAGAAAGAGACTGAGGACATGTCTAATTTGTGGGTCAGACCAGCAACAAGTTTGAGACTGTCCACAACGCAGAGAGACAGCACCGCCGGCCGGATAGAGGCCAACAGCACCAGTTCCGAGGATACTACCACCACCAAGAGGTCAACGTCCGCCAGTACCTGGAGGATTTCAGAGGGGACCACCCTTGGCCCCATAGGAGGCACAGTTTGACCGAGCTCGACGGCAGAACTGAGGGCAGAGGCACGGACAGGCCTTTGCACTAGCAGCTACAGAGGAGGAGACAGAAGGGAAAGCTATCACAGGTACCATTTTGGTTACATCATTACCTGTAACTTCATTGTTTAATTCTGGAGCTACATTATCATTTATATCTAGTAGATTCTTAGCAATGCATAGAGTAGCGACTTCCCCCTTACCTAAGAGTTGGAAGATTCTTACCGGAGGAGGTATCGTGCTGGTTACCAGCACTATCAGAACGTGCTCAGTAGTTGTATGTGGTAGAGAGATGAGAGCACGATTCTTGGTATTGCCTATGCCGTACTTTGATGTTGTGTTAGGCATGGATTGGTTAAGCCAGTATAACGCCGTACTGAACAGCCGGAAGGGTAGCGTCACTTTTAGACCACCAGATCAATGGGAGTTCGAGTACATGTGAGGGACCGTCGAACAAGGAGTATGACAGATAGCGGGAACTTGCATGGCTATGGAGATTGCACCCCCGCTAATAGTTGCAGAATTCGAGGATGTTTTCCACGAAGAATTGCCAGGCTTACCGCCAGATAGGGACGTAGAGTTCACTATTGATCTAATACCCGGAGCAGCACTGGTCTGGTCCGAGTCGTGTCTCCTCGGATAGCCACCAGTGATGAGCATTGTCCGTTAATTGCATTCTAACGGCAGTCATCCAACGTTACCGTGGAAGCTCAGCTGCTTCAAGTTGATGCCGAATGTTGGTGAGCCACTCATGAACTTCTGTGGGCTCCTCTTTTCCAGAAAAAGTGCGGGGCTTCAGTTAGCGGAAATCGGTGATGGAGCCCGTAGATGGCCGTCGAGCTGGTAGGTTGGCCTGCTCCAGTGCAGTTACGATGCTGTCCCTCAAGAAATTAGCCTCACGACGCTGAGCCTCGTGTTGGACTTGTTGCTGAGCTTGCATCATCGCGTAGATCATTTGGAATATTTGTTGCCCATCAATCGGCTGTCCTGGTGGGAACACGGGCATTGGTGGAACGAACTACGGATGAGGTAGGATGTCATCACGCTGAAATCTGGAGGTAGGTTGACCTGCCTGCTGGCTCTGTTGAGTTGATGGAACTCCTCCGACTGGTGTCACTTCGTCGTCATAGGTGACACCTGTAGCTTGTGGTGTTCCGGCTGGAGTCTCGTTGCACTCTTGTGGGTCCATTTTCCTGCATCCAAAATAAACAATAAGAGGCGCACAGGAATCAAGGCAGGATGCAAGTAAATTATTTGAAGTCGATATAGAGATCAAGAATGATTCAAGCAAGTGGATGAGATCCTAAAACTTATCATATTCTTATTGCAGGCCTGTTCGGTCCCTAAGTTGAAACCGAACAATTTAGTCGTTGACCTGCATGGGCCACCACAAAAACCATGTCATGTCCCAGTCCCAAAAATACCGAGGGACTGGATGCGAGGCAATGGCCAGCAGCACGCACCGATGGACAACCCAATTTAATGGATCCATCAGGGCATGCTTAAGCTGTAGTCTAACAGTAAGATATTACAAGTCTCAGGTATTTCTAATCTCATCCACAGAATAAACACAGATTAATGCCAGAAATAATACAATATAATAACTAAACAAATCTCAAATAAGATTATCTCGGGAAACAATCCGAGAATCAGTCTGTTACATTAAGGAAATAGACAGGAAATAAAATACTGGAAATGGAAATACTGAGTATATGAAGCCGGTACTCAGGAGAAGTCTTCTGCCACGATCTCGTCCTCAGGTTCCTGTTCTGTTTCGAGAAGTGCTCATGTTTCGTTCACCTCAGGGTAGATCTCTTCGGCTATACCTGGGGACATAGTCCATTCCAGGTCCTCAGGGGACATAACAAGGTACAGAAAATACAAGCTAAAATAAATGCAGTGTAGCAATAAATAAAACCATAGGGTAAACTATATAACCAGCTAAGTGATATGCAAGTTGAGAGTTTTAGTCATACTCAGGCTGAGGCTACTACAGGATCAGTGTCGGAGAAACCCATAGCAGTATTTTCTCGAAGGGCCAGAACTGGTGTCATAGCTCTGTGTCAGAGACTAAGACACATCCAGATGTCAATATATATAATATAATCAGCCTTTGTTATGATAATACTCTCCTCACCCAATGAAATCTTACGTCTCATGTCCATGACACGCAGGATCAAAGCTAATGCAACAAGTCAGGATACAAACTAAGCATGTAAACTGTAAATGTCATGAATATGTATCCTATACGGAATCCCCATGTATATCTCAGGGAATTCCGTCACATGAATAGTGTCAGGTGTCCTGGGTTGAGCAGTTAAACAAGTTTACATATGAATCTACAAGAAATCAAGTAAAATACTATAACAGGAATCACTACGAGTTGGCAAGCTCTACTTGCCCACTGATGTATAATTAAGCCAAGGAAATAAGTAGCAAGCTGCAGGGTTTGGCAAGGTACACTTGCCCACTGATGTATAACTAAGTCCAGAAAATAGGTAGCAAAGCTGCAAGTTTTGGCGAGGTACACTTGCCTGCGGTTCCGGCTCTGATTGCGGCTCTGACTTCGGTTGGATTTGCAGGCGGTACTCCGGTTGCTAAAATAAATATCACCATCAAATCCAAAAAATATCAATCAGCTAAAAATGCCTGTCCTTGAGTCCAATTTGGAGACAAGGGCAAAAACGACAATTTCGGGTCAAAACGGGGTCCACATGTGGGCCCACTTTGCACCGAAAAATGTGTCAGGGTCAAAGGTCTCCAAATTCACCAAACTTAGTGTCAACAGATCAGGAACGATGATACGAACCCAACAGAACTTGCAGAATTGGATTCCGATGAGCCGATCATAAAATCGCCCGTCGAGCGGGGCCTATGGGGCCCACGACACGCGATTTCGTCAACGTTCTCAGAATCGAACCAAACTTGGGTCACAGGACCAGCGTATCGCTACGAGTCCAATGGCGCAAGTTTCGTTTCAATCCGACATGTGTACACAAAGTTAGGGTAAAATACAGAAAAGTCGGATACGGGACGATGTCCGCGGATACGCGTTGATCCTGGTGTGCACGCACACCCGAATCGACTTGTACGAAATCCCACACGTCTGTATCGATGACGCGCACGTATCTGTGAAGACCGCGTGCGACCAAGTCGTCCCGTTTGGCGGGGCGTACCCAGTTCCGAGGTGAATTGGGGCATTATTTTTCCTATTTTTGGATCGAGGTGTGCGATCACCACAGGACGCGATGCCCTGAGCGGTTTGTCCGGACACCGAGAGGGTCATACAGGCTTCGCAACTTAATTTACGGAATTGAAAACAGGGTTACGAGCAAAAAGATACGCGTACCTGAACAGGGTCCAAAAACAGGGTTCTCGTCGTGTCCGACACGACACAGGACACGTGTCCTGTGTCCGACACAGGAAAATAGGAATTAGGGTTATGGTTCAGCGGCGGGGACGGCGGCCGGGCTGAGGCAGAGGGGCCAGAGGCAGCGGGGGCACGCGGCGGCGCTGGAGGCGGGGGCACGCGGCGGCGCTGGAGGCGGCGGAGGCGGCGCGGGGAGCTGCCGGAGCTGCTGCTGTGCTGCTGCTGTTCGTCGCCGGTAATCGTCGACGAGGAGAGGAGGAGGGAGGAGGGAGGTGGCTGACGGAGGAGGAGGGCCGGGCGGCGTCGACTGCGGGCTGGTCTGGCGGAGGGGGTCTGGCGGTGGCGAGGTAGCGTCGACGGGGAGGGGGAGCCGGAGCCTAGGGTTTATATAGGCTGCCGGGGGGGGTTGCCGGCCGGGCGAGGCGGAGAGAGGGGGACGTGGCCCGGGCGGAGCGGCGAGGGTGGCGGGCTGGGCGACGCGTGGCCGAGCGGAGTGGCCGGAGCGGCGGTGGACGCGGGGCTGGGGCTTCGTGGGGGCGGGTCTCCCGATGCGGGCTAGCGGGCGGGTCTGGCCGACCCGACCCGACCCGCTAGCAATGCGGGCTGGGCCGGTCTGTGGGCCTGGGTCCAGTGGGCTTGGGCCGGGCCGGTTTATTAAAAATAAATAATTAATTAATTAAATCATTAAATAATTAATAAATAAATAAATAATTTTAATAAATAGTTTTTAGGTGTTTTAAAATAGGTCCGGGGCCCGATAAATTCCAGAAAAATTACCCTAAGTCCAGTTTTTCATTTTACACCCAAAAATATTATTTTCATAATATTTTAATATTATTTATTATCAATTAAAAATTATTTAATAATTAAAACCCTGTTTTTAATTATCGAAAATTTCCAGAAAATTCTAGAAAATTGTAAAAAATCCAAATCTTGAAAATCTTGAAAAATCAGGGGGTTTACACCTGTTGTGTTAGTTTTTGGTACCCATGCATAAACATTCATATCTACTAACTTTCTAGTTTTACAGCATCTAGATATATGTCCTTTCTTACCACAGTAGTGACATATAGCTGTATGATTGGTGCTTGGTGCAGCATGACAGATATGATTGTGTGAAGCAGTTTTTTGTGTGGGACATTTATTTTTGGTAGAATATAGTACATGATTGTGTGGGACATTTCTTTGGGATCTTCGTGGATATCTATAATAGAATGCATGATTATCTTCGGTTCTATGTGTATGATGTGTTCTGAACGTATGATTGCATGAACTGTTATGCATGTAGGTAGGAGCATAGCTGTGAGTGTTCTTTTGTCTTACTACGTGTCTCGTGTTAGGTTGGGTAGAGGTTTGTTCGACCTATTTACCCAATATAATATCTAATATTTTAGATGTAGCATATACTTTATCATATTTAGCAGTGAGAGCATATATTCTATGTGCAGTAATGGAATACTTCTTCTTTTAGGATTCGAGTTCTTCCTTAAGTTTAGCGTTCTCCTGAGAGAACTTGTCAAGACTAGCAAGTGCCTCGTGGAGGTTAAGCTTATGTCTAGAATTCTCATCTGAATCGTTAAAGGTATTATTTACTTCACTTAGTAGAGATGTTAGTCTTTCTATTTCAGTCTAACATTCGTGAACATCTTTCTTAACATGCTTGTACTTGTTTCTAAGTTTCCTAAAATTATCAAGCAGATCACTAAAAGCATTACCTAGTTCATCAAAAGTAAAATCATCATAAGAGTTTTTATCCGTTACCTGATCAGCTAACGCCATGAAGCATAGGTTTGCTGCTTCTCGAGGATTCTCTTCTTCGAATTTACTAACTTTGCTTTCGTGCCAGATACTAGTGTTTGCATATTTTTGTGATGATGTTCTTCTGGATGAGTGATTGTGGCGATTTCCTTTTCTTAGGGTTGGAAAATCTTTCTTTATATGATCTGTCTTTTTACAGTTGTAGCATATATGCTCTTCATCACTGTTATTAGTAGGCTCCTTTTTCTTTGATCTCTCAAGTTTTAGAAATTTTTTAAAGTTTCTAGTGATCAGGGCAACTTTCTCATCTTGAGACTCATCGTCGTCGGAGTTATAGTTGGTGACCTTTTTGTGATGTGCCTTGAGAGAAATCGTCTTCTCCTTGGGAGTGGGTTCTTCAAATTTCTTGAGATCCAGCTCGTGAGGCATCAACTTGCCCATGAGCGTCTCAAAGGTCATCGTGGTAAGATTATTCCCTTCTATGATTGCAGTGGCCTTGGGATTCCAATTCTTGGTGAGTCCCCTGAGTACTTTACGAATCTTCTCATGATTGTTGTACTCCTTGCCAAGTGATAATAGAGGGTTGACGATGTCGAGGGATCTCGTGAATATTTGAGTGATCGTCTCATTTTGCTTCATCTTGAATGCTTCATACTCTTGTGTTAGACGACTTATTTTTTATTCCTTCACTTGAGAGGTTCCTTCATGAGTGACCTCAAGAAGTTTCCATACTTCGTGCGAAGTTCTACAAGTGGAGACCCTGTTAAATTTAGTTTTGTCTACAATACAAAATAGAGCGTTAATAGCTTTAGCATCAAGACTAGCTTTTTTTTTTGGTGTCTGTGTATTTATCATGAGGTTTCTCTACAAGGTTGTCATCTATGACTATTCTAGGTAGCTTCTTGTACCCTTCTACTACTCCAGCCCAAAGGTCAAAATCAAGTGACTTTAGGTAGAAACTCATACGTGTCTTCCAATAAGTATAGTTAGTACCATCAAATAGGGGCGGCATATTTTTGGACTGGCCTTCACCATTGTTGTGTGGATAGATCTAACAGTTTCCATAAGTCTCTTAGGATGTTAAGCCAAATATCAAGAGAACTAGCTTTGATACCAATTGAAGGACCATAAAGCAACTCTAGGGGGTGAATAGAGTGCAGCGAAATAATCTACCCAATTTAAGATTATCAGAATGAAGGCAGTTGCTAACTAATAATGTATATAAAGACAGTGAAGTAAAGCAGTAAAGTAGAGAGAGAAAGCAAACACAAATACCAAGATGTATACTGATTTTCCTCTGAGAGGACTAGTCCAGTCCCGAAAACTCAAGCTCAAAGTTTTATCCAATATAATCACCAATAATGAATCACAAGCTTTGATCCGAAGGCTTGCCACTTCTTTACACTACGAGGTTTGATCCGAAGTCTCGCAACTTCACAGCTAGAGAGAGAGAAACTGATGGAGCCAAGCTCTTTACAACTCTGTAGACTTCTAGACCGAGACCGCACTTGGCACTAGGAAGGCTAGGGAGTTGCTCTTAGAGATAGAAAAGTTAAGGCTCAGATGTTTGCTCACAATAGGATAGAAGGATTAAGAGAAGATGAGTGAGTAGGAATGTAGAAATCCAATCATATTTATAGTGTGGTGGCAAACAGAATTCGGCCAGAATTCGGATGGGGTTTAATTCAAATTTTTGAACGTTGGGCCAGAAAATCATGAATATTACTATTGTGCTGATTTTATACCAAAGGGGTAACCGAGTTTGGCACGAGTTCGGCTTGAGTTCTGTTTCTAAGTATGGTAGACTTTGTTAATGGATGTGGCATGATTTGGTGGATATGTTCGATGGTTTATTTGAGTGGACTAGGTATCTGGGTATAGGTACTTTGATTTGCTAGTGCGACTCAGCTTACATCAATTCTAGACTCAAATAAATAAAAGATTATATTTGGATAGATGCAATACAGATGACATGTAATAGCAGCGTTGAGGCTTCAGATCACGACATATCAAAGCATGATTTAGGTAACTATCAAAATCAAGTTGATTGAGACCGGATGGGCCAACAACCAGGATTCTAACGTTCGATTTTCTGAACGTTGGGCATCTGAACTCGGCCCGAACTCGGCTCAGAAAAATCCTATAAATAGAGAAAAAATTTCACATTTCAACACAACTCATTCACTCACTTTCATATCTCTATCTTCCTGAGCTATAAACCTTCTTCATTCCCAAGATCAACTTCCAGTCTTCTAGTGCCAACGTGGTTCCGATTTAGAAGTCTGGTCGAGTTGTCAAAAGCTTGGTTTGTCAAGTTCTCTAGTGTTTGAAGTCGGCGTGTCCTTCGGATCAAACGCACGCGTGAAGTCTTTGGAGCCTTCAGATCAAAGCTCGATGTTGTAAGAAGTTTGCAAGCCTTCGGATCAAAGCTTGTGATTCACTATTAGTGATTATAGTGGATACAACTCAAAGCAAGAGTTCTCGGACCTGGACTAGTCCTCTCAGAGGAAAACTATGATAAAATCGCGGTGTTTGCGTTTGCTCTTCTCAACTCTTACTTTACTGCATATTCATGATTGATATATCTGTTGGTACATATACTGCCTTTATGTAGCTTAATTTTTAATTGAAATTTATTATTTTTGCTGCACACACGCACTCTATTCACCCCCTCCCCCCCCCCCCCCCCAGAGTTGTCTTAACGGTCCTACAGTTTTCTATTAGATAACATAGTAAATTTTGATATACTTATTCTTCTTCTCTTTTCCAATATCTTTTAGTCATAATTATAAATGTTTTGGATAGTAAAAACTATTTAATATATATATGGGTCCGGATCGAGAGCCACGTTTCTGGAGCCCCGTCGAAACCGCGATCCTCGACCGTTGGATCGAGCGGACCCCCCCCCCCGATCTGATGGTGCAGGAGGACAGGACTCCGCGGACACACACACACACACACACACACACACACACACATATATATATATATATATATATATATATATATATATATATATAGAGAGAGAGAGAGAGAGAGAGAGAGAGAGAGTACGGGAGGTGAGATGGCACCTCACTCTCAAAACAAGGGTGGCGGTGACGTGACACAATCTCAATCACACAACCCACACATTTCATATTTTGAGAAAAATTGACAAATTGCACTTAACCCCCTCCCCTCGTTTGTGTGGTTGGAATTGTGCCACGTCACCGCCACCCTTGTGTTTTTGGGTGAGGTGCCATCTCACCCCTCCCCCCCCCTCTCTCTCTCTCTCTCTCTCTCTCTCTCTCTCTCTATATATATATATATATATATATATATATATGTTTAATTATTTTGTCAATTAATTAATAGTTTGTCCTCTTCCTCTCTACTTAATTAACTCTGTTTTGGTTCAATTGTTCTAGCAATTAACTAATACTTAGTCCCATAATTTTGTAAATAAATATATTTTCAAATTGATTAAGTGATTTATTTTCTATTTTCAATTTTCTAATATGAAAATTTTAATATCGGAACCTTATTAAAATATTAAGTAAAATTTAAATATATTTTATTTATAATGTATAAGTTTTTTGTTTATTATTATTTATAAATTTAATTTATTTAAAATATATTTTATTGTAATAATTTATTTATTGGATAAAATCAATATTTAAGCGAATGTGGAGAGACTGCAGAAAGCACGGACACCTGCTAGTACTTTACAAAGAAACACATTCATGATCCAAAATTTTCTTTCCCCGTGACTCATGCAACACTTAAAAAGTTCAATAAAGCATCAATATAAAAGTTTTAGGACCTTGTAGAAATTTTATTTTCATATTGTTAATTAAGAATCTTAGTCAAATGAAAAGAGTTTGCCAATGCAATCCTTTTCAGAGTGAGCATGTCCGGAAGTGTTTTTATACGCACAAAGTTTCATGTTAGAAACTTTCGGTGTAGTTTAGCCCGGGTGCACCTAGTAAAATCCCAAGTGTATATATCAGAAAGCTTTTAAGTTCTTACCATTATTTGGTCAGTGGGATCCACATAATTTTGACCGCAAATTTCCCAGAGGAACTCAATGTGTTCTTAATTTTTATAACTCATGTAATTTATGATCGCTAGATTACATCTATCTTAACTTTTGACTCTTTTAAAAATACTAAATACAAAATTATAAAAAATTTAACTAAAAAATTTGTCCACTTATCATATCATTATTGTAAGCTTAACTCATGAGCTCTATTAGAACAATCTTTAAGGAACTTGAGGTAATGCCTACCCTTCCCAATTTCGAAGGATGGTCATGATCGTGACAATGTAGAAATATGTTGTGTTGTTGGTCGGGTTAGATCTAGATAGCATTTATATGGATTCGGAGCTTGTCCTTCTTATAGTCTTTGAATACATTTGTTTGATATATAAATTTTGATTTAATTATGTTAAGCATATCTATATTTTATGTTTATTATACATAGTGCTTCTACATTGAAACTAATTATACGGAATATTTCTCTCGTTTAAAAAAATATATATATAGGGGTAGTTAGTATTATAACTTTCTATAGAAAATATAAAACATATGGTAGTTGATGTAATTAGTTTCAAAATAAGAATATTACGTATAATCAATATAAAACATAAGAATGGTCAACATAATTAACTCTATAATCTTTGTTCGACATCCCTTTCTTTCGATCACATCGTCATTGACTCTGTGTGTGTGTTGATTAATTTTGTTGTAGGCATGATTTTTTCGATTCCTAAAAAAATAGTAGGTTTGGTTGTGTTGTATAAAGATCCATATATATGAAAATTAGATCTTTCGTATGAGATTGCTTCTTGGCTTTGTTTTCAGTTATTTGGTCTAAATATGATAGATTTTATTAATATGTGTTCTAAAAGTACATGTTAATATATTAATAAATATGTATTTTATATTAATATTTTAACTAGCATATTTATCAATACACATTTTATATTTATCAATTTATATTTTAAGTAAAATATGTATTTATAATTGTGTTGAAGAAAGTACTCATCTAAAATATACATTCATCAATGTATTAACATGTGCCTAAGAATGTATTGGTGGAAAGAGGTATAAGATCATGGCTGGGTGGCGGAAGATCGGTGGATCGAACCACGGAGACGTATTATTTCTTTTATTTATTTGGTAGGAGTTGAAAGCAGTGGACCAAAAAAACATACAACGTAACGTGCACAAATTTTTGAACGTTGTGACGGACATCTAAAAAAAATGTGCCTAAAAAACATGTTAACAAAACCTAAATATGATATCATGCCAAACCTTGTTTTACTAGTGGTATCAAATGACATGGGCTAAAATTATGGTACATGTGTCACGACCCGATTCCGTGGAATCGTTGGGGCGTCCCCCGAATCGTGACCGCCGTGCGGACCTGGGGTTGCGCCCGCAAAGGCTAGAGTATTTTGCATAACGAGCACATATTCAGAGTACGCAGATAAATTGAACACAAGTTGAGACATGAAAAAGTTCTCTTTATTGATAATGAACATCTATTACAAACTCCTGAACGAGTCAGCTAATTTGCCGCACGGGCTTACAAAAGTGTTGACACAAAATGAGATAGCAGTCATGTACATTACATCCCTTTACTAAACTTCAAAATGTATAGACCTCCGGGCTGGAGGATGGCTTTCCCACGGAGCTGCATTGTGTATATAGAGTTGTAAGCTCCTTCTTCAAAAATGCTTCAAGGGCGGCGTGATCTGAACACCCTACAACTGGACTGGATCGGGAAGACGACTTCGGCTCCTCGCTCGGTTTGCCTTGGTGCGGGAAACCTGTTTCAACGAGGGTCAGTATGTCAAAACATACTGGTGAAGACAAGCTAACCGAACTATACCAATTAACACGTTGTTTATATGAAGCATGCATATTATTTATGGTTTTCTATCTTGCCTTAGTTCATTTACAAGTAAGCAGCATATAGAATTTACTGAAATGAACTTGCCACCGTTCGGTGGATTTTACCTGCCCGTCTGAACGACCTGCACAATACTTACCATGCCTTCCCTGCCACGAAGACACAAGTTAGTTTGCAACAGGTTTAAATATACACGAGGATCACTGGATTGATGCCATAATGGACGTAGCCAAGGACAAGGATAGCATGCTACGAGAGTACACGATGCGCTGCAAGCTATCCTGTCCCGTACAAGATGACTACACACGAGTTTCGCCCGGATCGGATCGGTGCCAGTGCCCCAGCGACCGTCCGCAGAACAAAGACCTTGTGCACAAGTTGTCCATGATCGAATACGATTATTAAGTTGACAATTCATGCAGTTGAGGCAACACGAGTACAAGAACACGAGTACACGACAAGCAGTATTGCATGATTCATTTTATATAGCCTCCCTGAACAATTATTCGCATACAAGATATGATTCATACTTAGCACGATTTATAGAATATTTGCAACGAACTAGCATACAATAAGATAACAGTTCACAAGTTTGATTGACAAGCATAATAATCCAAGCCTATTCCTTTTTTATCTTGGTATCTTTTATTATTATTTGGTATCGTCTGATCGGGGCAAACAAGGATACAAGATTAGGTGTGAAGACTTGGAAGCAGGGCTAGCTAATCGGATGGTATTCACTCACTTAGTTGGTTGGAAGGGAGAAGGAAAGAGGCGCTTCAAGACTCCGCTCGCAAGCCGCCTACTGCTCGTTCACCTGCATCACGAACAGCTTGATCAATACATCTTCCTCTTTTTCCAAATCTCGGAATTGAAGTGCAGTTCAAAGAACAAAAATAATAAAATCCATCGAAACCGTTCAAGAAAACTCAAGCAAATCCGAAAACCAACTCAAAGCACGAAAGCAACAAGCGACATAAAAAACCGAGGCAACAAAGATAACAGCGGAGAGGTCCCTCCTGACTCTGCCGCTAAGTCGATCCTGGGGCACGGTCCACTGAATATGGGAATCGATTCCGAAGAAGCAAATCCATAACGAGGACGAGTTCTTGTTTTAATCTATCCTGATCGAACGATACCGTCTTGTATTTCTTATCCGCGCTCCCCGCACTGGGGGAAACGGGGCGCTACAACATGCAGGACTATGGATGTGAATAGGGGTGCAAACGAGCCAAGTCGAGCCAAGCTTTCATAAGCTTGAGCTTGGCTTGATTAGAATTAACCGAGCTGGAGCTCGAGCTTGATAAATTTTTTATTTTAGAGCTTGAGCTTAGCTCGAGCTTGGCTTGATAAGCAAGCTTGATTCAAGCTTGATAAACAAGCTTGATAAGCTCAAACTCAAGCTCGTTAAGCTTGATTTCAAGCTTGTTCAGCTTTATTTCAAGCTCATTAAGCTTGATTTCGAGCTTAACGAACTTGATTTCAAACTAGTTAGGCTTGAATTCAAGTACCTATAATATTAACAATTTATTTATAAAAAATTAATTTAAAAAGTTTCTTAATATCAATTATTAAGGATATATAATTATATATAATGCACACAACCATATTGTTATACAAACATGCATAAAATTAGAATTAAACAAAGAATAAATTTAGATTTAAATAAAAAAATAAATTTGTAGACTACCAGCAACGAGCTCCTAAACGAACTTCTAAACGAGCCAGCTTACGAGTCAGCTCGCAAGCTTCTAAACGAGTCCGCTCGCAAGCTCAAACGAGCCGAGTACTTCTAAGCTTGAGCTTGGCTCGTTTATTAAACGAGCTCGAAAATGAAACTTGAACTTGGCTTGTTTACTAAACGAACCGAACTCAAACGAGCTTTTATCGAGCTGAGCTTCGAGCAGCTTGTGAACGGCTTGGCTCATTTACAGCCCTATATGTGAACATGTCACCCCCTGAAGGTGAACTCGAAATAGTCTAGACGTGAAAAATAATACGAGTGTGATATTTCTCTTAATAAGAACATAATATGTTGAACTCCATGTTGTACAGATTCATTGGGTATAACTCAAGGTTGGGATTGTTGTCTTGTTTTTACTCGAAGGGACAAAATCACAGTATATTGAATCTCATCTTGTTTGGCTCCATAATTGAGATGCAGATTATTAGTCATAATTATTTTTTAATGAGAATTAATATTAATGACTAAATGCTATGAAAACATAATTCAAATACCAATTTGAATGTTAATGACTAACAGGTTTTGTCCGAATAAAATTTTAATGTTAGTAAAAGCTATCAAAAAGTCATTTTAATGCTAGCTAAATGCTATGCACCCCACTCCTCCCTCCTATCATTTAATTTTTTTACTATACAGAATTCAAAAAGTCATTTGAATGTTAATGACTTACTGCTATCAAAAAGTCATTTGAATTTTGAATGAACCGTTTCTAATTAATTAATTATTGATTGACTGGTGGCCAAATAGGCAAGATGAGCTTCCTGGGACTCTCAACCAAACCAACCGTAACAAGTAATGAAAAATTATGTTCAGCTAACGGGAAAGAAAGAAGACAAGCAAAGTGAGATCCCGATCTGGATAAAGCGCTTGCTATTGCTGTTAGGTCAGTATACGATAGAAGCTATCATAATTCATATACTAGGTTTGTTATTCAACTATCTTACTTTCCGTTAATGAGGGCTTCTACTTTGATTGATTAGCTGGAATTAGCAGTACGTAGGCAATTGCGAATTCAGGCCTGTGAAAAAACTGTTTTTTTAGATGCCCGATAATACGTACGAAAATTTACGCACGCTTCGTTGCATTCTATTTGGACCTACTGTCCCACACCATATCATTCAAAACAAAAAATTATATAGACACCTATAGGAGAAGGAGATATGTATGAATAATGCTATTTGTACCTCCAAAGTATCCTTCCAAACCATCCCTCCTTATGTGCCAGATGACAATGCGATTAATGTGGCAGCTAATATGACAAATTATAAATTAAAATTAACATTAAAATTAATATTAACATTAACATTAAAATTAATATTAACATTAACATTAAAATTAAAATTAACATTAATATTAGCACTAACATTAATATTAACATAAAAATTAACATTAATATTAATATTAACATTAAAATTAATATTAAAATTAAAATTAATATTAATATTAACATTGAAAAATTTTGGGTGATTAATTTTTTGGATTAAAATTTTTCATGTCAGCTGTCATGTCAACTATCACATAATGTTATTTAGCATGTCACGTCAGCCGCCACATAAGAAGGTATAATTTGAAAGAATATTTTGAATGTACGAATAACATTACTCGATAAATAAAGTGATTTGTGAGATATCCGAGACGAGTTGTATAAAAAAAAAACAATAATGCTAAGTTTACTACCAAATGCTTACAACCCTCTCACTCTCCCTGTTATGTGGATTACTTCCGGCCCCACCTCTTTTTCAATGAACGACCGTCACGTAGCATTTCGGCCACATGACGACCATTTGAACAGCCACCGAAACCCACCTCTCCTCCCTCCTCCAATACGGTTGTAAGAGGGTTGTATGCATTTGGTTGTAGTCATAGCATATTCCTAACAAAAATTGTAAAAAAAAATTGTGGAGTTGGCTTTTGACAAATCGGATTATTCCAGGTGGTTTTATTTTTCGGTAACTTGCACTAGTTCTCAATCGTATTTCTCGTTGTCCTCAAACATTTAGTTTGTGGTTCGTGTGTCGAATCGGAATAAAAAAAAAGAGAGAGAATTATTTAGTTGAAAATTATGAATTTGGATCTTAATATCAGTCAAATCCCCTGTCTAAGTAAACGTGGTTCACTACGAATGGGAAGCACAAACTACTTTGGATTCTCTGAAACATGGCTGTGTCTCCTGATGATGTGCTGCTCTTTTATTTATTTATTTATTTATTTATTTATTATTGTGAAGCTCAAGACCAGAATCAATGCACCCCAACAAATTTATTACATGCAACTCGGTCAAGGCTCAGATCAATAAATTCGGTCTTATAGATGTTCAACGGTTATTATAAGACAAATTTTATAACTGTTCACTGACATGTGGGCCACGGAAGAACTTGAGAAACGTGTGCGTTACCACGTCTGGCCTACTCGTAGGTGGATGCTTATGTAAGAGCTTACTGTCATATGGGTCCCGAGATATGGACGTGGACGCAATACATGTATTTGTTAAAATAATAATAATAATAATAATGATGAGATAGTAGTGTGTTGGATTTTTTTCACATAAGGGATTTTATCCTTAAGACCAAGTCCAAGAAGGATTATGATCGCATTGGCTCTTTTTCTTTATACTGGACTTGACGTTTCATTTACGATCAATTGCAATCAGCAACCTATCGTTTTTCACAATCTCGATCCATCGTCGGACGATGTCAACCTGAACTAGTGAGAAGTTGTCGACTACTAATCATTGAACTATTTTGGTATCTTTTAATGCTATTTTTGTGCTCTTTCAATCTATAATCGTCATCATTATTTCTTTTTTAAGTAGAACTAATTATATTGCATTTTGGAAGACCAAGAACTGTAGAAAATTCCTACAGATCTGTATGTTGTTAAGACTGTAAAAATTTTCTACAGTTCTAAATACTTCAAGGAGTGTAAAAATTTTCTACAGTCCCGACATCATACATGACTTATGAAATAGTATAAATTTTGAGTATCATATGGACTTTAGGACTATAAAAAAAATTGACAGCCCTAGTTATAGGCATAACTGTCAAAAAAATTGACAGACCAAGGTTCTAGTAAGTTTTTATTATGACTGTCAAAATATTTGACAGCCCTAGTTATAGGCATAACTGTCAAAAAAATTGACAGTCCAAGGTTCCAGTAAGTTTTTATTATGACTGTCAAAACTTTTGACAGTCCTACCTATAGCCAGGATTGTCAAAAAATTTGACAATTCTAACTAAAGTCGGGGACTGCCAAAAAAATTGACAGACCTCGCAATTATGGACGAAATTTAGAAGATCAAAAACCCTAGAATGGATTTAAAACTTCAGAAATCTTCCCAAAATGAATCATAAATTGTCACGTCCCAGAACCAGAATACTGGAAAGCGAGAGCGGACAAAGCCAGCTACGTACATCAGAGTACTCAATACCCCAAGATACGGTCACGGCTGTCTAGACATGTTAGGGTTTACTCTACAATCCAACGGGCATTCCTGGGTCAAGAGTCCTAGTTGTCTCAATCTCAAGCAAGCAACAAGTTACAAGAAGTAGAATCACCAAACATATAATAGTAAGGCGTCCCAAACTATACATACATAGATGATCATGAAGCTAGTTACCAAAATGAAGAACTAGCAGGGTGCAATATTACATGATCAGCTCAGCTCTAGCTATAGTCTAGAATATGATTTACATGTAGGCCCGCAGGCTAGAATGTCAAGTACCAAAATACGAGCTAAATACGTGCTCGAGGGGCTAAACGCCTCAAAAGTATAAGTACAAGATCAGGTGGGTGATAAAGAATGAACCCACTCAAATCCTCGGGTGTTCCTCGTGTTCACCATCTGGAGGCAGAAAGTACGAAAGATCCTGCGGTGTTGCTCCAAAATCTGGCCATACAAAAGT
The DNA here is from genome assembly GCA_036927795.1 of Iris macrosiphon. Taxonomy (NCBI): domain Eukaryota; kingdom Viridiplantae; phylum Streptophyta; class Magnoliopsida; order Asparagales; family Iridaceae; genus Iris; species Iris macrosiphon. The sequence goes on from JAYESA010000002.1 coordinate 127,811,007, forward strand.
AGGGGGGTCAAATCCAAAACAGCAAAGCACCACAAGGGAGCCAACTTAGGAACTAAAAACCAGCATGCAAACATTCAATAACATAAGGAAATACAAATAAATGCAACAGAGAATTAAGCAGTTTAAGCTGTTATGGATTCAGTAACGAGTACAGTTCATGATTAGTAGTTGGATAATTCAAGACAAAACTAGAAAATATGCAATCACGGCCAAACATGACCTACGACTTACAACCATTAACTAACTAGGGTTATCACAATCCTGGTTACTAACAAATGCAGTTGAGATTCCATACAACCACATGCCCTGCAGACTATCCGGATTATCCAGACGTAAGAGTACATAACATAGATTAATTAAGTATAAAGTATTTTTCTGCTAAATTGTAACACTCGACGGTATGCTAGAAGTGTGCCCCTCTCGACGAAGAGCTCCAAATCCATCAGGTATCACTAGAATACCGGGATTGCATGTAGCCAGAAAATCTCTCTAAATGCTTCTAGATAATTATTCTAGTTATTAACTTAGGCAAGTTATCAAGGATTCCAGACCGTGGTGCTCAGGAATGTGCCTTAGACATAATGCAAGACTGGACAATAGCTTGGCAAGTAAAATCAGGACAGGGACAAGCAATCAACTATGATAATTTATCTTATCAGTACAGACATTTTAGTTATGGAGATTCTATCATGTCAGAATTGAGCTACGTCGAGCCACTATCAGGTTTATCAGTACATGTCAGGTATCTGGAGTCAGGGATCAAGTTCATTCAGTACAAGTCAGGTATATGGAGTTCTCAGTTTAATAGTGCCATTACATTCCATGTTCCGGGTATTCCATGTTCTGGTAAGTGTAGCATCCGGGTTATAAGTAATTAGAAATAACATGCATCATATGAATTTAACTAATTGAGCCAAGCACAATGACTAAATAATCCATAAGAGAACATATAACAAAGGAAAACATTGCTAATAAAAGTGCTAGAAGTGCATGAGATGAGCTGGCCGCAGGCAAGAAACATGCCGCATGCAAAAAACATGATGCATGCAGGAAGCTGGCCGCATGGATCAAACTGGCCGCATGAATCATCGCAAGGTCCACTCTTCGGGACAAGGGTTGAGTGACAAGGAATAAATAAATAAATACAAGCCCATGAAGTGACTAGCCAATAAAGCGTGTCAGAGAAGTGACCGATGTGACTGGCCAATAAAGCGTGTCAGAGAAGAAAAGACAAATTCAGGGGAAATCGTGCCAAGGCGGTGCCAAGTCATGCATTGAAAAAATGGACGCATAGCTCAGAGCCGCATGGACAATTTTGGTCGTATGCTCCTCTGGGCCGCATGGACTCAGGAACTTAGAGAATTTTCTTTCGTTCAAGTTTTATGCATGTGGTCGAGGGGCGCATATGCAGATTCAGTCATGCGTCCAAAAATGGCCGCATGCTGAGTTTAGAGCTAGGAGTCCAGGCCGCTTGCAAAGCAGGTCGCATGGAGCTCCTTCGTCCCAGAACAACAAGTTTCAGTCATGTGAAAGGTCTAAGTCCTGAAAATATGATTCTCCATGAAATCCTCATTTCTAGCTCAAATATAGAGAAGTAAAGTTTTAAACCACTTGAAATTAGATGTTCTCTCACATAAAATAACTAGTTTTGGAAAACAACAAGTTTTAAGAGATCAAAACCATGAAAATGTCAAGAACACATTAAACTAAAAATGTAGATCTAGTCCAACCAAGCTATCAAAACCCAAAATACCAAGAATTAAACATGCATAGGAGTTCATAGAGCACAATATAGACTAATAAAATGCAAGAAATCCACAATAATAAAAAGTGCAAGTTCTCCATCATTTGTTATATGTACTTGCCTAAAACCACCTCTAACTACTACCACTACTACCAAGGGAAAGGGGAGGGGACCGGTCCAGGGATGCTCTCGTCTAAGGAGGAGGGGAGAGGAAAGGAGAAGAAAATGAAAAGAGGGAAAAGTGAAAGAATGGGGAAGAGAGAGAAAGAGAGAGGTTATATATCAAGTGTGGTTAACACTATGCACAAATCTAAAAATTACATGAGAGCAGCTAGAGAAATCCAGAAAAATATACGGGAGGCAATATACAACAATATCATACATATACAAGATATGAACATGAAAAAAATACGCAATAGTGAGACGAGTCTCACATAAATCAAATTTTAGCCCCTAGAAGATGAAATCTATGCATGAACATGAAACCATAACTTATTTGGAATTTGAAAAAGGAAAGAAGAAAATATTAAAAAGGAAAAAAAACATAAAAAAATTGACTTTTATACTATTTAGTGAGCTAGTCCCGAGTAAGTTTTGAAGTGTCCTAATAAAAACTTTATATATAATATAAAGTTGACTTTTATACTATTTAGTGGGCTAGTTCGTGTCCCAATAAAAACTTTATATTATATATATATATATATATATATATATATATATATATATATATATAGAGAGAGAGAGAGAGAGAGAGAGAGAGAGAGAGAGAGAGAGAGAGAGAGAGATGATCGAAATTTTTGCTCTTAAGCTTTATGTTTTCCGAAATAACAGTCATTGGATTATATTTTTTGACTGTTCAGATTAGATTATTAAAGTATCAATTTTCTTTTGCAAAAAATTGATCTGATCTGAACGGTCAAAAAAGACAATCCAACGACTGCTATTTCGAAAAAAAATGCAAAGTTACTTAAGAGCGAAAATTTCGATCCCTCCTCATTTTTAGGTTTCGGCGTACAACCCTTGTACAAGTACAACATAGATAGTATTTTACATACTCATGAAAATATATTTTTGGGTTCTAAAAAGTTCTATTAAGAAATTACAAAAAAGAGAGAATATTTTGCATATCTCAATTATATTGGGTACTGTTTCCAACATGTCAAATCACTTCCTAACATGCTCAGAAGAGCCTCTTTGGAACCTAGAGATGGGAGCCATATTGAACACAAACGTCAAATAAGATTGTGTCGGATAAATCATACAAGACACACACAGAAAAGTGGAAAACACCAAATAGTGTGTGTCACGGACGTTTTGACGTTTTTGACAAATTTTGTGCACATGCGGAATCCAGGCGTTTTGGTCATTGGTCAAAATCCCCATAGAAACAACAAATGCTCTAAAACCCAAATTTACCAAGCATATTAATAAATCAATCCTGGCACAGATAGATAATATATGTGCTTGAACATAACAAGTTGAAGTGGCTATGGTGTGTCTTCATAACTCATCTTTGCCTTGTTGTACGTGGTGTGGGCTCACACTTAAAACACCTTGTTGGAAGAGAATACGAGAAGGCAGACATAAGAAAAAGTAGGAGCCCACACGTAAAACAACCAACCGTGAAATATTGACAGGCCCCTCGTCAATGCAACAACTTGGTGACCACAACAACTGGCCTTAACCCTCAGTTCCTGTCTTTCTGATCATCCTGTGGCTGTCAGGTGGGCCATTATACACAAGAGGCCATGAGAGAAGGAAGAGAACATAATGGAACCCATGAGATCAAACCCAGTAAGTCCCACATGTAATTTACAGCAGCAAAATTGACTACGAGGCAGGCAAGAACAGAGTCCCAACAGAAAAATAAATTGCAAACAAAAGACCTAGGAAATTGGCGCAGTTGTAGACATCATTTTCGAAATCTTGTCACCATTTCCCAGAAAATCTACGGTCCGAAAATACATGCTTACATTCTTTACCATGTTTTCTTATATCCATAAATCTTATTAAACTTAAAGAGTAGCATAAATTCACACAAGCAAAATACTTGGTTCATGTTCGTGAATGCAATAGAAGGGGTGCAGAAAAGCCCACACCACACCATACTGAGTTTCTGATACACCAAATCAGAATGGATTGGCTTTCATGGTTATACTGCAACAGAGCTGCTTGAGTGCTTCGAAGTCTTCGTTGCCAAGGGAGACAGATGCCATTCGCTTAGACAGTTCCATCTCGGAGGCGCCATCGAATTCAGACTTTCTGTTGTACATGAAATAACCCCCACATTCCCAAGCAGATAGATGACGACTGCCAGGAACCGTGAGATGGGCCTGATTTAAATAAAAGCAGCAGCATTTATTACTCTCTTCCAGGACCATGACTAATCATTCTGGCTAACTAAAGCTGGGAATTGTTTCCCTGAATTTAAGGTAGCTTCCCCATATGGGATATAAGTCTGACTAGCTATGTTGCAAGGACACGTATACAACATGAAATGTATATGATGACACGGACCATTTTTGGCGTGTCTTAGTGTATTTTGGAGTGCCTATGTCAGATCCAATTAATACTTGAGACAAATCAACCATTTTGGAGTGTACGTGCTTCCTAGTTGACTAGTCTTTGAACAACATTTGAATTCCTAAGGCATTGAAGCATCAATAATACAACGCAAATGAGGTCCAGTATCATTTTTCATTAACACTAAAGTTGTTCTATGATGTCTCTTATAATTCAAATTAACTGAAGAATAGACTCAAGTTTGACAATTTTTGCAACTCATTGCATAGATCAGCTGTGGAGGTATTTCTCGAATTTAATCAAGCACCAAAGGAATTAAGATATCAGAAAGTCACTAAGTGGACGAAAACCATTTACACGCAAACTAGCCACGGAAATATTCTACCTGAGGGAACAGGAAGATCTTTGTGCCACTGTCCGAGACCAGAAGACTGAACACAGTATCTTCATCCTTTTGCAGAGTCAAACATATTTCAGTTACCACTCCAACCAGAACCCCCATGTTCTTGCTCATGAACAACAATGCTTTCAGAGGATAATCTGCAATCTCACATATGCTCAACCCTTTATTAACTCCACCGGTGTAAACATTGACAGTAGGAAGAGATTCCACAGGAAAAGTGTTTGCAAAGTAAGCGGCCTGCACCAAAGATGGCATATTGTCAGATTAGGAATTGCTAGTGCCAGGGCCGTCTACAACATTTTGGAGGCCCTAGACAAGTTCCGAAAATGAGGCCCTCATTTCTCTATATAATTTATTTTGTAAATTCAAATTCCAGCAATTCCAATAAATCTCAAATACAATATAATTAGTTATTGAATACACATAAATTATCACTAAGATCCAATAAATTAAGCAACTCCAAGGTCTAATTTTTTTCCAGGATTTTATTTAATTATTCTCCAGGCAGGTCCTAGACAACCTCGAAAATGAGGTCCTCATTTCTCTATACAATTTTTTTTTGTAAATCCAAATTTCAGCAAATTCAATAAATCCAAAATGCAATATAATTAGTAGTCTTTGAATACACATAAATTATCACCAAGAAGCAACTTCAAATTCTAAATTTTTTTCCAGCGTTTCATTTAATTCTTCTCCAGGCAGCTATGGGCTTTCCCAGGCCCATATTTTTTTTTTTTTTTGCCCTGGACTGCTGCTTCAAATAAAAAAAAAAAAATAGCCCCCTTGGGGGAGTTGGCCCTAGGCGGCTATCTAGCCCGCCTTCCCCTAGAGTCGGCCATGGCTAGTGCAAGTATAGCAATCACTTTCACAAGAAAATGTGAAGGACTTTCAGCATCCAGTAGTCTTGTGACAACCGTTCAGCTAAACCGTAGGCTGTGTTTGGGATTCCGTATTGGCTGCTTATGTTTTTTCTTTCTTTGGAAAGAAGTCCAATGCTATTTGGTAACAACAACTTATCAAAAGTCAGTTCAATTTTGGGACAGTTTTTGACAGCAGCCTCCTACCTGTCAAAAGCTGCTTCTGCTGTGGCTTTTTAAAAAGCAGCAGCAATCCCAAACCAAAGCCTTAGCCTAGTCATCTAAGCTGTACCAATTTGAAATGACAATTAGAATTAAGGGTGTTTCTGCCAATCTTCGAGGAGGCAGATAGGAAAGCTCCAGGAAACATTATGTTTAGTTATCCATAGTAAACTCAAACAGTAAAGCAAAACACAGGATTTCTAAACAACAAGCCTGAATATGGAAATATGCTTTGGAGTAGGAAGACACTATTGCATCTGAAATACTGTGCATTAGACATTAGAGCAAAACGAATACACTCCAAATAGAAGCCTAATACAATTAAAAAGAAATTATTCAAAAAGGGCAAAGTGCTTCTTCTAGCTCCATTCTTTTAAATTCCCATTATCAAAGACGTTGTTGAAGGGTAGTTCCTAGTAGGGTGGACACCTATGAGGAGCTAGGTGATCAACAATTGGTTTGATGGAACCTTATGGTTGTCTTGTCATTTTGTTGTCTTTCTTAGCTGTTTGAGACTGCCTTTGATGAGAACACGAACAAATTTATGGGCCTTATATCTTATGTCGCATTATCACTATAATTGAGAAATCGATTTGATGGTTGCTAAAACATATGATTATTCATTAAGTTTATTTGTTTTTAGAGGCTACTCGCTAACATGTTCATGAACAGCTTGTGTTGTCTTGTGTTCTGATTTAATACTCTTTTACAATGTTTAGTTGCTAACTTTTAACAAGTTAATTATAATAATTGCTGATTTATCTGTAACAAAAATGTACAGTTGACAACATTTATTGTTTCACTACTTGTTCGATACAATTATTAGTGCCTCATGGGTGATGTTGATAATAGCCAAGAAGAAAACAGGACAATCTATTGGACGTACCACACAGTTTCCTTATCTCAAAGGCAGCAAGAAGGCTAACCATTCATCATGATGATGACAACAAGAGAAACCCTCTTTCCCCTTAATTCCATGACTAGGACCTAAAATTTTGTTTAACAACTAAATCATCCAAGATTTGGCTATGGTAAATAAGAAAGTTGCCTACAAGATTTGACGAAGTTTTTGACCGGATGTCGACCTCACGTCAACCCTCTATGTTGGTGTCAAATTCCTAGTCAAGATAGCTATGGGCATTAGAGGGCTACGCAATAAGACCTAGATGGCTAGTTGGTACGTAGACATACCCTCTATGTTTGTGTCAAATTCCTAGCTAAGGTAACTATGAACATGAGAGGGCTATGCAATAAGACCTAGGTGCCTAGTTGATAGGTAGACCTACCTTATGGATTGCAATTTAAGCTCATACAACCAAGGAGTATCCTCAAAGTTCTCCTAGACTATAATGAGTCTAGACGGAGAGGTAAGATGATACCATTTGTTGTAGAGAATTACAATCTCTATGACACATTATGCCAAAGAGTGAAAAAATTGTGATTAACGAAACAAAGACCCAAAACCAAGGAGAGAACTTTGAAACACGAGAAAAGTTGCACAAGATACAAACACTCTAAAACAAATCTGAAATGAGCTGTCGACTAGTTGATGCTAGCTGCAGATAGAATAACTGTATTTTGTAAGTGCGTTCATAATATATCTTGAGCTTCTGCTTGTCTTTGATGCAACATTCCGTTCCGAACATCCAATTCATAAGATGAAATTATCAACAACAACAAAAATCATTATCACACTTTCCGTGATCTCGTAGTCCTGATTTCCCTTCGTGACTTGGCCCTCGCCAAATGAACACTAGGGGCTCCAGTTAGTGGCTCTTCTTCTCGTTAATAAGCATCCTGGTTTGCAGTAGTAACTTGATCCTTCTTGAATGACCACCCGAGAGTTTTCATTAGTGACTCATCCTTTCTAATTGAGCGCTGGACATTCCGCTAGTGAACCCCCCCCCCCCCCCCCCCCCCTCTCTCTCTCTCTCTCTCTCTCTCTCTCTCTCTCTCGTTGATGGCTCATCCCCTTGCAAATTGGCACCCTAGTTCCTGGGTATTCTTTCAGCCCCTCGCCTAATGAAAAACCCAACTCCCCTAGTCAGTCCTCTGATGAAATTTATGGCATTCACACCGTAGTATTGGATCTTCTAGAGCAAAAAACTGAAAGCTTATTGTCGTGGACAACCACTAGACCAACCAACCAACAAAACATGTATCTTATCACCTGTCAAACCCAACACAGACAACAAAACATTAACCCTGCCCAAGCCACCTTGGCCTCATTCCCATTAGGTCCCAAATGGGCCTTATTAATAGAATTAGGCCCAGAATAATATGTATTTTAAACAATTACTATATGTATGCACCAGAGAATGTTTTCGAGCTCTTGATTACTGGAAATCCTTTCCATAACAAAGAATAGATATATATACATGAGAACCTTAAATACTGAAATAAGTTTGGAGAAGGGTATCCCGTATCCGCATGTGATGTAGGAAGATGTACATTGAGGATTTCAGGTTCGGATCTTCCTCGTTTGTGTGACATAATACAATAATATATTGATAACTTCTTCATTAGACAACAAAATTGAAAGAAAAAAAAAATCAAGATGGTTTGGTGAGGCCTGCGCTTTCTTATTCAAAGTTTTCTCTAATTGAGGCTGTGAAGAAAACGTTGAAGATATGCAATAAAAGTTCAAAGGCCAAGAAGAACCCAAGCATCATGAGGACAACTCTTGTTAAGCAAGAACATGGACCTGTAGAGATACAGGAGTAGCAATCTGCAAGGGCAGATAGATGACTTGGTGAAGGAAAGGTGGCAGAAAGCCAATACTTAAGATCAACAGAGGCAGTCGTAGAGTTCAAACTTGGAAGGAACTTTCAAAGATGAAGATATACGACGTATTCATTCATATGAGATGGATTGATGGACGATGTCAATATGGAGAGCTGAACTTGAGGATATGTTCATTTCAAGGATGTGAGACTGATGTAGACGGCTTTAAGGTGTCAGGTTTGGAATATTTGGGTATGCATAACAGGTCTTTTGACCGTATCGGATGTATTGCACAAACCAAGATATTTTGGGAAGATAACTTCGAGTGCAACTTTCATATTCAACTTTCTCTAATTGGGCCCTTTTGGGTTTTCTTTAATTTTTTGTGGAAGTCCGGATAAATTTTGGTAAAGTTAGTTTTAGTTAGATTTGATTAAATCTGTTAGAATCTTAGATTGATTTTGGATTGTATTAGAACATATATCCTTGTTTTAAATAAATCCGATTCCTTTTAGTATCAGAAGTTATCGTTAGCGGCTATAGAGATGGGCCATTATAGCTGGAAAAATTAATCACACTTTTCACTATCAATAATCTCTCAACTTTTATCAAAATATTGTGAGTTTCAGTCAACGTGTTGTAAAGGGTGGGCGGCCCGGAACCCGGCCCGGGCCCTACCCAGTCAAATCCGGTCCGGGCCGGCCCGACCCCGGTCAATGAACCGGCCGGGTCCAGCCCCCCCCCAGTTCCGAGCTGGGTCAGGGGATCCGACTCGCTAGCCCGGCCCGGCCCGGACCGTTGGCAGCCCCGTTCGGGCCGGGTCCAATTCGGACTGGCCCGTTCGGCCCAGCCCGGACCGGCCCGGTTCATGCCCGGTTTGGCAGGATTTTATTTTATTTTTTTTATTTTTGGAAAATATCCGTTGGGGGTATTTTTACCAAAATACTCCCGTTTTAGTAACAGATTTTTGACCGTTTTGGGAATATTTTGGTCATATTTCTAGAAATGACCAAAATACCCATTATAACAACTCTTTTTTTAGGGTATTTGGGGTCATTTGGCCCCAAATAATTCCTATAAATAGTCCATAATTCATGAAAAATAAACACAACACATTTCTTCCCTCTTACAAATTTTTTTCCTCTTACAAAGTTTAGAAGAAAAGCAATTACTGGAGTCTAATTTCTTCCCTCTCAACACATTTTTTTGCAATTTTTTTTGGAGGCTTCTAGCAGACGTTACAAGTAACTTTAATATTACAGAATAACAGACCTTTTGAAAATTATTATTATTATAAAAATATGTTTGAAAAAAATCTTATTCTTGATTCTGCACCACCGACACAAATGTCACCTGATGAAGTTAGAAGTATGACTACGACTACAAATGTTGACAATAGAAAAAAAATCTTTTTTATGGAATTATTTTACAAAAATATTTGTCACTGATAGTGAGGACGCACCGGTTTTAGATCCAAAAGATCAAAAACTAATACCTAAGGATGCGGAATGTAAGAAATGTAAGCAGGTTTACAAATAAAAAAAAATGATGGCACAGGCACTTTAAAAAGAACTACGAAAGTTGCTATGGCAAAGACACACTGCAGGCTAGACAAACACAGCTAAGTACCGGTGGTCAAGGATCTTCTATAGGTAACTTTACTTATTCTGATGCTCGTAACAAGACTGAGTTAGCAAGATATATTATTTGTGATAAACAACCCTTTACATTTTGTGAAAGTGATTTCTATTATAATTATGCAAGTAATACCCTTAATCCTTACTTTACTAAAGTTTCTAGATCTACTGCTAGAGCAGAGGCTCTGAATTTTTTTCAAAAGGATAAGACTGCTTTGAAATAAAGTTTTATGCATGTTAGTAAATTAGCTCTAACTTCTGATATATGGACTACTAAGCAAAATTATGCTTATATTTGTATCACGACACATTATATAGATCCAAGATGGATGTTGCAAAAACGCATTATTTGTCTAAGGCCTTTAAAATTTTCACATACCTGCGCTGTAATCGGTGGCGCTATAATGCACAATTTGTGCGTGAATATGATATTTACAATAAAATATTTTCGATTTCTTTTGATAATGCTAGTAATAACACTTCTTCTATTAATGTTTTGAAAACACAATTTACGCCTATTTTAGAAGGTAGACTTTTTCATGTTAGTTGTGCTTGTCATATTATTAATTTGATTGTACAAGAATGTCTTGAATTCTTTTAACTAAATTTAGAAAACGTTATATTATGTTTACAGAGTTTGAACACTTCTACAAGTAGATAACAAGCTTTTAAAATTTTATGTATACAATATGATGTTACTTTTAGGCGATTTGTTAAGGATGCACCACATAGATAAAATTTTATTTATTTAATGTTGAAATCTTCCATGAATTTTAAAGATGTTATTACACATTATTGTAATGTTAATCCTAGTTTTGATTATCAAGTAACTGAAAATGATTGGTTAATTGCTACTTCTATTTTTGAATTTTTTGAATTATTTTACAATGCTACAACTATTCTATCTAGAGTTTATTATCCAACTTCTCCTTTAACTTTAACAGAAATTCTTAACATGTCTCACTTATTTTCTAGATATAGAAATGTTTCTGGTTTTGATTATGTGGTTTCCAAAATGGAAGCCAAATTTAAAAAATAATGTGATAATATACCTCTTCTATATTGTTTGGCTTCGATTTTTGATCCCAAGATTAAATTAGATGGTGTATTTATTTTATTAGACAAATTTGAAGATAATATGAGAGTTGTATAATATGAGAGTTGGCGTAGGTATCTTGAAAGTAGAAATTAAGGATGTTTTAGATAGTTTAATTGCTTTATATGAAGAAATAGTTGTATCCACCCAACCCGGTACAACCGTTCAAGGTAGTAGTTCTGATTTTGTGCCTAAATTATCATATGCTAAAAGTGTACTGCAAAAGAAGAAACAAAAAAATTCTTCCCAACCCACTCAAGAATTGTCCTTACATCCAAATTCTTATGAAGAAGATGAAGATGACTCTTCATCTTATTATTCAATTTTAGAATGGTGAAAGAGACACGAAAAAACTTATCACGTACTTTATTCTATAACACGTGATATTTTAATGGTCCCGATGTCCACGGTAGCATCGGAATCTTATTTTAGTGCAGGTTCAAGGATGCTAAGCAAGAAGATGAGTCAGTTACTGCCAGATATTTTGGAAGCTTGAGTCTGCGTTCATGATTGGACCCGTGCTGAAAAAGAACTCAAGACTCAAGAGATGAAAGTGCCGATATCTTAGAGCTGGACTTTCAATCTCTTACTATGGATGACGCTACTGGAGGAGAGGCTGAGCAATAAACTTCAACGAAAGATGGACAACGAACGACGAAATTTTTTGAAAAGACTCTACATTTTTTTACAACCTTTATGCAAATAAAATATCATTTACAAGTTTCTATTTTTTTCTACTTAATGTGATAATACATTTATAATTTTATTGTCATTAATAAAAGAAATTCATTTTTTCTTACTTAATGTTCTTAGCTGTTTACATTTAACTTATTTATTTCTATATAAATAACTTCTTTAAATTTCAAGTTATAAATTTATATTTAAATTCAAAAAAAAGATCTATACATTTTTTTATAAGTTATTCAAAAAAAATTCGAAAAACAATTTCAACTTCTAAATATTTAGATTTTAACTTATACTTAAAGTTATATAAATATTGATATAAAGAAATCAAATAAAATTTTCTTACTTAATATTTATATAAATTTTTACATAACAAAAAAACTTTATAACAAATAACTTATAAATTTCAAATTATACAAAATTAACTTAGTAACAAAAAACCTATAAATTTTAACTTAAATTTATTAACATATAAGTTATATTATATAGATTATATATAAAAAAGTGTAAAAAAAATTTTAAAAAAAAGGGCCGGCCCGGCCCTACCCAACCGTGAAACGGCCCGGACCCAGACCAGTTCGGCCCAGTCTACCGCGGACCGGGTCATGGGTCCGGGCTGGGTCGGATGCCAATCCGACCGAGCCGGGCCGGCCCGCTCTCTCCACCGGGTTGGGCCCGGACCGACTCGAACCCGGTCAAACCGGGCCGCGGGCCAGGCCGGTCCGACCCAATACACAACTTGATGTTATCCTCACCTGTAAAAAAAGGTGCCCCAATAGCCCCTGCTAATGCAAGGTCTAGAGAGAACTGGAGAGGGTAAAAAGATGTAAAGAGCCTTACCCTCAATCAAGGTAGTCAAAGGCGCAAGACGCACTCGAGACACAAAAGGTCTATATAGTCCGAGGCGCAAGGCGCACTTAAGGCGCGCGTCCGAGCGAAACGAGACGCAAATATAAAAATAATAAAAATATACATAGATAAATAAATAAATTAGTAATGTAAAAAAATAAAACCAAACAACATATTAAAACTAACAAAAATATGTTAAAACATAACCAAATGAACTAGCAGAACAACAGTAGCATTCACCAGGACTAACAAGAGTTTGTATTATCCCTACCACACATTTAGTAAATTTTAATTTTTTCAGTTAAACTTTAACCAACTACTTGTATGAGGTAAGGATTATCTCCATGCCTCAAAGTTTTTGTATAAATAAAAAAAACCATAAGGCGCGCCTTTTTCTTGGTTGAGCCTTGCAGAAAGGCGCACTTAAGACGCACCTTGGGAGCGCCTAGAAAAACACGCCTTGCCTAGTGAGGCGAGGTGCAGCTGCTGCGCCTTTCTCCGAGGCGCGCCTTTGACTACCAGCACCTCAATATATGTAGAGGCTAGTTCCTCAACACAAACATGCAGCCTCCAGGATGCAAGCACCATGCTTTACGATCGTGCCATATGGCACCCTCTTATGAGCAATTTTAAATAGCCAAATTATACCAAGAGAAAAACTCCAAAACTTGATCATTATAAACAATGAATGCAGTCTATGCTGTAGGAAATATTGCATCCACAATGTCTCATTTCCGACTCATGATAGTATTCTAGACTATCGAACTTATCTTAATGAACAGAGCTAGCTCACTTGCTTTTAGCACTGAAGTGGGAGGCATGAACACTCCAACAATGAGATGTCTATGTAAGATGGAGAAGCCGAAGTTGATTGTCTCTCAAAACCATGTGTATATTCTTGAATTTATCGTAGGCACAAACTCATGCTAAATTCAAGCATTTCCAACTTGTTACAGTAAAATGGGGAAATCATCAATTCCAAAATTGTGCTGCATTTAGTAGATTAAGTGCATCTTTAACGAAAGGAGCTAACACGAGAAATGCTGTAAGACTTCTACCTGAAAATATGTATGATCTGAATGTCTAGAAATATTGTGTTCATAGGAGATACGGAAAGAACAACTATTGACTTCAGCAGCAATCTGTGCTACCAACTGTAGCATTCTTTTACCCAGAAATGGTCTCTGAAGTGTGTCATATGGAACCAAGAAGACGTGGCCATACTCAACAGGATTCACCTTCAAGTCATCAGAATTAATTAGAACTAAATCAGTTCAGCATCAGCTTTAATGATTACTAAAATAATTTGCAATTTCAGCACTTACATTTATCAAAATGAAGGTTCCATCTTTTGGCAGCATCACTGAAGGGACAAGCTCAGAGCACTCCTTTTCTCCTGTCGCGACACAGAAGAGTAGATTCTCCCTAAGAGTTTTTATGTAACTTTGCTTAAAAGGGCACAATGGTTGGAGTGCATTGTTCTCAAATTCAGTAAGGAAGTTTGAACTCCATTTCTCATTCAACTGGGCAATTAACTGAGTTCCCCCACTGACAATCTGCACAGACATTTTCTTAGTGAAATTCACATCTGCAACAGAATTATATTATCACACAAGTTGCATTGGTTACCCAAGAAGTACCTTTGTTTCACACATCGTAACGTCATATGCAAGCTGACCCTTCCAGGAACGATCTTCCCACTATAACATTAAATAATAAAAAAGTAGGAAACAACATAAAAAACACAATATAGAGAGAAGTGTATAAGAGAAATACCTGAGAAAGGAGAAGCGCATCCAGTAAACTTTGCCCTTCTTCAGGACTGGATGAAAATCCATAACAAGAGCCACTGCCAATTGCAGCAGTACCAAACTGGTAAAGATGTGCCTTGATACCTGACAAATGTCCCAGAATTATAAATAAATTGACTAATGTATATATAGTTGTTAGATTAAGGTTTGGAAAAGAAACTCCAGGCCCAATCTGAAAAATCACACATATGATTGGCCCTCTTGAGTTCAAATAGCATCTCAAGTTTAGCAACTAGAAACAAATTTGATATAATTAGCTAAGATACAGTATTAAAACAGATATAATAATTTATGAAGAAAGTACAATTATGAAATTGGAGCACAATGATTTATCTTAAAAGAAATTGATCTTAAAATTATTTATAGATGGACATTTGAATATTTTACAATGGAAAGTGGAAACAAGACGGGCAATATCATCAAGAATAGTTAAGTTCAATATAGTTAAGTTCAATATACAATTATGTAAGAGATGCAACGTTAGTGTTGGCTAAAATAGGACCATGTATTGGTCTATGAATATTCTTACTCGCCTATGTCAAGGCAGCTAAGAATATGGCTGCTTATGTCAAAGAAGATAAGGATACAGTTCAGCAATGTGAAGTAGGACGCACACAGGACGTGATTTTGTATATGTATGGATATAAAAAGAAGAATGAGCAAATAAAAGGCAGTATGTCCCGATACATGCTGTCACTCCCCGTTTCCGATATACTCATTTGGAACGTATTTTATTTTAGCATGGTTGCATGTGCATGGAGACTAGACATATTCTTTGGTTTAACCTAGTTCATGGTTTATTTTGTGGGTTGGTTCAACTCATGAGAACCTTTGGTTCAACCCTCAAATCCTACCCTTTATAACCCAACATTTTCTCTCTCTCCTCACTTCTTCATTACTTTCTCTTTCTTTAGCTTTCTCTCCTCATTTCATAGACAAGTACACGTTGCATGAAAAATGGAGAAACCATCCATATTATGGTTCCATTATGTTTATTATGTGTTTCTAAGCACTTTTAGTTCTTGAAGTTTTCTGTTTTGATAGATGGATTTGTGTAGATCTATATTTCTAACTTAGGTTTTTATGGGTTTCATGAGTTTTTCTTGGTTTTGATCTATTAAACTTGTGTCTTTGAAAACCAGTTTTTGCTACATGATAGAGCTTTCAATTTAGAACATTTTGGCTTTTGGTTCACCTGATTTGGACTTAAAATGAGAATTTTATGGACGAAACAAGATTTCAGTTTTTTGGAGCTTTTCCGCCATGGCCGAACCTGCTGTTGGAGAAGACGAAGTTCCTATGCGGCCAGTGAGCATATGCGGCCGAGAGTGCCATGCGGTCCGAGAGGGTTATGCGGCCTAAACTCTTGCCGCATACTGACAGCATGCGTCCATCTTGTTGGACGCATGACTACTGATTTGCACAGCATCCTTGAACACCTTGTGCTTTCACTCACTGAACGAATAAAAATTTCGCTAAGTCCTAGAGAACTCCATGCTGCAGAGAACCCCATGCGGCATCGACACCCATGCGGCCAAGAGAACATGCGGCCCATATTTCTTGGACGCATGACTCTGAACCGTTGGCACTTATTTTCTATAGTTTTGTCTTTTCTTCCTGGCACACTTTATAGCTTGTCACTTCAGTCACATCAGTCACTTTATGTCACATCACTGACACTTTATTTATTTGACTGTCACTTCAATACTTGTCCCAAGGAGTAGACTTAATCCTGGACATGCGGCCAAGTGGCCCATGCGGCCTGACTCTTCATGCGGCCTGATTTTTCCATGCGGCCTAGAGACCCATGCGGCCCTGCTTGTTTTAATTGAATGTCTTCTTGATTCATGTAACCCAATATATAATTGGTAATTGGACTCGAATACTGTATCCGTGCTGATACAACTATTGCCTGATTATTATTTATGATTTCATATACGCCGAGGAGCGACACATCATGTCACGTGTTAAGTGATTATATTTGGGTTGTGTATCGAGAATGCCTCCAAATCCCTGAACGCGTGATATTATATATATATATATATATATATATATATATATATATATATATTCTCCAGTACGGACATAATAAGCGAGTCAACTACCAAAGCGTGACTAGGATATTGATTGTATGAATGTTGCATACACTCTTGGGTGAATCCAGATTTGACTTCCATGGATTCGTATCTAGCGTGCCCGTACTTTGTACGACATCTTAAGGAAAATTCTCATGTAACCATGCATTGAGATTTCAAACACAACATAGGGCTAATTAAGTAACTAAAAGTGGTAGGAACATTTGGAGGGAACGGTATCCCGAGATCATGCCAACGAACATTCCCACAGAGATTCATTCTAAGTGCGTTGTGGGCCGACCACCACAAATACTGTATATCATCTGCCTTAGTGGAGTGCAGTATCTGACTTATTATTATGCCGAACCATTATTTCAATATAGGAACACTGGAACCGCTAATACCGTATTTTTAGCGCAGGGGCCCTATGGGGGACTGGTGCATCTTGCAAGTGCATGTTTTATTATATTGCTTCGGTTAGCTCATGTTCGGCACTAGCGTGATCTGAGGATACTTATTATGCATTATTTCTGACATAATCTCAGACTACAAAAATAGCAAGCCATACAAATGATTGGCCGATTTAGGGAGAAATGAAATTGGTTGTGATTGTATTTATTCAGCTAGTAGCCTAGGGAAGTGCACTGTCATAGTGTGATGGTTCAACCCTTGTCCTTGTTTGGTTGTAGGGTTGAGCCTTAGCACTAGGACATGCCATGGACCTAAGTTACGACACTGAACCTATGTAATATTATATGTTTTTCTTGGGTTTTTGTTTCACCATTTCGTGCTTCCTTTGTGGTACTTGCTATTTGGGGTCTAACCCCACTGGTTTTACATGACCAGATTTTGAGCCAGCACCTGAGGATCCAACGTACTTTTCCCCTACTCATGGCGCGCACCAGGAATATGGTCACAGGGGATAGCGAGTGGGTTTTCTTCTTCCCTACTCGTCTTGCACATTTACTTCTTTTGGCGTTTAGCTACCGGCACCTGTTAGCCGTTTCGTCTGGACATTAGTTTTCCTTACATGATTGTATTAAATCAGACTGTAGTTGAATCACTGTCATGTACTTTTGTTACTCTTCCAGCTTCTTATTTTTTTGCATAGCTGGACTCCAGAACATTTTGAGAAAGAATTTGGGACGACTTATTGCTTATCATATATGCTCTATGCTTACTGTTTCTTGTTTGAATGATTGAGACATAGAAGTTCTTGACCATAGGAGACTTGATTTATAGCATGCACCCCCTTGTCTAATACAGCCGTGATCGCCATACGACGTATAGCACCTTGTACGGGGTAGCTGGCCATGTCCGTCTCCATATTCCAGTACTGGGGCGTGACAAGATTTTAGTGGTGGCCCATGCATGTCTGTTCTTCAGACTTGTGGGGTGTCATGGTCATAGGAGTCTCAATCAAACATGATCCTTCTTGAAATTTTGAATTTGTCCTCTTCGATACTCAGCTTGAATTCTTCCAGATTGATTGCTTCCTTGTTCCTTCTCGTCCTGTTCTTGATGTTTCTTGTGCTCTTCTTTAGGGCTTCTCCTTCCCTTGATGCTGCAGCAACAAGAGAGGCAGAGTTGCCAGTGGAACGAAATCCTGTGGAACCCCAACCAAGGATCCGAGTTGAACCCACGATGAATGGGACAAAGCAGCAGGTATCCCCGTATCTCCCGCAGTGTCGACAGTACTAGATACCCCAGCCTTGCTAGAGATTATCCGTAGATTGTTGGCTGCCCAACAACACCAGATGGTGGTGCAACAACATCAATACCAACAACAACAACACCAACAACAACAGCTTCAGAAGCAGGAACAGAATGTCCTGTTGAACCAAGGGTTGCAGACGGCCCTGGAACGAGACGAGAGAACAGATTCTGGGGTATCTGTTAGATTTTGCAGACTGAACCCCAGATATTTCGATGGCACGGAGGACGCAATCACGGCAGACGATTGGCTCCAGGATATTGAGATCATTCTGACAACAGCTAAAGTTTCGGCCGAAGAACATGTTGACTTGGTTCGCCTACAACTCCAAGACTTGACAAGAGATTGGTGGGCTACGATGGAGGTAGGACCGAGGCGTCGAGGATTTCAGGACCCGATTCAGGGCGAAGTACTTTGGGTTTGTGGCTCAATATGAGTTAGCAGCAAACGTTCATTAACCTCAAGCAAGCTGGAAGGACAATAGACGGCTATGCGGCAGAATTTTGTCGACTTAGCAGATTTGCTCCAACCATGGTGGCAACGGAGTTGGAGAGGGCAATGAGGTTCCAGCAGGGACTTCACTTGGAGATCTTGCTCATGGTAGAGGTGCACGACTACCAGACCTTCGAGACGGTATTGATAGCAGCCAAGAGAGTCGAGCTTACTTCTCAAAGGATGGCATCAAGAAGAGTGGATCGGAAGATGCCTCATGGACAGAACAATGAGGGAGGACCAGTACCTCGAACGTCAACACCATCACATGGCGTTCGTATACATGATTCAGCACCGCGAAGGACGACAGTTTCGACAGTGACAATACCAACTCGGCAACATCAGCCAAGGCGGCGGCAGCAGCAGCAGCAGCAGCAACAGCAATAACGACGACGAGCGCCAACAAGTTGTACTTACTGTGGCAAAGGCGGTCATACCTGGGATGTTTGCCGGACAGTTAACAGACTATGTTTGAGATGTGGGAGCCCTGATCACAAGATTGCCACGTGCCCATTGATGCAGAGGTCAGGAGGGCCAGTACAACAGATTCCTGCATTGTCAGCTCCAAGGACAGTGCAACAAGGAGGACCAGCAGTAGCAACACGACCTTTGGCTCAGTGTCCGTTGCCGACGTAGGCCCAGCTTTATAGGCAGCAACAGCAGAATCAACAAGGGCCGCAACCACGACAGCAAGGAAGACAGCAGCAGGAAGCTCAACAAGGCCAAGGGCAGGCACTCACCTTGTCTTTGGAGGAAGCTATGGCATCGGACGACGTAGTGGCAGGTAACATTTTCGTTACAACCTTTCCTACCATAGCATTATTTGATTCTGGAGTTTTACACTCATTTATATCTGCACAATATGCAACACGTATTGGATTGAAGTTTGAGGCATTGCCAGCAAGGCTGAATATACTCACTGGCAATGTGATAGTAGAATGTGTCTAGCATGTCCAGTCGTAGTATATGGGCATTTATTACCTGCAAAGTTGATCGAGTTCCCTATGGACAACTTTGACGTTATCCTAGGCATGGACTGGTTGAGAGACACTCATGCAACGATAGACTGTCGTGAGGGTAGAGTGTTATTTAGAATTCCTGGTCTAGAAGAGTTTGTCCTTAGCAGAATAGCAAGAGATCATCATAAGGGAGGAGTCGCAAGGGAAGCAAACATGCTGCCCAAGATAGTTGAAGAGTTCATGGACGTTTTTCTCAACGATCTTTCCGGATTACCCCTAGTTAGAACTATACTACAGTATAGTTCTGTATAGAGTTGATGACAGGAGCAGAACCAGTATCTCAGAAGGTATACCCAATGTCACTCAGAAGGTATACCCAATGTCACTGGAAGAACTGAAGGCGAAGAAGTTTATTCGGACCAATGCATCACCGTAGGGAGCACCAGCGGTATTGGTGAAGAAGGATGGATCGACGCGGTTGTGTATAGATTACAGGCGGTTGAATGTAGTAACAGTAAAGAACAAGTACCCATTACCAAGGATTCATGATTTGTTTGACCAGTTAAGTGGAGTAAGAGTCTTCTCCAAGATAGATTTACGATCAGGATATCAGTTGCGAGTCCGGAAGCAGGATATACCAAAGACAGCATTTAGGTCACGATATGGGCATTACGAATTCTTAGTTATGCCATTCGGACTGACTAATGCTCCAGTGGTATTCATGGACTTGATGAACCGTATTTTCATGCCTTACTTAGACCGATTTATGGTAGTATCCATCGATGATATCCTGGTGTATTCTTGTAATGAGAAGGAGCATGAAGAACATCTCAAGATAGTTCTGCAAACTTTTGAGGGAGCACCAGTTATATGGGAAGCTTAGTAAGTGTGAGTTTTGGCTGGATCGCATATCCTTTCTTGGACATATTATTTCTGGAGCAGGAGTGTCAGTTGATCCCAAGAAGGTAGAGGCAGTAGAGAACTGGCCAGTTCCAAAGACAGTAGCGGAAGTGCGTAGTTTCCTGGGCTAGGCAGAATACTACAGAATATTTGTGTCAGATTTTGCTAAAATCTCGGCACCGTTGACTCGGTTGACGCGCAAGGAAGTTAAATTTGTGTGGTCAACGGAATGTCAGATAACCTTTGAAGAGTTGAAGAAGAAGTTAATCTCTGCACCAATCCTTACACTTCCAGCAGGATCCGGGAGATTCACAGTGTACTGTGATGCATCAGGCAAAGGACTTGGATGTGTTTTGATGCAACAAGAAAGAGTGATAGCGTATGCTTCTCGACAGCTCATAGATCACGAGAAGAACTATCCAACTCACGATTTGGAGCTAGCAGCAGTAGTATTTGCACTTAAGCTATGGAGGCACTACTTATATGGTGATCGAGTAGAAATATTCACAGATCATAAAAGTTTGAAGTATGTGTTCACGCAGAAGGACCTGAACATGAGGCAGAGAAGGTGGCAAGAGTTGTTGAAAGACTATGACGTGGAACTTCAGTACCATCCAGACAAAGCTAATGTAGTAGCTGATGCACTTAGCAGAAGAGGAGCATTTATGTTGACTACTCAGAAGCACATTCTAGAAGACTTAAGAGAGATGGGTATCGAGATAGTACTTCCACAGAGTACAGGTGTTCAGGCTAGTCTACAGATTCAGTCAACTTTGGTAGATAGAATCAAGCTAGCTCAGGCAGAGGACCCGAAGATTCAAAAGCTACGAGAAGAATGTGAGTCAGGCCTTCAGAAGAAGTTGACAATACATATGGATGGAACGCTAAGGTTTGAGAATCGTCTATGCGTACCAAGCGGGAATATTCGACAAGAAGTTATGACTGAAGCACACAGTTCTCAGTATTCCATTCATCCGGGAGGCACAAAGATGTACCAAGATATTAAGCAACACTTTTGGTGGAACGGAATAAAGAGAAAAATAGCATGCTTCGTATCGCGATGTCTGATATGTCAGCAAGTGAAGGCAGAACAACAGAGACCGGCAGGATTATTGCAACCACTTCCTATTCCAGAGTGGAAGTGGAAACACATCACGACGGACTTTGTGACGGGTTTACCTAGATCACCAACTTGTCGAGATGTAGTTTGGGTGATAGTAGATCATCTCACAAAAGTAGCTCACTTTCTTCCTTTTCGAGTAGGACAGTCTTCAGAACAATTGACTGAAATGTATATGTGGCAGATAGTGAGACAACATGGTGTCCCAGTAAGTATTGTGTCAGATCGAGACATACGGTTCACTTCTCATTTTTGGAAAAGTTTGCACCAGAGCTTGGACACCAAGTTAAGATTCAGCACAACTTACCACACCCAGACAGACGGACAATCAGAAAGAACCATCCAGACCTTGGAAGATATGCTAAGAGCCTGTACCTTAGATCTTGGTAGATTTGGGAGAATCATCTTCACTTGGTGGAATTCTCGTATAGCAACAGTTATCAGGCGACACATTTTGAAGCACTATACGGTAGGAAGTGTAGATCACCGTTGGCTTGGGACGACATTGGTGAGCGAAAGATGTTAGGCCCTGAAATGATCACGCAGACATTAGAGCTTGTCAAGCAGATTAGAGAGCGACTTTGGGTTGCACAAGATATGCATCGTCATTGGGCAGATCAGCATCGTAGACCTTTAGAGTTTCGTGTCGGCGACCACGTGTTTTTGCGAATTTTGTCCACCCGTAGTCATTAGATTCGGGGTCTACGGAAAGCTTAGCCCGCGATACGTAGGTCCTTTCGATATTCTCAAGCGGATAGGCGATATTGCTTATCTTGTCCTTCCGCCTTCGCTACGTGAGGTGCACGATGTATTTTATGTGTCTCAGTTGCGTAGGTATGTTCCGGATTCGGGTCATATCCTCGATCACTCTGAATTAGTCGTTGGTACCGACTTATCTTACGAGGAACAACCCGTATCTATATTGGACCGAAGGGAGTAGGTGCTCAAGAACCGGACTATTTCTCTTGTCCTGGTTGCTTGGGGACATCACACTCTTGGAGAATCGACGTAGAAGCACAAGGACGATATTCGGTCTCGGTACCCGTACCTATTCGATTCAGAAGGTATATTCTTTCTTACGCCTTCATATCTCGGATTCTGTGATCTGGTAATCACCCATTTGTTGTGATGATATTGCTTGCATGTGTAGTTGCTAGTAGATTTGTATCGTGCTTGTCCTGACTTCTCTAGCTATTGCTTGGATTCGAATTCCGAGGACGAAATTTTTCTAAGGTAGATAGAGATGTCACTCCTCGTTTCCGATATACGCATTTGGAAAGTATTTTATTTTAGCATAATTGCATGGAGACTAGACCCATTATTTGCTTTAACCTAGTTCATGGTTTATTTTGTGGGTTGGTTCAACTCATGAGAACCTTTGGTTCAAACCTCAAACCCTACCCTTTATAACCCAACATTTTCTCTCTCCTCACTTCTTCGTTACTCTCTCTTTCTTTAGCTCTCTCCTCATTTCATAGGCAAGTACACCTTACATGAGAAATGGAGAAACCCTCCATATTATGGTTCCATTATGTTTATTATATGTTTCTAAGCACTTTTAGTTCTTGGAGTTTTCTGTTTTGATGGATGGATTAGTGTAGATCTATATTTCTAACTTAGGTTTTTATGGGTTTCATGAGTTTTTCTTGATTTTGATCTATTAAACTTGTGTCTTTGAAAACCAGTTTTTGTTACATGATAGAACTTTCAATTTAGAGCATTTTGACTTTTGGTTCACCTGATTTGGACTTAAAATGAGAATTTTATGGACGAAACAAGATTTCAGTTTTTGGAGCTTTTCCGCCTTGGCCGAACCTGCTGTTAGAGAAGAAGAAGTTCCCATGCGGCCAGTGAGCATATGCGGCCGGGAGTGTCATGCGGCCCGAGAGGGTTATGCGGCCTAAACTCTTGCAGCATACTTACAACATACGTCCATCTTGTTGGATGCATGACTGCTGATTTGCACAGTCCTTGAACACCTTGTGCTTTCACTCACTGAACGAATAAAAATTTCGCTAAGTCCTAGAGAACTCCATACGGCAGAGAACCCCATGCGGCACCGACACCTATGCGGCCAAGAGAACATACGACCCCTATTTCTTGGACGCATGACTCTAAATCATTGGCACTTATTTTCTATAGTTTTGTCTTTTCTTCCTGGCATACTTTATGGCTTGTCACTCAGTCACATCAGTCACTTTATGTCACATCACTGACACTTTATTTATTTGACTATCACTTCAATACTTGTCCCAAGGAGTAGACTTAACCCTGGGCATGCGGCCAAGTGGCCCATGCGGCCTGACTCTTCATACGGCATGATTTTTTCATGCGGCCTAGAGACCCATGCGGCCCTGCTTATTTTGATTGAATATCTTCTTGATTCATGTGACCCAATCTATAATTGGTAATTGGACTCGAATATTGTATACGTACTGATATCACTATTGCCTGATTATTATTCATGATTTCATGTGCGCCGAGGAGCGACACATCCTGTCACGTGTTGAGTGATTATATTTGGGTTGTGCATCGAGAATGCCTCCAAATCCCTGAACGCGTGATATATATATATATATATATATATATATATATATATATACATTCTTTCTCCAGCACGAACATAATAAGCGAGTCAACTACCAAAGCGTGGCTAGGATATTGATTGTATGAATGTTACATATACGCTCGGGTGAATCCAGATTTGACTTCCATGGATTCGTATCTAGCGTGCCCGTACTTTGTACATCTTAAGAGAAATTCTCATGTGACCACGTCTTGAGATTTCAAACACAACATAGGGCTAATTAAGTAACTAAAAGTGGTAGTAACATTTGGAGGGAACGGTATCCCGAGATCATGCCAACGAACATTCCCACAGAGATTCATTCTAAGTGCGTTGTGGGCTGGCCACCACAGATACCGCATATTATCTGTCTTAGTGGAGTGCAGTATCTGACTTATTATTATGCCGAGCCACTGTTTCAATATAGGAACACTGGAACCGCTAATACTGTATTTTTACCTCAGTGGCCCTACGGAAAACTGGTGCATCTTGCAAGTGCCTTTTTTTTATATTGGTTCGGTTAGCTCATGTTCGGCACTGGCGTGATCTGAGGATACTCATTATGCATTATTTCTGAGGTAACCTCAGACTCTACAAAAATAGCAAGCCGTACAAATGATTGGCCGATTTAGGGAGAAATGGAATTGGTTGTGATTGTATTTATTCAGCTAGTAGCCTAGAGAAGTGCACTGTCATAGTGTGATGGTTCAACCCTTGTCCTTGTTTGGTTGTAGGGTTGAGCCTTAGCACTAGGACATGCCATGGACCTAAGTTACGACACTGAACATATGTAATATTATATATTTTCTTTGAGTTTTTGTTTCTTCATTTTGTGCTTCCTTTGTGGTACTTGCTATTTGGGGTCTAACTCCACTGGTTTTGCATGGCCAGGTTTCGAGCCAGCACCTGAGGATCCAGCATACTTTTCCCCTACTCATGGCGCGCACCAGGAATATGGTCGCAGGGGATAGCGAGTGGATTTTCTTCTTCCCTGCTCGTCTTGCACATTTACTTCTTTTGGAGTTTAGCTACCGGCACCTGTTAGTCGTCTCGTCTGGACATTAGTTTCTTTTACATGATTGTATTAAATCAGACTGCAGCTGAATCACTGTCATGTACTTTTGTTACTCTTCCAGCTTCTTATTTTTTTGCATAGCTGGACTTCAGAACATTTTGAGAAAACGTTTGGGACGCCTTATTGCTTATCATATATGCTCTATGCTTACTGTTTCTTGTTTGAATGATTGAGACATAGAAGTTCTTGATAATTGGAGACTTGATTTGTAGCATGCACCCCCTTGTCTTATAAAGCCATGATCGCCGTACGACGTATAGCACCTGGTACGGGGTAGTTGGTCATGTCTGTCTCCGTATTCCGGTACTGGGACGTGACAAATGCAAGCATGCAAGCATGCATGCATACATAACCAACATGTACACATTACGTACATATATACGTCCATGTATATGTATGGATATAAAAATAAAAAATTCATGACTTCGGAGATGCACACAGGACAAGAAGATTTTGCTGCATCTAGTGCACCCTCCTGTGTGAATTATGTTTCCTTGCTATAACATATTTGCAGCCATTGTGCATCCATCACAGATGATAATTATATCGAGGTTTCTAATCATTTTTTCTTTCTAGGTTTTCTAAGAATATATATCTTGTATATATTTATTCCCCTTCAGTCTGCTACCCCTTAGAATCAGTTATTGAAAAACTATTACTGTCTTCAATAATTCCACTGCCTGCTTTCACTAAAATCTGTCACCTGATCCCACATCTTTCAAGGTATTATGATTTTTTTTTCTTCTTTTGTTCTCTTTCACACTAGGTATTATAATTAAATTTCACATTTTCACACGAAAAAAAAGCGTTCTCACGCAATATGTTAGCCTTCTTCCAACTCCAGCACTTCCTCTCGGGCATTCATGATTTCATCATCATATACAGTTGTCTTCTTGTGTTGGTTGTGCACCTTCTATCTCATTGTCTACTCACAACGTGCAATTTGGAGGTGCAATAGAACTATACCTTTCAGAGACATGTCGTCGAAGAAATTAGGTTGCTTCAGTAATAGTTAATCCAGTTGTTCATGTTGCCAAATGTTCTTTTCTAAGTTTATTGGACAATTTACACATAAAATAAGTTAACACAGCTTATTCGATAAACCATAAAGACAAATCTATGTTCCCAGCTCATAATGATGACATTTCAGAAAACAACCTCGTTGACTGCAAACACATTACGATGTCACATGTTTCCAGATATCATAATTCCGCTAGTGAGCACAAGACTAATTTAAGGCTCCAAGATATTATTGACAAATACTATGACTCGTTGTCTACTCGAGGTCAAACTTCTAGGTTGGTTCCAGACTGCAGACTGAAAAAAGAGAAAATAAACAACTGTATAAACTCAAGTAACTAAGTGGCAACCCTCCAAATTCATCTCCTAAGTTAGGAAGGAATTTAGATTATTAGAGAAGATGATAATGAACTCCTTAAGGAAATGCATTTTTTTAAGGAACAAAATATGTTAGGGAGCAAAACGAAAGACAATGTTTGTATTTAGTTACTAAAGCATTTAGTATATGAAATTGCTATAAGAAAGTACATAATCTTGGAATAACAAGTCTCTCTCCACCTATGATATCTATGAATGTAACATTATCATGTAAGTCATGTGCCTAAGGTGGGGGGCCCTATTAAGACATTTGTATCCTCTATTTTTAATTCAAGAACACCAGTTTCTAAGACCATATTATCAAATCAGGAATGATCTTAGGGTTATAAAGAGTACAATAAAAAAATTCAATGGATAAAATTGATAAATAACTAATTTTGATGTAGCATACAGATGTGCAATTTGTGAGAGGATTAGAGTTATTTTCTGCAATTTTAACCATTATTTTTAAGTCTTATATAATTGTATCCCATCTACTTAGTTTCGGCCTTTGTTGCACTGATACTCCTCGGAAGGACCGTTCGTATTAGCACGTATTGGACATGATACTTCATTAATACTCTTATTGGATATGGCTCACACATTTCTAGGATCCAAAGGAACCCAAAACATACTCTAAGGTGATCTTGGCATGTTCATGATCGTGTAAAATATAATTGAGAGATGAGAATGTAACAATTTTTTGCACTAATCCTTTCTAGAACTTTTGAAGCCTAGTTACTATAAAAAAATGCTAAGTATGGATGCTATTAAGATCTAATGTATAGAAAATATGTATAAATATGTTTTCATGCATATATGTAACCATATCCATGCCGTACATGTATTCCATTTTTTTTTTCTAAAAATGCCGTATTCCGAATTTGTATTTGGTCCATATCCGAATCCGTGTTCATGCAACCTAGGTGTCAGCTAACTAAATCTTTCTTCAATATACATCCCAATAAGAGGTCTATCCTCACACCATTAACCTAACATGTTATTTTCTCCCCCCTCGCTCTTATTTGCATTACTTATCCATCATATCCCAAAATTAGCTTTAGAAACTTTGAGGTCGTACTGCAGTGTGAGTGCATTCACAGTGATAGCCAAGAGATATCTTGGAGTCAACTTCTGTAAATTAGAAACTCATTTATCATGCTTGGCCAAGTTGCAAATGTTGTTATCTGTATTAAAGAAGGATTGCTGCATTGGGATAAAGATTCTCAAGTACTATGTGACAATATAAAAACAATGAACTCAATAAAAAGTCTAATAAGACAACTGTAAGACAAAGCTAAGTTTTATACATGAGAGGTCAGGCAATAAAGAAATGTCCAAATAATGGAGTGTTAGATGAGGAAAACAAGCACACATTGATAGGAGGTTAAAGATCTTCAATTAACTGTTTGAGAAAATGAAGACATGCTCAAAGGAGACTAATAGGTGCAACAGTTTGGAGGAGTTCAGGAGTCGCTAGGACAAGCAGCAGTCAAAAGTAACATGAATTGAGGCAATGAAAAGGGTGTGATCATTGCTCATGTTGACCACCTTTGCGTAGGGATGACCCTTGATTGACTGGAGTGGAAGAAAAAAGTTCATGTTATGGAATGGAGGCTTTATTTCTCCCTGCCTCCTTTTCTCCCACATATTTTGGAAGTAAAATATGCATGATACTATCATGGCCATACATCACATAAGCTAGATTTTTTTCCTAGAAAACTACATCCTAAGCAAACTAGAGCAGTAGAAACCAAAAAAAATTACGAGAAAAATATAGGTGACATAGTGACCAAATATAAACAAAGAAAAAGAGTGAATATATTTCTGATTAAGTACCAACCTATGGGTGGCATTTGATGACATTTACACTGCTCTGTAGTGTTTGACGTCACACGAGGATATTCACACTCAAGCTTGACCGACACCATTTCTTCACAATGCTAGAGTTCACAATCGATTAGAAAAATTAACTATATCCAAATATTTATAGCCTGATCAAAGTTCAGCACCACCGCCAGCAAGGTAAGTCAAATCTGAAGGATGCCCACCAGCCGAGGGTAGGGCACCCCGACCACCGTGGAAAGTAGGAGATGCAAGCAAGAACTTAGGGAAGCCCTGTGAACATTCTCTTCCTCTTCTAATTATAATACGGGTTTCTTTCCTTAGAGCCGTGGTTGACTTACTGAAGCCAGCCCTAATCGGACCAGCGATTTCCGAACAAGACCTACAACTTTAGAAGAATCTGCCAGCGAAAACACCAACTTAACACCAACTGCAAAAGTTCAGCCAAGGTAGCCAGGATCTGTGCAAAGTATGGAAGTCTCAGTGAAGTCTCCAAGAACTTTGAATTGTCTTAAAATATGTAAGCAACAAAGAAATTAGAAGTGAGCAACAAAGACAAATTAACTTACAAAATAGTCACATTAAGATAACAATTAGGTACATTCAGATGTTTCCTTAGTAAGAATCAAGTTTGTAGTTTTTGCTGAATTTGGTAGTTGTAAGATCTTTGTACATGGATACAAATAATTGTTGGGTTTAAAAATCAAGGTTTAAGTAAATTATTAAATACTCTTCTAAAAAAATAAGGCAAAAATAAGATAATATTGTGATTTGCCTCTTTATTTGGATGAACACTTAAAAAAGGAAACAGATAAATAAGCCCCCCACATAAACTAGATTCACAACCCTTATTTTAGTCCAAGCATAGCCATAAAACAACTGAAAAGATTCAATAACAAAATTTATTAAAACCAGAAAACAAGCAATAGCTAAGTATCAACTTCTTAAATAAAACTAAAGGCCTTATAAGACCCACAAGAGAGAACATGAACTGATAGCTACAACGAGAGACATATACAAGAACATTAGTCAGAGAGGGCAAAAAACTGTGATTTGATCACAACTATCGTTGAACATCGCAGCAATGTTGCGACGTGATTGGGCGAGCATTGCATTGCACTGTGTAAGCATCGCAGAATTGCAGTACTCTCACAACAACATTACAGTGCAGTCGTCACAAGATCGTTATGAGCACTACGGTGAGCTGTGACACTATTATGGTTAACTACAAGAAACATTGTCGTTAGAGCTACCCCTTAAACAGAATTTTAAAAAGCTTGTCATAGCTGTCGATCAGAACGAGCCAGTGTTCTTTCTATTGGAGGAGAAACCATAATAGAGAGGAGCTGTCAGGATTGGAGCCTCGAAGAAGGAGCCACAACTCTTGGAGGCTGGAATGGGGAGAGTGTTGTGTTAGGAGTGGTTGTAAGAGGAGTGGTTCCAAGAGTGAAGTGGAATAATGCAAGAGATGTACCAATACTTATGTGGAAGGGAGGCTCCATCCAAGAATATTTTAAGACGACGGTAGAGGAAGGAGGGGAGGCCCCGATAACAATTTGAGATGAGTAGAGGATAGATAAGGGGCATTCGAGGGCCTATGACTGTCCAATTAGCGAATCTCTTTTGGATATTATGTTTTTTTCTTAAAATATAACTTGTTGGTTTTTAAAACTGAGAGGAGCTACAACAAACTGCTCAAGATCACATTAAATCTTCTTCCTACAACAACAAAAAAGCCTTTATCTAAATTTTTTGTGTCAGCTATTTGAATCCTTTTTGTTCAACTCCGCTAAGGGCCATGTCCTCTCTAACATTAACCAAAACCATATCCACAGTTCCAGCTTCAGTCCAAGTTCGTTTAGGCCTGCCTCCCGTTCCAGCATATATTGGTCTAAGTTGCAGATGTTAAAATTTCTACACCTGCCCGAAGATGAAAGTCAATTTCTTTAATTAATAAAAGACATTATTCAATAATCCATAACCAAAAAATTGACAACCAATTAACATCGACGAAAGTAAACCTAATTCTCAAAAAGGCACAGGAATCTAGCTCCAAAGGAGACATATATAGTGCCAGAAAAATCCAGCAAAAGCCTAGATTCCATACTATTTTTAACTTCCTACATACAATTGAAAACCCTATAAAATCGGCTGGAGGAGAACAGCTAATATAGACAATGAGATCGGTATAGTCAAAACCAAATTATAAAAAGAAAAAACCCATCAAGAATCCTTAAGCATCAAATGTAACTTCTTTTAGTTTCTAATTAATACTGCTAATCTAACAAAAGTCAATCTAATTTCTCAAACAGAACACATAGATCTTCTCCTAATATCTGGACGAATCAAAACTCGACATGCCTGTTTAAAATTCAAGTAGAAATTGGAAATTCCCAAATTAAGTAGGTCGCAAAAACCAAAGTAAAAAAAATTCAAGAATCTTTAAGTAAAAAAATTCAACATAACTCTGGATATTCCTAATTAACGTCATGTAAACCAACAAAATTATTCCAAATTCAGTAATAAAAAGTCGACAGATTTCTACGATTTCAGATCCAAAACCTAAGTTTCAGATGAACACAGCTAAACGTTTCTACGAAAGGAAATCAATGATGGAAATTTTACATGGAGCAAAAAAATTACCAGAGATTTACCAGATATTTCTTTGGACGAGGAAGAGGCGAAGGAAGAAAAAGAAGAATATTCTCTTTTTTTTTCTCTAAAATAAAGAAAATATATGGAAAATGGTGGGAGTGGGTATTTATAGGTGGTAACGTTTGCAGTGCATCACATGGTCCGCATCTCTTGTGGATATTATCATGTGCTTGTGCTTCTCCTTTCCTTCCACAAACTTTGGAATGATGATGATGGCGAGGACATAAGTTTTTTCATTTCATATAATATTGTATTATATTTCATATGAGTAATGCTCTGGTACCATTATATCACGTTCCTATTTTGAAGACCGTTCGTCTTCGCTTGGGTCCTTGCAGGACCGACCGTCCTCGCACAGACGTAATGTCGTGCAAGTCTAAGTTGCTTCTTGCACAAAGCCAAAGCTTGAACAAGGACAAATAAGCTATTCAAGACGGAAGCAGCAACACATTTTGCAGAAAAGTAAATAACACAATGGCATAAGAAAACAAGCATCTTTATTGATATTCAAAAGTGTTACAAGCGGCGCTAAGCCGAGGTTACAAATCGTTCAAGTACTCTCTCGAAAATAATGACATCGTTCCATGCATTACATCCCTATAATACAAAAGCAGCTCAAAGCACAACTCGATACGGCTCAATGCATCGACTCCAGATTTTCGGGTCCTGGGGATGAGGCACGGCTATCGCTTCCTCGGACGATCCAGCACCTGCGAACAAGCAAACTGTTAGTGGATCAGCACTTTGGAGAAAGTACTGGTGAGTAAAAATCAACGAACAGAAGCAACACTCCCTGAAACCAACACTAAGTAAGCATGTGGCAAAATATTACATTAGTAGTGATCTTGCTACTTTTACCTAGATTCATTTCATGCAGCATAGGGTTAGAGTTAGTGAATATGGTGCACGATACATGTTGCGCACTGCACGATAGAACGTTGTCCCGATTGTTTGCTTTCGTACCTCCAAAATATTTCTTCAAACTATCCATTCTTATGTTGCGGCTGACGTGACATGCTAAATAGCATTATGTGATAACTGACATGGCAGCTGACATGAAAAATTTTAACCCAAAAAATTAATCACCCAAATTTTTTAATGTTAATATTAATGTTAATTTTAATTTTAATTTTAATTTTAATTTTAATTTTAATATTAATTTTAATGTTAATGTTAATGTTAATATTAATATTAATGTTAATGTTAATATTAATATTAATTTTAATGTTAATTTTAATTTTAATTTTAATGTTAATTTTAATTTTAAATTATAATTTGCCATGTCAGCTGCCACATTAATCATCATGTCATCTGTCACATAAGGAGGGATGGTTTGGAGGGATACTTTGGAGGTACAAATAGCATTATTCATTTCATATATAGGTATTCAAATTCCTAATATATATAGTCCAACTATGCTTAATAGCTCCCACAGGCCATTGGCCCTCCCTGACGTGGCACCTCCATATTGGAGGAGGGGGCCAAATTTTTCGGAAGAGTGGAGCCCACATTAGCAGAGGTTGGACACGTCAGCGGAAGCAGGACTGCGGCCACCTCAAGGGGCAATTAAGCATTTTTTTTGTATATAGTAGCTTATTTTTCTGTTGGGTGTTGAAATTCGTGACTATGACTAAGACATTTTTCTTCTATATTTAGGATTATGATTAGACTTTTATTAAAAAAAATCCTAGCAATGTTGGCCTATATAAAGGCATTAGTTCTATTAGTTTAGTCTAATCGTTGTTCTCCAAATTACTAGTAGATTTCAGTCTCATGCATTTGAACACATATAACGTACATTTTCAACGACGCTGGTTATCCTTTGTTTGCTTCGACTTCGTACCACAATCCATCAATGCATTTCGACGGGCCAACATCAACAAATTCGCTTCTGCCAATGTCACGTCCAAGAACTAGAATACTGGAGTATAGGAACGATACGAGGAGAATTACGCACTATAGAATATGTCACGACTATATAATTGACATGGAGGATTACTCTACAATCCAACGGTCAATACTAGGTCAAGCAGTCCTATGTGTTTCAATCTCAGCTAAATAAGTAAGCAATAAGATATATAATCATATGAAAATACGACAGTAATGCGTCACAAACTATATACATGGATGGTCATGAAGCTAACAATACAAAATGGAGTACTAGCAAGAATATACAATCATACATGATCATAACTAGTTACAATCTAGTGAATTTACAACCATGTAGTTTGTAGGCGTGAACATGCTCCCAGAACACGAGCTAACATATGCTCGGTGGTTAAATGTCTCAGAAAGATGTAGAATATACAAAAGATCCTTTGGACCTCTACGAGATCTGACAAAAAAAATCAATGGGGTCAATCCCAAATAACAAGTACAACAAGAAAAGCTCTAAGGTATGTCTATACCAACATACAAATAGTAGTAAGTAGCAAAATAAAATGTAGAAGGAAAATATAATTGACAAAATTATATACTAGAGAAGATACTAATCATACATCAACCACGGCCAATCATGTACTACTAATTGTTACCGTTAACTAGCTAGGGTTATAACATTCTTGATTACTAAAACATGCAAGTGATGTTTCGGGTTAACATGCACTGCAGGAGGTCCAAGCTAACCAGGGACTTGTATGAGTAGATATAACAGTAAACACCACTCGATAGTGAGATAAAAATAGTACATGAATATGATGCATTTGAGAGTGAGCTAAAAATGTGCCCCTCACAAAGAAGAGCTCCATAACCATAAGGAAGTTATAGCCAGCAGGACAACATAAAACCTAGAATCCTCCCAATCCCAATGCACTAGGTGTATATATTCAGTTATTAGTTCATGATATTTTTATTTAAATTTTTGGTTGATGGGCATCTGAATAATCCACCCTACATGATATTTTTTCCTCGAGGAAGTGTAAGATTCTAAATTATTTCTCAACCAAAATCAATTGCACGAAAATATGTCATAAACCCACATCGCTCGAATAACCAAATTCTGAAGTACGCTGCAACAAGTCAACGAGAGAATCAATATTGTACAATATTATTCAAGCTTGAAATAATCAATCATGATATTGATATCCTGCCATAAGATAGCTTTCCATAATGGTACATTGCCATAATAAGGCTAACTACTGCAATATCGACCTCACATAAATGATACCTACATATCTGGAACATTATGACAATATTGAAAATATAGATGTGAACTTGATACTTCCAATACGGGGGATCCGACCGACGAAATCCCATGACATTGCCCCATACTCCCATATAAATGCAATGAGAGTGTGTACCAAAATCCAGGACGATCACTACTCAACTAAAAAATCAGGAACTCTCCTGGCAAACTTCTCCCACAGTAGTATATTGTCGATATACGGGCTACTCAGGAAATACAAGAAAATGCTATGGAATTTTACTGTCATGTAGTATAGTGCATTGGCAATACATTGCCGGTATACCAACAGTATATTGCTCGGGCAGTAAATTGTCAGAAGATAGTTATTGGCTAACACGATTTCTTCGTCGATCAATAAATACGTGTTTAAATCAAAATTCGTCAAATGTGTCATTCTAGAAATTCTTCGTAGAAGAAGTGTGCCAAGTTCCACGATGATCTATCGTGCATGTACAATAATCTCGACCAAATCTAAAGAAAAGATAAAAGTGACAAGAACTCGATTGAATCGAGTTCTGTCAAGTGATGTGGCCATGCCACAGTGAGCACTCGTGACTGTACATACTGAATCTAGAACATCCAATAAAAATCCAAGAATCCACAACTCATCCAATAGCCAATACTTGAGAGCAAGGAGTACTTGTAAAAGGGCAGACGATACGACCAATTTTGAGTCTTAGATGCTATGTGCATGCACATGTCCACCTCCAGATCGACTTAAAAGCACAGACCTAGCTCCCTCGACACTCTCGAGCCAGCAGGAAGTCATGTGAAGAGAATGAGAGAGAGAAGAGAAGAGAGATCACTCTATCTCGTCTTCAAACACAAGAGAGAGAGAGAGAGAGAGAGAGAGAGAGAGAGAGAGAGAGAGAGAGTGCATTAGAAAAAGGATTTATGGGTTTTATATAACCCCTAGGAAAGAATCATGGTCGTTGTCTCTTGTAACCACCAAGATTTGGTAGAGGGGTATTTTTGTTATTTTACTATTGCATGATATTATATAGTCATAATTAAATGATATTATTTTGTACATTAATTTATATAATTATGTATTAATTATTAGTAGCCAGTTAGTACTAATTAATGACCATAGATTAGTCTAACTAAATTAGTTAGTGTCATGGAGAGAATATCCCCTTTTAGTCCTAGAGATTCCTTTTTTTAATTAATTAGATTCAATTTTCTCTCTAATTTCAATTTCAATTGGATGATATAATGGCACAAATAGTAATGTAAACTCTCTGACCCAAAATCTAGGTTTAGAAATTTATTTAGAATTATTCTGGAATAATTATTGGAGTTTTTAAATCACCTCTTTGATTTTTTATTTAATAGTTGCACATTACCGTTGTTTAAATATCTAGAGCAATGCACTAGCATTTATTTTTCAACAAATTTTATATCCTTGACCTAGATAAGCTCATCTTTAATTCTGACCTTTGTGTCACTCGTGAATGCACTCTCTTATGCTTCATTTTAATTTTACAATATTTGTGCACATTTTTCTAATTTTAAATCCAACTTTGCATCCTTGCATGTTCCAATCAAAATTGGAGACACAATCTCGGCCCGTTCCTTGCAACCCAATATTTATCAATAATCTATTTTGAGTCTACTACATCCATGATACTTGTGTCCCAACCAATTTAGATCCTATGCACTTCCAATTAATTAAAGAACACCATTGATACTAATTTTAACTAATTTGGTGCAATGACTCAACCTAACCCAAAACTAGACCCAACACCAATCCAAACCCACACCCACACCCTCATGGCTTATACAAAATATCACACACCAATTTTCCCCACTACAATACACCAAACATGGCATTTTTCCATATTTAATCCACTTTTTCCTCTTTGTGCAAGTCCTAAACTATTGGGGACTTTTGTGCAAATAGCTAGCCATGTGTCCACCTCCTATTGGTTGGAGCAAATAAAGAAATTCTATTTTTGAATGCTTGACCAGTCATGAGCTCTCTCCCTCTCTTTTTGTATGATACTATGCAACCTACATTAAATCCTAACCTCTCATTCAAACCCCCAACACATCTCCACCACCCATTTTCTTCATGACAACACCCCCTCTCCTTGGGAACCTAGCCGGCTCTAATCCCTAGGCAGTGCTCTGTCTCCGTCATCATTTGTTACATCTTCTTCCTCTCCACTCCTCCTTCCTACATCATCATCATCACCACCATTAACCACCATCACCATCTTCACAACCATCACCACCGCTGCCCTAACCTCCGACCACCACCCTCACCATCACCACCGCCAACCACCATTACCACCGCTGCCCTCACTTCGACGACCACCACTGCCACTGTCATCATCACCACCACCACTATCTCCGCCAACCACGACTACCAGCAAACCGCCTCCGCGCCGTGGTGATCTGTCGTCGCTGCTGCTGCTTCAAGCCGCTACCAATGCTGTTAAAGTTGCTGCTACTGCTGCACCTCCGCTGGCCGCCGCATCCTGGCCTTGCACCTCCGTTAGCCGCCGTCGTCCTGGGATACCCCCACGGCCGAGCCACCGTCGCAACAACTGTTGCTATTGCTGTGCCTACTACTGGTGTAGCTGCTATCGTGTTGTTATGGCCGGAGCAGGCTGCCGAGCACCCCCCAGATGACCAATGACCCACCCCGGAGCATCCCCGATGACCGACAACCCCTTCCACGACATCCTTGACCACCTGCGGCCGCCGGAGCACCCCCCAGGTCGGAGCACACCCCCTCGACAGCAGACCCGAGCCTCAACCAACTCCCTTCATGGCACGATTACTCCTCCGTCTCTCGACTATTTTTTTGAACCATCTTCGCAGGTGTGTTCACCACATGACCCTCTTGCTATGTGTTCAATTAGAATGTTTTCGTTTAATTTCTATTGTTAGTAATTTAAGATCCAAAATTGAAGAAAAAATGTTTTATAAAATATTAAATTTTCCTAATACGGAGTTGGTTCCGTCAATCCGGACAACCTCGTCGCGTACCGATTGCACCGAAAGGTGCGTACCGTCAACGTGGACGTATGGACTTTCGCGGAACTTGATTTGGATGTGCGTGCACACCGAAATCAATGCATATCCGTCGAAAAATACCGTATCGGCCTGTTCTGACACTCGTTCTAATTTTGTGTGTGTCTGTCATTTTGTAACGAAACTTGTGCCATCGAATTTATAGTGTTATGATGGTCTTGTGACCCAAGTTTGGTTCGATTCTGAGAACGTTGACAAAACGTCATTTCGTGGGCCCTACGGTTCCACATGACGGGCGATTTCGTGATCGGCTCATCAGAATCCAGTTCTGGATGTTCCGTTGGGTTTGTATCATTATTCTAGACTCGTGGACACTAAGTTTGACGAATTTGGAGAAATTTATCTCTGACACATTTTTCGGTGCAAGACGGGGCCCACTTGTGGAACTCGTGTTGACCAGAAACTGCATTTTTGCCTATGTATCCAAATTGGATGTATGTATATGCTTTTCTGAGTATCTCACTCATTCCGGGATTGTTGGTGATATTTATGACAGCATCCGGGGATATCTGCTCCAGTTTTTATCTTGTGCTGCTACTTCCCTGACGAGTTCATGCTCGAATATTCGCTGGTTTCCAGGCAAGTATACCTTACATTGTTGTACTATTTAAATTTAGTTAATATTATATATATATTATGCTTTAAATATTATATGACTGTGCGCGTCCGAGAATGACTCGGGTGTAGTCGACGAAGGCATCGACGTTAGGACTTGTGTTTGACCTAGCGTCTAGTGGACGTACCCTAAGTGACAGAGTTATCATTATAACTGAGGCCTTGACACGTATCATTTCACATCACGGAGTGAGTTCATGATAGGACACAGGTTTACGCACTCGACTGGCCATCTGTGCGAGTAGCTCGTGTGATAGTACTTAGCATAGGTATATTATTTTAGTGGCTTGTATTATAGTTACGAGATGTCCACATCGCACTTGAGACTTGTACATTGGCATTGGGCGGAGAGGACGACTAGTAGGCGTATGGGATACCCACATCCTTTATACAGATACTACGTTCTTTGGAGCGATACAGACATATATATTTATGCAGATACCGCATTCTTTGGAGTGTTGGACGTTACATGTGCAGATACCACGCTCTTCGAGGCGTTGGACGTTGTGTAGATACCATATTTTTTAGAACGTTGAACGTATTTACTTATGCAGATACCACGCTCTTCGGAGCATTGGACGTTATTATATATGCAGATTGCCCCAAGATGGGGAGCATATGTGGCATATACTAACCAGTCATGACGATTAGTGAATTACGTCAGCATATGTCTAGCCTACACTTCCCATATGCACTAAGTGGTTCTCAAATTGTATTCACTTAGGAGGATAGTTCACCCTGATTTACTTTACTCAGTATTTACATTATGGCATATACTTTTTGTATCTTGTTACGTCCCTCTGAGGACCTGATTCCCTTCTAGGTTATTTGAGCAGTTTGGATGAGGCTTGATCTGGTGATGTGTTGGACATCCTTGCAGGTATCATTATATCCTTCCTCTATTATAGTTATGTACTATTTTTCATTGTGACTCTACTATTGTAGCCTAGTGTTTATAAGCCAATACTATTCTCTTGGTCTATTCGAACGGCTGTATTATTAGGCTACAGACTAATGATGCGTACTATTCCTTTTTGATATTTTATTTACCATGGATTGAGATTATTTTAGTTGTTGGATATTAGAAATAGATATTTAACTGGATCACTTAACCTTGGACAGCGTAAGTGCACTTCGTCGGGCCCATTAAATTGAAAAGTCCTACGGAGTTGTACCAGTTGGCCATTACCACGTGTCTGGTCCCCCATACATTTTGGGACTGGGGCATGACAAGTAATTAGAACCAATTATAAGTCTATTTAGTGGCCAACCTTGTCATGAAGAGATTTGAATTTAATTTTTCCTCCATTTATCCTTACTTCTTTTCCAAGCAACACCAATTCATTTTCCACCAAATATTAGATCTAGAATTTGAATTTCCATTTTATTTCTTTACCAAAACCTTTCTTTCTTCTTCCATTGGAGATCAAGGAGCTTCGAGCACTAGGAGAAGCTTGAGGAGGAGTCCAAGCTTTGGGTGGATTGTGTCTGACTCGTTCCTCCGTGTCCAAATTCGAAATTCTCCAAATGAGCTACACAAACATTAGGTAATTCCTTCATTTTTATCAAATTCATGCTTAGGAACACCCCTTGGACCTATAGAAACCTTTCCTTGGTTGGAATTGACCCTCAATTGGTATATCTAGACGCTAGAAGACTTTAATTTGGTAGATCTATGCTTGTGCCATGTGAAATATTAATTTTAGGGCTCAATTTGGAAGAAATTTGAATTGTGTCCATATGATGTTTGATTTGTGTCCTTATGAAGACTATTGGGGTTTATTGGTTGTGTATTGGTATCCTTTTATCCAAAATTGGATTCGGGGAGTGCGTATCATGATACGCCATGATATAGTGGTATATGATTGGTAATTTCATCATATTAGTATTTTATGGTATCAATTTCATATAGATTCATTAGAATTGCTTAATTTTAATTAATTATAGTTATATTTTATTGTTGATATGGTATGTTGGGTGTCATATTTAAGTATAGTATAAGCACATGGGAATATCCTGAGGACATATTTGGGATGCCAGAATATGTCACAGGATATTCCATTATGAGATTATTGTCATAATAATTGAGATCATTGTATTAATGACTGTAAGGCTATATAATGCCAGTGAGACAATCAATAAAATCATCAACTAATTTCAACATGGTATCAGAGCCAAGTTTCCACAAACCCTAGCCGTCACCAAGCTTCCACAAACCCACAGGAGGATTTCCTAGATCTCCTCCACCGAACTCTTCCACGCCCCCCTTCTTTCCTTCTCCGCCCTTCGCAGGCTGCCCTTCGCTGTTGCTGCCCCGTCCCGCTACTGCTGCGGCTGCTGCTACTGCTGCGACGGTGGTTGTGACATGCGTGCTGCCGCCTCCTCCGTACCAGCACGAGACAGCTCCTAATAGGGATGCCTAGATCTAAAAAAAGGGGGGACATGTTCGAATCTAGGAGCAGACAATAAGGACGAGCGTGAGTCATGGAGCGGACATGACGTGATTGGATAGATGACGCATTGATGGAGGAGATCATCAAGAAGCTAGATTCTGCAGAGGTGGCGAAGTTGATGAAGTTGTTGACGATGTCGGCTGGTGAGAACACGACACGAACGTTGCCGGAGTTGAAGCTTTCCTCCATCAATCTGAAATTAGATGGACCAGCCACCTATCTGAGTTGGTCACGGCGGGTGAGAAGAACCCTCGCAGGAAAAAATATGGAGGGGTTCCTGACGGGCGAGACGACAGAGCCGGACGAGGGCTCGATAGGACGCGATGAGTGGAAGTCCACTCATATGGTGATCTACATCTGGCTTCTCAACTCCTTAGTTCAGTCTATTGCCGCTACAGTAGACGGTATTGAGATGGTAAAAGATGTGTAAAAGAAGTTGAGAAGGACCTATGATGGTGTGGGAAACAACTTACGGGTCTTCCAGATAAAGGGGGAGATTGATGACACCGTACAGGGAGAGAAGACGGTGCAGGAGTATGCCACAAAGTTGGAGCGTCTGTGGTTGAATTATGATCACTCCTCAGATCGGGCGAGCTACGGGGACCCTAAGTATAAGGAGAGACAGGTGTGTCTGCAGGAGAGGACGATGAAGTTCCTCAAAGGGCTGACTGTAGCTTTCGCACAGAGGACGGCCCTACTTCTAGCCCAACCAAAGATCCCTAGCCTTGAGGAGGCTATCTCAGCCATGATCCAGGAGGAGACATGCATCAGGCTGCAAGCCAGGACAGGTGGTCCCCCCGAAGCAAAGTCAGCACTAGCGATCACCAGTTCAGGTAACACAGGATCTAAGGGAGAGCCCTGGCAGCATAACCGACAGTGCTACAACTGTAGAGAGATGGGTCATCATCGGTATGCTTGTACCAAACCAACTAGGGAGGGAGATTCAGGTGGTAGACGAGGACCGTTCGGCGGACAAGGATATAATGGAGGACGTGGTCGTGGTCGAGGGGGGTAGACGAGGCGGCCGAGGAGGTTATCGGGCGAACCTCCTGATATCAGAAGGGAACGGAGAAGCTGATGGCACCTTTACTATGGAGGACCAGGCACTGGGAGACATGAGGAGTAGAACAGAGGAGGCGTCCACCTCATTCTTTGTTAGAGGCAACGCTGCCATGTATGCCCATCCATCAGAAGGTACTGACGAATCACTTGCCCTTGCATCTATCTCTTCCCTTAAATCATCAGACTGGATTATAGACTCGGGAGCATCTCGACATGTGATGGGAAATGCTAGTGAGTTTTCTTCCTATACTCACCTAGCATCAGCAGACAGCATTCAGATAGCTGATGGCACTTTCCAGCCAGTGGTCGGTAAGGGTACTGTTAATTGTACAGGTTCAGTAAGATTATCCAATGTTTTACATGCTCCATCCTTTTCAGTCAGTCTTTTGTCCATTAGTTCTATAATCCTCTAACTTAAATGCATTATTTCTTTTGATATTCCTAAGGTGACCTTCCAGGAGAAAGGGACAGGACGAAGACTTGGGACTGGCACTTGGCATGAGGGACTGTGGTACCTAGATTGAGAAGGACTGGACTCAGCATTGGTATCTATGGCAGAGAAGGCTGGCATGGAAGGACTGCAACAAAGGACTGAGGATACCTTGATACTCCATCATCGGAGGATGGGACATTCTTCCTTTGATACTCTAATTAAGTTGTATCCAGAGATTTATTCAAAAACAAATAAAGAAAAATTAGTATGTGATGCGTGCGAGTTAGGAAAACTTACTAGGAGCTCATATGTTGGCATGGGTCATAGGAGCACTTTTGCTTTTGAGGTAGTACATTCTGATGTCTGGGGTCCATGTGCTACTAACACTATGAATGGTTATAAGTACTTTGTTTCTTTCATCGAGTGTGCCTCTCGTGTTACCTGGTTATATTTGATAAAAAATAAGAATGATGTACCTGCTTGTTTTTGGGATTTCCATAAGCATGTCCAGACTCAGTACAAAGCAGTTGTGAAGGTACTAAGGTCTGACAATGGAACGGAGTATACCAACAGGACGCTTGCAGAATACTTGTCAGCACACGGAATACAGCATCAGACCACCTGTGCATACACACCAGCACAAAATAGAGTTGCAGAAAGGAAAAACAGACACCTTCTGGAGGTCACAAGAAGTATGATGATCGACATGAATGTCCCACAGAGTCTGTGGGGGCATGCAGTGTTGACAGCAGCTCAACTCATCAACAGGATGCCCTCGAAGGTCCTCGGATGGAAGTCCCCATGTGAGGTATTGCAAGACAATAATAGTGGGATACTTCCACTGAAGGTGTTTGGGTGTGTGTGTTTTGTGAAGGATAATAGGCCATCAGTTGGGAAACTTGACCCTAGAGCGGTCAAATGCATCTTCGTAGGATACTCGGCGACCCAGAAGGGGTATGTGTGCTGGAGTCCAGTAGAGAAGAAGAAGTTTGTCAGTATGGATGTCCACTTTCGGGAGCATGAGCCATACTACCACCAGGACGGAACTTCACACAACACGCCTAATACTGCCAGTATTAGGCGAGAGGGGGAGATGGAGAACTTGGTGGTAACCGATTTAGAAGTTTGGCATGGAGGCACGGAGAAGGGACAAGAAGGTGAAGGTGTTAGGCCTATCGCTCAGGGAGAGTACTTACCTACAGCAGAAGAGAGAAGCAAACTGCAGGACCAGTACCGACAGTGCCAGTGCCAAGTCCCTTGTCTGCGTTTGTCCCAACTCCTGAGGCACCGACACTAACCCCCCTTCAGGTGATACCCCCTCCTTCATAAGATATCATTCCTCCTACTTCTACTCTTTCCACACCACTATCTGTACAGAGGACCACTCGCAACAATGCAGGAAATCCTCCAAACAGATATGGTTGGGATA
The DNA here is from genome assembly GCA_036927795.1 of Iris macrosiphon. NCBI lineage: Eukaryota > Viridiplantae > Streptophyta > Magnoliopsida > Asparagales > Iridaceae > Iris > Iris macrosiphon. Next base: position 127,854,553 of record JAYESA010000002.1, read on the forward strand.
TTGCTCAGTTTGTTTCTTATGACCATATTCTTTCTTCTCATGGAGCATTTATAGCATCTTTGGATAGTATTACTGTACCTAACAATTGGCAGGTTGCCAAGAACGATCCAAAGTGGAAAGCGGCAATGTACGAAAAGTTGGGAGCTCTGGAGAAGAACCACACTTGGGAGCTTGTGAGACTGCCAGAGGGGAAGAGAGCAGTTGGATGCAAGTGGGTCTTTACCGTGAAGCAGAACCCAGATGGACAGGTTGAGCGCTACAAAGCTCGACTAGTAGCCAAAGGATACAGTCAGACGTACGACATCGACTATGATGAGACCTTTGCACCAGTTGCAAAGATGAGCACTGTCAGGAGTCTGATTTCTCTGGCAGCGAATAGTGGATGGAAGCTACACCAACTGGATGTGAAGAATGCATTTCTTTACGGAGATCTAGCGGAGGAGGTGTACATGGAGATACCACCAGGATTTGGCACCAATCAGACAGTAGGCAAGGTCTACAGGTTGAAGAAGTCCCTCTATGGACTGAAGCAGTCTCCTCGAGCGTGGTTTGACAGATTCAGAAGGGCGATGATAGGGATGGGATATCAGCAGATCAATGCTGATCATACTGTGTTCTTCCGTCGGAGTGGAGGCTACATCACCATGCTTGTGGTGTATGTGGACGATATGATTATCACAGGAGATGGTGAGCAGGAGATCGCCCAACTCAAAGGAAAGCTTAGCAAGGAATTCGAGGTGAAAGATCTCGGCCTTCTTCGGTACTTCCTTAGGATTGAGATTGCTCGAGAAGCAGGAGTAGATATCATGAGAGTATCTTATAGTTAGTGTGTATCATAGAGTGATGCATTCTAAGTGTTTGTGTTTATGCTTTGTGTATATTTTAGTGTCAATGTATTGGGAGTTTGGTTCAAGAAGGGGAGCTGTGCATTAGGGTATTGGTGCTCATTACATTGGGTGTGTTGGAGCTTATGTGTAGAGGAGAACTCAGGTTCATCCAATTGAATGAGGGTGCAGGCTTGTAGCAGATGGTGTTGTGTGTTCTCCTTAATACTTGCAGCAGACATTGGGGGCTTGGGTTTGAAGTTGAGTAGTTGTGCTCGAGCACAGTAGTGCAGAGAGCACTGCACAGTGCTCCAGTTGGGTACAACAACAGCTATAATGGAGTATAGGAGGTTTGGGTGTTCAGGATGGTAAAGTAGTGCCAAACTGCAAGGGTGAAGGCTCAGGTAGGAACTATAGTGCACTTGTGTAACCACCTAATTCCGGAAGAGGGATATTTTTATTATTTTAATTATTGTTTGAGAGTTATATTAGTGATAATAATATTTATTATTATATGTATTGGTTGTGAGCTAGATAATTAGAATGGAGTATATGATTAGTGAGTTAGCATAATAGTTAGACTTAGTGCTAGTGAGCCCAAGTGGATCCAACTAGACTTGACATGACCCATTAGTGTAACCAATGTCACTACCACATTATGAAAACAGGGGTATTTTCGACTTTTTACAATATTTAATATTATTGTAGTTATAATTAATTAAATTGCATGATAGTATATTTGGTTTTAAATATTTATGAGTGATGTGTAATTAAATATAGTATTATATGCAGTGTTTATTTATTTTTAGCTAGCAGGCTAGACCTAGAAGCCCAGTGGATGACCACCTGTCCGAATTATAGAATTCCGGATTTTATTATTTTATCTAGAATTTAATATTTGGAGATTGTAATTTATTTCCGTATTTTATTTAATATTTTTGCGCATTGCCGTTGCTTCGATATTTGGAGCACTACCCTGACTCTTGTCTCCCAACAAATTTCACAATCTTGCCCTAGACATGCCCGCCTTCATTTCTGCTATTTTTGCAACTCATAATTATGCTCTTTGTGCATTATTTCTGGCCGCACAAAAATCGTCGCGGACGTTATTTAAATAATCCCTATTTTGTATCGTTGTGCGTTCCAATCGAATTTGGGGACAATCTTGACCTATTTTCGTGCGACCCAAATTAGGGAAATATTCTGTTCTGAGTCTTCTTTATTTTTGGTATTGATGACCTGACCTGATTTTGGCCCCATGTACTCCTAATTAATTGCTGAACACAACTTGCATTTATTTCTATTTAAATTGAGGATACTAGTTAAACCAATTCTAAAATCCCAATTTAATTCCAGTGCCCTGCTATTTAAGCCCGTACCCAACTTACAGTGCCCCCTGACCCTACAAAACACCGGACCCCGAATCGCCCGCCAAATTTTCGTCATTTCATGTGTTTGTGCAATTTCCCAAATTTAAGGGGGTTAAATTGCAAATTGGCATTTTGTGCCAACACCCAATTATTTTAACCAATGAGGAATCCTTAATATTTTAATTAAATCTCTCATCCTCATCCCTACATGAATTACTTCCCTTCATGAACAATTCTAGCCACCCATTCAAGGGATGAAATCATCACCCTCCATCACACCCTCTCTCTCCCTATTTAATATCATGTCTACATCAAACCCTAATCCCTAGGCAACCTAGAAAACACCACCTCCTCACAAGCCCCCACATCCCCTCTCTCATACGTATGAAACTCTTTTCTCCATCCTTCTTCCTTTCTTCTTTCTTTTTCTTCTTCCTTCTTCCCTTTCTCTTTCTCTTTCTTTTTTAAACTTTGAAATAGTTGGGGGGGGGGGGAAACCTCCACTGTGCAAACCCACCGACCTCCGGCCATCTTCCCGGCGGCGTGCCCTGTGCACCCCGGCCGACTTCCTGCTGCTCAGGCGGGCCTCAGCATCTCCGGCGGCTCGCAGCACTGCTCCGGCTCGACCCCATTGCAACCTCCGGCCCTCTCCCTGTGCTCCGGTCCCCTTGATCCCTCCGGCCTACAGCCGACTCCTCCCCCCTCGCACCACCGCTGGCCTGCTGCTCGACCACCAGCCCCTCCCTCTGCCGATCATCCCTCTGGCCCGGCGACAACCCATCCACCTGTGCTGCTCCTCCCTGTCGAGCCTCCTCCACCGCCAGAGACGACTCCCCCTCTTCTCATCAACTCCGGCGACTCCGGTCTGCACCCCCGCTGTCAAGCTCCGGCAACTCCCCCACCATCAACACCATTCACAACCACCACTTCCCCCATTCATCCCCGGCCGGCGCTGCTCGACGAGTCCGGCGGCCCGCTCCAGTCCTCCCTGCTGCGCTCGAGCCCTCTCCCTCTGCTCTTCCTCCCTCCGGTCGAGACAGCTTTCTCCGGCCAGACGAATAACCCCGACCGGGCCCAGACTTCCCACAACTCCCCGACTGCTCTCCCTCTGCTCTCGTTCACCCCTGGCCATATCCCCGGCGCTGGTTGCTCCGACCGCCGCTGCATCTCCCTCCGCCGAGCGGTCCAGCCATCAGCCAGGCCGAACCCATCCTCCTCCTATCACCTCCTCCATCCCACATCATCCGACCACCATCGTCATCCAATCACCCCTCTGCTCCTCCACCCGTACAGTCCCCCTCCGGCGGCCGGCCTAGCCCGATCCCGGCGGCCCGCTGCTCTTCCATCCCCATCAGCCCTCTGCTGCTCCCCCTCGCACCACCGACGGCCGGCGAACTCCTCTCTGCTGAGAGCCGACCCCACTCCGACTGAACTCCGGCGGCCCACATCAACTCCGGTCCGGCGGCCACCCAACTCACAGTGAGCTTCTCTTCTTCTTCCTCTTCCCTTTTTATATATATATATATATATATATATATATATATATATATATATATATATATATATATATATATGTATATGTATATATATACATACGTATACGTATGAGTATATAATACATGTATATGAATATTATTTAGTATATGAATGCAATGTGTATATGTAATTGTATATATTAATGTGTAGGTATATATGTATAGTATTATTTTAATTAATGTTTAAAAGTATATATAATATTGGTATATGTATAAATATATATTTCGTATAAACTTAATATATTTTTTAATAAAATGGGTATACATGTATTTTATTTATATACTTAGCATATTTCAATATATATTTAATTGGTATGTATAGTGTATATTTAGTATATGTATGTATTTAAAATATGTAAATGTATATTATTTATTTATTAGAAATTAACTGTATAATGTAATGGATGTATTTAAATATGAATAAGTATATCATGTATTTTTATTTAAATAATTGTATAAGTATGTATTAATTAAGGCATATATATATATATATATATATATATATGTATATTGGTATGTAATTGTGTATGTGTACGTATTAATAATATATTTTTAATATGTATATTTTGGTATATGTTTAAGAACATTTTGGCATATATAAATAAATGTGGCATAACATATATTTTGGTATAATTATATATATATATATTATATACGTATTTAAATTGGTATTTATATTTTCTGAGTAGATATGTATATTTATATATGTACCCCTACTAGGTAACCCTAGTTGACTAGTGCCCTGCCTGGCATGGCCCTGAGGCCAGTGTTTATAGACTGTGTGTTAGCGTAGCTTCTGATGCAAATGTTATATTGTGTTATGTTTATAGGACTGTTGGTTCACCAGGGAATACTCTGGAACAGGACATTCAAAATTACCAGCTAAGGACCCGAGGCAAGTACATTCTCTGATAATTTCCAATTTCTTGATAATTTCTATAAATTCAATAATCTTGAAATGTTACAACTGAATCCTTGACACTGTGCTACACGGACTAGTATATAGCCTGGATCTGCAGTCATGAGATGTTACCTTGATTATCGTATTGATATTGTACACGACATGTATATTAGACATTGTACATGATAGACTTGACTTGCTCGTGTATCGTGACGTGTCATGGTTGGATCCACAGTACTAGTTGGGGGCGGGGAAGTAGTTAGTAAGAAATATGATCATAACCTCTTATTGTAGTATAGAAAATTGTAAGTGTTAATCATGCTCTTCACCCATGATTAGCCAGGCCCTGTAGCTATCGTACATGTTCCCAAGCCGATCATATTTTGAAACTACTATTTCAAACACTTAGAATAGATTACAGTTTTCCCTATTTTAAATCATATACTACATCATCCGTATATGATACTGTTCCTTGTTCTTTTATTTTCATACATGCACTGACTATATCATATTGTCTATTGCCTGTCTCTTTACATTGCCTGTCTCTCTTAATTGCCATTTTATATATTTCACTGTCTTCTCAGTAGCTAGCATGACATGTTTTATTGTATTATAGACATTATCAATTAATGGAACTGTTATTTGAGAGTGTTGCTTTGCTCCTTCCTGACTGGAAATATTTTTCCAGACTATGCCTTAGAGGACCGCTATCCAACACTTTATGGACCGTATGGTGAGTAGCTGCAGACTTGATAGTAGTTGTGATTCCAGGAGGTCTAGCTGGAAATTACTATTTTTAGTTAGTTCTTTTAAACAGTCTATTTGGTACCGGATTTGTCTCCGGCATTTTGATGATTCTTGGATATTGTTGAGTTAGAATATTACTTGTGGACTTGTGTTGTGTTTAATTTTAGTTTTATTATTCGAAATCTTATCGTGCTGTAATCCTGTGATTGAGTATGTGTTCATCCTATTTGTGTCATCCGTGCCTCCTAATGGAGATTGGATGCTTGCGTGACATTAGTTAGATAGTATCAAGACCTTGACAGCGTTCTACCGCCGATGCTGCGGCGTAGGCTGGACGTACCCACGCACTCGTGCCCCTAAACCGGGTGCGGGTCATGACACGTTTTTAGTGGTGGCCCATGCAGGTCAGACTTCGCATTTAGAGCGATGTCGTGGTAGTGTGACGTCCTTGTTATACTACTGCGTGCCTGCGATAGAATCTAGGACATAGGATACTAGGACGAGAGCAAATACTCAATCACAATTCCTTGAGAGATTTCTGGGATGACCCCTGAGAATCTTGTTAAAATTTCCAATTTAAAATCATTCCCTTGTTCCGTCCATTCTCATTTGTTGATATTGATTTGATTGTTGTTGATTAGTTATTAAGTTAGGATTTTTGGTTTCATAGTAGGGCTGGATTTCATATTAAGATATATTTACAGACTAATTTATGGTATTATTTGAGGACGCATGTCAATGAGGACAGTGAAAAGGATTAACATTAGAGCTATTGAACTACAGAAGGTGGATGTAAAATTTTAATTGAAGATTGAAAATGAATTTCAAATTTTTAAAAGATTGAGATATTGTATTAAAATTTTTGAGGAATTCAGATTCAATTTGTTGAACCCAGACAAGCTGTAAGGATTTTTGTAGTTGATAAAATTTTCATTTCAGTATTTAAATAATTAACCTTGAGAAAAGTGTATGCATTATACTTTAAAAGTTTATTCGAGGAGTTACTTTAAGGAATTTTATTTAAGAATAAGAATTTATAGTGAGAGAGATATTAGTATATAAGTAGGTGAGATGCATGTGTAAGGATATGTTGGTTTCAGCATGATTGAGATTCACTGCCAACTGGCTTAGGTGTTCATCTAGGATTGTATTGAAGAGAGCAGTACTTAGTATAGTGTATTGGAATTGATATGCATTGAGTGATAAGAATAACTAGTATCAACGATTTCAGTAGGTAAGGAAGCTAGCAGTGAGTATGTTTCAAGTAGAACTGTGATACCTAGGGGATAGAGGTATCAAACCTTGGATGCATTTTTGACCTGTGCAATCACAACTAGGAATATTTATTCCCAATCTTTTATCTTGAATGTTGCTTCTTTAGAACTGTACTGTCCTTCCTTGATGATATCGCATTTTTGCCTAAATTGATTCTTTGGGATCTGTCTTCAGGATGTCGCCACAGACACGGTCTATGAGAGCGGGAACATCAGCTTTAGAGGGGTCTGCCACCTCTCCACCTGATGGACAGACAGCCGTAGTTCCTCCTACATCTCCGATGCACGTAGGTGTGTCTGCACTTTTCGGGGATCCTCCTCCCCCACCTGTTCAGAAAATTGCCGCAACTGTGACAGACAACCTTCCTCCTCCATCAACTCCGATTCCCGGAGGTTTGCCCATTGACGGAACGCAGATGTTTACGTTGATCCAAGGCATGGTAGATGCCCAGAGAGTGACGGCAGACGCTCAGCGAGTTCAAGCTGAGGCTCAGAGGGTGCAAGCAGAAGCGTACCAGGCACAAACCGAGCTGATGAAAGAAAACATGGAGAATGCTCATCAAGTAACTCTCCAAGCTTTGGAGAAAGTAGCACAGTACCAGCAGTTTCCTGGCCAGCAGAGATCAGGCACTATAGTGGATTTCAAAAGGATGATGCCTCGAGAGTTCAAAGGCACCGAAGGGATACTCTACGCTGACGACTGGTTAGAGGATATAGAGAGAAGTCTGCGATTGACCCAGATTTCGGAGAACTTGCAAATAGAAGCCGCTGGCAGTCAGATGTTCGATATCGCACTCACGTGGTATCGCACGGAGCCGAGAATTACTACGCAAGGACTTACTTGGGAGACCTTTAAGGAACTCTTCAAGGAGAAGTTCTTTCCCGACGTGGCATTGGGAACCTTGGAAAGTCAGTTTCATGACTTAGTTCAAGGAAACATGTCGGTCGACGAGTACGCTACAGAATTCTGTAGATTGAGCCGTTTTGCATCGTCTATGATTCGAGACCCAGGAGATCGAGCCCAAAAATTTAGAAAGGGACTGACAAGAGAGATTAAGTCGCGTACTTCTGGTCGTCGTACCGCTACCTTTGAGGCTATCTTGATGGATGCTCAGATTGTAGAAGAGGATCTGGACCTCAGGCCTAAGAGGAGTCACAATACTTTTGGAGATACGAATGATAGCGCAGGACCGGCCAAGCATCCCCGTATTCAGCACCAACAGCAGTACCAAGTACCATTTCATATTCAACAACAACCATGGACATTTCAGCATCCACCATAGTACCTAGCACCAGTTCCTATCCAGCAACATTCATGGGAGTATCAGTATCAACAGCAGTACCAGGCACCAATTCATGTTCAGCAGGATCAGCAACAGCCTCCAAGAGAGACACAGCAGACTTGTCATTTCTGTAAGAAGCCAGGTCACCTTTGGGAGAGCTGTAGAACGAGGCTAGGACTTTGTTTGCACTGTGGCGCTGCGGGACATCGGGTAAGGGATTGTCTTCTAGCCCCTTATCTTCCCAGCCAACACGCAGCTTCAGATTATAGAGATCCAGTTAGGCTACCTGTGGAACCGTACATTGCTCAGCACCTGCGAAGGGAACCACCCCAGCAGGACGGGCATTTGCGGTGACGGTCGAGGGACCGATATTGCAGGTAATGTGTTTGTAGGTTCTGTTCTTTCCTCCATTCTGTTCCTCTCTATTTGATTGATTGATTGCTTAGTACAATAGTTGTATGTATGATTTTCTTGTTAGAATGTAGTTAGTAGTACCCCTGATGCATAAACTGCAACACCATAACAAATGAGACCATAACCATGTATGTTCCCCCTAGGTTGTATGTGGTATGACTACAGGTAGAATTTTCTTAGACCGTGATTATTGGTGTTGACTGTAGTGAAGATTCATGAAGGAGTTATGACTTGACAAGAGGAACAAGATGATTAAAATTTGAGGATAATTATTGATTTAAATAAATGGTTAAGAAATTAATATTTCATAATTGGTGGTTAATTAATTCCAGGAAAGATTATGACATGTTTAAGTTGGTTATTAATTTGGAAATTTTGGGAGATTTATCAATGTATTTATTTAATTGTAAGTTATGAATTTTAGAACTTTATATTTGGATGTAACATTTGGAGAATCCTTAAATATCATATTGTTGAGTATTTTGAGGAGTGGATATTAAATTCCGGGTATTGAATTATTAACTCAAAACTTTCAAGGAAATTTTAAGGGACTTTGATTCTATTTTGAGGATTTTTCAGGAATACAAATAATTCAGAATTTTGAAAATTTTGAGAGGACATTGTGGATTATTAACTAATATCATGTATGATGAATTTAAATTTGAGGGAAATAATAATGTGTATGATAAACACTACTATGATGATTTTAAATTTCGAGGACGAAATTCTTTTAAGGTGGGTAGACTTGTCACTACCACATTCTGAAAACAGGGGTATTTTCGACTTTTTACAATATTTAATATTATTATAGTTATAATTAATTAAATTGCATGATAGTATATTTGGTTTTAAATATTTATGAGTGATGTGTAATTAAATATAGTATTATATGCAGTGTTTATTTATTTTTAGCTAGCAGGCTAGACCTAGAAGCCCAGTGGATGACCACCTGTCCGAATTATAGAATTCCGAATTTTATTATTTTATCTAGAATTTAATATTTGGAGATTGTAATTTATTTCCGTATTTTATTTAATATTTTTGCGCATTGTCGTTGCTTCGATATTTGGAGCACTACCCTGACTCTTGTCTCCCAACAAATTTCACAATCTTGCCCTAGACATGCCCGCCTTCATTTTTGCTATTTTTGCAACTCATAATTATGCTCTTTGTGCATTATTTCTGGCCGCACAAAAATCGTCGCGGACGTTATTTAAATAATCCCTATTTTGTATCGTTGTGCGTTCCAATCGAATTTGGGGACAATCTTGACCTATTTTCGTACGACCCAAATTAGAAAAATATTCTGTTCTGAGTCTTCTTCATTTTTGGTATAGATGACCTGACCTGATTTTGGCCCCATGTACTCCTAATTAATTGTTGAACACAACTTGCATTTATTTCTATTTAAATTGAGGATACTAGTTAAACCAATTCTAAAATCCCAATTTAATTCCAGTGCCCTGCTATTTAAGCCCGTACCCAACTTACAGTGCCCCCTGACCCTACAAAACACCGGACCCCGAATCGCCCGCCAAATTTTCGTCATTTCATGTGTTTGTGCAATTTCCCAAATTTAAGGGGGTTAAATTACAAATTGGCATTTTGTGCCAACACCCAATTATTTTAACCAATGAGGAATCCTTAATATTTTAATTAAATCTCTCACCCTCATCCCTACATGAATTACTTCCCTTCATGAACAATCCTAGCCACCCATTCAAGGGATGAAATCATCACCCTCCATCACACCCTCTCTCTCCCTATTTAATATCATGTCTACATCAAACCCTAATCCCTAGGCAACCTAGAAAATACCACCTCCTCACAAGCCCCCACATCCCCTCTCTCATACGTATGAAACTCTTTTCTCCATCCTTCTTCCTTTCTTCTTTCTTTTTCTTCTTCCTTCTTCCCTTTCTCTTTCTCTTTCTTTTTTAAACTTTGAAATAGTTGGGGGGGGGGGGGGGAAACCTCCACTGTGCAAACCCACCGACCTCCGGCCATCTTCCCGGCGGCGTGCCCTGTGCACCCCGGCCGACTTCCTGCTGCTCCGGCGGGCCTCAGCATCTCCGGCGGCCCGCAGCACTGCTCCGGCTCGACCCTATTGCAACCTCCGGCCCTCTCCCTGTGAGCCGACTCCTCCCCCCTCGCACCACCGCTGGCCTGCTGCTCGACCACCAGCCCCTCCCTCTGCCGATCATCCCTCTGGCCCGGCGACAACCCATCCACCTGTGCTGCTCCTCCCTGTCGAGCCTCCTCCACCGCCAGATACGACTCCCCCTCTTCCCATCAACTCCGGCGACTCCGGTCTGCACCCCCGCTGTCAAGCTCCGGCAACTCCCCCACCATCAACACCATTCACAACCACCACTTCCCCCATTCATCCCCGGCCGGCGCTGCTCGACGAGTCCGGCGGCCCGCTCCAGTCCTCCCTGCTGCGCTCGAGCCCTCTCCCTCTGCTCTTCCTCCCTCCGGCCGAGACAGCTTTCTCCGGCCAGACGAACAACCCCGACCGGGCCCAGACTTCCCACAACTCCCCGACTGCTCTCCCTCTGCTCTCGTTCACCCCTGGCCATATCCCCGGCGCTGGTTGCTCCGACCGCCGCTGCATCTCCCTCCGCCGAGCGGTCCAGCCATCAGCCAGGCCGAACCCATCCTCCTCCTATCACCTCCTCCATCCCACATCATCCGACCACCATCGTCATCCAATCACCCCTCTGCTCCTCCACCCGTACAGTCCCCCTCCGGCGGCCGGCCTAGCCCGATCCCGGCGGCCCGCTGCTCTTCCATCCCCATCAGCCCTCTGCTGCTCCCCCTCGCGCCACCGACGGCCGGCGAGCTCCTCTCTGCTGAGAGCCGACCCCACTCCGACTGAACTCCGGCGGCCCACATCAACTCCGGTCCGGCGGCCACCCAACTCACAGTGAGCTTCTCTTCTTCTTCCTCTTCCCTCTTTATATATATATATATATATATATATATGTATATGTATATATATACATACGTATACGTATGAGTATATAATACATGTATATGAATATTATTTAGTATATGAATGCAATGTGTATATGTAATTATATATATTAATGTGTAGGTATATATGTATAGTATTATTTTAATTAATGTTTAAAAGTATATATAATATTGGTATACGTATAAATATATATTTCGTATAAACTTAATATATTTTTTAATAAAATGGGTATACATGTATTTTATTTATATACTTAGCATATTTCAATATATATTTAATTGGTATGTATAGTGTATATTTAGTATATGTATGTATTTAAAATATGTAAATGTATATTATTTATTTATTAGAAATTAACTGTATAATGTAATGGATGTATTTAAATATGAATAAGTATATCATGTATTTTTATTTAAATAATTGTATAAGTATGTATTAATTAAGGCATATATATATATATATATGTATATTGGTATGTAATTGTGTATGTGTACGTATTAATAATATATTTTTAATATGTATATTTTGGTATATGTTTAAGAACATTTTGGCATATATAAATAAATGTGGCATAACATATATTTTGGTATAATTATATATATATATATTATATACGTATTTAAATTGGTATTTATATTTTCTGAGTAGATATGTATATTTATATATGTACCCCTACTAGGTAACCCTAGTTGACTAGTGCCCTGCCTGGCATGGCCCTGAGGCCAGTGTTTATAGATTGTGTGTTAGCGTAGCTTCTGATGCAAATGTTATATTGTGTTATGTTTATAGGACTGTTGGTTCACCAGGGAATACTCTGGAACAGGACATTCAAAATTACCAGCTAAGGACCCGAGGCAAGTACATTCTCTGATAATTTTCAATTTCTTGATAATTTCTATAAATTCAATAATCTTGAAATGTTACAACTGAATCCTTGACACTGTGCTACACGGACTAGTATATAGCCTGGATCTGCAGTCATGAGATGTTACCTTGATTATCGTATTGACATTGTACACGACATGTATATTAGACATTGTACATGATAGACTTGACTTGCTCGTGTATCGTGACGTGTCATGGTTGGATCCACAGTACTAGTTGGGGGCGGGGAAGTAGTTAGTAAGAAATGTGATCATAACCTCTTATTGTAGTATAGAAAATTGTAAGTGTTAATCATGCTCTTCACCCATGATTAGCCAGGCCCTGTAGCTATCGTACATGTTCATCACATTTTGAAACTACTATTTCAAACACTTAGAATAGATTACAGTTTTTCCTATTTTAAATCATATACTACATCACCCGTATATGATACTGTTCCTTGTTCTTTTATTTTCATACATGCACTGACTATATCATATTGTCTATTGCCTGTCTCTTTACATTGCCTGTCTCTCTTAATTGCCATTTTATATATTTCACTGTCTTCTCAGTAGCTAGCATGACATATTTTATTGTATTATAGACATTATCAATTAATGGAACTGTTATTTGAGAGTGTTGCTTTGCTCCTTCCTGACTGGAAATATTTTTCCAGACTATGCCTTAGAGGACCGCTATCCAACACTTTGTGGACCGTATGGTGAGTAGCTGCAGACTTGATAGTAGTTGTGATTCCAGGAGGTCTAGCTGAAAATTACTATTTTTAGTTAGTTCTTTTAAACAGTCTATTTGGTACCGAATTTGTCTCCGACATTTTGATGATTCTTGGATATTGTTGAGTTAGAATATTACTTGTGGACTTGTGTTGTGTTTAATTTTAGTTTTATTATTCAAAATCTTATCGTGCTGTAATCCTGTGATTGAGTATGTGTTCATCCTATTTGTATCATCCGTGCCTCCTAATGGAGATTGGATGCTTGCGTGACATTAGTTAGATAGTATCAAGACCTTGACAGTGTTCTACCGCCGATGCTGCGGCGTAGGCTGGACGTACCCACGCACTCGTGCCCCTAAACCGGGTGCGGGTCGTGACAACCAATTAGTTTAGTCATGGTTGACTCATTAATTAGAAAGAATGACTAAAATATTTTCACTAGTTGTAGAGATGCCTTCTTTAATAAAATAGATTATATTCATGACATGGAGAGAGGATTTTAAGTCTTATTATCTATTCCTAAACCTAACCCTAACCCTAACCCTATTAGGAGGCTATATAAGCCTCTTTATTCATGAATAGCCTCCATTTTCTTTTCTAATTAATTCATTCCAAAATTTGAGAAGAAATCATAATCCACCCATTCCCAAATATCATCCCTCTCATTTTCATTTCGAGGAGGCTAAGAAGCTTGTCATTATTAGAGAAGAACTTGAGGAGGGAAACATTGTCTTAAGGATTGTGTCCAACTTTTCATTGTGTCCATTTGGTGGTGATACATTAAAAATCTATCTCCCAATAGGTATAATCCCTATTTACCCTTAATTTTATGGTTAATTTATAGTATTAGACCCTTAGGAATCTTTCCATGGCTAAGGATTACCCATAAGAGGAAGAATTAGGTTCTTATGAGCTATATTGTGAAAGTTACATTGACTTTTGTGGCCAAATTAGAAAAAATCTGAATTTGGACCACTAGGTGTTTGTAGAAATGTCTCATAGGTGATTGTGGAGTGTGATGCATGATTTGAGAGAGTATACATGTCCACAATTGGATACGAGTAGGATATATCATGATACGCCATGATACGGGAAGGTGTATTGGTGTTTTCACTAGTTTTGGTGTCCATTGGTACCAATAATACTATATCATGTTTAGATCTTTTTGTTTATATGTGTATTTATATTATAGATATCATTTGTGATATGTATCAAGTGTTGGTGATGGTGGTATCATGATTTGGAGATACTATCGAAAGCGTATCATGAGATACGGTGTGACACTTAGGATTGCACACCAAGTGTTTGGTGCTTGGCTTGAGGGAGTATTCCTACATGTGTATTACACACACACACACACACACACACACACACACACACACATATATATATAGGGGCAGGATATTGCACCAAATTATTACAATAATTATTACACCAAACTATATCAACCACACATTTATTAAAATCATGTGGTTATAAATTATTCCATAAAGTAGGTGCCACGTCAGCATGCTTTATAACCACACATTTCAAAAAAAAATGTGTGGCTGAGATTGCTTGGTGCAATAATTGTTGCAATAACCCTTGATGCAATAATATATATATATATATATATATATATATATATATATATATATATATATATATATATATATATATCACTACCACATTTCTAAAATAGGGGTATTACATTATTCATATATTATGCATATTATTTATTTATATATAGAATTTATTAGTGGTTAGTAGATTGGACTATTTAATTAGACTAGACCCTAGTGGACCTAACCAACTTGACATGACAACTTAACCCATTTGTTAGACTAGTCTATTGGACCCTAAATTAGCTAATCATTCTCATAAATTAAGGATTTGACTTAACCTTCATTAGAAGAAGAAGATTCCTCACTAATTAATTCTTCAAGACAACCCAATAGGGGCATATGTGTCATTTTATATTGCTTCGACAAGGAGGAAGAGAGGGCCGACCCTAATTAAGGAAGGGGGATTCTCTCTCCTCTCATTTCTCATCACAAATAATTTCTAATTAGTGTTATTCCCCAATAGTTCATCCCCAGTAGCTAATTCTTTATTATTTGTATTATAATTAGTTAGTATAATCTTTTAGATAATATAATTTATATGTATGAGTTGATTCATGATTATTAGAGGGGTTTATCTTAGCATATCATAGGTTTGGTGCATGGACAAGGAGTATGCCTGCCAAGTGTTTGACAAATTGACTCCTATTGGAAATAGATCTATTTAATGCTTATTCACTATTAGTATATAAATGTATATATATGTTTATAAATAGGTATGTATATATGGGTATGTATATATATTTTGAGTGTGTGCACTGTGCACACTGTGTGCCAGTGATGGATGGGGTTCGGGTTCATATTCAGTGAACTAGGAGGGGGTGGACAGTGACAAGTCAGTCATGACTAAGTGTCAGTTAGGATTTAACAAGTACAATGATGGTTGGACTCGGGCTCTATGAGTGATCATTGTTGGTGTTAATTGCAAGCAGTGTGTTGGGGTACGCCAGTGAAATGGAGGTTGCAGATATCTGTGGTGTTTGATGGTGTATCAAGAGAGTGGGAGGCACTATGTTGTAGGCTCAAGTTTCAGATGTGTAGGCAGTATTCACTGCACAATGAGATATTGAGAAGTTGAGCTTGGGGACTGTTGATATAGGGATTTACATTGAAGGTTTAGATCAATGTTGTGATATGAGCATCTGTAATAACCTGGGAATTCAAGGAGTGCACTGATGCAAAAATTATAGCAGGTTAGATAGTTGTGTGTTGAAGGTATTGAGTTTCAGTTAATGCCAGTGAGTTAGCATACACCAGATACTAAGATAGTTAAGATATATTAGTAGTATTTAAGTTTAGTTGAGTTATGACTAGTACACAAGAGAGTATCAGTTTTAGGTAATAAGGTGAGTTTATGCCAATTGTGTATTATGTTAGGTACCAGTGAGGTGAGTAGATCTATCAGTTAAGGTACATTAAGGAATAGCTAAGGTAAAGCATATTACTAAGTTATTATGGATATTAGGCATTAGGTAATCACCTAAATACGAAAATAGAGTTATAGATGCTAAGTGATATTTATAATGGTACTAGTATAACTAGTGTAAGGTATTGGTTAATACTATAGAATAAGGTATTAGAGTGAGGTGGACACTAGAGTATTACTACTATTTAAGATGGAATACTAGCAAGGTAATTATTATAATTTATTTATATACTAACTAGACTCTAGTATATAGATATTATCTAATATTATATAGATAATTGCTACTAATACTTAGTATAGCTATTAATGACTAGTGTTAGTAGATATTGTCTATTATAGATTATTATGATATAAAAATCGACCAGTGGACCTAGGTAACCTAGTTTGAACTTAAATATGGCCTAGAAACCTCATATTTAGTTAGTTAATCATGCTCATCCTTTATTTCACCCAATTAACTTTATTATTTGATATTTAGGTATTTGTGAATTTTTTTTTGATCCCGATCCTCACACTTTGCTCAGGACCACATGCGAGTACATTCTTTGATAGTTTTCTTATTTTGACGATTATTATGATTCTAGTATATAGTATTATGCTGGATTTCGACATAGTGGATACACAAACTAGTATCATAGATACTGGTCATGAGGATTCATGATTGGATCCATTATACTAGCAGGGGACGGGAAAGTATTAGTTGATTATGTGATCATATACCACTTACTTGTGCATAGCTCACCCTCACTACACGAGGGTGTAGCCTAATCTTATTACTTGTGCATAGCTTCCCGTATATGATTGGCCTGATTCCCTTACATTACTTGTCCATAGTCAATCATGCTTGATTGACCTGATCCCTTGCTGTACTAGTGCATAGCCAATCTTATATAGTAGAACCTGATCTTATCCCAAGCCGATCACATAATAATTAATATTTCAAGGCACTTAGTGGTTGTTCATCTCCCTATTCCAGTTTACACATGCTGATACAGTTATTCCTTATTTATTTACAGTTTATTATTACCTGTGATATAATTATTTGCATACCAGTTTTCTTATTGTTCCAGTATTTCTTCCATATTGTATTCACATTGCTTACTGTTTTATAGTCTTGGTTAATTTAATGGAACTGCTGTTAGTTTATGTGCTTCGCTCCTTTCCTGACTGAATATTTTTTTAGAGGATCTGGAGACTTTCTGCCCCACTTATTATGGACCCGGAGTAGACGAGGATCACCCTCAGGAGCTTCAGGAGGATCCCATTCCAGTAGTGAATCTATTAGTAGAGACTTGGAGTCTAGCATTCATTTTATAGTTTGATTATTAAACTTTGAGATACTCTGAGTTGTATTTTATTGGAGACTTATGTTGTTATTGAGATAGTTAGACTCTAGACTCATTGATGTTGTGATATATTTTAGACTTCTCTTTTTTCCTTTATATCATTATCATGCAATTCCTCTTCCTTATAAAATTATTATGATTGAGTATTGATATTGTCATCATATTTTTATTCAACTTGTCCTCCTTATGGAGTTGAGATCATTGACATGTTATATATTATTGTAAGCTGTGATAGATAATATTATGACCTAGACAGTGTTCTATCGCCGATGCTGCGGTGTAGGCTGGACGTACCCACGACTCCTGTCCAAATTTTGGGTACGGGTGATGACACGTTTTTATGGTGGCCCATGCAGATAGAGTAAGTCGAAGTCGCAACTAGTGCGATATCGTAGTAGTGCTCAAACTTAGAGTACTATTACGAGCCTGCTATAGGATATATGATATAGGATAAGAGCATACTCAGTAACAACTAAGGAAAATTATTTCCAATTTATTGATTTTGCTATCCTTATCATTTTGAAAAATTACTTCCTTTAAATTTTAATGTCTTTCTTTGATGATATCGTATCTTTTGCCTTAATTGAATTCTTCTTATTTTGATCTGTCTTCAGGATGTCGTTGAAGACCAGATCGCAGAGATTAGGATCCACAGCTTCCGAGAGGTCTACCACCTCTCAACCTGCCACCCAGACAACTGGAGTTGTTTCTCCTACTTCACATGTTTATGTAAGAGTTTTAGCAGCTTTCAGGGGTCCTTCTCCCTCACTTGTCCGGAGGGTTGTCCCGGCTGTTACGGAGGATCTTCCACCTCCGCGACAGATTCCTTTTTCGGGAGGTGGGTCTGCTGATGGGGCACATATGTTTGCCTTGATCCAGGACATAGTGGATACTCAAAGGATATCGGCAGAGGCTCAGCGTATTTAGACTGAGGCGCAGAGGGTGCAGACAGAGGCGCACCAAGCGCAAACGGAGATGATGAGAGAGAGCATGGAAAATGCTCACCAAGTGGCTCTACAGGCAGTGGAAAGAGTCGCCCAGCAATATCTTGGCCAGCTGCAGCAGTAGAGGCCAGGCACTATAGTGGACTTCAAGAGGACGCCGCCACGGGAGTTCAAGGGTATCGAGGGGATACTCTACACCAATGACTGGTTAGAGGATATAGAGAGGAACCTGCGATTGGCTAAGATTCCAGAGAGCCTATAGAGAGAGGTAGCCGGGAGCCAGTTGTTCGATATTGTACTCACGTGGAATCGTACGGAGCCGAGACTTACTGCTAGAGGACTTACTTGGGAGGATTTCGAGAAGCTTTTCAAGGAGAAGGTTCTTTTCCGATGTGGCCCTGGAAGATTTGGAGAGTCAGTTTCATGATTTAATTCAAGAGAACATGACAGTCGACGAGTACGCCGCAGAGTTTTGTCGCTTGAGTCATTTTGCACCGTCTATGATTCAGGACCCAGGAGATCAAGCCCCGAAGTTCAAGAAAGGGCTGATGAGAGAGATCAAGTCTCGTACTTCTGGTCGTCGTACTGCTACCTTCGAGGGTATTCTGATGGATGCCCAGATTGCTGCGGACGATATGGACCTCAGGCCCAAGAGAGGATGCGATATTTCTGGAGGCGCGAGTGTCAGCGCAGGACCGACCAAGCGTCTCCACTTTTAGCAGCAGCAAAGATTCGCTCAGCATCAGCAGCAGCAGAGAGGTGCACCCTGTAACACCATGTTCCGCTAAAGCGGACTACCGATTCAAACGGCAAAAGTGCAATATCCTGACCCACTTTGCTCAGGCGAGGATACTCGTTTGAGGCAAATAATATCCAGACTTGTCCCTACAGGAGTTCGGCTTAGGCTTTCAGAGGCTTGCTCGACGTATCGCTCAACCGAGGCGAATCATCACTAAGGTGGGTGGCTACGGTGAACTTATCTTTGCTTTGCCAGCACACTTAAAATATGGAACAAAATATGCTAGTCGCTAGGTGAATCACCCCCTACATGCTAATAAGAATACAACGTACCTAGCTAAGGGAATAATCCCAACTTGTATTATTTATGTTAGAACATGGAAATGAAATATTGCTTATATTCAGACCCTCGCATGCTACCCTAGATCATGTAGCTCGGAAAGTCCCTTACGGTTTCACTCCTCGGCTTACCTTCGGGCCCGAGCTAACGTAATTACTTAAGTTCTTAATATTGCCTTGCCTTAATGTTTTCCACATGAAATCATGCCACAATCACGAACACTATCACGTATCGTGCATGCATTCGACTCAACCAAAAGACTATCAAATGGTTCTTCTGTGTAAAATGAACCTGCAAGTATCCGGGACCGTTGGGTCGCTAAGTTAGTCCCCACACCAGGGGAATGCATCAAGGCAAGTCTAACTCTGAACAAAGATCATGTAAAGTTTATACATGAATGATAATCACATCAAGTTACATCTGAACGAGAATCACGTCAAGCAAATCAAGAATCACAGCTCGTAGAGCAAACGCTCAGTTCAGAACAAGAATCATGGATTATCATATCAAGTTGTGTAAAATTGGAAAACACAAGACTTATGTGTCATGGACAACTTGTGCACAAGGTCAATGGTTCCACGGACGGTTGCTGGGGCACTGGCACTGATCCGATCCGGGCAAAACTTTACGACAGTCTCACGTGCTGGACAGGATGGCGTGTAGCACCTCACGCGCTTTCGTTGCATACCATCCTTGTTTAAGACTATAACTCGTCCTTTATGGCTATGCCAGCGACAAATGTTCATATAGATAAGTCATCCTCGCTTAGCGGCTATCCGCGTGCGAGTCATTGCATCGCATCAAAAGAATAACTAAACACCTGAACGATCATGTTATATTAACACTCGTGTTTGCATATGCTAATGCCCTGATTCATTTTATATATGCTCGTGCTTGAATTAACTTGGTTTGCCTTGGACAGGGAAGGACAAATGGTAAGTTGGTAAGTCTCGCCGTGTTTCCTCTTATATTGCACGGTACACTGCCACACGAGTTAGGCTATTCAATATTGCCATAAAACTGATCCTAAGGCAACTAAAAGGATAACATAATAGTTGATGCACGGAACCTATATTACGTTTTTGGATTTGTCGAGCGGGCGAGTAGCCTCCCCACTAGTGCATTCAATATACTGATAATCCACCAGATCGTTTGCAGGGTACGGGAGAACCTCGTTCGGTATAGATGCCTCCTTCGTGTGTGCTAAGACGTGGAGTTCACTCTGGAGCCTTGCGTCCAGAACTGAAGCACATATACAAGACATAATATTGGAACATAGCCTGAACATCGCCTGTATCATTCCACAAATATAGCTACTTAGTACGCTTTTACTGTTTCGGAGAGAGAGGCTTGAGCGACTTGTAAATTCGGCTATGCGCTGCCTGTAACATTGTTTATATCAATAAAGAAATTATTTTACTTCAACTTGTGTTATTCAATGCTTTCGCTATTGTCGACTCAGTAAACTTGTTACCAAATCGCCTATGCGTTTATAATTCTACTGCACTCGGACAATCTGTGCGACTCTGTGGCTTAGACCTCTTACCGCCAGCAATGAACCACGACCTTGCACAGGTGCGGCTCACGCTCGTGCGGCATCACGCCCAGATAGGCCAAAGCGATCATCTCGCGAAAGCACTAGCACGGTAATTCTTGCCTAGCGGGGACGGCCGATTAGCCTGCAGGAGATCGGGGCATGACAGATTGGTATCAGAGCCTGGCTTATACGCCTTTGGACTTTATTTCGATTTTTATAGTTTCGAAAGCTCGTTCGTGGGTTATGTGCACGCTCTCTCTCAATGTCCCAAATGAAATATTTAATAATAAGTCTAAATACTTTCAAAAAGCATATTTGAATGATGTGATTGCTTGTATGAAATCGTGATGCTAAGGCCTTTGTGCCGACCTGTGCAAACCCTTAAGATTTTCACAAGTAGCTTGTCTGATTTCACTATCTCTAAGTTTGGTTGAATGTATATGTTTAAGGGATGCCTTGAACGTGTGCACGATCCAAGACTCAAGAAAATATGAAACTCGAGTGCTAAGACTTCGCTATCGCTAAGTTGGTTGGCGTGCTCATGTTGGCGTGCTCATGCTTGAGGTACACTTCAAATATGTGCATGATCCAGACTCGCGATATGCTGATCTCAATGCTAGTGCAAGTGAATATCCAAATAAAAAAGCATAATGACTTGTATAGGTTTGCCTCAGCCTTAGATCGTTAATCAAGATTGATTGAAACATACTCCACTTTAAGCAATCTATACCACGCTAAGGCACAAATGGGACTGACTCAACATGCACGTGACACGACGAAAGAACTGAGTAGGAGATTATGTTTAATTGGATTTAGTGGTACCGATTGCTACGCTTGGGATAGATTCCATAATGCGTTAGTACTACCTGCCCTCAGTAAGTCTTGAGGACGAGACTTTTTTTGAGTTGGGTATGATGTAACACCCCGTTCTGCTCAAGTGGACTGCCGATTCAAACGACAAAAGTGCAATGTCCTGACCCACTTTGCTCAGGTGAGGATACTCGTTTTTGAGGCAAATGATATCCAGACTTGTCCCTACAAAAGTTCATCTTAGGCTTTCAGAGGCTTGCTCGACGTATCGCTCAACCGAGGCGAATCATCACTAAGGTGGATGGCTACACTGAACTTGTCTTTGCTTAGCCAGCACACTTAAAATATGGAACGAAACATGCTATTCGCTAGGTGAATCACCGCCTGCATGCTAATAAGAATACACACCTAGCTAAGAGAATAATCCTAACTTGTATTGTTTATGTTAGAATATGGAAATAAAATATTGCTTATATTCAGACCCTCGCATGCTACCCTAGATCATGTAGCTCGGAAAGTCCTTTACGGTTTCACTCCTCGGCTTACCTTCGGGCCCGAGCTAACTCGATTACTTAAGTTCTTAATGTCGCCTTGCCTCAATATTTTCCACACGAAATTATGCCACAATCAAGAACACTATCACGTATCGTACATGCATTCGACTCAACCAGAAGACTATCAAATGGTTTTTCTGTGTAAAATGAACCTACAAGTATCCGGGATCGTTGGGTCGCTAAGGCAGTCCCCGCACTAGGGGAATGTATCAAAGCAAGTCTAACTCTGAACAAAGATCATGTAAAGTTTACACCTGAATGATAATCACATCAAGTTACATCTGAACGAGAATCATGTCAAGCAAATTAAGAATCACAGCTCATGGAGCAAACGCTCGGTTCAGAATAAGAATCATGGATTATTATGTCAAGTTGTGTGAAATTGGAAAACCCAAGACTTACGTGTCATGGACAACTTGTGCACAAGGCCAATGGTTCTGCGGACGGTCGCTGGGGCACTGGCACCGATCCGATCTGGGCGGAACTTCACGATAGTCTCACGTGCTGGACAGGATGGCGTGTAGCACCTCACGTGCTTTCGTTGCATACCATCCTTGTTCAAGACTATAACTCGTCCTTTATGGCTATGCCAGTGATAAATGTTCATATAGATAAGTCATCCTCGCTTAGCGGCTATCCGCGTGCGAGTCATTACATCACATCAAAAGAACAACTGAACACCTGAATGATCATGATATATTAACACTTGTGTTTGCATATGCTAATACCCTAATTTATTTTATATATGCTCGTGCTTGAATTAACTTGGTTTGCCTTAGACAGGGAAGGACAAATGGCAAGTTGGTAAGTCTCGCCGTATTTCCTCTTATATCGCACGACACACTGCCACACGAGTTAGGCTATTCAATATTATCATAAAACTGATCCTAAGGCAACTAAAAAGATAGCATAATAGTTGGTGCACAGAACCTATATTACGTGTTTGGATTTGTCGAGCGGGCGAGTAGCCCCCCCACCAGTGCATTTAATGTACTGATAATTCACCAGATCGTTTGCAGGGTGTAGGAGAACCTCGTTCGGTGCGGATGCCTCCTTCGTGCGTGCTAAGGCATGGAGTTCACTCTGGGGCCTTGGAGCATTGCGTCCGGAACTGAAGCACATATACAAGACATAATGTTGGAATATTTCCTTAACATCGCTTGTATCATTCCAAAATGTAGCCACTTAGTACGCTTTTACTGTTTCGGAGAGAGAGGCTTGAGCGACTTATAAATTCGACTATGCACCGCCTGTAACATTGTTTATATCAATAAATAAATTATTTTACTCAACTTATGTTTTTAAATGCTTCCGCTATTGTCGACTCAGTGAACTTGTTACCAAATCGTCTATGCGTTTATAATTCTGCTGCACTCGGATAATCTGTGCAACTCTGTGGCTTAGACCTCTTACCGCCAGCAAAGAACCACGACCTTGCAAGGGCGTGGCTCACGCTCGTGCGGCATCACCTCCATATGGGTCGAAGCGATCGTCCCGCGGGAGCGCTGGCGCGGTGATTCTCGCCTAGCGGGGACGGCCGATTAGCCTGCGGAAGATCGGGACATGACACACCCCGGGGGAAAACTTTTGCCTTGACAGTCAAGAAGAACGAGCCAGAGGGAGACATGATTTCAGGTTTAGTTCTTCTCTATTCTATTCAAATATTTGCTTTATTCGATTTTGGTGCTTCCTATAACGTTGTATTTGTATCTTTTCCTCTTAAGCATCATTTAGAGGCTGAACCCTTGGCTAGGACTTACAAGATCATGACTGAGGGAGGCATTATCCTAGTCAATAGTTTTTGCAAGGATCGAAGAGTTACATTAGGAGGCCAGGAGTTGAGCACGTGCTTACTCGTAATGCTACTTCCGGGATATAACATTATGCTCGGGATGGATTAGTTAAGTAGGCACCATGCTAGTATAGATTGTCGTGGAGGCAGAGTAATATTTCAACTTCCAGGAGAGCCAGAATTATATATTGCCAGAGGAGCAGCGGAGCAGAGCGAGGGAATCATTTGTGGAGCCATGGTCGAAGAGAAGGAGCTGCCACATCCTTTGATAGCGGGGTTCCTGGATGTCTTTCCAGAGGATTTGTCAGGATTGCCACCAGAAAGAGATGTTGAGTTCTCTACGGACTTGGCGCCAGGTGCAGAGCCAATATCACAACACGTCTATAGGGTCAATAACAGCAAACTGGTAGAGTTGAAGAAGTAGGTTTATGAGTTACAGGATAAGGGCTTCATCAGATCTAGTTCATCACCGTGGGGTGCTCCGGTATTTATTGTACCGAAGAAGGATGGGTCGATATGCATGTGTATCGACTATATGGCTCCGAACAACCTCACTATAAAGAACAAATATTCGCTGCCGAGGATAGATGATCTCTTCGATCAGTTGAGCGGAGCGAAGGTATTCTCGTAGATAGACTTAAGGTCAGGCTACCACCAGGTGAAAGTAAAGAAGGAAGATATTCCGAAGACAGCTTTTCGGACTCGGTATGGCCAGTTTGAGTTCATGGTGATGCCGTTTGGGTTAACTAATGCCCCTGCGGTATTCATGAACCCGATGAACAAGGTGTTCCACCAGTACCTTTACAAGTTTATGGTGGTTTTTATTGATGACATCGTTGTG
Organism: Iris macrosiphon; assembly: GCA_036927795.1. Lineage (NCBI taxonomy): Eukaryota > Viridiplantae > Streptophyta > Magnoliopsida > Asparagales > Iridaceae > Iris > Iris macrosiphon. The sequence goes on from JAYESA010000002.1 coordinate 127,879,407, forward strand.
TATTTGAAGATACCAGAGGATCATGATGAGTACCTGAGGATAGTTTTGGAGACTCTCAGGAAGGAGGAGCTTTACAGAAATCTTTTGAAGTATGAGTTCTTTCTTAATAAGGCTAAATTTCTTGGGCATGTGGTGACAGGTGACGAGATATCAGTTAACCCAAAGATGATTGTGGCAGTGGAGTCGTGGGCTACTCTGAGTTCCGTGGCAGAGATCAGGAGTTTTCTGGGGCTGGCAGGTTATTACAATAGATTTGTATAGGAATTCTCCCGGATTGCAGAGCCAATGACTATGATGACTAGGAAAGATGTGGAGTTCATCTGGATAGAGGATTGTCAGAACGCTTTTGATGAGCTAAAGAAGAGATTTATGATATCTCTAGTGTTGACGTTGCCATCGGGGGAAAGTGGATTCACTATCTATAGTGATACTTCAGAAAAGGGTTTGGGTTGCGTTCTTCAGAAGCACAGGAAGGTAATTGTCTATACTTCCAGGCAATTACGTCCTTATGAGAAGAACTACCCTACTTACGATTTAGAGTTGGCAGCGGTCATCTTTGCTCTAAAGCTGTGGAAACATTATCTGTACGGAGAGCATGCGGAGATCTTCACAGACCACAAGAGCTTGAAGTACAAGTTTATACAGAAAAAACTGAACATGAGGCAGATGAGGTGGTTGGTATCGAGATGCAGATGTGGGGATTACAGATACACTCTTAGCTGATGGATAGGATCAGGGCCATACAGTTTGATGATGAGACTTTAAGGAGCATCAGAGCACAGATTCAGATAGGATTATCGGAGGATTTTACCATCGCTGATGATGGATCATTGCGACACGGTACTAGATTATGTGTGCCAAGTGGGGAGTTGCGCGAGAAGGTTCTGTAGGAGGCGCATCACTCTTAGTACTCGATGTATCCAGGTGCCAAAAAGGTATATCAGGATCTGAGGGAGCACGTATAGTGGTATGGTATGAAGCGGGAGGTGGCGAGCTTCGTATCCAGATGTCTGGTATGTCGACCGGTAAAGACGGATAGATAGAGGCTAGGTGGATTACTTCATCCTTTACCCATCCCAGAGTGGAAGTGGGAGTATGTTACCATGGATTTTGTTTTGGGGTTTTCGCGTTCTCCCGGAAGGAAAGACGCAATTTGGGTTATCATAGACAGGTTGACCAAATTAGCCCACTTTTTACCATTTAAAGTGGATACGTCTACGGAGAAGCTAGCAGAGATGTAAGTGCGGTAGATTGTCAGATTATATGGATTTCCTATGAGCATCATCTCTGATCAGGATAGTCATTTCACTTTCTACTTCTGGAGGAGTTTGCAGGCTAGTTTGGGCACCCAGCTCAAGTTTAGTACCACATATCACCCCCAGACAGATGGGCAGTCGAAGAGAACTATTCAGACTCTTGAGGATATGCTTCACACTTGTGTTTTGGATCTCAGAGGTTCTTGGGAGGATCATCTGCACGTGGTAGAATTTGCTTACAACAATAGTTACCAGGCCAGCATTGAGATATCATCATTTGAGGCTTTATATGGACGGAGATATCACACTCTGTTATCTTAGGATAATGTTGGTGAGAGAGCCTTTTTGGGGCCAGAGATGGTCATAGATGCAGCTGAGAAGGTCTAGATGATTAAAGATAGACTTCGGATGGCGCAGGACATGCAACGACATTGGGCCGACAGCCACCGGAGACCTTTGGAGTTTGAGGTATAGGTTTTGTTTTGTATTGCTTGTGATTGCTTTGTTTTATATTACGTATTAAGGTTGTGTTTGTTTTAGGTGGACGATATGGTATTTCTAAGGATTTCTCTGACATGGGGCATGATTCATTTTGGTGGAGACGGGAAGCTTAGTCCACGGTATATCGGATTTTTCGGTGTTCTTGTGAGGGTCAGTGCAGTGGCCTACAGACTAGACTTGCCATCTGCACTGGAGGGAGTACATGACATGTTATATCTGTCGTAACTGAGACGGTACGTAGCAGATCCTAGTCACGTACTAGATCACTCGGAGATAGAGGTGGGCCCGACTCTCATCTATCCAGAGCAGCCCGTGGAGATTCTAGATCATAGGGAGAAGAAGGAGTTGATCTTGGTGCTTGTGTCCAATTCGTGTCCTAGTGAGCTTTCATTGGAAAACTATCTCCTAATAGGTAAATTCTAAAATTCTTCTATCTAATTTGTTCCATTTAGTATTTTAGAGCATATAGAATGTACCCATGCATTAGGGCTACCATTGGGAGAAATTTTAACTTTTATTGACCCTATTTGTGATTTCTATATTGAGTTTGGTATCCATTTTGAGGAAAATCCGAGAATGGGACACCAAGTATTTGTCAATAGATTTGCTAGACCTTATTCAGATGTGCAGGCAGTATACACTGCACAGTGAGATATTGAGAAGTTGAGGTGGGGGACTATTGCTCTAGGGATTTGCAGTGAAGGTTTAGGTCAATGTTGTGATTTGAGCATCAGTAATAACCTGGGTATTCAAGGAGTTCATTGATGCAAAAATTGTAGCAGGTTAGATAGTTGTATTGATGGTATTGAGTTTCAGTTAATGCGAGTGAGTTAGCATACACCATATACTAAGATAGTTAAGATATATTAATAGTATTTAAGTTTAGTTGAGTTACGACTAGTACACAAGAGAGTATCAGTTTAGGTAATAATGTGAGTTTATACCAATTGTGTATTAGGATAGGTACCAGTGAGGTGATTAGATGTATCAGTTAAGGTACATTAAGGAATAGCTAAGGTAAAGCATATTGCTAAGTTAGTATGGATATTAGGCATTAGGTAATCACCTAAATACTAAAGTAGAGTTATAGATACTAAGTGATATTTATAATGGTACTAGTATAGCTAGTGTAAGGTATTAGTTAATACTATAGACTAAGGTATTAGTGTGGATACTAGAGTATTAATACTATTTAAGATGGAATACTAGCAAGATAAGTATTATAATTTATTTATATACTAAATAGACTCTAGTATATAGATATTATCTAATATTATATAGATACTTGCTACTAATAGTTAATATATCTATTAATGACTAGTGTTAGTAGATATTGTCTATTATAGACTATTATGATATAGAAATCGACTAGTGGACCTAGTTAACCTAGTTTGGACTTAAACATGGCCTAAAAATCTTATATTTAGTTAGTTAATCTTGCTCATCCTTCATTTCACCCAATTAACATTATTATTTGATATTTAGGTATTTGTGACTTCCTTTTTGATCCTGATTCTCACACTTTGCTCAGGACTACAGACGATTACATTCTTTGACAGTTTTCTTATTTTGACGATTATTATGATTCTAGTATATAGTGTTATGCTGGATTCTGACACAGTGGATACACGTGCTAGTATCATAGATACCGGTCATGAGGAGTCATGATTAGATCTATTGTACTAGCCGGGGACGGGAAAGTTTTAGTTAATTATGTGATCATACACCACTTACTTGTGCATAGCTCACCCTCACCACACGAGGGTGTAGTCTAATCTTAATACTTGTACATATCTTCCCGTATATGATTAGCCTGATCCCCTTACCTATACTTGTGCATAATCAGTCATACTTGATTGACCCGATCCCTTACAATACTTGTGCATAGCCAATCATATATGGTAGAGCCGGATCTTGTCCTAAGTCGATCAAATAATAACTGATATTTCAAGGCACTTAGTGGTTGTTCATCTCCCTATTCCAGTTTATACCTGCTGATACAGTTATTCTTGTTTATTTATAGTTCATTATTACTTATGATTTAATGTATTCATACAAGTTTTCTTATTGTTCCAGTATTTCTTACAACTTGTATTCTCATTGCTTACTGTCTTATAGTCTTGGTTAATTTAATAGAACTGTTGTTAGTTTATGTGCTTCGCTCCTTTCCTGACTGGATATATTTTTTAGAGGATCTTGAGGCCTTCTGTCCCATTTATTATGGACCCAGAGTAGACGAGGATTACCCTCAGGAGCTTCAGGAGGATCCCGTTCTAGTAGTGGATCCATTGGTAGAGTCTTAGAGTCTAGCATTCATTTTATAGTTGGATTATTAGACTTTGAGATACTCTGAGTTGTATTTCATTGGACACTTATGTTGTTATTGAGATAGCTAGACTCTAGACTTATTGATGTTGTGATGTATATTTTAGACTTCTCTTTTTTCTTTATATCATTATTGTGCCATTCCTCTTCCTTATAGAATTATTGTGATTGAGTATTGATATTATCATCATATTTATATTCATCTTATCCTCCTTATGGAGTTGAGATCATTGACAGTTTATATATTATTATGAGCTATGATAGATAGTATTATGACCTAGACAGCGTCCTACTGCCGATGCTGTAGCGTAGGCTGGACGTACCCGCGACTCATACCCAAAATTTGGGTACGGGTCATGACAATGTGTGTATTCAAGTATTGGATTACTTAGGAGGAGTTGTCTGTGGTTGTACACTTGTGCATGAGGGTTAGGGCCTTCTCAGATTCAGCAGTAGTGAGGTATCGAGTTTCATCGTAGTGAGAAAACCCTGGCTTTGCTTAACTGATCAAACAATTTATCGATTCTTGGAAATGGGTAATTGTTCTTCACTGTTACTGGATTCAGCTTCCTGTAGTCGATACACAATCGTGTTTACCCATCATTCTTCTTTACTAGAACCATTGGCACTCCCTAAGGTGACCCACTAGTTCAGAGAAACTTATTTGCCTTTAACTCTTCTACGTATTGGTACAACTTATCCAGTTCTGATGGTGCCATCTAGTGAACCTACAAGATATTTGTCCTGCTCCAGGGATCAATTCTATACAATACTCTACATCTCTTACTGGGGGTAACCTTGAAAGTTCATCTGGGAAGACATCTAAAAACTCTGTGACTATCTCGGAAAGCTGTTCTTCGGCTATTGCTGCCACTGTAATCCTCTCTTCATGTTTGTCTCCCACAGATCTATCAAAGATGAAGTCTTCCGTGCCCGGGATACTAAATAATACCTTACTCCTTTGGCAATCTATCGTAGCATGACTATCTCTCAGGCATTCCATGCATAGGATAACGTCAAAGTTACCCATAGGGAACTCGATCAACCGTGTAAGTAATAAATGCCTGCACACTACAACTGAATATACTATATACACTCTACTAACTTTTACAAGCCCATTACAAGTGAGTATATTCAACCTCTCTGGCAATAACTCAAACTCCAATCCAATACGTGCATAAATTGCGCAGATATAAATGAATGAGATACACCCGATTCAAATAATGCTATAGTAAGAAAAGATGCGACAGAGATGTTACCTACCACCACATTGCCTGATGCCAAAGCTTCTTCCAAGGATAAAGTGAATGCTTGCCCTTGGCCCTGCTGCGCTCCTTGTTGTTGCATCCCTTAGAAGCGTTGTTGTGGCCTCTACTGGGCCTGTTGATGATTCTGCTGTTGTTGGTACATCTGAGCTTGCGTCGGTAACGAAAGCTGAACTGTAAACCCCCTCGACCAGAAATTAGGGTTAATTAACTTAAATAGTATAATTAGGGTTAACTAGATATAATTAACATTTATTATATAGTATTATAATATTTGTGCAGTGTTTGTTATTTAGGATACTATCCTAGCTGTTACCCTGAAACAAATTCCATATACTTGGCCTAGACATACTAACCTATCATAATGAACCTTGAGCAACCCCCGGATACTGAATTTTGTGCCTGATTTTAGGCGCACAAAAGTCGTTACAAACGTCCGTACGCAAATTAAACAAATTGCGTATTTACGTTCGTTGTCCGTTCCAATCGAAATTAAGATCCAATCTCAACCCGTTTTGACCAACCCAGATCATGACATTATTATACTCTGAGCCTACCACACTAATGACCCTTGTCCAACCCAAATTTAGACCCCCGGTATTTATTAAATTAATTTAGAGACACCCGGTGCATTAATTATAAATTAATTAATGTAGTGCCTAGCCTCATTTAAATTAGACCAAACTCCAACCCAAACCCACCCACACACCCACAAGCCTCATACAAAACACCATACACCATCCTAGCCCAATATAAAACACCAAATATGGTGTTTTGTTACATCAAATCCCTAATTCTAGAATTTGTGCAAATTCTAATTTTTAGGGGCCTTTGTGCAAAATTGCAATGAGGTGCCCCCCTCTCATTGGCCCAACCACATGGAGCCGGTTCACAATTAATACCCTCCTCCATTTTTTATGTACTTGTACCACTTTTTGGAGGGCACATCATGACCCTTCATTCAAATTCCTCAATTCCTAGCCCTCCCCTCATCATGATGGAGCCTCCCCAACTCCCCAAAAATTTCACACAGCCAGCCCTAATCCCTAGGCAGCCCCCCTATTCTCTCTCCTACTTATACATCAAGTTATATCTCATTAAATGCATAAAACCCTAGGAATACAATACACAAAGCCTAACTCCCAAAAACCCTTCATCAACAACCCGACCCCTGCCCATCACCCCCGCCGCCCTCTTCCGGCCAACACCCGACTCCGGCCACCCCCGCAACCACCCGACCCCCTTCGGCGACCTATCCCCTACCTCCAGCCACCGCCACCCGCCGCCTAGCGGCCTACAGCCACCGCCAGAACCACCCTCCTCAACCCGAGCTTCCCACTCCCCCGAGCCAACCCGATCACCCGACCTCCTATTTCTCCGCCGCCGTAGCACGCCCGGCCGCCCAACTCCACCGACCTCTCCTCCGACCGACCACCTCCGTCCCCGCCGAGTTCCATCCCCGGCGACGCCTAAGCTGGCCGCACTCGCCCCCGCAGCGCAGACAACTCTAGATCCACTGCTGCTGTTGCCGACCGCCCCGAACGCTGTCGGAGCTCCGTCGGGCCACCCCCGCCGTCGACGTTCAGCCACCGGATCCCCCTCGACCTGAGCTACTTTTAGGTACAATATTTTATGTATTAATACTAGTATTTTTATACGTATTTAGGTTGCATTGGTGATATATATAGTTTCCTGTATTTATTTTTGTATTTAAATACGTATTCAGTATATTATATATATTATTCTGTATTTCTTAGTATTTATGTATATAAATGAATGTATATACTGTATTACTGTATTTTGAGTATATTTTATATATAATATAAATATATAAGTACGTATTTTATAAATATAAATGTATGTATATACCTAGTATATATATACTTGAGTATAAATACTTTATATTTATTAAATACCTAATATGTATATATATATATATATATATATATATATATATATATATATATATATGTATATGTATATGTATATATATATATATATATATATATATATATATATATATATATATATATATATATATATATATATATATATATATATATATATATATATGTATATATATATAAATGTATATATTTCAGAAATACATTTTATGTATATTACATAATTATTATATGTTGTATAAATATATAAATATATATATTGGTTGGTATATTTATCTATTTTGTGTATATATAAGTATATATGTATGTATGTATAATTGTAATATATTTGGAATATTATACAGTTAATATATATGGTATATATATTCTGTATTTTATTATATTATATGTAGTGTGTTATTTATTGGTATTAAATACATTATACCTATTATGTATATATATATATATATATATATATATATATATATATATATATAGTGTATTTAGTAATTAGAATATTAAATATATATATGAAAATATTTATAAATATAATTATACTTGTGTATTAATATAATAAATATTAGTGTATATTGTATATATTGTATATATATAAGTACACTTCCTATTCTTGTACACATAAATGTATATGTATATATAAATAACTGTTGTATATATGTACTTAAATATATATATATATATATATATATATATATATATATATATATATATATGCTTATATAAATATATGTAAATATATGTCTATGTATTAAATAATATATATATGGTATTATGTGTTTATATATATTTATTGAATATGTGTATATGTACATAATTATTGGTGTATTACTAAATAATACATAGGTGCTATTTTTAAATGTACTATTAAACATACATATTATTTTAATATATTTAAATATGTATTAGTGTACATATATATATATATATATATATATATATATATATATATTTGTAATAGCTATATATAAATATATGTACTAAGGGGTCCCACTAATTGTACAGTCCAGACCCTGTGTCAGTTATTGCTACAAGTAGTGTGTCTTGGTCGTACTATTGTAGCGAATGATGTGACAATATTATATCATATATAGGACTGCTGGACCGTACAACTGAGGCTTCAGGAGCAGGACATTGGCTTTCGCAGCTACCCGGGACAGGCAAGTATACCTTGCTGGATTACTGTTTAAATTAAATAATAAATGTTGTAATATACATAAACTGTGCGCGCCCGAGATTGACTCGGGTGCAGTCGACGAATACGTCGATGTGTAGTGTACTTGATCTAGCTGCTAGTTGATTCACCTACTACTGTGAGGATATTTTGATATCTTCCTAGACCGTGACACTTTACACGTATCACGATGGTACACTCATATTGGGATGCGGGTCCGCGTATCTGATTCGCTATCGGTGCGTACGACATGCATCACGGACTAGCACGTAATCTAGAGTAATAATTAGATGTGACTTGGCATATAGATACGGGATACACACGTCGTGTATTCGACTTGTGTACCTATATTGGGCGGGGAGGACAACTGATAAACGTATAGGATACACACATCGGACTCCGTGGTATCCAGAGGAGCCACAGACCCGATGACTTCCTATATTCAGACACTGCGCTCTTCGGAGTGTTACGGACATATATATATATATTACAGATATCACGTCCCTTAGAGTGTTGGACGTTATACATATACAGATACCTCATTCTTCAGAATGATGGACGTTGCAGATACCACACTCTAGAGGACGTTGGACGTTATGCCTATACCTACCTATACGTTCCGAGGTTGTCCTTATATTGCATTCACTTAGATGGTTAGCACACCCTCTTTATTTTTATTCAGTACTATATCTGGCATGCATTTTGTATCTTGTTACGTCCCTCTGAGGACCTGGTTATCTTCCAGATCTGGACGAGGCCTATTACCCCACTGTGTACGGACCAGGTGTGGAGACGAGATACGCTCTTGACGAGGAGCTAGAGGTCCTTCCATCGGAGTATCCCTAATCATCTTGGTAGGCCTTCCGCCTAGGACTGGAGCTTCTTATCTAGTTAGCAGTTGTTTCAGTCACACTCTTATTTCAGTCTTCAGTACTCTATTTTCATCATTTGTAGTGGGTTTGTTCCCACTGGACATATTTTGGTTTGTACTATGACATTCGACTATGTTCTTATATTCCAGTCTTTTATTTCAGTATTTTACTTGCTATATTTGTGGATGAGATTAGACTCTGCCTGTTGTTGATATTAGACTTGTTAGATTTAGGACAGCGTAGCACGCTTCGTTAGGATCCATTAAATTGGGATATCCTCGGAGATGTGTCAGCTGGCCAATGCCATGTGGCCTGGTTCCATATATTTTGGGACTGGGGTGTGACATGAACTAATGTCCGTACTGCTATCACTGGCCCTCTGTGCTGAACTGCCCCTGGTGCTGGCAGTGCTGGCAACTGTTGGACTGGCCCTCCTGGCCTCTGCATCATCGGACAGTTGGCAATCCGGTGATCTAGACTACCGTACCTCATACACAACCCATTGGCTGCCCTACACACATCTCTAGTGTGGCCTCTCTTTCCAAAGTAAGTACATCCCATTGGTCCTCATTGGCGCTGCTGCTATTATTGCTACCTCGGCTGCTGCCGAACTGGTGCTGTCACTGTTGAAACTACCATCCTATATGGCGCTGAATCATAGATATGAATGCCAGGTAATGGTGCTGACGTCTGGGGTACTCCTCCACTCTGAGCATGAGACCTATTCTGGCCTCCCGTCCTCGCCGATAACCTCTGCTTGGTAAGCTCGTACCTATGAGCTGCTATTAATACTTTCTCATAAGTCTGATAGTCGTTACCCTCTACCAGTTGTAGAATCTCCAAATAAACTCCTTGCTAGAACCTCATCGCTCTGTCCGACTCAGTAGCCACCATGGTCAGAGAGAATCTACTTAGCCTACAGAATTCTGCTGTATATCCATCAACAGTCCTACCGGCATGCTTTAGACCGATAAACCTCTGATGAAGCTTATATTGTACGATGACTCCAAAATACTTTGCCCAAAATTGAGTCCTAAAATTGTCCCAAGAGATATGATGCCTCAAGCCAACCTCTACTGACGCCCACCAGTCAGGGGCAAGGTCTTGAAGCTAATATCGCATAGAACACATAGTATAATATAATAGTCGGATATTGCCATCCACTAATAAGGATTTAAACAATATCCATGGGGGCCAGCCTACACACCCGAGATAATTGTTTGGGGGTAGCTAGTTAAGCACGATCTCAGAATTTTGTCCCTCCCAATGCTCTACATGTTTTAGTTGCCTAGTTAACCCTACTGTTACTGAAATCTTATGGCGTGGTCATATGATATTTCCCTTATATGTTCTACCGTAGTACAGATACACTAGATACAAATCTACTTTGTCACTTGGCAGTCCAATTTGGATTCACTCCAGCATAATGCAACAATCAAACAAGTCCTAGCCATGCTTGAAAATTGACTAAACTATTTTGTCCATGCTTGGAGGAATCGTATTATATCACGTCACATAGCACGTAGGTATCTCTCAGTGTAAACATGTAATATGATCACGTAGGAACACTAGCACGTAGGAACACATAGCACGTAGTAAGTATATCAGCACGGATATAAGTGGTCGAGTCAAGTCACCAATCACAGTAAATCATATGAGTTCTATCATATTGCAACACATAAGTCAAGTCATGCACATAGGTGGTATAGTCACTTGGCACATGGTCGAACTATACACATGGTTGGGTCATGCACACATGTTGGTCTAATACTCTCACAGTCATCAAGATTACACATATGAATCAAAAGTTTAATGGAACAATGGCAAGTTCTAAGTGATGGGCAATAAATAAAATTCAGAGAAGTGACTGATGTGACAAGCCAAAAATGTCAAGAAGATAAGACAAAAGCATGAAAAGCTGTGCAGAGTCACAAAAGTCGTACAGAGGCATGCACCAAAAAAAAAGAGATACATGGCTCGTGGCTGCATAGTCTTCTGGCCGCATGAGCGCATGGAGTCTAGCCTTAGTGAATTTTTATGCGTTCAAGGTACTATGCGTTCGACTTTAGAACACATACACAGAGCATTCATGCGTCCAACAAGATAGGCGCATGCTGGAGGGGCACATGTTCCTGGGCCGAATGGTAATCCATCGTCCCAAAACAACAAGTTCGGCCATGAAAAAGCTCCAAGAACCCGAAAACTTGTTCCCTTCAATTTTTTTTATTTCAACTCCTAATCAAGTGAACCAAAAGCCAAAACGCCTGAAACGGAATGCTTTATCACCTAGAAAAATTGGTTTTCTAAAATACCATATTTTAATAGATCAAAACCAAGAAAAACTTATGGAACCCATGGAAATTCTAAACTAAAAATATAGATCTACCCACATCCATCCATTAAAACCGAAAACTCCAAATATTAAAAGTGTTTAGAATCATAATGTACACATATTAGACTAATAAAATACAAGAAAAGAGCAAGTATTAAAATCTTAGTATTTTTTCATATCATGCAAGGTGTACTTGCCTAAATGAAAGAGGGAGGAGAAATAAGAGAATAAGGGAAGATAGAGAAAGTAGTTGGGTTATGTAGCTAGGGTTTGAGGTTTAGACCATGTATTCTCTCATAACTTGAACCAACCCACAAAATAAACCATGAACCACACTAAACCAAAGAATGAGTCTAGTCTCCATGCAACCTAATAAACATACAAAGCCAGAAATAATACGTTCCAAATACGTATATCGGGAACATGGAGTGACATATCTAGATATTAGATAATATATAGGATATTAAGTGAGGATAGGTAATGGTTTGGGTATCTTGAGTATAGTGTTAGCAAGGATATAATTGTCTTATATTAGAATGTATCAGTGAGGGCAAGTATGCTAATTAGTTTATATTAAATACTTGGGTATGTAGTATTGGGAGTTGGTTTCTGTGTGAGGGTTGAGGTGGTATCATTGATACTTGGTATTTAGAGTATCCAATAGTTGGGGTATCATGATACTTAGTACCAAGTGAGGGTATTAGCTAAGGTAATATTGTATAGAGTATAATATATTTATTATAGAGTCTATATAGTATATATATAGGATACTTAGTATCTATATTAGGTAGTATATCCTAGAAACCTAGTTTAGAGCATCCACAGTAGGGACACTCCAAACACATACTTCAAATTGTTAAAAATTGTGTTTTTTTTTGGAATGTTCCCATGATATTGGCACACAATGGTATACTCCACATAAACACTCCAAATTAATCTCCTATTTTCCCTCTCTCTTTATTTTCTTCCCTATTTAGTAATATTTTCTCTCTTTTCCCTCTTTATTTTTTTTTCTGTTTGGTTACTTTTGGTGGGTCCATCAATTAATATAGAGGAGCTATAATACACTCCAAATTTGGAGTGTCTCGTAGTATTCTAGCAATTTTTAAGTATGCACACGTATCAACTGCAACTTTCAAGTGCTGCAAAATTTGACTAAAATCGCTTGAAACCTCTCCCACTATGGATTCTCTTAGCAAGGTATTGACCTAGAATACCTAGATTTGACTAGTTTGACTTTATAAGCCAACCAAATGGACAACTTGGAACCCAAATTAGGTATTTAACCTAGTTTGACTCAAACAACCTAGATTTGAGCTAGTTTAGCTTGATTTAATGTCAAAACACTTATTTGACATATAAATTCATATTTAGGTCTTTGAGGTACTGATATAGATACTAATTATATTTAGCACCAAATTTTAGGCGAGTACATTCTATGATAGTTTCTATTATTTGATATTTACTATGATTCATGTACTTAGTGATATTCTACTTGATTTCTGATATGATGGTTATACTGATTAGTTGTTATGGATTTCAGTCATGATATATTGCTTCTCACATCTTATTGTACACTTCGATCACCCTGCTCATATATTGACTCCATATTGTATTTCTTGTATCATGATGTGACTTGATTAGGATCTATTATACTATTGTGGATCTATTATACTATTGTGGATAGCCAATCCTATTGGATTGAGTCATACTATTGTACTATTATGGATAGCAAATCCTATTGGATTAAGCCGTACTATTGTGCTATTGTGGATAGCCAATCTTATGGATTGAGCCATACTATTGTACTATTATAGATAGCCAATCCTATGAGATTGAGCCGTACTATTGTGGATAGCCAATCATATATTACTGTATGATTAAGCCGTACTATTGTGAATAGCCAATCATACAATACTGTATGATTGAGCCATACTATCGTGGACATTGTTTATTAGTTATTGTTGATCACATATCAAAAGTAATACTTCAAAACACATAGTTAGTATAGTTCTTTCCTGTCTATTTCATATTCATTGAGATACTCTCTATTGCTCTGTCTACTTATTTTTTATTACCTGCTATGTTATATAGTCTTGTATCTTTATTTATCATATAGTTACTGACAGGTTATGATACAGTTCTATATTCTCATCAAGTATTACACTTACTATTACTGTTTTATAGTCTTTGTCATTTAATTGGAACTGATGTTGGAGTTATACTCGTTCCATCCTGATTGGATAACATTTTTAGGTGTTGACTTTGAGGATTGATATCCGACTTATTACGGCCCTCAGGAGGGAGTAACAACACCCTTGGACCCAGTAGTCCTGGAGTGATTGCCGGAAGGTCCAGCCGGTGTCACCAGTTATCTTATTTAGTATTTGGTACCGGATTGGTTTTCGGCAACTTATATTACTTTGGATGTTACATGATGGATTTAGAGTTATCTTTGGATTTGCTAGACTTATCTAGAATTATTATTTGGATCTCTTTCCTTATTATCATATCGTGCCATTTATCTTTCTTATAGATTTTTTGTGATTGAGTATTGTCATTATATTATATTACCATCTTGTCTTCCTTATAAAGTTGAGATATCATTGACAGGTTATGATTATATTAATGTGTGAGATTAATAGATAATATTAGTGACCTAGACATCGTTCTACCACCGATGTTGCGGTGTAGGCTTGACGTATCCACGTACTCGTGTCCCGATCATCCGGGTGCAGGTCGTGACATCTCTAGATCCAACCAAAAATCACATGTAGTTGTCCTACTGTGAGCGGTTTTAGCGTGGGCGGTATACCTACGATATATTACCGATATACTACTAATGGTACCAAAATTAGGAAAACCCTATTTTAAGGTGTCGATCTACGTACAGGTCCTAGTCGGGTTACATGGTTATATCATGGGTCTCTAATAGTCTCTGAGGTCTAATAGCTAGCATGATTCTCATAAAAATCCAACAATACTTATTAGTTGTGCAAGTCATTAATAACTTTCAAAATTTGAGTATCCTGTGCGATCCTTGATGCATTTAAAATGAGAAAAATCTCTAAAAGCCAATAAATCCATCATACCACAAATCTTGAAAATATCTAAATAGAAAAAAGAAATAAACAAATAATAAACTGTTTTCAGCTTGATAGCATCGTAGACTTGCAGCCAAAAAGAAGTTCAATTATTTATATTTTAATTTAGCATAATAAACTTTTTTAGCAATGTATTTTATTATTATTATTATTATTATTATTATTATTATTATTATTATTATTATTGTGGGAGTAAAATTTGGAAAGTTTAATGGAAGTTCAATTATTTTTAACATTTGAATACAACATTGTAGTTTTTTTCTAAGATAGTAAAAAGTATCTTTTGACTATTTGCTGTAATTTTGTTTTTATGGTTTATGTTGCAAAATTTTGACTGTAAAATACCATAGCAAGGCCAAATGTGCCAAGGGCCCAAGAACCGACCAAATCAAAATAATCGAACCAATTTTGTTCGGTTCGGTTCAATTTTGAAGATATTAGGTTTGGTTTGGCTTTAAAAATGGCGGCTCAATTTGGTCTGAACCGACGATTTGCTCTCCCCTATATATTAGTCTCTAGGGGTCTACTGGCTACCATGGTTCTTAATAAAATCTAAAAATATTTATTAGTTGCATAAATAATATATTTGTAAAATTCGAGTATCACACGAGATTGCTCATACGATCCTAGATGCACACAAAACAAGAAAAATTATAAAAAAACAAATAAATCCATCAATATCACAAATACAATATTGCCATCATGGTACAATATCGATAGTCAAATATTCGTCTCACAAAAATCCACTAAACTTGACCACGATACCGAGATAACAAAAATTGAGAAATATGATACAGGATAATACATACGTGTATCCATATAAGAATATTGTATCCATATAAGAATATTGATACAGTAAGACAAGCCTCACACAAATCCATTATTTGGTCGTTGTTCGCCATTAAAGTAAGTTTGGAAAACTTTTGTTTCAACAACAAACAAAAAGAAAACAAAGAAATCCTAGACAGAAAATCTAAGTACAATATTTTTTATCTGGAAAATATGACGATGGAGATCGAGTATTGTAGCGACTCATTTACTCCGTTGACGGTCTGACGAGAGAATATTGATGCTCTCTTCTCTTTTCTCTCTCTTGAGCTTGTGTGCACCTACGTAGCTCACCTGGAGGAGTATGGTCTCTGATGCAGAAAAGTCAGCGCTTGGAACATCTAAGTTTCTCCTAATTATAGCCATCATGCTGATGGGCTATAGGTGCAACATGTACTTCTGTTTGGTAGCCGCAGGGGGCTCCTTCAATAGAATATGGTTGCAACTGTAGCCGTATACTATAGGGAGACTGCCATGTGTACATCCTTAACATGATGTAGTTACAATTTGCGGTTGTCACGTGGACGTTTGTTACAATTTGCGATTGCTGAAGATCTGGGCGATTCTCGTCTTTTGTTTGTGTGACTTGGTAAGCTTTACACGTGCCCTACACTTATTTGGAGAGAATTACTTTAGTCTCAACATAATGATTTTGTCTCAGGGAATCCTGCCATATTGGACGCATGGAGTCTGGGACGTAAGGGACGTATGGAGTCTGGAACGCATAGGTCTAGAGACGCTTAGAACGCATGGGCCAGAGATGAATGGAACACATATAGTCTAGAACGCATAGGACCAGAGACGCATGGAACACATGGGACCAGAGATGCATGAAATGCATATAGTCTGGAACGCATAGGGCCAGAGACGCATGGAACACATGGGACCAGAGACGCATGGAATGCATGTAGTCTGGAACGCATGGGGCCAGAGATGTATGGAACACATGTAGTCTGGAATGCATGGGGCCAAAGACGCATGAAATACATAGAAAACTTTGTCTTACATACACGTTGACCTGTACGGCTGCATAGTAACAAAATTAATAATGACGATGATGTGAGCACGGATGCCAACTGTCCATGGCGGAATTGAGGCATTCAGAGAGCCTTTTTGTCAGGATTCTGGGTCAGACATAATCTTTGTGTCAGGCCTTTATGCGGCCAATATTAGGGCGCATGGATGCTTCTTTTGCTTGGCTAGATGGTCATTCTGGGCCTGATTTCTTTTGAGCCGATCTTGGGGCGCATGTTTGTTGGACGCATAGATCTAGATTTTCTATGCTTCTACAAGCCCCCCTTCAAAGTTTTTAAAATGACAAGTTTGAGATACTTTGAACAAGAAGAATGGTTGAGCACTTTCGGCCGCATGGTTGTGATAC
Source organism: Iris macrosiphon (assembly GCA_036927795.1). Lineage (NCBI taxonomy): Eukaryota > Viridiplantae > Streptophyta > Magnoliopsida > Asparagales > Iridaceae > Iris > Iris macrosiphon. Next base: position 127,896,343 of record JAYESA010000002.1, read on the forward strand.
CGCATAGGCATGTTACCACATAGATCCTTTCTTAGGCTGTGAGATCATTAAATATCAAGATTTGGCTTGATCATGGAGCAAATTTTTTGGGACTCTGAGTCAACGACAGTTTCTGAGGAGATATATATGGATCATGCAAATTGAGGCATCAGGTTCATCCTCATAACAGCCTGGTTCATCACCTCGATCTTTTTACGCACCCTAGGAGCCTATAAATAGGCGGGCTAGGGAGAAAAGAGAACTTTTGTCTCTCAGCTTCTCCCTATTTTATGAAAGAAGATGCCGAGGGCTACTATCTATCTCGCCGAAGGGTTTTTTATGGGCGGCGTCGATCTGTGGCCCCCTGATGCTTGCATATTTTTGGAGGTAGGGGCGTGTCATGATGGCAGGGACATAAAGACATAAGTACACGGCCTTACAATGTGGATGAGAAACTATCTAGAACATACGCAGACCCTCCCCACAAAGTTCTGCCGTATGGATGAGAAATCGTCTACAACATACGCGAAGAGCCTATATGTGGCTTGGCCATACGGAGGGGAACTTATCTGCAATATGCATGCAGACCCTATCTGTAGCTTGGCCGCATAATGTGGAATCAGTCCATCTGTAGATTGGCTGCATGGATAAGACCTCTTGCTCATGCGTGTGGACTTAGCTATCTCGAGACGTCCCTTCCTGCGTGTGGCTACGACCTAGAAGCGACATATGGTCGCTGTATACTTTTATAATATTCGTTGAGACTGATATGTGTTCTCTTTGTGCATATTTTAACACCTTTCGTGGTGCCCATGATGGAGCATAGAAGGATATCATAGAACCCATCGTTCGAAGTGAATGCCAACCTTACGCGGCGGTTTGCCAAGAACTGATCCAGAGACGAGGGTGAACATCATGTGTCATACGCGGAGCTGTCCCTGTTTGCAGCGTGCTAGCTTTCTCCTCTCTATGTGGCTTGCTACCGACCGGGGGACTGCAGTGTCGATGACATGATTTGGATTAATTGCCATTTCTATCTTCGGTCTTTCCGTATGGTTGTGTAGCGCCTCTAATGGAAAAGGTTCGTATCAACGATACTTCATGGAACTCTTAAAAATGGGTTTCCATCATATGTACTCATGACCTTGAATATTAATGAAAAATCCTTAAAAATAGATTTCTATCATATGTACTCATGATCTTGAATATTAATCAATAAAGTCTCTTCTTTTCCAGAATTTCTTCTTGTGGACTTTGGATTTTATACTAGGGGTAATATGGACACACTACAACACCTCATTTTGTTAAGAACATCCCACTGGGGGACTTTTTGGTGGACCTTATTGCCTTCTTCTCACCTGAGTGTAAGTAATAAGTTCGAAGCAAAAATCCTATCAGAGGTGATATGTGTCACGCCCCGGTTCCAGCAAGGGGCCGATCGTCCTCGCTTAGCGCCTTACGGAACCGATCGTCCTCGCATGGACATAATCCCTGTTCAAGCCTGAGTTGCGCTTGTACAAGGTCAAAGCTTTGAACAAGGGCAAGTAAGCTATTCAAGACAGAAACAACGACACAATATTGCAGAAAAGTAAAGAACACAATGGCATAAGGAAACAATCTTTTTATTTATATTCAAGAAGTGTTACAAGCGACACTTGGCCGAGATTACAATTTTCTCAAGCTCTCTCTCTCTCTCTCTCTCTCTCTCGAATACAATAACATCATTCCATACATCACATCCCTTTATACAAAAGCAGCTCAAAATATCTCTATATGACTCAAGGCATCGACTCCAAATTTTTGGGTCCTGAGGATGAGGATATACTATCGCTTCTTCGGATAATCCAGCACCTGCAAATAAGCAAACTAGTGGGGGTCAGCACTTTAGGGAAAGTACTAGTGAGTATAAAAGCAACAAACAGAAGCAACATGTTCTAAAACCAATAATAAGTAAGCATGTGGCAAAAAATTATTTTACTAGTGATCTTGCTAATTTTTACCTTGGTTCATTTCATGCAGCACAAGATTTGAGTCAGATTACTTCTTTTCGAAAACATATATTTAAAAATGATTTGCATATTTGATACAATCAAGCATACAGTAGGGGCAGTATTCTATCGTATAGTGTGCAGCATGTATCGTGCACCATATTTACTAACTCTTTAGGAACACTAGTTATCTCTAGTGGACTTATTCATTCTATACAAAGGGAAAACAACATAATCAAGTGAAACATGCAAGTCTAGGGACGGTACACAATTCAAGCATATTCAAAAATTAATACATCACTTTTTTAGTGATTCTTACCCTTCACCGAACGATTATCCCTGCAACAGACATACAAGTTAGCAACAATTTATATATACATAAAGGTTATATTACCGGTTCGTCTCTTCATTAAATAGTTAGGTATGCAAGAAGGCTAACCTTGCATGCGCCCTAACTACATGATGGTACATGGGTTGCCCCATGATTAGCAGCAGTGACTCAAGGTTCAGCTCTGGACTAGCACGCGCGTATGTCAGTAGCTGTGACTCAAGGTTCAACTATTCACCAATACACACGAATACTAACAGCTATGACATCATGGTTCTTCTCTTCACTAATAGATAAAATATTCTACTAGATCACAAGGACTGTACCCGAGGGTGCAACAAAATCTTTTCCGGACTGACATATCCCCAGTGCCCCAGGAACTGCTCGAGAGATAAACCTTATACATAAGTTATCCGAGACCAATGCATGACATGAAACATCTATCAGATAATTCTATAATGCATGCAAGCAATAATCAAGCAAACTTCTATTTTTTCTTCTTATCAATCAAGTGATAGGTTCAATCTTTTTATACAAAACTAATAGCACATCCCACTAGATCACAAGGACCATACCTCAGGGCATACTATTACTCTCTTCTTATTCAAATCAATCATCTTTAGCATATCACGAGGTATTCATACAGTTCTATCTTTTTGCATCAATGACAAGCAAACATGTAAATGATCTCTAATTTAAGCAAGCATGGTATTATTCTTTTATTTCTTCTAGCTAAGCATGCAGTTCTACTCTTGTTTAGCATACCATATATTGACATGTTCAATCATTCTTTTACTTTTCTTATTAGCATAGCAAGGTTCATTTAGTAACCGTGTCAGTGTGACCTAGCATGCAATATTCTATTCTTTTACTTAGCATGGCAAGGTTCTATCAATGACAAGCAATAAAAGTTCTTTAGTTAAGCTTACAGGTTCTCTCGTTTTATCATTCCAAATGCGAACATTCTCTACTTAGCAAACAAGCATTTTAAAAACTCAGATTTATTATTAAGGCGTGCAAGAATCAGATAATAAAGTTATGCCCACTCACCCAAATCAATCATCTTGTGTTTCGATCGGAAAACTCTTCGAGAATGATTCTGCTCTAGCCAGCAAAATGATATCTCTTGTACATAGTGCCAATGCAGAGCATGGCACTACATACTTATCCATTAAGAAAAAGTTTTATCCTCGAAACTTTAAGAAGAAACTTATGATATATATAGCAACGATAGTCCTCATCCCTCACCATCCTCAATCGTAAAAACCCAAGCAATACAAGAATCACGAAATCAAAACTCCAACCAACAAGAATATAAACGAGAAAACTTTTGTGCACATCTTTGAGAATATTTATGGACTTATTGTACGGAACGCTTATTGCAGCACAATATCTAGTATATCTCTGAGTTAAAGTGAAGCAACGGAATGGCCAAAGAATTCAGTTGCTTTGATACCATTATGTCACGTCCCGATTCCCATAAGGGGCCGATCGTCCTCGCTTAGAGCCTTGCGAAACCGCTCATCTTCGTATGGGCGTGATGTCGTACAAGCCTGAGTTGCGCTTGCACAAGGCCAAAACTTTGAACAAGGGCAAGTAAGCTATTTAAGACGAAAACAACGGTACAATATTGCAGAAAAGTAAAGAACATAATGGCATAAGAAAACGATATCTTTATTAATATTCAAGAAGTGTTACAAGCGACGCTTCATCGAGATTATAATTTGCTCAGGCTCTCTCTCTATTATAATGATATCGTTCCATACATCATATCCCTTTATTCAAAAGTAGCTCAAAATATCTCGATACGGCTTAAGGCATCGACACCAAATTTCTGGGTCATGAGGATGAGGATATGCTATCACTTCTTCGGATGATCCAGCACATGCGAACAAGCAAACTGGTGGGGGTCAGCAATTTGGGAAAAGTACTTGTGAGTATAAAAGAAACTAACAGAAGTAACTAACAGAAGCAATACTCTCTAAAACCAATATTAAGTAAGCATGTAGCAACATATTACATTACTAGTAATATTGCTACTTTTTACCTAGGTTCATTTTATGCAGCACAAAATTTAAGTCAAATTACTTCTTTTCAAAAACATATCTTTGAAAACAATTTGCATATTCGATATAATCAAGCATAAAGTATGGGCAGTATTCTATCGTACAGTGTGTAGCATGTATCGTGCACCATATTTACTAAATCTTTAGGAACACAAGTTATCTCTAGTGGTCTTATTTATTCTATACAATGGGGCAGCAGCGTAGTCAAGTGAAACATGCAAGTCTAGGGAAAGTACATAATTCAAGCATATTCAGAAAATAATATATCACTTATTCAATGATTCTTACCCTTCGTCGAACGGTTATTCCTACAACAGACATACAAGTTAGCAATAATTTGCATATACATAAATGTTCTATTCCATGTCCGTCTCTGCATCAAATAATTAGGTATGCAAAAAGGCTAACCTAGTATACACCCTAACTACATGGTGGTCCATAGGTTGCCCCATAATTATCGACAGTAACTCAAGGTTCAGCTCTGCACTAGCACACGCGTATATCAGCAACTGTCACTCAAAATTCAACTCTTTACCAACACACACGAATACTAGTAGCTATGACATCATGGTTCCGCTCTTCACTAATAGACAAAATACCCTACTAGATCACAAGGACCGTACCTTAGGGTGCAACAAAATTTCTTCCGGACCGATCGATCCCCAGTGCCCCAGGAACCGCTCAAGAGATAAACCTTGGGCACAAGTTATCCGAGACCAATGCATGACATAAAATATCTATAAGATAATTCTATAATGCAAGCAAGCAATAATCAAGCAAACTTCTATCTTTTTTCTTCAATCAAGCAATAGGTTCAATCTTCTTATACAAAACTAATAGCACACCCCACTAGATCATAAGGACCGTACCTCAGGACGCACTACTTGTCTCTTCTTATTCAAATCAATCATCTTTAGCATATTACGAGGTATTCATATAGTTCTATTATTTTGCATCAATGACAGCAAACATATAAACAATCTCTAATTTAAGCAAGCATGACACGGTTCTTTTATTTCTTCTAGCTAAGCATGCAGTTTACTCTTGTTTAGCATACCATATATTAACATGTTCAATCATTCTTTTACTCTTCTTATTAGCATAGCAAGGTTCGTTTGGTAACCATGTCAGTGTGACCAAGCATGCAATATTCTATTCTTTTACTTAGCATGGTAAGGTTCTATTAATGACAAGAAATACAAGTTCTTTAGTTAAGCATACATGTTCTCGTTCTATTATTCCCAATACGAACATTCTCTATTTAGTAAACAAGCATTTCAAAAACTCAGATTCATTATCAAGACGTGCAAGAATCAGAGAATGAAGTTTTGCCTACTCACCCAAATTAATTGTCTAGTGTTTCGATCGAGAAACTCTTTGAGAAGGCTTTCGCGCGAGCCAGCAAAATGATATCTCTTGTATATAGTGCCAACAAGGAGCAGGATACTACAATATAGACGTAATAGGTTTTGTGGACCCATTACTTCTTGCGTACTTGAGTGCATGTAATAGATTCGCGACAAACCCTACCAGAGGTGATATAGACGTGGCAGATTTTGTGGACTTAATACTGCTGACGTACTTAGAGTTAAGTACGAGTAAAATTTTTAGATGACGACCGATATCAGAGGTCATATGGACGTGATAATCGATAGTCATGTAGGGAGGTTTGCTCAGAGGTAATATGGACATGGCAAACTCTACTAGGGAGGATGTAAGGATGATAGCTCAGAGGTAACATGGACATGAGCTAATCGATGGTCATACCGAGAGGTTAGGTATGATCATAGTATTTTTGTGGAAGGAAAAAGAAAATGAGCTAGAGGTAATATGGACATGGTTGTTTTCTTTGGATGGGAAACATATGCAGCTCATAGTTCAGAGGTAATATAGACGTAAACTATTTCTTTTATTGGGGAGATCCCACTGCGGGATCTTTGGTAGACATATTATTACTTCTTGCGCACTGGAGTATAAGTAATAAGTTCGAAACAAAACTCTATCAGAGGTGATATAGACGTGATAGGTTTTGTGGCCTTAACACAGCTAGCGTACTTAGAGTTAAGTACGGATGATAAGTTTAGATGACGAAAGATATCAGAGATAATATGGACGTGATAATTGATAGTCATACAGATAGGTTTGCTCAGAGATAATATGGATATGGCAAACCATAGTCATATAAAGAGGTTTTTTCTGAGGTAATATGGACATGGAAAACCGTACTGGGGATGACGGTTATGACAGTAGTTCAGAGGTGATGTGGACGTGAACTGTTGCCTAAAAAAATTGATTATGAGTGGTCTACCTGAGTGTGTGGATAAACCTGAAGGTGGCTGCACTAGAGAGTTTTTAAGGATCCACTGTCTGATGGGGCATAGGCACATTGCCGCCTAGGCGCTTTCGCAGGCTGTCAAATCATTAAATACCGAGATTTGGCTCGATCTTGGAGCAAATTTCTTTGAACTCTGAGTCAATGGCAGTTTTTGAGGAGATAAATATAGATCACGCAAATTGAGGCATCAGGTTCATCCTCATAATTGCCTGGTTCATCGCCTCGATCTTCTCACGTGCCCTAGGAGCCTATAAATAAGCGGGCTAGGGAGGAGAGAGAACTTTTGTCTCTCGGCTTTCTCCTATTTTGTGAAAGAAGATGACAAGGGCTACTGTCGAGCTCGCCGAGGGGTTTGTCAAGAGCGACGTTGATCTGTGGGCCCCTGATGCTGGCATTCTTTTTGGAGGTAGGGACATGTCATGATGGCAGGGACATAGAGACACAAGTTCACGTCCTCGCAACATGGATGAGAAATCATCTAGAATACGCGCAGCCCCCCCTCCCCCCACAAAATTTTGCCGTATGGATGAGCAATCGTCTGCAACATGCACGTATATCCTTATATGTGGCTTGGCCGCATGGAGGAGAACTTATCTGTAACAAGCAAGTAGAGCTATATGTTGGTTGGCCACATAATGAGGAATCAGTCCATCTATAGCTAGGACGCATGGATATGACCTCCTCTTGCTCATAGGTGCGGACTTAGCTATCTTGAGATATCCCCTCGTGTGTGGCTACGACCTAGAAGCAGCATGCGGCTGCTGTACACTTTTATAATCTTCGTTGAGACAGATATGTTTTCTCTTTATGCAGGTTTTACCATCCTTCACGGTGCCCATGATGGAGCATGAAAGGATATCATAGAACTCGTCATTCAAAGTGAATGCCAAACTTAAATGACGGTTTGCCAAGAACTGATCCAGGAGACGAGGGTGAACATCCTGCGTCATGCGCGGAGCTGTCCCTGTTTATGCAGCATGCTAGCTGTATTTCTCCCCTCTATGCGGGTTGCTACCGGCCGAGGGCCTGCAATGTCGATGACAGAATTTGGATTAATTGCCATTTCTGTCTTCAGTCTTTTTGCATGGTTATAGAGCGCCTATAATGGAAAAGGTTCGTATTAGTAAGACTTCATGGAAACCCTTAAAAATGGGTTTCCATCATATGTACTCATGGCCTTGAATATTAATAAAAAAATCCTTAAAAATAGATTTCCATCATATGTACTAATAATGTTGAATATTAATCAATAAAGTCTCTCATTTTATAGAATTTCTTCTTGTATTTGTCATTTTACATGTTATGGACTTTTGGATATTGTACTAGAGGTAATATGGACATAGTACAACACCGTAGTTTATTAAGGACATCCCACTGGGGGACTTTTTGGTGGACCTTATTACTTTCTGGGTACCTGAGTGCGAGTAATAAGTTCGAAGAGAAAACCCTATCAGAGGTGATATGGACGTGATAGGTTTTTTGGATGCGTTACTTCTTGCGCACTTGAGTTCTAGTAATAGATTCGAGATAAGCCCTACCAAAGGTGATATGGATAGGGCAGATTTTATGGACTTAACACCGCTGGGGTACTTAAAGTTAAGTATGGATGATAAGTTTAGATGACGACCGATATCAGACGTAATATGGACGTGATAATCGATAGTCAAGTATGGAGGTTTGCTTAGAGGTAAGGACATGACAAACTCTACTAGGGAGGATATGAGGATGATAGCTCAGAGGTAACGTAGATGTGAGTTAATTGATAGTCATACCGAGAGGTTAGGTACGATCATAGTATTTTTATGTAAGGAAAAGGAAACGAGCTAGAGGTAATATAGACATGGCTATTATTTTTGGATGGAGAACATGGACAGCTCATAGTTCAGAGATAATATGGACGTGAACTGTTTACTTTTATTGGAAATATCCCACTAGAGGATCTTTGGTAGACATATTACTTTTTGCACACTGGTATACAAGTAATAAGTTCGAAATAAAACTTTATCAGAGGTGATATGTATGTGATAGGTTTTGTGGCCTTAACACCGCTGGCATACTTAGAGTTAAGTACAGGTGATAAGTTTAGATGATGATCGATATCAGAGGCAATATGGACATGATAATCGATAGTCATACAGAGAGAATTTCTCATAGGTAATACGGACATGGCAAACCCTAGTCATATAGAGAGGTTTTCTCAGAGGTAATATGGCAATGGAAAACCCTGCTGGAGATGACAGTTATGACAGTAGTTCAGAGATGATATGGTTGTGAACTATTCTCCAAAGGAACTGATTATGAGTGGTCTACCTAAGAGTGTGGATAAACCTGAAGGTGGCTCCGTTGAGGATTTTTTGAAGATCCATTGTCTATTGCGTATTCAGGATTCCTGAATACAAACAATATATTTCATCAAACTTTTGTGGAAGAGAAGTGCATATTATGCTTACATACTTGCTGGGGATGAACAACGAAGAACATACACAGTACAGTTTGGTTGTCCAGCTGATAGTAAAAGGAGTACAAGTCTTTCTTAGATATAATACTTTGGAGGAACTTGTCGTTGATAGGCATCATGCGCAAGTTGTCATTGGGTTTTGCGAGCCGGTAGGTACGATTGGAGAACACGGACTCCACAATGAACGGAGCCTCCCATTTAGGTTAAAATTTACTGGCCATCTTATGGGTCATAACTATTGGTCTTCTTACTGTCAAGACGAGGTCACCCACTTGGTAAGTCCTCTTCTTGATCCGTTTGTTGATGGCTCCTGAGATGTGCGCTTGGTACAACTCAATGCGTTGTTGAGCTAAGAGACATTTCTCGTCGAACGCTTCTAACTTTTATAGTCGTTGGCAGTGATTGTCGTCAACAGTCAACTGGTTAGACAGAGCCACTCGGACTGACAAAATTTGGATCTCGAATGGGAGGATCGCTTCGCTTCCGTAAACCAAGGAGAATGGCGTGCTGCCTGTAGGTGTCTGGACCATTGTGCGGTAGGACCAAAGATACTCACCTAGATTCTCATTCCAGTCGTGCTTATTGGATGACACAAATTCTTGAGTAGCTTTATGATGGTCTTGTTGAATGCTTTTGCTAGACCATTTGCTGCTGGGTTGTAGGCAGTCGAGGCTATATTTTAGATACGACTTTTATCACAAAATTGGTAAAAAGAATGACTTACAAACTGTGGACCATTGTCATGAATGATCCTTCGTGGTATGTCAAAGTGGTATATGACATAATACTTGACAAAGCTGATCACGTTTGAGGTCTTGACTTCAGTGAGTGGAACAACTTTCACTCATTTGGAGAGGTAGTCGGTGATAGCCAAGATGAACCGATGTCCCTTATAAGAAGGTGGACTAATTAGCCTGATAATTTTTATTCCTCATACTTCAAACGGCCAAGATGCTACCATTGGGTGTAGAAATTTTGAGGGCTGGTAGATAAAGTCTGTGTGGATTTGGCACGCTTAGCACTTTCTCGCATAGTCAACAGCCTCCGTTACCATTATCGGCTAATAGTAATCCATTCTCCGGAGACAGTCCTATAGCTTGGGTTCGGGCTGATGGGCACCACAAATCCAGTCGTGAGCCTCGCGGAGAGCTTATTTTGCTTCTATATTTGATAGGCATTATAGCAGAAGACTGTCGTAGGAATGATAATACAATATTTTGGTAGCCGTATTGTAATAGAACCGGAGGGAATGTCTTATGATAAAAGTGGCTTCCTTTGGGTTCTTAGAAAGAATTTCATAGACTGCATAGCCGATGAATGGTAGCCTCATGTCTTGGATGTCGATGTCTACTTCCGTTGTGTATCTTAGGCACATACAAAGGTTATTTTTTGGGCATACCAGCTCTTGAACGACCACTGTGAACAGTTGATGTGTTTTGACTTTGATTGTCAAGGAGGAAGAGAGGTCGTCTAGGGCGTCAGCCTCGATGTTCCACAGTCGAGGGATGTGCTCTATAAAGAACCCCTCGAAGGTGGAGATCATTCTGAGCATGTCTTGGTGGTAGGGAATCAAGTCTTCGTGCTAGACCTCGTACTCGCCCCGGACCTGACTGACTATCAGCTTAGAATCGCCGTAGGCCTCAAGGTGGTCTATTCCTACTTGTTTAGAGAGTTGGATCCCAATAACGAGGGCGTTGTACTCTGCCACATTGTTGGAGCATGGCTCTATTAGTGAGTAAGCACGGTTGATGACCAGATCGTATGGGAAAATCAGTACTATCCCGACTCCTGCGATAATATCGCCTTTGGGCCCTGTTCTTACAGCACCGTCAAAGAACATACGCCAAATGTCTTCTGCACTTGTGGTCATGGTTAAGTCTGTTACTTCATCTGGGATCTCATCATAGAGCTTCAAGGTTTTCGGTACAGGGTGGGCTGCCAGGAAATCTGCCAATACTTGGCCTTTGACCGCCTTTTATGGGACAAATACTATGTCGTACGGTGCAACAGTATTGCCCATATGGCTAGGCGAGAGTTGAGCGCTCCGGATTTAGTCATAAGGACCTTGAGAGAATTAACTCGTGAGATAACATGGATAGTTTATACTGCCACTTAATGCCGGATCTTCTGAATGGCAAAGACCAGAGCGAAACACTATTTCTCAATAGGGTTATATATGTTCTCTACGCCGACCATCATTCTGCTGAGATAGTAGATGGCTTATTCGTGACCTGCATCACTTTTCTGGGCTAATAGAGCTCTGAGGGAGTGATCCATTGTCCGCACATATAGCAAGAAGGGTCTTTCCATAACCGGGGCCACCAATACATGGGGGGTTCATGAGATAATCCTTGATGTCGTCGAAGGCACACTGGCAGTCTTCGTTCTAAACAAAGGAGACTCCCTTTTTTATGAGCTGAGTGAACGGCTGACAACGTCCAGAGAGGTTTGATATGAACCACCTGATGTATGCCAGTCTTCCTTAAAGGTCACGAAGTTCTCTGAGGTTCTTCAGTAGGTACATTTTAAGGATTGCTTTAGTCTTATCGGGGTCTACGTGGATACCCTTCGAAGTTATGATAAAACCCATAAATTTGCCGCTGGAGACTCCTAAGAAGGATTTGGTAGGATTCATCTTGAGCTGGTGTGCACGCATGAGATCGAACACAATCTTCAAGTCTTGGAGGTGATCATCTTTGGAGCGACTCTTGATAGCAATTTTATCAACATAACACTCCACTGTCTTGCTTAGATGTTCACGGAAGATGGTGCTCATAGCTCGCTAGTATATAGCACCTGTGTTCTTCAGACCGAAGGGCATGACTGTGTAGCATTATACTCCTATTGGTGCTCAAAATGGTATTTGCTTCTCGACGTCGGAAAATATATTGATTTGATTATAGCCTTGAGAATCCATCCATGAAGGACATGCGCTCGAAGCCACAAGTGTTATCGATTATTATGTCTGTGATCGGAAGGAGAAACTTGTCCTTAGGGCATGCCGTATTTAGATCACAAAAGTCAATGCAGATTCGAATCTTCTCATTTTTTTTATGATGGACACGATGTTGGACATCCAATTTGGATGTTGTTCCTCGAGGATGAAGCCACTAGCTATCAGTTTGTTGAGTTCAGCTTCGATGGCATTTATGATGTCCAGCAGGAACCGCCATTGTTGTTGCTAGATCGGCTTAGCGTTTGGCCTAGTCTCGGCATGTCTTTGTAATTCCAGGTAAAGAAATTGATGTACTCCCTGCCGAGATGTAGCAGGGATTCCCGATCCTCATTAGACAGACTTTTGCTGATGAAGATCAGTTTAGGGGTGGATTCGTCGCCTAGATTGATTTGTACGACTTTGTCCTCAGTGGAAGATTTTCGTTGATTGAACTACATCTCTCATTCTGAGTCTAGGTATTTGGCCCACAGTTCTACTTCAAAGAGTTTAAGTGGATTCTCGTTGTGTTTCTCAGGGTCAGCTAAAACCATGTTGGCAGACAACGTTTGTTTGAGTATCTTCCTGATACTGATATCGGATTCCTAAGCAAAAGATTTTAAAGAGTGAGAGTGTAACTCATCTTCTTGATCCGAGCCTTCAGAGGTCGTGGGAGGCATGGCGTATCCTAAGCTATACTTGTTCTTATGGTAGTAATCCTCGGACTTGCCTGCAGGAGCCTAGAGACGCAGAAGCAGTCGTCGACCTTTGTCGTAGTTTAAGCTCCTAGCGGTTTTCAGATCGTATCCCATCTTCTGGATAAGATGCTTGGTTTAAGAGTCATACCGGTAAAGTGGTATTTTGCCGGTGTCGAGTTCTGGCTCCAGTTCCTCTGGGACGAAGGATTTGGGACTTTTTACTTTGCTGAATATGATGAGTTTGTCTCCCCTTTTTCTTGTTGGAACTATGAAGTAGGAGTTTTGACTGGAGAGAATTCGGTTCACTACATAGGTGGTAGTCACCTGTGTATACAGGTGCAAGCCTAGACCGTGCTCAATGGAATATAATATGCTAAAATATGCAACATCCGAGTAGTTCAAAGATAGCCCTTTATTCATAAAATAAGGTATCTTAACCCCAGGAATTACATCGTCAAGAGAAGGGACGTTAGCATGAGCGACTACGTACTCCTCCAGTTCGTCCTTCCCGAGATCTACTGCCAGTACGAGCGACGACTTCAGAGTTTTCCTGTGCAACTTTACCACTAGAAGTTCGAAAGTCGTAGTAGGTGCCGGATCTTCCTTCAGCGTTTGATGCGGTCTACGTAGGCGAACGACCCCAGAGGTTTGGGTGCTTTCTTGTGCAGTTTTACCATGAGATGAGGGGCTATATTGGGAGCACGCGCTTTGAGATGGACTCTCAAGGGCTCGTCTGATGTTGTCCCACTCTCTACCTCATCGTCGGCATCATTGCCACCTTCATCTTGGTAGACTTGCTTATAGAGGATCGAGTTAGAGTAATAGGCCTCAACCCCTTTGAATGGATTAACTTCGGCAAATTCCTTCTTGACTGTCATGACCCAGTCCCAAAATACACGGGACGGAGCCACGTGGCGATGGCCAGCTACGTCTACCGTTGACTCGTGCCCAACGGCAACCGTATAAGCTGTCTATAGTTGGGTACTCTAGCATGCATAACCTATGGTTGGCCTAATAGTGTATCTCAATCCATATAGGTATTGGAAGTAAGAAAGAACATATAATACTAAAGTTGGCCACCCGATAGCATTTATATTCGAATATGTCCGAAACATAAAAACATGGATATATAAAAACAAATCTTATAAGAGTATAATATCATGGGTAACACATATCGCTCCTCATAAAAAGATACAAAAAGTAAATAAGAAAAATAAAGTTAACGATACGAGATGAGGGTACCCATGGTTGCACGGGTACTGGTGCCTCAACCTGACTCCTCGGTGGTATTGTAGCTAGATCAATCCTCTGTCACTCACTTCCCTGAAATCTGAATACATAAATCCAACCCGTCAATTCGGGGAGAGCAAGGGTCCAAAGGAAGCCACAATCATAACAGTACATCAAACACAAATATATACATAGGTATGTAACTAAGTCCATCATATCAATTAAATCATAACAAGAGCAAGCTACAATAACGTACGGGTATGAAGTAAATGCAATATACTAAATACATGAGTTAAGAGATTTGGTAGGAAGTTCATACCTACGTGCATATATGCCTGTATATGAGTTACATAAAAATAATATATATACACATAATGACGGTACATAAGAGAACATCCAAGTATCGCAGTGATCTACCAACGTGCAAACCACCAATGGGAATCTAGTTATCACAAAATATGAAATCAAGCTGTTCTAAAGGTGCAAGTCAAGAAAGCTGTTCCAAAATACACGTCAAACAAGCTGTTCCAAGTCAATCAAGCAAGATGGTCCAAATCAAGTCAAACAAGCTACTTTAAGTCAAGTAAAACAAGCTGTTTCAAATCAAGTGTTATGCAAGCTGTTCCAAATTTAATCTAAAAGTTTCCAGAATTTTTGGCAGAGTCTCCTTTGTATTTTCTATGGTTTCATAAACCTGCAAACACACAAATAAGGGCCAAAACTCATCCATACCCAGTCTATGTCAACGTCATAACCCACCGGACTCACAATCCATATCCATACAATAATTCTAGTCACGACGCAACCCGCCGGACACACAAAGAAGTGAGTATTAAAGAGTTCATATGTTCAAGGAAAATAATATTTGCATCGTATATATATAGGGGAATAATAAATAAACAGTAAATAAAGGTCTATCTATCAGGAAAATATCCTAGCAGTAAAAAGGAAAACCTAATGCCAAGGGGAATAACCACATCCATTTGAATCTAACCATGACCGACACAATTGTAAATATAGTATGGTATACTAGTGGCCACATGATTTAGAGTTAAGGAAAGGTAAATATATCAAAACTCTAACAACTAATAAATAAACAGATGGCGTAATTTTATAGGTAACATTAAATGCAAATTAGCTAGGTAAGTATTTATGATACTAAACTAGGTAGGGGTACATCTATCAATTAGGATAGAAAGAGAATGATATCTAACCAGAATGTGAGGTAAAGTGTTTAGACTATAGCAACTAAGAAACTAAGCATTATTTGTGCTATCCCAAATAAAGCAATTAAATAGCGGTTATTCAATCTAGTTAATTGGTTAGCTTAATTATTAATTTCTTCCAAATCTTAATTTATGCTAATAATAAAGTGCATACAATTTGAGTTTAATGGACTATTACGAGAGGCGAGTGACCATTCGCCTTAACGTGAAGGGTGCAATCACGTCCTTGGTTGCGAGGCTCTAGTCCACTCTACGATCGACGCATCCAATGATGTATCCACAGAAACCTTGAAACAAACCAACTAAATAATAAATACGCGAATAATAATTTAGCATATACGAAGAAGCAAGTAGGGATAAAATTATACTAAGTCAACGTCCCCGACATAGATGCCCTGCTTGGTGCCGATGCGGATACAACTACTGTGTAGTTTCTTATATATATATATATATATATATATATATATATATATATATATATATATATATTCTTTTTTTTGTTCAAAACTCCCTATCACGCACACAACCACATAGATAGTGTTAAAAATACGAATCCTAATACCTTAAGACTCGAGGTATAGGAGTGAATGAATTTAGAGGAGCTTGAGCTCAAAACCAGGTAGAAATGAGGAGATTAGGATAGGCGGAAGGTGTCATCGACGAAACGCCGGTAGCGACAAGTTGCTGAATAGATGCGAGTTGAAGGTGGAGGTCGAGGAGAGGGTAGTATAGCAGCTGCTGTGTGCAGCGGTTGAGGGAGGTGCTGTGGTGTGTGGTGGTGGTGCTGGTGATGGTGGTTCGGGTGGTGGTGGTGATGTGAAGTTGTGGTGTTGGTGGCGTGTGGTGGTGTAGTTGTTGCTGTTGAAGCCGAAGGTGATGGAGGTGGTGATGGTGAAGGTCGAGGAGGAAGGGGGTAGTCTGGTGGTGGTGGTGAAGGGGACGGTGATGTGAAGTGGTGGTGTTGGTGGCGTGTGGTGGTATAGTTGCTGCTGTTGTAGCCGAAGGTGATGGTGATGGTTAAGGTCTAGGAGGAAGGGGGTGGTCCGGTGGTTGTTTTGGTGATGACAATGGCGGGGGTGATGGTGAAGGCAGTGGCCGTGGTGGTGGAGGTGCTGCTGTCGTTGACGGTGATGTGGGTGCAGTGGTGGAGCTGCTGTGGTCGACAACAAGGAGGGAGGATGGGGGTGATGGTAATGGTGGGGGTCGTGGTGATGATAGTGGCGGGGGTGATGGTGAAGACAGTAGTTGTGGTGGTGGAGGTACTGTTATTATTGATGGTGATGGCGGTGCGGTGGTAGAGCTACTGTGGTCGACAATAAGAAGGGAGGATGGGGTGATGGTAATGGTGGTAGTCGTCGTAGTGGTTGAGGTGAGACGATGATGGTGATTGAGGTGATCGAGGGTGAAGGTGGTGGTATGATGGAGAGGATGGTGGTGGTGGTGTTTTCGATTGAAGAGAGAATGAGGTGAAGTAGTAAAATAGAGGAAGGAGAGAGAGAGAGAGAGAGAGAGAGAGAGAGAGAGAGAGAGTGCAATAAATAAGGGATAAAGAGTGTGTAGTATTTAATGAAGGAGAGAGAGGGGGTATCCTTGGGGTTGGGGCCGGCTGTAGGGGGGTTTAGGTTTATGTGGGTATTTTTTATGTAGGAGAGAAGTTGATGGTTGTGATTGGGGGAGATTGAATCAAGGGCTAGAATTAAATATAGGTAGATGTGGATACATAGTATCATGCAAAAAGGAGAGAAATGGTGAGAGAACCGATCATGTCTTGTCCAAAGGGGTTATCTCCATTTGGTTACATCAATAGGAGGATGACACCTTGTATTTCTTTTGCATTAAGGTCCCTATAGTTTTGGTGTTTACAAATGAGGGAAAATGGTGATTTAATGTGTGGAAAAAGGGTGTTTGGTATTTTATAGGATAGGGGTGGGTTTGTGGTGTTTTATATATTGAGGGTGTGTAAGGGTTTGAGTTAGGGTTTGGTCTAATTTTGGGCTAGGTTGAGTCGGTTGCCCCAAATTAAATATTTTTTTCCATATATGTTCTTAAATAAATTAGAAGTGCATGGGATCTAAATTGGAGGTGACACAAGTGTCATGGATGTAGGAGACTCAGAATATATTATAATCAAATATTGGGTTGCAAGAATCGGGTCAAGGTTGTGTCTCCAATTTCGATTGGAACGACATAGGTACAAAGTTTTGGTTTAAAATTAGATATTGTTGGACGAATATTGTGCGATTAAAATGAAGCCTAAGAGAGGGTATTTATGAGTGACACAAAAGTCAGGATTGGTGATTGGCTTGTCTAGGTCAAGGGTGTAAATTTTGTTGGAAGGTAAAGACTAGGGTTGTGCTCCAAATATTATAGAAACGGTAAGGTGCACCTAGTGTTACAAATATAAATATGTTTTTATTAAAACCTATTAACCCTATTTGAATCTAAATTAACCCTATTCTCTTGCTACACCAATTATACCTAAAATTTGGTTAAGGGGGTTTACATCCTATCCATTTTATAAGGATTCTGTCCTCAAAATTTCTAAAAGGCAGGGGCGTGATCTAGAAATAAACAAACCATTATTAAAGACAATACATTAAATAAAAAAATTTCCAATCGCGGCGAGCGCATGAGGATACCGCCGGCAGGTATCGTCCATCTCGTATCATGGGTAGACTCGTCGAAAGAATAAGGCGTCCAAGTGATTCGAACTAGATGGATAGTCCAACTTTTTAACACATTCTCACGACGACCCAAAAATTTAAGCTGCTATGAATGATAGTCTGCACTCTCAAACAATCTCACCAAAAGTCATCCAAGTCTCAAAACTAAAATTATGATATTCGATTATGATTTTGCCACTCGTTCTTACGAAGACCATTCTCTAACCCAAAGAGAAGGCTTGTGCCAGAAGATGAGAGATAAAAAAGTAAAAAGGTAGGAGTATGCAACACACAAGAAGAACTTCAATAAAGTATGAAAAGATAAAAGGTAAATGATGAAAAGGCAAGAGAACTAGATACAGAGCAATAACAAAACTTGTTGCCGCATCAAAAGCTCGATATGAATATTAATCATGCAAGTGTAAGAATCAAATAAAATTAAATCAAATATTCACCAATATGGGGGAGACTATTGCAATGATTACCTGTTCCTACTCCAAATCTGTAGCCTTGGTCCTACTATTGATAGTGCAGATTCGGCCAATGCTGCATGCTTCGTTAAAACTAGAGAAACCAAACCATGGGTTGTAAAATCATTTGGTCTACTGTCGGAGCTACTACTGCCCTGTCGTGTTGTGAACACTCCACTGGTCGGTGACATATTTATCCACATATCAAATATTGGTTGTTCAATCGATAGAAGTTATTTTGATCATGTCATTTCTTCCCGTAATACTCACATACCACTGGTACAATCTCTCGGTGCTGATATTGTTGTATTTGATGATGCCGGGCTCCTTGAAATTTTGTTGATGCTGGTGCTATTACAGCAAGCTAAATCTGCATTGTGCTGCAATATGGTCAGGACCTCCATAAAGTAAGCACTGGTTGTTCGCCCGATGACACTCATCTTGAAGGTGTCTTGACTTACCACAAAAAGTACGATGGACGATGGGCAGGATTAATCTGCTGGGGTTGGTGGAAATAATGCGTCTATCCTGGTATTGAGTCCATGGCAGTCTGTGTTGTCAGCAATAGGGGTAATCCTCCAGTGAGTCACTTATGCTCCTCTTCGGCTCTTATCTTTCTCAAGATGTTCTCCTGGTTTTTGTCTGCATCCAACACGGTCTCGAAACTAGTAATTTGTTGAATTGGTATTTTTGGCCGAAGCTCCAAGCTGAGTCCTTCCTCAAATTTCTTTACTCATTCTATCTCTGTCGGTACTACGAAAGGTGCAAATTTACTAAGCCGACAAAACTCTGCTTGAGTCCATGGCAGTCTGTGTTGTCAGCAATAGGGGTAATCCTCCAGTGAGTCACTTATGCTCCTCTTCGGCTCTTATCTTTCTCAAGATGTTCTCCTGGTTTTCGTCTGCATCCAACACGGTCTCGAAACTAGTAATTTGTTGAATTGGTATTTTTGGCCGAAGCTCCAAGCTGAGTCCTTCCTCAAATTTCTTTACTCATTCTATCTCTGTCGGTACTACGAAAGGTGCAAATTTACTAAGCCGACAAAACTCTGCTGAATACTCTCCCATAGTACGATCGCCCTGCTTTAGGTTGGTGAATTATTCTCGTAGTATATGTCTGGCCATGGAGGAGAATAATTTCCTCTTGAACTTCTCCTTGAAAGTATCCAAGTGATAGGTGAGGCGAGTCCTTACTGTGTTGTACTCCACCAATCATATGCTATATCCTTAAGCTGGATGCGAACCACTGAAACACATTCCTCTGGAGGTATTTGAGTTGCCTCTAATAGGATCTCCATATCTTGTAGCCAATGGTCTGCCACAAGTGCATCCTTTGTGTCGTCGAAGGTAGGTGGGTTAAGTTGTTGGAAGGTTATCACACTACTGGGACGTTGGCATTGGGCTATCCTCTCAATCGCTGCTAGTGTCATTGTCCGAGAATTCTCTATTCCATGTTGTAGAAGGTCAATCTGACGTTGTTGTATTTCCATCATCCTCTACATCATCGTCATTGTAGCCATCAAGTAACCCTCAGTGGCCTGCTGCTGGGGTACAGGTGCCTGTGATGATCCTGCCTGCTCTGAGCCTGCGTGTGCGCTATTGCTGGTGCACAAGTATCCATCTCTCTGAACAAGAAAGAGATGAGAAGGATCAAATATAATTATAAGAATCCAATGGTAGGTTATAAATGAAATTTGGAAAAATCAAGAACGGACAAGATATTTCAAGGGAAGTTTCCAAATTCAGTTTATGGATTGAGATCATAATACCCAACAAATCTCAAAACGAGACCTGCATGGGACAGCACAAAAATCTTGTTACGCCCCAATCTCAAAATTTACGGGACTGAGCCATGTGGCAATGGCCACCTACGTCTACCGTGGACTCTTGCCCAACGGTAATCGTATAAGCTGTCTATAGTTGGGTACTCTAGCATGCATAACCTATGGTTGGCTATTAGTGTATCTCAATCCACATAGGTATTGGAAGCAAGATAGAACATATAATACTAAAGTTGGCCACCCGATAGCATTTATGTTCGAATATGTCAGAAACACAAAAATATGGACATATAAAAACTAATCTCATAAGAGTAGAATACCATGGGTAGCACATATTGCTCCTCATAAAAAGATACAAAAAGTAACTATGAAAGATAAAGATAACGATTAGAGGTGATGTGAGGGTACTCACGGCTGCATGAGTACGGTAAATCCCCTTGACCAAATTTTAGGTCTACCTAGCTTAAATAGAGAGACTAAGGTTAGTTTGAATCCAATTAGAATTAGAACACAGTATTTTAGATTTATTGTGCAATATTTATTTCACTAAGTGTACCTTACCGTTGCTTCGATATTTGGAGCGCTATACTAGCTTTGTTTTCAACCAAACTTCACACACTTTTCCTAGATGTACCAAACTTCTATTCTGACCTTTGTGTAACTTATAAATACTCTCTTTTGTGCTTTATTTTAGTCGCAC
The DNA here is from genome assembly GCA_036927795.1 of Iris macrosiphon. NCBI lineage: Eukaryota > Viridiplantae > Streptophyta > Magnoliopsida > Asparagales > Iridaceae > Iris > Iris macrosiphon. Next base: position 127,917,196 of record JAYESA010000002.1, read on the forward strand.
AATATTTGTTGCAAACGTCCATCTTTAAATTCAAATAAATCCAACCTTGCATCTTTGTCCGTTCCAATCAAAATTGGAGACACAACCTCAACCCATTTTATCCAACTCAAATTATGATAATATTCTATTCTGAGTCTACTACGACCATGACACTTTTGTCCCGCCCTATTTTAACCCTATATATTTTCAATTAATTAAAGAGCACCTATTACACTAATTTTAATTAAATTGGTGTAAGGACCCAATATCACCCAAAACTAGATCCAACCTAGCCCATCTACACCCTATATTCCTTCATGTGAATATTTCCCCATCCTAAGGAGCCCAAGCTGGCCCAAATCCCAAGAAGAGCCCCCCTCTCTCTCTCTCTCTCTTAAATATATACAAATCTTTCTCTCTCCAAAACCTAAAAACCAACCCTAGCTGAAACCCTATTTTATCCCTCATTAAACCGGCCGCCTCCTCCTTCACCCGACCACCTCTGCACAACCCCCGCCTTTCTCTACCGCCTGACCACCTCACCCTCGACCCCAACCTCGGCCAACCCGTGCCACCCGCAACCCGACTCCTTGTCACGCCCCAGTCCTAAAATACGTAGGATTAGGAACACGTAAGCATGCCAACCGTATGTATATGACACTCCAATAAATGGAAACCATAGCACATGTACGCTGTAATATGAACAATAATTCACAAGTGATAAAACTATCACAAGTCACAGGGCATAATCTAAATCTCATCCACAGAAATCATAAAGAAATAAATAACCAATATCTATATAACTAGATCTCAATATGAAGTATCTAAAGATGACAGTCGGATGGAAACAAATCCACTGTCAAACTAGAATATAAAAGCAAACACAATAAGTACAACAACTAACAATCACTGAGACTCAAAGAGAAGACCTCCTTGAAATATAAGTAGTAAGTCCGGATCTGTGCTCCTGCGAATACTCATGAATATCTACACCTGGAAAGGGACCAGGTCCTCAGAGGGACATAACAAGATACATAGAAGCATGCCAATAAAGTACTAAAATAAATATCCAATGGGTCGCCTAACCGTCTAAGTGAATGCAGTTTAAGAACAACTTTCCCAATGCGTGGGCTATCTGGATAAAAATATGATTGGCATAATTCTCTTGGAGATTCAAGAGCCTAAAAAGCATGTCGTATTTTGAACGGCAGAGGCCGCCAGGTAGTATAGGGGTCATCACGACCACTCATCTCCGACGGATCGTGCGGGTTACATAAAAGAAAAGTGCAAAGGAGCCCACATGCCTTGTTGTTCTTCCCACCCCATGCTCTAAGCATGTCATATCCATGACACGATAATACCTCTAATAGCTGCCAAGTATACTAGCATGCAAAGTTTCTAACAGTAGTTATCCCTAACGCACGGCCCATACGTACAGAAGGCCAACCCAGTACGCGAGTCCGTGTCCTACATGAGACTCACACTCGTATAACAGCTGTGACACGACCAATGAACCTAATGATGCTTCATGATAATGGGGGTCTCATAAACAAGGTCAATGCATATACATAATAAAAACAGATCACGACGATACCGTTGTTGCACCCAAATTTCCTTGGACGTGCAGTTTATATAGAAGTTTAAAATATATGAACTAAATGACAGAAATAAAGATGCATGCAACATATGGAATATGAATAACAGTATAATGGCAAGGTATACTTGCCTGGCAAGAAAGCTGCGTAGTACCAATAACCTACTCCTGAAGTCGCACAGAACAATCCAATAGTCATATATACATATAATATAATACAATACAACATCAGACATTACACTAGCACATACACAACCATAATACACTAGACTCAGAGGGTACACTAGGGGTGACACTGGTCAACTAACACGGTCAATTGCGCCTCTAATTACGCGGGTGTCACGTCTTCAAGTGCTGTACACAATCAGACAGTCAACTAACAGGTGTCTAAGCCAGTACGTTAATGTATACAAGGCAGTCAACTAACATGTTCTTAGGGTCACTTGGTCAAACGTAATATGGGATATCCATAATTACCTAGGGGCATACAGAATAAATACATATATAATCATAACTAGCATTATCATTTAAATACTTATATATATATATATATATATATATATATATATAATCTGAACATATACGCATACGCGAATGTATACGTATACGAGTTTGGGTTCTCTGACACGGTCTGAACTCAACTAATTATCATAAAGCAATACTAATGTCCTAATATCATACATACAAGCACACATAAAATGAAAGAAGAGTGACAGGTTCGAACCTCGGGGTTAGCGCACGAGGACGACGATGATGACGATGACGATGACGAGGGTGATGGTGATGATGATTGGTGATGATTAGGTTAATGATGGTGATTAGGGTGATGATGATGGTTAGGATTAAGGTGATGGTGATGTAGGTTATGATGAGACAATAAGATGATGATGATGAGATGAGGAGATGATGATGAGATGATGAGATAATGATGGTGAGATGATGAGAATTAATGGTGATAATGGGGATGATGATGATAATGAATGGTGATGATGGGGATGATTGTGATGGTGATGATAACAGGGATGATGAGGATACTGGTGATGATAACCGGAGTCCGGCGGGGAGTGGCGGTTCAGGCGGTGGACAGGGATAGAGGTGATGATGAGCGGCTCAGGGAGGCGGGGGAGGAGTTGCTACTGGCGGGAAGGAGGAAGTTTAAGAGAGGAGTGGTGGTCGTGGCAGAGGTGAAGTCGAGGGAGGGAAGTACAGGCGGAGGAGGTCGGGCTCCAGCGTCGTGGCGAGGAGGGGGAGAGCGGAGATGAGGTGATGGTGGTAATGGTGGTGGTTGAGGTGATAATGGTGGTGGTGGTGGCGATAGTGTACGGCTCAGGGAGGCGGAGGAGGAGTTCGTGGAGGAGTCGGTATTGTGGTGCAGGAGGTCGAGGTGATAATGGTGGTGATGGGAGGATGCGTTGATGGTCTCGCCGTGGCACAGGCGGAGGAAGAAGATGACGGAGGGGAAGGTCCGGCGAGGTCGGGTGGTTGGGCTCCGGCTCCAGTCGTGGGCTCCAACGGGAGGAAGGAGATGAACAGGGAAGGGGTGTTTGGTCGGCTAGGTTAGAGATTGGGTTTGGGGTTTTGGAAAAAAAAAAGAAAAAAAGGAAAATAATATATATATATATATATATATATATATATATATATATATATATATATATATATATATATATATATATATATATGTAGAATTTGGGTTTGGGGTTGGCCTAGGTAGGTGGGCTTGGTCAACTCTTCCTTGGAATGGGCTTGGCCTCACATGGAGAGGTTTGGAGGGCTATAATTTGTATTGTTTAAAATGCAAGGCTAGGGTTAAATGAGGGCGATGTTTGTGTGTTTGCACATTCCAAAAATTATGGGAACAATTCATATGAAGGGAAAATAGGTTTCTTCATGTACTGAGTCCAATGGTATGGACACCTAAATGCACTTTTGCATAAAAGTGCCCAACAATTAGAAAATTGCACAAAGATGGAAATTGGATTAAATTAATTAAAATTAATGCACATAGTGTTCTTGAATTAATTTGAAGTACATGGAGCTAAAATTAGGTAGGACACAAGTTTCATGGACATAGAAGACTCAGAATAGAATATTGTCATAAATTTGGTTGTACAAAATGAGTCAAGATTGTGTCTCCAATTTCGATTGGAACGCACAAGGATACAAAGTTAAATTTATTTAGAATTAAATACAAATATCTGTGACGAATATTGTGCGACTAAAACATAGCACAAGAGAGCATAATTATAAGTTACACAAAGGTCAGAATAGAAGGCGGGCACGTCTAGGACTAGGGTATAAAATTTGTAGGAAGACAATAGCTAGTGTAGAGCTCCAATTATCGAAGCAACGATAATGTGCACTAAGTGATATAAATATTGTATAATTAAATAAAATGCCGTGTTCTATTTCTAATTGGATTCAACTAGCCCTAGTTTCACTATCTAAGCCAAGTAGGCCTAATTTTGGGTGAGGGGATTTACAATCTACCCAACTTAAAATAATTTCGTCCTCAAAATTAAAATAAGGTATAATTTGTTGAATCCTTCACATTCGTACATAAGGCAAGTCTATTGCAATCTCTTCCAAAATTTTAAATAACAAAATCTTTTCAATTTCATCGCAATCATGTTAAATTTAAAATAACCACTGTTTAAATCAAATTTAACATATTGTAATCTCTTCTCAATTTTTCAGATCATCAACATCCAAATTTAAATCAATCCATACAACATCTTCAAGATTTAAATAACCCATACCAAATTTTTGTATCACGATCTCCAACTACCATAATCTCCTCTAGAAAATAATTCTAATCCAATATTATTCCTATTTTCACTTATGAATTTTGTATTCTTCAAAATTTTAAATTCAATTCACATCCTCAATATTTTAAATAGGTAATCCAACAATCAAAATTTAACTTTTAATTCAAATCATCAAATTTGGAATTCAATCCGTCAATGTTCATGTCTAGCGTTCCATTTATTTTCCTCAAGATTTAAATCGATGATTCAACCTTCAATATTCAAAATTTAAATCATGTGCCGAAAGTATAAATATTTGGTCCGCAATATCAAGATATAAATTTTTATTAAATCCTTGTTATCTTAATTATTCTTTTAAATTCTCCACATTTAAAATGACTTAATCTCACAATCTAATCTTACTTGATCATAATCTAAAAAAAATTCCTTTCAAGTTGACAATGCAACTTCTACCCAACTTAGAATTTACCCATCTATCACATAAGGCTTTATATTTAAGAAAAATATTCTCAAATTTTAATCATGCTATTCATTCCTCAAAACTTTAATACCAAATATAACATATATGATATGCCCTTAATTACGAAAAATAGTCATCAAGTATTGTGATTGGCCTATGGGGTATATCTAGTACTCTGTGTGTATCAAACTTATACCAAGCACGAGCGTTCGTCTTTTCGAAATAGGGGAAGACGGAGAACAATAATAAGGAATTCAATGAGGAGGTGATAGAGTACAAGTACGGAATTCAAAGCGATTAAAGAATTCAAAAGAAATTGTCAAGGCAGGTGTGGATTGAATCCTATTTTGGTAAATTCCTATTCATATGCTCATATCAGTACAATTATGTAACTGATATGATATGCTCAGACTTGTCTAAGGGCAAGTATATTCGTCTACTAGTCAACTATATATCTCAATCCATGTAAAGTAGTCATGCAAAAAGCAAACCAAGCGTACTAAGGTTAGCTAGACCTTAATACACTGATTCTGATTTAGATAATGTATTAGCGTGGGTCCCCCAATAATACATATGTCATGAACAAGCTCGATAAAGAATAAGCTTGCAAAACTAGGCTGTAACAGCAGCATAAGTCAAGGTAGTACAGAAAATATAAGTACGCTAGATTATGATGAGAGAAGTTACAAAATAATCCAAGTTCACAAAGAAGATAAGACTCTACAATCTCTACAGTTGTCATACTAACTCCTTGTCTAAGTCGCTAGTCGACCAAATAGGGGTATGGGCCTCTAAGTTCTATAGTCTGAATAAACACTATCGTCTTATGCCAGTATACAGTTAATGTCATTTAGTTACACTTCAATAATAGGTCAAAAGAACTATGTGATACTAGGTTGTGAGGCATACTACCCAACTTAAAATAATTAACTAATACTATGACTACATTTAGGGGTTTCTACAAGATAATATTGTCCTTATAAATAAAGTATAAACTCTTATTGGGGTATATCTATTGCATTATATAGGTAATGGTCATCTTAAGTCTTAATCATAGTGCTTATAGAATACAAGTATTATTATTAAGAATGGAGAAGTTACTGGCTCTCAAGTGAAAGAGGATGTAACCTATATGAAGATATGGGTACAAATTGCATGATTTAAAACTAAGGTATAACCATAAAATTATAATCTAAATGAATACTCAACTATCAAGTTCTAACTACCAAGCACAAAAATTCAAAATTCAAGAATTACAACTATAATCCTAGCAAGATATATATCCTAATAAAAAAGAAATTACTTGGCCTATAATCAGAAGGATCAGGTAGCACAAATTGAAAGATGAAGAAAAGAAAACATAATTAGTCGTCGCACAAATAGGGAGCGTTAAGGTTTCAGAGGAACAAGTTATGAAATTAAAATAGAAAGACTCTTGATAGCATTATGGTTCTCTAAGGAAAATGTGGGATGCTAATCTCTGTGTTCGAGGTATAATCAAGGAAAATATTCTATTCATTCCTCTTGGTTTCCTAGGGTGATGTTCTGCTAATATCAAGACAAGGAGCTAAATTTATTGTTCTAAATATTATCTCACTATGAAAGTTAGGTTTAGTCCTAATATTCAACCTTGAATTTATATTGGTTCCTCATTATGGTCAAATTTCTAACTAGCCCTAGTAGTGTCTATACCACTCTCAAGTCATCCCTAGTTATCAAGAGATAATGGTCAATCATTCTACAGGTAAGGGTTGCTAGGGTTCATTAGGTATTAAGGAATGCTAGGGTTCATTAAGTATTCTAACTTAGTGGTGTTTCAATATTCTAGTGGTATTCTTCTTAGGAATATTACCCTAATTATCATCCTAACAAAAGGGATTCCTATATTCTAGGAGAGACTATACTCAAGGAACTATTAGAAAAGTACATGAATCAAACATGATGCAATTATTCAAATAGAACAGATTGGAAGGAAGGTGATCCATAGTCAAATGTGGACGAGATCCTATACTCTAATCCTATTTGCAGGCTTGCTTGGTACAGTAATGTAACTGAGACAATATGCTCTCGATCTGCATGGGCCACCACTAAAAATATGTCACGTCCCAGTCCCAAAATACGTAGGACTAGGAACACATAAGTATGCCAGCCGTATGTATATGGCACTCCAATATATGGAAACCATAACACACGTACGCTGTAATATGAACAATAATTCACAAGTGGTAAAGCTATCACAAGTCACAGGACATAATCTAAATCTTATCCACAGAAATCATAAAGAAATAAATAACCAATATCTATATAACTAGATCTCAATATGAAGTATCTAAATATGACAGTCGGATGGAAACAAATCCACTGCCGAACTAGAATATAAAAGCAAACACAATAAGTATAACAACTAACAATTACTGAGACTCAAAGAGAAGACCTCCTCGAAATATAAGTAGCAAGTCCGGATCTGCGCTCCTGTGAATAATCATGAACATCTACACCTGGAAAGGGACCAGGTCCTCAGAGGGACATAACAAGATACATAGAAGCATGCCAATAAAGTACTGAAATAAACATCCAATGGGTCGCCTAACCGTCTAAGTGAATGCAGTTTAAGAACAACTTTTCCAACGCGTGGGCTATCTGGCTAAAAATGGGATTGGCATGATTCTCTTAGAGATTCAGGGGCCTAAAAAGTTTATCGTCTTTTGAACGACAGAAGCCGCAAGGTAGTATAGGGGTCATCACAACCACGCATCTCCGACGGAGCGTGCGGGTTACATAAAAAGAAAGTGCAATGGAGCCCACATGCCTTACTTGTTGTTCTCCCAACCCCATGCTCTAAGCATGTCATATCCATGATACGATAATACCTCTAATAACTGCCAAGTCTACTAGCATGCAAAGTTTCTAACAACAGTTATCCCTAACGCACGGCCCATACGTACAGGAGGCCAACCCAGTACGCGAGTTCGTGTCCTATATGAGACTCACACTCGTGTAACAACAGTGTCATGGCCAATGAACCTAATGATGCTTCATGATAATGGGGTGGTCTCATAAACAAGGTCAATGCATATACATAATAAAAATAGATCACGACGATACCGTCGTTGCACCCAAGTTTTCTTGGACGCGCAGTTTATATAGAAGTTTAAAATATATGAACTAAATGACAGAAATAAAGATGCATGCAACATTTGGAATATGAATAACAATACAATGGCAAGGTATACTTGCCTGGAAAGAAAGCTGCGTAGTACCAATAACCTGCTCCTGAAGTCGTGCAGAACAATCCAATAGTCCTATATACATATAATATAATACAATACAACATCAGCCATTACACTAGCACATACACAACCATAATACCCTGGAATTAGAGGGTACACTAGGGGTGACACTGGTCAACTAACACGGTCAATTGTGCATCTAATTACGCGGGTGTCACGTCTTCAAGTACTGTACACAATTAGACATTCAACTAACAGGTGTCTAAGCCAGTACGTTAATGTACACAAGGCAGTCAACTAACATATTTTTAGGGTCACTTGGTCAAACTTAATATGGGATAACCATAATTACCTAGGGGCATACAGAATAAATACATATATAATCATAATTAGCATTATTATTTAAATACTTATATAATATATATATATTTACCTAATCTGAACATATACGCATACGCGTACGTATACGTATACGAGTTTGGGTTCTCCGACACGGTCTGAACTCAACTAACTGTCATAAAGCAATACTAATATCCTAATATCATACACACAAGCACACATAAAATGAAAGAAGAGTGACAGGTTCGAACCTCGGGGTTAGCGCACGGGGACGATGATGACGACGATAAAGAGGGTGATGGTGATGATGATTGGTGATAATTAGGTTAATGATGGTGATTAGGGTAATGGTGATGGTTAGGATTAAGGTGATGGTGATGTAGGTTATGATGAGATAATGAGATGATGATGATGAGATGAGGAGATGATGATGAGATAATAAGATGATGATGGTGAAATAATGAGAATGAATGGGGATGATGATGATAATGAATGGTGATGATGGGGATGATTGTGATGCTGATGATAACAGGGATGATGAGGATACTGGTGATGATGACCGGAGTCCGACGGGGAGTGGCGGTTCAGGCGGTGGACAGGGATGGAGGTGATAATGAGCGGCTCAGAGAGGCGGGGGAGGAGTTGCTACTGGCGGGAAGGAGGAAGTTCAGGCAAGGAGTGGTGGTCATGGCAGAGGTAAAGTCGAGGGAAGAAAGTGCAGGCGGAGGAGGTCGGGCTCCGGCGTCGTGGCGAGGAGGGGGAGAGCGGAGAGGAGGTGATGGTGGTAATGATGGTGTAGAGTGGTGGTGGTCGAGGTGATAATGGTGGTTGTGGCGATGGTGTATGGCTCAGGGAGGCGGAGGAGGAGTTCGTGGAGGAGTCAATGTTGTGGTGCAGGAGGTCGAGGTGATAATGGTGGTGGTGGTGATGGGAGGATGCGTTGCTGGTCTCGCCGTGGCACAGGCGGAGGAAGAAGATGACGAAGGGAAAGGTCCGGCGAGGTCGAGTGGCTGGGCTCCGGCTCCAGTCTTGGGCTCCGGCGGGAGGAAGGAGATGAACATGGAAGGGGTGTTTGGTCGGCTAGGTTAGAGATTGGGTTTGGGGTTTTGGAAAAATAAAGAAAAAAAGGAAAATGATATATATATGTAGAATTTGGGTTTGGGGTTGACCTAGGTAGGTTGGCTTGCTCAACTCTTCCTTGGGATGGGCTTGGCCTCACATGGAGAGGTTTGGAGGGCTATAATTTATATTGTTTAAAATGCAAGGCTAGGGTTAAATGAGGGCGATATTTGTGTGTTTACACATTCCAAAAATTATAGGAAAAATTTATATGAAGAGAAAATAGGTTTCTTCATGTACCGAGTCCAATGGTGTGGACACCTAAATACACTTTTGCATAAAAGCACCCAATAATTAGAAAATTGCACAAAGATGAAAATTGGATTAAATTAATTAAAATTAATGCACATGGTGTTCTTGAATTAATTAGAAGTACATGAGGATAAAATTAGGTGGGACACAAGTTTCATGGACATAGAAGACTCAGAATAGAATATTGTCATAAATTGGGTTGCACAAAACGGGTCAAGATTGTCTCCAATTTTGATTGGAACGCATAAGGATACAAAGTTGAATTTATTTAAAATTAAATACAAACGTCTGCGATGAATATTATGCGACTAAAATATAGCACAAGAGAGCATAATTATAAGTTACACAAAGGTCAGAATAGAAGGCGGGCATGTCTAGGATAAGGGTATGAAATTTGTAGGAAGGCAATGACTAGTGTAGTGCTCCAATTATCGAAGCAACGGTAAGGTGCACTAAGTGATATAAATATTATATAATTAAATAAAATGTCGTATTCTATTTCTAATTGGATTCAACTAGCCCTAGTTTCACTATCTAAGCCAAGTAGGCCTAATTTTGGGTGAGGGGGTTTACACTCCTCCTTCTCCTTCTCTGTTCATCACCATCACCATCACCAACCTGTGCCACCCGCAACCCGACTCCTCTTCCTCCCCGGTCATCTTCTCCGCCACCAGCATCACCATCCCTAGCACCGCCATCACCAACTCCATCGCCAACTTCACCACCATCCGCAACCACCGCCACCATCCCTAGCTCCACCATCACCAACACCATCAACAATATCACCCGCACCCATCTCAGTCCGACCTTCACCGGAGACTGCCGCCACCTTAGCCAACCACCCCCGCGGCCATTCTCTACCGCCAGCAACCCGCCACCGCTGCCACAGCCGCTGCTAGCTACTGCCCTTGTTGCCAGTTGCTGCCGGAGCTGCTGCTGTTGTATTCTGTACACCGCCGGAGATCGGCCCCTCGTACAACGGATACCCCCCCTCGGCCACGATCGAATAGGTATACGTACTTCTTTCTTTTCGTCATGTACAAATACGTTATTGTATTGTTGATTGAATTATGTGTGTGTGTGTTTTTATTTTAGAATAATATTAAAGTTGTTGAATACCTCATTGTTTATAGGTGTACATGTTTAGAATAGAAATTTGAGTTAGTATTTACCTCATAATAAATATGACTATTTTAATGTGAACACCCATCTTGACCTAAAAGTTTAGACACTGGTCTTGTGCACGTATTTCAATAATATGTTAGCCAGGACTTATAATTTTATACTATACGTTATTGAGTTTCGTAACGTAGTTTGATAATTCGTTGTCTTGCTGTACACGGTAACTGAGGATATGACACATGTACGTCTTAGCTGCGTGCATACGAGACCCTGCTAGATGACCAGTTGTGACCCTTGTGTCAGTTCCTAATTGCAATATAGTTGTGTTCCTGTGCGTACTATTGTAGTGACTGATGATCGTATTATTATATTATATATTTATGGTCGTTGGACCATTCAGGCGAGACTTTGGGAGCATGTTATTGGCACTCGCCGCTTGAGGACCCAGACAAGTATACCTTGTCTGATTTTACTGTTTAATTTAAATTGTGAAATATTGTATGATATCTTGTTACAATATTACATATAACTGCGCACGTCCGAGAATAACTCGGGTGCAGTCGACGAATGCATCGATGTGTAGTATAATTAACTTAGTCACTAGTAGACTCACCTACCATTGTGATGATATTCTGATATCTTCCTAGACCCTGACACTCTTACACGCATCACGATGATAAAATTATGTTGGGATACGGGTTCGCGTAACCTACTAGCTATCGGTGCGTGTGGCATGCATTATGGTTTAGTGCGTAATCAGGGTTATCTAATTAGTTGAGACTTGTCATATAGTTATGTGGTATGCACTTCGTGTATTCAACTTATATATATGCATTGGGCTGGGATGACAACTAGTAGGCATATGGATACACACATTAGAATTCGTAGTATCCAGAGGAGCCACGGATCCAATAACTTCCTTATACATATACCGCGTTCTTTGGAGCGATACAGACGTATATATATTTGCAGATATCTCGTTCTTCGGAACGATGGACGTTACATGTACAGATACTACGCTCTTCGGAGTGTTGGACATTATGCCTACACCTACCCATACGTACCAAGGTTCTCCTCATATTGCATTCACTTAAATGGTTAGAATACCCCTTTATTTTATTCAGTATTTATATTGGCATATATTTTTGTATCTTGTTACGTCCCTTTGAGGACCTGGTTCCCTTCCAGATTTGGACGAGGCTTACTATCCTACCGTATATAGACCCGAGCAGGAGATGAGGTACGCACCCGAGGAGGAGCTTGAGGTGCTACCATCTGAGTTCCCTTGATCACTTGTAGGCCTTCCGCCTAGGCCTGGAGCATCCTTATCTAGTTAGCCGCTGCTCTAGTCATTATTCTCTTATCTGTCTTTCAGTACTCTTAGTTTGTCATTGTAGTGGGTTTGTTCTCATCAGACATGTTTTCGATTGTACTATGATATTTCAGACTTGCACTTATTTTCCAGTATTTATTTTAGTACTTCTTATTTATATTTTGGATGAGATTAGACATTACCTGATGTATGTTAGTATACTAGACTTGTTACTATTTTAGGACAATGTAGTACGTTTTGTCGATTCTATTAAATTGGGTAAACCTACGGAGTCGTATTAGCTGGCCATTTTTACATGGCCTGGTCCCGTATATTTTGGGACCGGGGCGTGACAGGTACTGGCGCCTCAACCTGACTCCTCGGTGGCATTGTAGCTGGATGAATCCTCTGTCACTCACTTCCCTGAAACCTGAATACACAAATCTATCCCGTTAATTCAGGGAGAGCAAGGGTCTAAAGGAAGTTTTGTAACGTTGTTTGATAATTCATTGTCTTGTTGTACACGGTAATTGAGGATATGACACGTGTACGTCTTGGCTGCATACACACGAGACCCTGCTAGATGACCAGTTGTGACCCCTGCGTTAGTTCCTAATTGCAACGTAGTTGTGTTCCTTTGCGTACTATTATAGTGACTGATGATCATATTATTATATTATATTATATATATAGGGTCGCTGGACCATTCAGGCGAGACTTCGGGAGCAGGTTATTGGCACTCGCAGCTTGAGGACCCAGGCAAGTATACCTTGCCTGATTTTACTGTTTAATTTAAATTATAAAATATTGTATGATATCTTGTCGCAATATTACATATAACTGTGCGCGTCCGAGAATGACTCGGGTGTAGTCGACGAATGCGTCGATGTATAGTATAATTGACTTAGTCACTAGCAGACCGACCTACCATTGTGAGGATATTCTTATATCTTCCTAGACCCTAACACTTTTACACGCATCATGATGACAAACTCATATTGGGATACGAGTTCGCGTAATCGACTAGCTATCCGTGCGTGTGACATGCATCACGGTTTAGTGGGTAATCAGGGTTATTTAATTAGTTGAGACTTGGCATATAGTTACGTGGTATGCACGTCGTGTATTCGACTTGTATATCTGCATTAGGCGGAAAGGATAACTAGTAGGCGTATGGGATACACACATTGGAATCCGTAGTATCCAGAGGAGCTACGGATCCAATGACTTCCTTATACAGATACCGCGTTCTTCAGAGCGATACAGACTATATATATTTGCAGATACCTCATTCTTTGGAATGATGGATGTTACATGTATAGTTACCACGCTCTTCAGAGTGTTGGACGTTATGCCTACACCTACCCATACGTACCAAGGTTGTCCTCATATTGCATTCACTTAGATGGTTAGCACACCCCTTTATTTTATTCATTATTTATATTAGCATATATTTTTGTATCTTGTTACGTCCCTCTGAGGACCTGGTTCCCTTCCAGATTTAGGCAAGGCTTACTATCCTACCATGTACGGACCCGGGCAGGAGACGAGGTACGCATCCGAGGAGGAGCTTGAGGTGCTACCATCAGAGTTTCCTTGATCACTGGTAGACCTTTCGCCTAGGACTGGAGCATCCTTATCTAGTTAGCCGCTGCTCTAGTCATTACTCTCTTATCTGTCTTTCAGTACTCTTATTTCGTCATTGTAGTGGGTTTGTTCCCATCAGTCATATTTTGGATTTTACTATGAAATTTCAGATTGCACTTATTTTCTAGTATTTATTTCAGTACTTCTTGTTTATATTGTGGATGAGATTAGACATTACCTGATGTATATTAATATATTAGACTTGTTAGTATTTTAGGACAACGTAGTATGTTTCGTCGGGTCCATTTAATTGGGTAATCCCACGGAGTCGTATTAGCTGGCCATTTTCACATGGCCTGGTCCCGTATATTTTGGGACCGGGACGTGACAGGTACTGGCGCCTCAACCTGACTCCTCGGTGGCGTTGTAGCTGGATGAATCATCTGTCACTTACTTCCCTGAAACCTGAATACACAAATCTATCCCGTTAATTCAGGGAGAGCGAGGGTCTACAGGAAGCCACCATCATAATAGTACATCAAACTCAAATATATACATAGGTATGTAACTAAGTCTATCCTATCAATTAAATTATAACAAGAGCAAGCTACAATAATGTACATGTATGAAGGAAATACAATGTACTGAAGACATAAGTTAAGAGATTTGGTAGAAAGTTCATACCTGCATGCGGATATGCCTACATATGAGTTACATAAAAATAATACATATACACATAATAACGGTAGATAAGAGAATATCCAAGTATCGCTGTGATCCACCAACGTGCAAAACACCAATGGTAATATAGTTATCACAAAATATGAAATTAAGCAGTTCTAAAGGTGCAAGTCAAGCAAGCTGTTCCAAAATACAAGTCAAATAAGTTGTTCCAAGTCAATCAAGCAATCTGTTCCAAATCAAGTAAAACAAGCTGTTCTAAGTCAAGTAAAGCAAGCTATTCCAAATCAAGTGTTATGCAGGTTGTTCATAATTTAATTTAAAAGTTTCCAATTTTTTTGGCAGAGTCTCCTTTGTATTTTCTATGGTTTCACAAAACTGCAAACACAAAAATAAGGGCCACAACCCATCCATACCTAGTCTATGTCAACGGCGTAACCCGCCGGACTCATAATCTATATCCACACAATAATTTCAGTCACGACATAACCTGCCGGACACACAGAGAAGTGAGTATTAAAGAGTTCGCATGTTCAAGGAAAACAACATTAACATCGTATATATATAGGGGACTAATAAATAAACAATGAATAAAGGTTTATCTATTAGAAAAATATTCTAGCAGTAAAAAGGAAAGCCTAACGCCAAGTGGAATAACCACATCCATGTGAATCTAACCATGACGGACACAATTATAAATATAGTGTGGTATGATAGTGGCCACATGATTTATAGTTAAGGAAGGATAAATATATCAAAACTATAACAACTAATAAATAAACAGATGATGTAAATTCATAGGTAACATTAAATGCAAATTGGCTAGGTAAGTATATATGATACTAAACTAGGCAGCGGTACATCTATCAATTAGGATGGAAAGAGAATGATATCTAACCAGCATGTGAGGTAAAGTGTTTAAACTATAACAACTAAGCAACCAAACATTATTTGTGCTATCCCAAATGAAGCAATTAAATAGCGGTTATTCAATCTAGGTAATTGGTTAGCTTACTTATTAATTTCTTCCGAATCTTAATTTATGCTAATATTAAAGTGCATACAATTTGAGTTTAATGGATTATTACGAGAGGCGAGTGACCACTCGCCTAAGCGTGAAGGGTGCAATCGCGCCCTTGGTTGCGAGGCTCTAGTCCACTCTACGATCGATGCGTCCAATGATGTATCCACAAAAACCTTTAAACATACCGACTAAATAATAAATGCGCGAATAATAATTTAGCATATATGAAGAAGCAAGTAGGGATAAAATTATACTGAGTCAACGTCCTCGACACAGATGCCCTACTTGGTGCCGATGCGGATACAACTACTGTGTAGTTTCTTCTTCCTCCTCCTCCTCCTATATATATATATATATATATATATATATATATATATATATATATATATATATATATATATATATATATTCTTTTTTTTTGTTCAAAACTCCCTATCACGTACACAACCACACATATAATGTTAACAACAAGAATCCCAATACCTTAAGACTCGAGGTATAGGAGTGAATGAATTTAGAGGATCTCGAGCTCAATACCAGGTAGAAACACAGAGATTGACGTAGGCGGGAGGTGTCATCGACGAAAAGCTGGAAGCGGCAAGTTGCTGAAAGGATGCGAGCTGAAGGTGGAGGTCGAGGAGTGGGCGGTGTAGCAGCTGCTGTGTGCAGCGGTTGGGGGAGGTATTGTGGTGTGTGCTGGTGGTGCTGGTGGTTCGGGTGGTGGTGGTGAAGGGGTTAATGATGTAAAGTGGTGGTGTTGGTGGCGTGTGGTGGTGTAGTTGCTGCTGTTGCAGCCGAAGGTGATAGAGGTGGTGATGATGAAGGTCGGGAAGGAAGGGGTGGTTCGATGGTGGTGGTGAAGGGGACGATGATGTGAAGTGGTGGTGTTGGTGGCGTATGGTAGTGTACTTCCTTCTATTGCAGCCGAAGGTGATGGAGGTGTTGATGGTGAAGGTCGAAGAGGAAGGGGGTGGTCCGATGGTGATCTTGGTGATGACAGTGGCGGGGCTGATGGTGAAGGCAGTGGCCGTGGTGGTGGAGGTGCTGCTGTCATTGATGGTGATGGGGGTACGGTGGTGGAGCTGCTGTGGTCGACAGTAAGGAGGGAGGATATGGGTGATGGTAATAGTGGTGGTCATAGTGATGACAGTGGCGGGGGTGATGGTGAAGGCAGTGGCTGTAGTGGTGGAGGTGCTGCTATCGTTGATGGTGATGGGGGTGCGGTGGTGGAGCTACTGTGGTCGATAGCAAGGAGGAAGGATGGGGGTGATGGTAATGGTGGTGGTCGTGGTGGTGGTTGAGGTGAGGCGATGATGGTGGTTGAGGTGGCAGGGGTGAAGGTGGTGGTGTGAAGGAGAGGATGGTGGTGGTGGTGTTTTCGGTTTAATAGGGAAGGAGGTGAAGTGGTAAAATAGAGGAAGGAGAGAGAGAGAGAGTGTAATAAATGAGGGAGAGAGAGTGTGTAGTATTTTATGAAGGAGAGAGAGGGGGTTTCCTTGGGGTTAGGGCCGGCTGTAGGGGGTATAGGTTTGTGTGGGTGTTTGTTATATATGAGAGAGATGGATGGTTGTGATTGGGGGAGATTGAATCAAGGGCTAGAATTGAATGTAGGTTGATGTGGATGCATAGTATCATTTAAAAATGAGAGAAATGGTGAGAGGATCGGTCATGTCTTGTCTAAAGGGGTTGTCTCCATTTGGTTTGCATCAATAGGAGGGTGACACCTTGTATTTCTTTTGCATTAAGATCCCTATAGTTTTGGTATTTACAAATGAGGGAAAATAGGG
Source organism: Iris macrosiphon (assembly GCA_036927795.1). Lineage (NCBI taxonomy): Eukaryota > Viridiplantae > Streptophyta > Magnoliopsida > Asparagales > Iridaceae > Iris > Iris macrosiphon. The sequence goes on from JAYESA010000002.1 coordinate 127,934,450, forward strand.
ATTTGATGTATGGAAAAGGGTGTTTGGTATTTTGTAGGATAGGGGTGGGTGTGTGGTATTTTGTATGAGTCACATGAGGGTGTGTGAGGGTTTGAGTTGGGGTTTGGTCTAGTTTTGAGCTAGGTTGAGTCGGTTGTCCCAAATTAAATAATTTTTTTGTCATAGGAGTTCTTGGATAAATTAGAAGTGCATGGGATCTAAATTGGGGGTGACACAAGTATCATGGACATAGGAGACTCGGAATAGATTATCATCAAATATTTGATTGCAAAAATCGGGTCAAGGTTGTGTCTTCAATTTCGATTGGAATGGCATAGGTGCGAAGTTTGGGTTTAAAATTAGATATTATTGGACGAATATTTTGCGATTAAAATGAAGCCCAAGAGGGGTATTTATGAGTGACACATGTCAGAATTGGAGATTGGCTTATCTAGGTCAAGGGTGTAAATTTTGTTGGAAGGTAAAGACTAGGGTTGTGCTCCAAATATTGTAGCAACAGTAAGGTGCACCTAGTATTATAAATATAAATAGATTTTTATTAAACCCTATTTGAATCTAAATTAACCCTATTCTCTTGCTACACTAAGTATACCTAAATTTGGTTAAGTGGGTTTATATTGAAGATGCCATGATCGTCCAAGTACTTCACGCACTGGTGCAGGGTCGACGGTACGATCATGTACTAGTGTATCCACGGACGTTCCAACAGGAAGTTGTAGGATACGTCTACGTCTATGACGTAGTAGGTGACCTCTTTTTTCAAATCGCCAATCTGACATTTCAAGCGAATCGTGTCTAGAGGGTAATCCTTCCTATATTGAAGCCAATAATGACAGTATTGGTTACTGCCAAGCAATGCATCGGGATGCCCAAGGTCTAAAGAAGACTCTGCGGGATGATGCTGATTGACGAACCGGGGTCGATGTTCATCCGGTCCGGTCACGACCCGCACCCGGAATAAAGGCACAAGTGGAGAACAACGTCTGTCCTATGCCGCATCATCGACGGTAGAACGCTGTCTAGGTTAACTTAAATATCTACACATCTCATATAATATATATAAGGTACCTGTCATGTCATCTCAACCCTAATTAGAGGAACAATATAATATATGATAATTAACTCAATACTCAATCACGATATCAAACTAGAGGAAGAAATGCACGATATAGAATAAAAGAAAAGAACTACAAGAGTCAAATACAAAACAATTCCAAATTCTAAATCTCCACAAAGCTCACAATATATAATACATGTCATAAATTCTATTAAATCAAATATATCTCATAATGAAAAGTCTAAGTCTCTCCAGCTGGTAGTACTATCTCAAGAGGCTCTACTGGTGCTGGTTCAACTGTCTCACCATCCTGTGGCTCGTAGTGCGTGGGACACCAATCCTCTAATGAATCATCTGAAAAATTTATCTAATCAGTATATGAGCGAAGTACACCTCTAACAACACTTCCAATAATTGACAAAAACTATGAAACAATAATAGAAAAGAAAATAAATGATGAAAGTAACCAGAAAAGTAACTAGCATGTAAAAGAGAACATCATGGCAAGGAAATAGAAATAAACTGAGAGAAATATAGTAAAGAGCATCAATGTAATAAACTAGAAATAAGGAAGTAGGATATGTAATATCCCAGACCCAAAATACATAGGACTAGGAATACGTAACATGCCAGCTACACATTCGACCAGACTCTGGTCCGACTCGAATACGTATAAGATGTATTATAATGGTCACTATCTAGATAATCCAGTAAATATAAATATCTATTCATCAATCCACAATGAACATAATACAACAATAATTAGCTACATGTGCTAAAGTCGGCCGCCCAGTAACACACAAGCTCTAATAGACTCGTGAAAGAAATATGAGTCTATAAAAACTAGGCTACATCAGCAGATGAATCAATAATATAAATGAATAGCATAACTCTGGTAGAAATGATATAAGTACCTAGTACCAATGCCCATATGGCAAAGTAACCCAAATCAGTAACTCCAGGCAGGCTCCACAATGATCTATGCTGCAAAATTGGCAAAGGACCAGGTCCTCAGAGGGATGTAACAAGGTACAAGAAATAATATGCCAAAGTAAAATAGTATAATGCTACATACTCAAGGATAAACTACTGTAACCATCTAAGTTATATGCACATGAGAACAACACTTATACTAAGGCTGAAACCACTATAGGCGCTGTGTTGGAGAGCCCATAGCAGCAAGTAATATCTCGTAGGACCAGTAAATGTGCCAAAAATCTGGGACAGAGTCTAAGGCACCTCCAGTAACATAGTATATATATATAAACATAATCAGCCTGTAGTATGGTGTGTCTCTCCCTACCCAATGTAACCTTATATCTCATGTCCACGATGTCTCATATCCATAACACGCAAGATCAGGACCTCTAGCTAGTACAACGAGTCATAATGATATATGTATATAATATGCAAGTCTCATATCACGAGTCCTGTAATCCTATATAGAATTACCATGAATACCTCAAAAAGGATTCTGTCACATAAAATAGTGTCAAGTGTCCTACGGTATGACGTACAAGGATACAAACACGTGAAATGGGATCGTGGTATTAACTCTCTAAGTGATGTTACTCGACTCTGCGTATGGCGTAGACACTCGAATCTTATTCGGACACTAAGCAACGTCTCATGGCCCTAGGGTAGACACATACATCAACCATATTAAATAACTATAATAACTAAATATGATAACTAAGGCAAGGAACTGTGATACATCATGGCAAGTTACACTTGCCTGCTGTCTGTGGCTGCGATATTGTCTGTTCGACGTCCTCTGCTGGAAGAGTAGAAGATCCAAGATTCCTTGTTAAATATATTCTAATCAATAACCATACACGCTAACTACTCTAGGACAACATAAATGATCGTTGCACAATCTCAACTTTCAGTTGACGTTCCTGTCCAACAATCCAATAGTTGCGTAGCATTGAACAACGTGCCAAGATACACATGCCATGCCACTCTTAAAATACATTATGAGGGTTTCTTAAATCAACATACCACACATACTTATAGGAACTTACATGTGTTTGGCTACACGTAGTCCTATATGTACGTAGGAACGTATCGCTGTCGCAAAACTTGCACCATTGCTATCCTATTCATCTAACATCCATGGAACCTTTTAATCATGTATTTAAACATCATTTATTACTAAATTAATCATAATTAATATTCTAAAATTATTTCTAAATAATCAAAAATAACCAAACATCGGCATTGCATGCCATTATTTCCTTCGGACGATAACTAGTCATTCTAACCAACTTTGACACGTAGCCTTGACATACAACCTCTATGTTGGCATCCAAATATGATTAAATAAGAAATTAATATATTAAATATTATGGAATTAATATACATTAATTTCTGAAATTTATTTACTTCAGTAAAATATAACAATTATCAAAGAACTATAACTAATCTTGATGCGACGTATCCGTGTCAAGGTTGTTCATTGGTTTGGGATAGTTTTTATAAGTAAAAATATAGATATAATGCATGAAACTAATTATAAACATCATCTATCATTAATATAAATTTACACAAGATTTTATTCATGAAAAAAATAGAAAAATATACAAAGTTGGAAAACTTACACAAATACGATTACGGCAGGGACCTTTTTCGCGACTACGGCCAAACGGAGTACCAAACGAAACCCAAACCTCAAAAAATTTGACAAGGCTCTTATGGACTTCAATTATGATTTAAATATAGTATTTTTAGGGTTTTTTGCTTCAGTGGAGGGGTCTGAACTACTGTTGCAATTAGCAGCCAATATTTGGCCAAAAAGGGGTTCGATTGAGGTTTTTTTGGAGTTGTGGCTTATGGGAAAGGAGAAAGGAATAGGGAAAGAAGTAGAAGAGGAAGAGAACATGAGGAAGGAGTTTTTTTCTTTGTGAGAGAGAGAAAAAGGGGGGCCAAACCTAATAATTAGGTTTAAGTGTTGGGGAGTTGATAAATATATGTAGTTTAAATAGGTGGGTGGTTAGAATTTGATTTAATATTTAAAAATATATGGGTTGAATTTTGTGGAGTCTTAATATGGTAAGGGAATGAAATTTAAATTAGAGGATTATCACAAAAATATTCACTTAGGATTTGGTTTGATTCAAAGATAGGAATATGCAACAAACTAGGGTTTTCCTAATTTAAAAATATGGGATTTAAATCTTCAATTGATTTGTTCGTATTTTGTGGATATATTTTATATATGGAATGTGTTGTAGAATAAAAAAAAGGTGTGTTGGTTGTTTTCTAGGATTGTGATTTGGTTGGTTAGGATCTTGGGTAGTTATGTAGTTAGGCCACCTATGATGACACATTTGGCACTTTCTATAAATATAAATTCTATAAATAGAAAAAAATTAATTTAAATATTATATATATATATATATATATATATATATATATATATATATATATATATATATATATATATATATATATATATATGGGGGTATTTTGGCATACTACATGTCTACATGTATTTGGGTTTGGTTTGGGTCAAGTTCTAGTCAAGAGGAAGCAGTTTTACGGTAACTGTGGTTCTATATATTTGTCAATATTTTTGGAGCATGGGGGAGATCAAACAAATGTAACATCTATGTCCCAAATATATCAGGTACAATCAAGATTAGTAAAATAAATTTTTTTGGAAGAAAAAATATTGTGCATTGCTTCAAATATCCAAGCAATGACGAAGTGTCATATGTAAAAAAAAACTTTTATAAATTAATACTTTAAAATATTAAATAAAATAAAATAAATAAATTAAAAAGTACCAAATTATCCCTATTCCAAAATGAGAGGGCTTACAGGATAATAACTTGTTCCTTGAAATATTAGCAAGATATGTGATCGGCTTGGGCCTAACATGGACTATATAAATAAAAGGGTAGCTAGCGTGACCACACGTGAGTTACATGATCTGCTAGCCATTACGGGCTATACTAAAATATAGGCTATAAGGTATGATCATATATCTACTAACATCTTTCTATCCCCCGACTAGTACACGGATCCATATCATGACACGTTATAACACGTATATCATAATGCACGGTCTATAATATCATGCATATAATCATGGTCTATATAATCAAGAAGATATCACACTAATCACTGAGTAATCACGACAATAACATATGATGAAAAGGATCCACGTAGACTAATCCGTGTAACCATCGTGTCAGAAATAAAATATCTCAATACTAAATACATGTAACATAGAGAGTGTCAAATAAGAAAACTAGCAGAGAATATACTCGTCTCTGGTCCTGAGCAAAAGTTATCACTCAGTGTCCGAGTTGGTGTCACATACACCTAGATATGAATGGCACGTTAAATTGGGTGTAATAAAGTAATAAATATGCCAACATGCACCAAATAAAATTTTCTAGTTCTAAACTACGTTTATAAGTCTATATTGGTCACTAATTAGTCAATACTAGCTTGTAATAGCTATATAAGGTCATAATATTAGCTAATAACAGGTCCACCTTGATGGCGCCGATGTACTTTATGTCATACAGAGGGCGATCATGTCTATTGTTCTTTAGCAAAATATCTTGTTGCGAGAACATGATATTGGGTATCGCCTCCATCACATTATTGCAGTGAGGGCATGTAGCAGGATTCTCAGCTGGCAGCTTGACCTGCACCTGGTAGGTGTCGGCATTATGTAATGCCTCACTCAGAGTAGCCCAAGATTTTCTTTGGAGAGTCAGAGGAGCTCGAATAGTGATAACTTAGCTGGAGTATTGGCCAGTTGTGCCAAGATGTCAAAGTTGTAGGGCTTCTCCAGCCCCTGTGTTGTATCTTTATGTAGCGGTTTGTTGAAGCGAGTTTCTTTCTGTTTGGACTTATCCGCTGTCAGAGGCTGGGATAGACCCAGATCAGATGTTGTAGGTACGGCGATTGGGAGTGCACCATCATCAGGGATGTCATACTCTCGTTGGTACGCCAGTCCTGACCTTGTCATTCCTGCTATAGCTATTTTGGAAGGGAGAAAAACCGTATAGCAGGACTTGGACTTCTTGTCCTTGGACTTGGTGGCAGAAGATGTTGCTTGCTGCATCAAGTCTGGAGCAAGATCTGGGTGAACCCATATGAACTCCCCCCATGATGTGGTAAGAAGTATCAGCCTGACTGTTTGGTCATGAGTTGGTGGGAGATTGACAACCTCCATTATTTTCCTGGGGATCGAGATCACTCCGTCTTGGGCTTCCGTTATTGGGAAGTTATAGAACTGGAGAGATACCATGTTAGCGGCAACTGTCTTGTCATTGAAATCCAAGGTGAGGGTCTTGGTATCGATAAGATGCTGGATGTACCACTTCAGTGTGTAGCAATCTCGTATCGCATGGTGGATGTATAGATAGTAGTGGCAGTACTTCAGATTATTCACATCGACTGTCTCAACAGGGCGCTTGACGTCGGGGAGACGAAGTTTATTTCCCTTAATTAGCACATCAAATATTGCCATGACATCATCATCTTCGAAAAAATAGTTTTTTTTTCGGTTTTGAGACCTCTGCAGGCTTTTGCTCGGGCTTCTTGGTTATATTGGCAACAAGAGCCTGCTTTCCCTTTCCATCCCGGGCGCTATTGCCATTGTTGTTGTTGTTGTTGTTGTTGTAAGGACGTTTTCCCCTATCATCATCGACGGGGATCTGTATTCCCAAGAGACGGGCGTCCTTGACTTTTTTCTCTGCACCGACATCATTTATGATAAATGTCATCTAGTCTTTAAATTAAGAGCCGCCCATCCAGAGTCTGACTGTGGGAAGGAGATTTCTCCGGCAGGTGTCTATCAGCGTGGACTCAGGGTTACCAGAGGGTAATTTTAGTGCTGCTTGCCTATACCGCTCGATGTATTACCGAATAGACTCTTTCTCTCTTTGTGTGATGTCCATTAAAGAGGAAAGTTATCCTGGAGGCTGTAGAACTAATCGAAAGCTATTGCAGACAATGTCCCGACAAAGAGCTTGGTTAAGAGGGCATCATTGCTAAGCAGATTCCCTATTGCCGTCTCAAAGTAACTCATGAATTGATGGGTAGATATCTTTCCATCAAACGGAGTCAAGTTAAAGGGCTTAGACTTGGGCGGGTATGGTACATCTCTCCACTCGAGGGGATATGGTTGTTAGATCCTATGTGCTTACCTACCGTATTCAGCGGGTACTCCTTTACATATATTTTATCGTGTGTATTGGGAATTGATTATCGTGTACTTCGTGTTCACACCCTGTTCATGTTCAGTGTGCTTATATTCGTGTTCGTAACGTGTCGTGATTGGATCCATGAGTATTGGTTGGGGATGGGGGAGTAGGAGTTGGTTATGTGATCAAGCTCAGTGTATTCCTGTACATGTCGATTATATATCACACATGTAATCGAGTTACCATATTGTATTCATGGTCAACCTAACCCGATCACATAACGAACTTGTACTCTAAAGCACATTAGCTAGTTTATGTCATGCCCCAATTTTGTGGAATCGATAGTTGTCCCCCGGGCGTGACGTCGTGCGGGCCTAGGTTGCGCACCGCACAAGACTAAGATATTTTTGCATAGCGAGCACATATTCAGAGTACACAGATAAATTGAAACACAAGTTGAAACATGAAAAAGTTCTCTTTATTGATAATGAACAACTATTATAAACTCTTGAACGAGTCATAAGGTTGTCGCACGGGCTTACAAAATATTAACACAAAATTAGATAGCAGTCCTGTACATTACATCCTTTACTAATACTTTAAAATATAAAGACCTCCAGGAGGGACAATGGCTTTTCCTCTGAGCTGCATGTGTTAAGTTTGCTAGCTCCTGGGCTTCAAAATGCTTCAAAAGATGGCACGATCAGTACGCGCCAACAGCTGGACTGGATTGGGAAGATGACTTCATCTTCTCGCTCGGATCTTCTTAGTGCGGGAAACCAATTTCAACGAGGGTCAGTACATCAAAATATACTGGTGAAGGTGAGATAACCCAACTATACCAATCAACACGTTGTTTAGATAAAGCATGCATATTATTTATGGTCTTTCTATCCTGCCTTAGTTTATTTTACAAGCAAGTAGTATATAGAATTTACTGAAATAAACTTGCCATCCTCACTGAACAAGTTCAAGCACACGATATGGTTCTCTCGAAGCACAAGCGATAGTAGAACATATGCATACAAACTCTTAGTCTTAGACAAGCATTTCAGGATCTCTTAGTTAGGCAAGCAGATTTGTTTCAATGACAAGTTAGGTGAGTTTTCTTATTTAGCATGCAAAGGCAGGTTCTATCATTCTCTTTAAGCAAACAAGCATTCAAAATACTCAGATTTATTATTAAGGCGTACAAGAATGAGAGAACGAAGTTCTGCCCACTCACCTTGATACATAGTGCCGATGTGGAGCGGGACACTACATACTTATCCACCAATAAAAAGTTTCGTCCTCGAAACTTCAAGGATAAACTTTTCGATATTTCGAGCAGCGATAGTCCTCATCCCTCGCCATCCACAATCGAAACAAATCAAAACCAGAAACTTTTGCACAACTTTGAGAATATCTATGGACTTATTGTATGGAACGCTTTATTACAATATAATATTGAGCACTTCTCAGACTCAACGGATTGGGAAAGAATCAAATCGCTCTGATACCATTATGTCATGCCCCGATTCTATGGAAGCAATAGTCGTCCCCCGGGTGTGACACCGTGCAGGCCTAGGTTGCGCACCGCACAAGACTAAGATATTTTTGCATAATGAGCACATATTCAGAGTACGCAGATAAATTGAAACACAAGTTGAAACATGAAAAGTTCTCTTTATTGATAATGAACAACTATTACAAACTCTTGAACGAGTCATAAGGTTGCCTCACGGGCTTACAAAATATTGACACAAAATAAGATAACAGTCATGTATATTACATCCTTTACTAATACTTCAAAATATAAAGACCTCCAGGTGGGACAATGGCTTTTCCTCTGAGCTGCATGTGTTAAGTTTGCTAGCTCCTGGGCTTCAAAATGCTTAAAAAGATGGCACGATCAGGATGCGCCAACAGCTGGACTGGATTGGGAAGACGACTTCAGCTCCTCGCTCAAATCTCCTTAGTGCGGGGAACCTGTTTCAACGAGGGTCAGTACATCGAAATGTACTGGTGAAGGCGAGCTAACCCAACTATACCAATTAATACATTGTTTAGATGAATTATGCATATTATTTGTGGTCTTTCTATGTTGCCTTAGTTTATTTTACAAGCAAACAGTATATAGAATTTACTGAAATGAACTTGCCACCCTCACTGAACAAGTTCAAGCACACGATATGGTTCTCTCGAAGCACAAGCAATAGTGGAACATGTTCATGCAAACTCTTAGTCTTAGACAAGTGTTTCAGGATCTCTTAGTTAGACAAGCATATTCGTTTCAATGACAAGCTAGGTGAGTTTTTTTATTTAGCATGCAAAGGCAGGTTCTATCATTCTCTTTAAGCAAACAAGCATTCAAAATACTCAGATTTATTATTAAGGCATGTAAGAATCAGAGAACGAAGTTCTGTCCACTCATCTTGATACATAGTGCCGACGCGGAGTGGGGCACTACAGTTTATCTATTTTTATTACTTGCAGATATTCCATATTGCCTGTTTTTCCTTTCTGGTATATTACCTGTTTACTCTAGTTCATTTTATTTCCTGTTGCTAGTTATCTTGTATTCTTTTATATTGCTTGTCATATATGCTCTACCATATATTTGGAACTGCTTTCAGAGTTCGATACTTCGCTCCAATCCTGATTGAATATATTTTTTAGATGACTGGTTAGTGGAGATGTGTCCCACATATTACGGGGCACAAGATGGTGAGTCAGCAGGAGAGATAACACCTCTAGTACATGAGGACGTAGCACTAGCCACAAAGGAGACTTAGTTTTTATTATTGCTTTGTATTTGACTCTTAGACTTGGCATGTACTAATATTATTTTGGGGACTATTGTGTTATGACTAGATATTAGACTTGGACTTGTATCTGTGACTATTATATTTTTTTTGCTTCTATTCCATATCATGCCATTTCTTCCTATAGTTTGATATTGTGATTGAGTATTGATTTTATTATCATATATCATATTGTTCCTCCATTTGAAATTTAGATGACATGACAGGTACCTTATATATAGTATGAGATATTTAGATAGTATTGTTGACCTAGACAGCGTTCTACGTCGTTGTTACGATGTCGACTAGGCGTGGTTCACGTACTCGTACCCTTATTCCGGGTGTGAGTCATGACACATTTTTGTGGTGGCCCATACAGGTCCAATTTTACAATAGTGCAATTTTGTAGTAGTGCAATGGCTTAGTTATACTACTGCGAGCCTGCGATAGGAAATATGATAATATTTTACTCAATTACAACTAGGATTTCTTGAGAGATTCTTGGAATGACCCTTGAAAATCTAACTATAAATACTATTTCGAAATCTTTTTCCACTTATTTTTGTTTCCTCTCACTCATTCGTTGTTGAATTTAATTTCTGATGTTCGTTGTTGACTTTGATTCTTGTATCAAGATGAATTTTATGGTCTGAATTAAGATATAATCTAATGACATATTTGGATGAGGATAGTGAACCGTCTGTTTTGGTTATGAAGCCTAGAGTTTATCGCAGTCATACTATCTGGCGTGGCAAAGACATAAAGCCTAATTTTGGATATACTTCTCTTGGTTATGGAATTCAAAATTTTTGCAGTCAAGCTAGCGGTAGGGCAAAATTTTTAGACACCATGATTCTAAAGGTGTGTACCCTAGATATAGACTCTATTGTTATCGCAGTTATGCTTACTAGTGTGGCGATGATTCTGAGTAACATAATTTCGGATAGACATATAAGATTATTAGATTGTATCATAAATTGGTTCTTAATATATTATCTCTTTCATTTAATCTTATTAGCTCATAAATAGAGATACCTTCAGTTCCTTTAGTCCAGTTCCTTATAGAGTTTTATTTTATTAGAATTCCTTGATAGTATAATAGTTTGGTGACTTACAATTAGGATCATGTCCTTGAGTATTAATGCTAATTATGTAGAGTATAGTTTGTGAGTCTGTGGGTGGTTCTTGGTTGAGCATGTGAGCTATAGGTATCATTCTAGAGATAACTCATAGTACAGTACCCTTGTAGTAATAGTTCTATGATAGGTGTCAGTAGTTAGAATTTGTAACATTGGTAGAAGGGAGAATAGAATACCAATTATGATTCCAGGAGTTGGTATCAGTATCATCATGCATATTTTAGATGGATGTTGAGTGAGCTAAATAACAATGGAGTATCATAAAATTATTTGAGCCTTACTATTCTTTATGTGCTTGACACTTAGTTACGTCAGGAGGAGGAGAATGTGTATCCAGGAAAGGTACCGGTGAGTGTGCTATAATAAGATGGTACCCATAAGTATAGGAGAGTGTGACAGTATTAGAATGAGTTGTGTTAGTAGTGAGACTTGTGCTATATGTTGGGCATGGATGTGGGTAGATATGAGTGCACCAGTAGGTATCTAGTGATGGGTATATCACCTAGTGTTTGAGGTTGTTGATGTGTTAGAGAGTGATAGGTGGACGAAGGAGGTACATAGTCTAAAATTGTGTGCACAATGCACAATGGGTGATGAGTGAATGAAAGATGGTGAAGTAAAATACCAGTGTGGGAGTTTCATGGGTATCATAAGTGGGGATCTGAGTATTAAAAATTTCAATAGTGTGTCATGGGTTGAGAAGTATCAAGATTGGTCGTAAAAAATATGTTAGTATAGCCCTGATTAGTGAGACAGTCTGTAGGTTTAAGTATAGAATGTATGGGAGGAGATATATATCAATAGAGATATGGAATCATGTGTCTACCTATAAGAGTGAAGTGAAACATATGTGTTATATAAGTGAATAACTAGTGCATTAGATGCATGTGATCATGAGTTCTAGTGAGTATGATCGGGTGATCTAGTGAGTAAGCTAGTGTCAAGAGTGGTAGTAGTGTGTGATGAGTTGTTATGAGCGTTAAGAAGTTAGTGTACTAGAACATTAAGTTCATATGTTATGTGTAGTTAGGAAGTTAGTGTTTAAGCATCAAGAGTGCCTAGAGCATACCAGTGTCTAGGGTATAACGGGGTTAAGCTGAGTATTATGTTAGTATTAGTAAATATCTTTTATGATAATATTAGATGGATGTATCAGTTAATATAGATGAAGGGGTAGTTGAGAGTAAGAGTACAAGGGTTCTAGACAGTGAATAAGAGGGATAACATATATAGAAGTAAGATCAGTAGGTATAAGTACCTTGCTAGCTTTGGGTATAGGGGTTGTATGTATCAGGTAGTATATAATGGGTATAAGAATATAAGTGAGATGTCAAAGTGGCATAATGGTAGGAAGTATCAGTGTATGTTATTTTGATACCAGATATAGGTAGAAACACTAGGGTGATGGCTAGGTATGAGTTTGCACTGGATACCAAGATATGAGGAGTACCATAGTGGTGAGATCCAGACTACTTAAAGTATTTTGGAAGTTAGGGAGCAGACATACTAGTAACTAGTGTACTAAGCGTAGATGAGGAATATGAGTAACCTGGTATGAGTATATCATCAAAATACCATATATAGGAGTTAGTGCCTTACGTAGACAGTGTCTAGACTTGAGTGGGCATCCTACTGAGGGTATGCAAGGTTGGTAAAAGTGTACCAAAAGAGCCCTGATTGAAGAGTGAGTACAAATATTCATTGCAAGAGAATGGTTAAGCAATTCTTAGGTGATTGCAAGAATTGAGACAGAAGATAGTACCCTAGGAGTGTTCATATAGTACCCTGGGTAGTGTGTGCCAGTGAGTTAAGAGTATCCATGACCAAGAACCATAGTATACTACTAGAATTTGGTAACCCTCGATATTAAATAATCTTGGCTAGGTGGATGTTAGTGGATGCTTGGTGTGAGATATGAACTAGGCTACCGGTGGCATAACAGATTGCCTGCACCAGCATAGGGAGACACCCAATCGAGGCAGGAATTATTGCAATGAGGGTCAAGGGGACCAATGCTACATGTGTTGGGTTAGCAAGTTCTGTTTCCTTTTATCTATTGATTGTGTGATACCTAGTATATTATAGTTGCCTTAGTAATTCGTTCTATAGTATAGTCAATAGCAACCCTTAATAAGAATTACGATTCATAAAAACTAGAGACTATGACCATGTGTGGTTGCTCCTTCAATAGAATTGTAGAGTTGTATGTTATATGATAGGAATTTCTTGGACTATGATTATTGGGGGTTGACCGTAGTAAAATTTTTGATGAATTGGTTAAGACTGGCCCAAAGAGAGAGGGGCGACATATCTTAATTTTGAGGACAAATTTTTTCTAAGGAGGGTATGATTGTCACCGTCACATTTTCGGATGGGGGTATTTTAGTTATTTTGCATATAAATATTTTTTTTGTGAATTAATATTTATTTATATTGTGTTATTAATTAATATTATGCTTGTATTATTTATTTATAGTTAGTGGGCTAGCCTATTATTTAGACTTGACAACTAGTGAACCAAATTAGACTTGTCATGACAACAATTGAGCCCAACATGGACTAGGCCCAAGTTAGACTCATCCATTAGTTAATTAGAAGGATTAAGACTAATTTACATTAGTTTAGAGACTTACCATTATAGCTCTCCTTAATTATTTATTATAATTAACCATTAGGGGCAAATTGGACATTGACAATTATTTGGGAGAGGGAAAACCAGGGGCCGACCACTTATAGGCCTTCTCTCTATCTCTTCTTCATTTGTGCACTCATTTTAGATCTCTAATTTAGTAGACCTCTTCACTTCATCCCTCCATCAATTTCAACCCAATTTCTTCCATTCCCTCTCAATTTTATAAAGCAAGGAGCATTGGAGCTTGGATTTACAATAAGCACTTGGAGGAGGATCATTTGGTAAGGAGCTTGTATCCGAATCATGTTTATTTGAGCAATTCATTAGGAATCCATCTCCCAATAGGTATATATCTGAATTTCTTCTTTATTGTAGGTTTTCATATATTTGACCATTAGGAACTCTCACATAGCATAGAGCTACCTATAGGAATAAGTTCTAGGCTAATTGAATGTGTATTATAATTTTTACATGGTATTTTATGTTTATTTTGGAGGAATTACGAGATTGACACATTAAGTATGTGTCATAAAGCTAATTTAGTTATATGGGACTTAAATCGGGGTTAGGATACTAGCTACGTGTCCATAATTGGATATGTGTAGGTCGTATCATGATACATCGTGGTACGTGTCGGTTGATTTGGGAATTTTTAGCTAATATGTGTAATTTCTTATAATTATATGATAATTAGATATTATATATGTTTATATATCATAATTTATATATTAAGAGGGTTTTATGTATTTTAGAGGTTATTATTATGGTGGTGTTGGAGTAGGAATAGAGTATCTTGGTGCACCATGGTGTAGAGTGATACTAGTGTATATTAGGTGTTTGACAATTGGTATCAAGTGTTAATGTGGGTATCATGAGGATATTTGGTAGTATTTTGGTGTGTATGTGTTGGGGTTGAGGAGAGTGTGCTTGGTATGGTTTTGGGGAGTGTGTGTGTGTAGAATACAAGTAGAAAAACTCTTTTGCTACATTCAACAGCTTTTCAGTGCTTTTCAGTGCTTTTTCAACTGCTTTTCAGCATAAGCAGCAGTAACAGCAGCATAAGCAGCAATAACATAAGCATAAGCACCAGCATCTGCAGCTGTTAGAAGTTAGTGATGCACAATTATGTCCTAGTGCATGTGTAGGGTTAGTGTGTGTTAGAGTGGGGTATTTGAGTGTGTTGGTATTTGTATCAAGTGTGCTTTAGTGAGAATGTATTCTGAGGGTATGCATAGTTAAGTGGTATTTGGATATCAATATATCAAATACCAAGGTTGAGTGAGGGGTATTAGAGTGTCAAGATATTGATAGGTGTTAGTGAGTAAGTAGTGTGTTGAGTGAAGATTAGTGTTGTGATTTTTGGGTATTAAGTGTGTGTATGGTACCATGTTCCATTGTGTGTGTTAGTTAAGTTATTATTATAAGGTATTCAAGATACTTAGTTATGAGTTATACTAAGGTATCAGGTAGTTATCATGATACGACATAAGATACTAGGATACGGGGATAAGGTATTGGCTCAAAGCCAAGGTATTAACTCATAGCTAAGGCATTGACCCATAACCAAGGTATTTGGCCATAGTTAAGATATATGAGATACGACTAAGGTATTTGATTAGGATACTAAGGAAATTATCTATAGGCCAAGGTATTAGTAGGTATAGTAGGTAATAGTGTATATTATAGTATAGTAAGCTAGAAACCTATCAGAATGACCTAGAAACCTAGAGATAACCTAGTAACACCTAGTTTTAACTAGTATGGTTCTACAAACCAACTTAAAAGCTAGTTATGAACCCAAATTGGGGTAATGACCAAGTTTGACCGAATTGACTAGTATGACTTAGTTTTGACCTAGAAATGACATGGAAACCATATTTTAGCATATTTAAGTATGTTTATCACTCTAATATACCAATTGACATAGAATTTCATATATAGGTCAGTGTGACACCAGTTCAAAAATTGTTTCGCATTCTTTGCTCAGGACCACAGGCGAGTACATCTCTCTGTTAGTTTTTATTTCATGATAGTAGATATATCACATATTCTAGAACTATTTACTTGATTCCGAAATAGTGGCTACACGGACTGGTACTAAATGGATCATGTCATGGGATATTTTCCCTTCCCGTATTCAGCGGGTACTCCTTCACATATATTTTATTATGTGTATCGGCTATTGGTTATCGTGTACTTCGTGTTCACGTACTGCTCGTGTCCAATGTTCTTACCTACCGTATTCAGCGGGTACTCCTTCACATATATTTTATCATGTGTATCGGGTATTGATTAACGTGTATTTTATATTCACATACTGCTCGTGTTCAGTATGCTTATATTCGTGTCTGTAACGTATCGTGATTGAATCCATGTGTATTGGTTGGGGATGGGGGAGGAGGAGTTGGTTATGTGATCAAGCCCAGTGTATTCGTGTACATGTCGATTACATATCACACGCATAATCGAGTTACCATATTGTATTCGTATTCAACCTAACCCTATCACATAACGAACTTGTACTCTAAGGCACATTAGCTAGTTTATCTATTTCTATTACTTGCATATATTCCATATTGCCTGTTTTTTCTTTCTGGTATATTATCTGTTTACTCTAGTTTATTTTATTTTATGTTGCTAGTTATCTTGTATTCTTTTCTATTACTTATCATATATGCTCTGCCATGTATTTGAAACTGCTTTAAGAGTTTTCTACTTTGCTCCAATCTTGTTTGAATATATTATTTAGATAACGGGTTAGTGGAGATGTGTTCAACATATTACGGGACACAAGATGGTGAGCCAACAGGAGAGATAACAACTCTAGTACAGGAGGACGTAGCAGTAGCCACAGAGGAGACTTAGTTTTATTTTTTCTTTGTATTTGACTCTTAGACTTGGAATGTACTATTATTATTTTGGGGACTATTGTGTTGTGACTAGATGTTAGACTTGGACTTGTATCTGTGACTCTTGAATTTCTTTTGCTTATATTCCATATTGTGCCATTTTTTTCTATAGTTTGATATTGTGATTAAGTATTGATTTCGTTATCATATATCATATTGTTCCTTCATTTGGAGTTGAAATGACATAACATGTACCTTATATATAATGTGAGATATTTAGATAGTATTGTTGACCTAGACAATATTCTACGTCGTTGTTAAGATGTAGGCTGGGCATGGTTCTTGTACTCGTACCCTTACTCCGGATGTGGGTCGTGATACTTTGACGTGGCCGCATGGAACGTGTCTTAGCGCTCGAACTCCTGGCATCATAGTATTTTTTTCTGCCAGAGCTCAAGTGCTGAGCACTTTTCTTGTCAGAAGAGACTGCCGCATGAGTGGGGTTAACTCGTGTAGAAAAATGATGTGTGTTTCTTGCGACAGTGAGAGAGACGGGAAGCGCATGCTCCAAAATTGGGTGAGGCACAACAGTCTTTGCAATCCATGTCTTGCGGGTCTTCTTAGGCTTTGCCAGCCTTGGTGAAGCACCGCCCTCATAGAGCATTTCCTCAAAGGCTTGCTGGTCGAAGCGTACAACTAGTATCCTCTGGGTCAAACCCAGCTTCGACGCGTCAGACTGCATCACCACCTTCTCATCAGAGGAGAAAGATGTCCACAGCAGAGTCGCCACCTTGTTCGCCATTAAAGTAATTTTGGGAAACTTTTGTTTCAACAACAAATAAAAAGAGTACAAAAAAATTCTAGACAGAAAATTTAAGTACAATATTTTTTATCTGGGTGATAGAGATCGAGTACTACAGTGACTCTTTTACTCCGTTGACGGTTCAATGAGGGAATGAGGATGATCTCTTCTCTTTTCTCTCTCTCTGGAGCTTGTGTACATGTACGTTGCTCGCCTGGAGGGATATGGTCACTGAAGCAGAAAAGCCAGCCCTTGGAACGTCTATGTTTCTCCTATTTATAGATATCATGCTGATGGGCTATAGGCGCCGTATGTGCTTCTGTTTGGTGGCCGCATGGGGCTCCTTCAACCGAATATGGTTGTAACAGTAGCCGCATACTATAGGCAGGTTGCCACGTGTACATCCTTAACATGATATAGTTTCTACCATAGGAACTAGTCCAGGCCGAGCTTCCACATGGACGTTTGTTGTAATTTGTTGTTTCTGAAGATCTGGGCGGTTCTCGTCTTTTGTTTGCATAACTTGGTCAGCTTGACACGTGGTCCATACTTAGTTGGAGAGAATTACTTTAGTCGCAACAGAAAGATTTCATCTCAGAAAACCCTGCCAAGTTGGACACATGAAGTTTGGGACGCATGTGATACATGGAGTCTAGAACGCACGGGGCCAGAGACGCATGTAACACATGGAGTCTGGAATGCATAGGGATAGAGTCGCATGGAACGCATGGGGCCAGAGACGCATGGAACGCATAGAATCTGGAACTCATAGGCCAGAGATGCATAGAATGCATGGAGTCTGTCACCCTCATATTTTTCAATCAAGGGTAGTTTGGTAATTGACATGGGTATTTTAATTTTTAGGATATATTATATTTAAATATTGTGCATGTGTAAATATTTAATTATTGTATTAATTATTGATTTTTAGTTGTAGATTTATTTTAGACTTATATAGTGGACCTAACTAATTAAATGAGATGCATGAACCCAACATTCTAGATTAGTTTAGATTGAGCCCATGAATTAGGCCTATGGATTAGGAAGTTGGATTAATTAGTGAAACCATTAGACTAGAACCTTCCCTCCTTAATTAATTTCTTCATGAGAGGCCCCAAGGGGTGTTATGGATATTTTACAATGCTTGGGGGAGGGGGTATATGGTCGGCCACTATTAGGAGGAGAGAGAGTGTCTCTTTTATTTCAATTTTTATTTCCTTCAGATCTAGTTTTTCCTCTTTCAAATTTCCTTCATTCCCTCATCATTTTTGTACCAAGTTCTTCACAAATTTTTTCCCTATTCTTTATTGGAGGCTTCTACATCAAGGATCTACAAGAAGAAAGCAAAGAGCAACAAGGAGGAGTCTAAGATCTACAAGAAGAGGAGTTATATTTTATTTGGAGATTTTTATTGGAAATCCATCTCCCAATAGGTACATTTTAGTTTTCTCTCTTCTAGTTTACTCTAAATCTAAGATTTAACCATGAGAAACCAACCCACATGCATAGGCTACCCATAGGATTTGGTTTTAGGTTCATAAGAGACCTATGGGAAAAGTTATGCACATTTTGGTGTCAATTTTGGAGGAATTCTGAGATTGTCATATGTAGTGTTTGTTATTTGGTCAAATAGATCAATATAATATATGATTGTTTCTTTGTGACTAGTGTCATGTCCACAATTGGGTATGTATAGGCCGTATCTCGTCAATTTAGCAATACGTATTGTTTTGGGGGGTTTTCCTCCGACACGGTGACTTGTGCATATCATATCATGATACGGACACGCAGTTGGTCTAATTATTATATGTATTGTTCATATTTAGTGTATTAGACTTGCTCGTGTCATTCAGGATACGTTTGGTTGTGTGGTGGAGCCGTATCATCATAGAATGAGTGTGATACGGGTGCGATGCACTCCACGTGTTCGGTTTATAGTCCTCATTTCTATTTTTGCTTGTATATATATATATATATATATATATATATATATATATATATATATATATATATATATATATATATATATATATATATATATATATATATATGTTTATATTATATTTTGATACCTAAGTGTACATAGATATGTATATATCTATATGTATTTATATGTGTAAGTGTATGTTATATATATATGTATGTATATGTGTGAGAGTATATATATATATATATATATATATATATATATATATTAGTATATGTGATTGCATATGTATGTATATCTAGTATAGAGGGTGTATTTATATATATAGAGATGGATATATTCATAGAAGTGTCTGTGTGTATAGTGTTTATGGTTGTGTGTGTGTGTAGTATTTTGAGTAGTGTGTGGTATGTTGAGGAGTGCTCGAGCACAACAGGCGCAGTGGCAGTAACCTTGAGTTGCTCGAGCTACAGTGCACAGAGGGCTCGTGCACAGGCAAATAGCAGTAGTTTCCAACTGAGCAGTTCAGTATCAGATCTGTACCAGTACTGCATCTAGCAGCAGCAAGTAGCAGTACACTGCAGAGAGCTATTGAGAAGTGTACATCAGCAAGCCAGGCATAACACAGTGTAGGTGCACAGCAAAGAACCAATTCAGTGCAGCTATACTGAAGATCAGCAGCATATTGCTGCAACATCTATTCAGCAAAGCATGTAGCAGTTGGCAAGCATTGAACGGTTGCAACTACAGGTGCTGATGCCTCAGTATGCAATGCAACTACAGTAAGCAGCTCGTGCACAATTCAACAGGGAGCACTACACTAGAGAGCATTGCCAGTTGCAGCAAGGCAGAGAAAAGGTGTAGCAGCCAGTTGCAGCAAGGTACCTGTAGGGAGCATTCAAGGTTCAACTAGCTAGGTGTTCAGTCCAGTCAGTATCAGTTTTTGTATCAAGTAGAAGTTCAGGCTCAGTTTAGTTTTAGTTAGTTGGTGTCAGGTGATTTAATGGTTTGTAGTGTAGTTATATATGTTAGTATGTTAGTATATAGTTAGCTATATATATGTACCTGTGTCAATATGTAGTATTAGATATAGTTAGTTAGATAAGTATACTAGTATATATATGTTATGTTGTTAGTTAGTGGTTTGAGAAATAGTTAGCTAAGTAACTATATGTATCTATGTATACTAATTTGTAATATATGTTAGTAGTTAGTAGGTAGTATATTGATACATAATGCATGTTAGTAGTTAGTTATATTCTATAGTTAGTATTAAGGTTTTAGCTATATATTAGTTATACTAATGAGGATTTGAATTACCTTGGGACACCAAGGTAATATCATGGTATTGGGTCAATACTTAAGGTATTGGGTTTGAGTATCGGGATAGGTGTAAGGTAGTGCGATACGCATTGGTGCAAGGCCAAGGTATCCTAATTTCATTGATTTATTATAGTACTATGTATATTGACTTGTATATATATATAAACTATTATTTTCATATATTGGAACTTGCGTATCTTAGGATAACGACTTTTGAGTGTCTCTTAGTATCTTAGATTAGTTAGTATATCTTAGTTTCATAGTGCATTGACCTAGTGTCTTAGTATTAGACTCTAGCAACCTAGAATTTGCCGATTTGACTTAAAAATGGCTTAATAAGCTAGCATTGCATCAATTTAACTTATTTTCATTTTTGAACCTTGTATTGATGCAACATACCATATATAGGTTGTGTGATACCAGATTGGGCATCGAGAGACACACTTTGCTCAGGACTTCTGGCGAGTACATTTCTCTGATAGTTTTTAATTCATAATAGTGTATATATGCATGTTCTTGAATTGTATACTTGATTCTGACACAGTGATTTCATGGACTTGTACTACATGGATCCCGTCAGGAGATATTATCCCCTACCGTGTTCAGCGTATACTCCTGTACATGTATTTCATCGTGTACATTGGGTATTGATTTATATTTTGTGTTCACACACTGCTCGAGTTCAGTGTGCTTATTCGTGTACACCCACTGCTCGTGTTCAGTGGTTATAATATTTATGTACACCCACTACTCGTGTTCAGTGGTCATATTCGTGTTCGTAGCGTGTCGTGATTGTATCCATTGGTATTAGTTGGGGATAGGAGATTAGGAGTTGATTATGTGATCAAAGCTCCATTGTTCATCATGTACATTCTGATTACATACCTCACTTATAATCATCTTACCTTATTGATCATGTTCACCCAAACCGATCACATAATGAATTGGTATTCTGAGGCACATTAGTTAGATTGCAGTTATTTCATCATATTACAGATATTCATATTGTTGTTCTATATTCTCATACATTACCTGTATACCAATTGTTCATTCATTCATATATTTAGTGATCTTGTATTTCATTTCTATTATCTATTTATATGCTCTATTATGTTATTGAAACTGCTTTCAGAGGTATGTACTTCGCTCCAATCCTGACTGGATATATTTTTCCAGATGATTGGCTTTTAGAGCAGTGTCCCATATTCTACGGGCCTCAGGACGGGTACCTTTAGAGGATACTCTTGTAGACCAGGAGGACTTAGTTGTAGAGCCTGAGAAGGTCTAGTTATTTGTGTTGGCTTGTATTAGACTATTATATTTGTGGAGATTCTCAGTTTGTATATTATTTCAGATTATGGATTGTATCTTGTATCTTTCCTTCGCTATTCCATTCGTACTTTATCTTCCTTAGTTTGTTTTATGATTGAGTTTAGTTCTATTTGTGAGATACCATATTGTTTCTCTGTTTGGAGTTGAGATGATTGACAGGTACCATATTATATTGTTGAGATGTTAGATAGTTAGAAATGACCCACACATCGTTCTACCGCCGATGCTGTGCTGTAAGCTGGGCGTAACCACGTACTAGTGCCCGAATATCCGAGTGCGGGTCGTGACACATTTTTAGTGGTGGCCCATGTAGGTCTAGATTCGCAAGTAGTGCAATTCGTAGTTGTGCTCGTCTAGAGTACTGCTATGAGCCTGCTTTAGGAAATAGGGTTTAGACTGAGAGTTTACTCAATCACACCTAGGAAAATTCCAAAATCTGTTTTGCAAATCCTTATCTATTGAATATTTGCTTTACTTTGAGAAAAATTATGTCCTTCTTTGAATATATCTTATCATATTCAATATTGATTCCTTATTTTAATCTATCTTCAGGATGCCGTCGAAGATATGTTCCCAACACTCAGGTGCTGCGACAGCATGATCAGTCACTTCATCACCCATGAGGGCAGCACCCTCAGACAATGGTCCAGCACCTATGTTCAGGAGGTCAGCTTCACCGTTCCAAGTGGGTGTATCAGCAGCAGCTTTCGGATGTGCTCCACCTCCGGTACCGAGGACAGTGTAGACAATTTTCGGGGATCTTCTACCCCCATCACCTACAGCTGATCTGTCACGACCCGATTCCTTAGATTCAAGTGAGCCGTCCCCCGAATCGTGACCGCCGTACGGGCCTGGAGTTGCGCCCGCACAAGGCTTTAATGATTTGCATAGCAAGCACATATTCAGAGTACGCAGATAAATTAAAACACATATTTAAAACATGGAAAAGTTCTCTTTATTGATAATGAACATCTATTACAAACTCCTGAACGAGTCAGCTAATATGCCGAATGGCTTACAAAAGAGGTGACTCAAAATGAGATAGCAGTCCTGTACATTACATCCCTTTATAAATTCAAAATGATAAAGACCTCCAGGCTGGAGGATAGCTTTTCCACGGAGCTGCATTTGTGTATGAAGAGTTGCAGCTTCGGACTTCAAAAGGCTTCGAGGGCGCGGTGAAGATGCGCCAACAGCTGGACTTGATCGGGAAGACGACTTCGGCTCTTCGCTCGGTTCGCCTTAGTGTGGAGAACCTGTTTTAGTTAGGGTCAGCATATCGAAACATGCTGGTGAAGGCGAGCTAGCCTGACTATACTAATCAACACGTTGTTTTAATGAAGCATGCATATTTGTGGGTTTCTATCTTGCCTTAGTTCATTTACAAGTAAGCAGCATATAAAATTATACTGAAATGAACGTGCCACCGTTCGGTGGATTTTACCTGCCCGTCTGAATTACCTGCACAATACTTACCATGCCTTCCCTGCCACGAAGACACAAGTTAGTATGCAACAGGTTTAAATATACAATAGATCACTGGCGTTGCCATTAAGGAAACTAGTCATAGACGAGAATGGTTTGCAGCGAAAGTACAGTGGTGCTACAAGCCATTCCGTCTAGTACAATGGACTATACAGTAGGGTTCCGTCCGGACCGGATCGGTGCCAGTGCCCCAGCGACCGTCCGCAGGAACCAGTTACCTTGTGCACAAGTTGTCCGTGATCGAACAGTACGGTTACTAAGTTAACAGTTCATGCAGTTGAGGCAAACAGTAGTACGGGACAGTCGGTATTGCATGATTCATTTAACATAGCCTCCTTGAACAGTTTAATGCATACAAGGTGTTTCATACTTAGCACGATTCATAGAACAGTTATAAACGAACAAGCATACAGTATGATAACAGTTCACACTTGGTTGACAAGCATAATAACCAAGTTTCTTCTCTTTTATCTTGGTTTCTTTTATTATTACTTGGTATCGTTTGATCGGGGCTAAGGAGATTGCAGATTATTAGATGTGAAGCTTGGAAGCAGGGCTAGCTAATCGGGTTGGTAGCCACTCACTTAGATTATTGGAAGGGAGATGGAAAGAGGCGCTTCACGACTCCGCTCGCAAGCCGCCTACTGCTCGTTCACCTGCACACGAACAGCTCGATTAATACCTCTTCCTCTCTTTCCAATCCCGGAATAGAAGTGCAAGTCAATGAACGAAAACAATGAAATCATCGAAACCGTTCAAGGAAAACAAGCAAATCCCAAAACCAACTCAAAGCACGAAAGCAATAAGCGACATCGAAAATTGAGGCAATAAAAGATAACAGCGGAGAGGTCCCTCCTGACTCTGCCGCTAAGCCGATCCTTGGGGCGCAGTCCACTGAATATGGGAATCGATTCCGAAGAAACAAATCCATAACGAGGACGAGTTCTTAATTCAATCTATCCTGATCGAACGATATCGTCTTGTGTTTCTTAGCCGCGATCTCCGCACCGGGAGAACGGGGTGCTACATCCTACCCAACTAATTGGAAGTTTCGTCCCGAAACTTAGGATAGGACCTACCGTTAGGGATTATTCTGTTGCGGGCGACGGTTAATGCGGCTCAGTGGACTGTCATGAACGGTATGGTTTGCTTCACCGCAAACTAAATATAACCCAAGTTTCAGGCGGCACTTATCTATTGCGTGCCCCGGCCGTCTGCAGAAGTGACATACTTTATCTAACTTTTCTCCATGCTTGCCACCGTTGTTCGAACGCTTTTTAGCGTTGTTTCCTCTCTCGTTGCTTTAGCGTTTGTGATTGTAGGTATGCACAGCGCCGGCAGGAACGTGAGGATAGAGTGGTTCAAGCGACAGGGCGTGATTCATGACTTCACGCATTGTACGATACTGATGAACGGCTACGTGCGAATGGATGGCAGGGCGTAGTCCACCTTCAAACCTTCTTGCTCGACTCGCTACATCAGGTAAATAGGTCCTAACGAATTTGGAGAGTCGGTTGAATTCGGCGGAGTACTCTTTAATTGTTATGCCGTCCTGCCTCAGTTGCACGAACTCGTTCTCCATCTGACGTTGTACTGGAGGGGGTACAAACTCCTCTTTGAACGCGGCACGAAAAGTCGTCCACGAGATCGCCTCCTCTCCATGATCAAATTAGAGAGATCGTCGATGCACGTCCCACCAATCGTGTGCGTTGAGTCGGAGCTGTAGTTGCGCGCAGGCGACGCACTTCTCTTCGGGGAACTCTAGCAGAGCGAAGTGATCTTCAAGTTCGGCCAACCAATCTAGAGCTACGACTGGGTCCTCAGTCCCGTTGAATGGGGTGTTGCAGACTTTCTTGAAGTGGCCAAAGTCGAAGGTAGTCACGTCCCTCGCCCTTGGAATTTGCTGCGTCTCTACTTCAAGCGCGGGCTATTCCACCGGAGTCGGCATTCTTGCCGAAGAATGGTTGGAAGCCAAAGTCTGAACGATCTGTTGCAGGGCATCCACCTGCTTCTGCTGGACTGAGAATCGCGCTTCTATATTGTCTTGAAACTTGAGCTGACTCTCTTCTGCCCGCTTCTCGGCCCGTTCATAGCGAGCCTCGTCCCTTTGTTGGTTTTCCTCCAACATCCGCAACATTTGCTGGATGGGATCGATACTTGGCGTGGCTCGCTGGCTCCTTGAACTTCCCGAAGTGCCCGAACTACTTTTTTGGCCTTGCATTTTGTCCGGGGCTTGCACTGCAGATTGCGCTGAAGCCATTCCTTCAAAAGAAGGTAAATTACATTAGAATCATAATGTATTATGGACTTATTGCATGAACGTATCTCATTTTGGCCTAACGAGTTCAAGAGTTCACACAGGAATTTGATCGTTAAAGGAACTTTTCCAGCACGAAGTCTAAGGAACTTGAATCTGTGCTCTGATACCACTATGTCACGACCCGATTCCTTAGAATCAAGTGAGGCGTCCCCCGAATCGTGACCGCCGTGCAGGCCTGGAGTTGCGCCCGCACAAGGCTTTAATGATTTGCATAGCAAGCACATATTCAGAGTACGCAGATAAATTGAAACACAGATTTGAAACATGGAAAAGTTCTCTTTATTGATAATGAACATCTATTACAAACTCCTGAACGAGTCAGCTAATATGCCGAACGGCTTACAAAAGAGGTGACTCAAAATGAGATAGCAGTCCTGTACATTACATCCCTTTATAAACTCAAAATGATAAAGACCTCTAGGCTGGAGGATAGCTTTGCCATGGAGCTGCATTTGTGTATGAAGAGTTGCAGCTTCGGACTTCAAAAGGCTTCGAGGGCGCGGTGAAGATGCGCCAACAGTTAGACTGGATCGGGAAGACGACTTCGGCTCCTCGCTCGGTTCGCCTTAGTGTGGAGAACCTGTTTCAACGAGGGTCAGCATATCGAAACATGCTGGTGAAGGCGAGCTAGCCTGACTATACCAATCAACACGTTGTTTTAATGAAGCATGCATATTTGTGGGTTTCTATCTTGCCTTAGTTCATTTACAAGTAAGCAGCATAAAGAATTATACTGAAATGAACGTGCCACCGTTCGATGGATTTTACCTGCCCGTCTGAATTACCTGCACAATACTTACCATGCCTTCCCTGCCACGAAGACACAAGTTAGTATGCAACAGGTTTAAATATACAATAGATCACTGGCGTTGCCATTAAGGACACTAGTCATAGACGAGAATGGTTTGCAGCGAAAGTACAGTGGTGCTACAAGCCATTCCGTCTAGTACAGTTGACTATACAGTAGGGTGCCGTCCGGACCGGATCGGTGCCAGTGCCCCAGCGACCGTCCGCAGAAACTAGTTACCTTGTGCACAAGTTGTCCGTGATCGAACAGTACGGTTACTAAGTTAACAGTTCATGCAGTTGAGGCAAACAGTAGTACGGGACAGTCGATATTGCATGATTCACTTAACATAGCCTCCTTGAACAGTTTAATGCATACAAGGTGTTCCATACTTAGCACGATTCATAGAACAGTTATAAACGAACAAGCATACAGTATGATAACAGTTCACTGTTGGTTGACAAGCATAATAACCAAGTTTCTTCTCTTTTATCTTGGTTTCTTTTATTATTACTTGGTATCGTTTGATCGGGGCAAAGAAGATTGCAGATTATTAGATGTGAAGCTTGGAAGCAGGGCTAGCTAATCGGGTTGGTAGCCACTCACTTAGATTATTGGAAAGGAGATGGAAAGAGGCGCTTCACGACTCCGCTCGCAAGCCGCCTACTGCTCGTTCACCTGCACACGAACAGCTCGATTAATACCTCTTTCTCTCTTTCCAATCCCAGAATAGAAGTGCAAGTCAATGAACGAAAACAATGAAATCATCGAAACCGTTCAAGGAAAACAAGCAAATCCTAAAACCAACTCAAAGCACGAAAGCAACAAGCGACATCGAAAACTGAGGCAATAAAAGATAACAGCGGAGAGGTCCCTCCTGACCCTGCCGCTAAGCCGATCCTTGGGGCGCAGTCCACTGAATATGGGAATCGATTCCGAAGAAACAAATCCATAACGAGGACGAGTTCTTAATTCAATCTATCCCGATCGAACAATACCATCTTGTGTTTCTTAGCCGCGATCTCCGCACCGGGAGAACGGGGCGCTACATGATCTGACGAAGATGTTCATGCTCTTCCAGCAGATGATGGAGGGGCAGCAGTGTCAGTCAGAGGTCTTGCGATAGAGCGTAGAGAATGCTCACCAAATTGCGCTTGCAGCAGTTGAGAGAGCTACTACAGTCCAGCCACAAATGGTACCACCTCAGTTTATTCCTTAACAACCGAGGCCGGGTACCATCAGAGACTTCAAGAGTATGGGCCCGAAGGACTTCAGAGGCATAAAGAGGATCCTTTATGCAGATGATTGGATCGAGGACATCGAGCAAAATCTGTAGCTGGCACAGATTCCAGAGATATTACAGGTAGAGGCAGCGAGGTGTATAATGTTCGATATTGCTTTGACATGGTTCCGAACAGACCCCAGGATCACAGTACTAGGAATAACTTAGGAAGCTTTCAAAGAGCTTTTTAAGGAGAAGTTCTTCCCAGACATGGCGCTTACATCTTTAGAGAGCCAGTTCCAGTACCTATTCCAGGGAGGTATGTAAGTGGACGAGTATACGGCGGAGTATTGCCGACTAGGTTTCTTCTTGGAAGGGCAAAACCCTAGAGGTAGAGCGAGAAAGTTCAGGAAGGGCATGAACCGGGAGGTCAAATCCCATACGAACGGAGATCCTACCGTCACCTTCGAGGAGATTATCAGACAGGCACAGAGAGCGGAGGATGACTTAGAGCTTGGCTCTAAGAGGCCGAGGGACACAGGAGAATTCAGTACCAACATGGGTCCAACGAAGAGGCCTCATTTCCAGCAGCAGCACCAGAGGCATTACCAGCACCAGAGGCAGCAGTATCATGGGCCAGCTAGAGCGCCGGCACAGCAGATGCATCAGATACAGAGGGCAGTTATTTCTTGCACTTTCTGTAAGAAGCAAGGATACGGATGGGATGTATGCAGGATAAGATTTGGTCAGTGCTTATTCTGCGGGTTGGAAGATCATCAGTTGAGGGCTTGTCCTAAAGTCCGAACTCGTCCAGTTCAGGGCGAAGGTCAGGTGCAGAGAGCACCCGCTAGACAGCGGGATAGTAGAGATGACCTCTTCCACCGCAGCAGTAGCAGTTTGCTCAGCACCAGCGGCAGAGAGGTGCGCAGCGACAGGGGCGAGCTTTTGCCTTGACTGTCGAGGAGGAGGAGCCGATTAGCGATGTTATCTCAGGTTCAGTTTATCTCGATTCCTTTCTAGCTCATACTTTATTCGATTCTGGTACTTCTCATAGCTTTGTATCTGTATCTTTTGCTTTGAGGTATCGTCTTGAGTCTGAACCGTTGGCGAGGACTTGCAAGATCATGACCTGGGGTAAAATTATCCTGGTCAGTGATGTTTGCAAGAACCAGAGAGTTTATTTGGGAGGCCGAGAGTTAAGCATATGTTTACTCGTAATGCCACTTCTGAGTTACGATATAGTACTCAGGATGGATTGGTTGAGTAGACATCATGCTAGTATCGATTGTCGTGGAGGCAGAGTTTTATTTCAGTCACCAGGAGAGCCAGAGTTTGAGTTCGTCCGAGGAGTAGCAGGACAGAGCAAAGGCGATTTCTGTGGAGCTTTTGGTAGAAGAGCAGGAGCCATCATATCTGTTGATTACAGAGTTCATGTATGTCTTTTCAGAGGAGTTTCTGGGGTTGTCGCCGGACAGAGATGTGGAATTCTCAATAGATTTGGTGCCAGGCGCAGAGGCGATATCTCAGCACGTCTATAGAGTAAACAACAGCGAACTGTCGGAGTTGAAGAAGTAGGTGGATGAGTTACAAAACAAGGGCTTTATCCATTCTAGTTCATCACCATGGGGTGCTCCGATAATTTTTGTACCAAAGAAGGATGGGTCGGTACGCATGTGTATCGACTATAGGGCACTTAACAACCTCACCATCAAGAATAAATACCCGTTGCCACGGATTGATGACTTGTTTAACCAGTTGAGCGTAGCGAAGGTATTCTCAAAGATAGACTTGAGGTTAGGGTACCACCAGGTGAAAGTGAAGAAGGAAGACATCCCGAAGACATCTTTCAGGACTCGTTATGGGCAGTTCGAGTTCTTGTTGATGCCGTTTGGGTTGACCAATGCCCCTGCAGTATTCATGAACCTGATGAACAAGGTATTTCATCAGTACCTGGATCAGTTTGTTGTAGTCTTTATAGATGATATTCTGATATATTCGAAGACCCCAAAGGAGTATGAGCAGCACTTGAGAATATTTCTGGAGACCCTCATGAAGGAGAAGCTGTATGACAAGTTAACAAAGTGTGAGTTCTTCCTTGATAAGGTTGAATTCCTCGGGCATGTCTTTACAGGAGATGGAATCTCAGTGGATCCGAAGAAGATTTCAGCAGTTAAATCGTGGTCTACCCCGAGTTTAGTAGCAGAGGTCAGGAGCTTCCTTGGATTGGCAGGCTACTATCAGAGGTTTGTTCAGGACTTTTTCAGACTTGCAGAGCCGATGACTAGACTAACCAAGAAGGACGCAGAGTTCGTCTGGACTGAGGATTGTCAGTCAGCATTTGAGGAGCTGAAGAAGAGGTTGACTATAGCTCCGATAATGATATTGCCATCAGGAGCAGGTGGATTTTCTATTTACCGTGATGCATCAGGAAATAGTTTGGGTTATGTGTTACAGCAACACGGGAAGGTGATTGCCTATGCTTCCAGGCAATTATGCCCGCATGAGAAGAACTACCCTACCCATGACTTGGAGTTGGCAGTAGTTATCGTTGCTCTCAAATTGTGGAAACACTACTTGTATGGAGAGAGAGAGTGGAGATCTTCACAGACCACAAGAGCTTAAAGTATGTGCTTACACAAAAAGATCTCAACATGAGGCATCGACGATGGTTGGAGTTGAAGAAAGACTTTGACATTTCCTTTCAGTACCATCTAGGAAAGGCCAACATAGTCGCGGATGCCTTGAGCAGGTATCCCATGGCTATGTGCTTGACGAGAGACATACATTTATTGGTCGATCTTGACAGTTTGGGCATTGAGGTATTAGTTTCTAGAGTCGCAGCACAGATATGGGGACTTCAGGTACAGTCAGAGTTGATGGACAGGGTCAGAGCCGGACAGTATAAGGATGAGTCTCTGAGGAGCATCAGAGCACAGGTTCAGATGGGGCTGGCAGAGGACTTCATCGTCGCAGATGATGGATCATTGCGGCACGGTACCAGATTATGTGTACCGAGAGAAGCTTTAAGCAAGGAGATTCTACAGGAGGCACATTAATCTCAGTACTCTATGCATCCAGGTGCCAACATGATGTATAGAGACATGAGAGAGCATGTATGATGGTATAGTAGAAGCGGGAGGTAGCTAGCTTCGTATCCAGATGCTTAGTTTGCCAGCAGGTAAAGGCAGAGAGACAGAGGCCAGGTGGATTGCTTCAGCCTTTACCCATTCCGAAGTGGAAATTGGAGCATGTGACCATAGATTTTTATCAGGACTTCCGCGATCTCCAGGAGGTAAAGATACGATTTGGGTCATCGTGGACAGGTTGACCAAATCATCGACTTTCTGCCTTTCAAAGTGGGTACATCTACGAAGTAGCTTGCAGAGATGTATGTGCGCCAGATAGTCAGATTGTACGGTGTTCCAGTGAGCATAATATCGGATTGGGATAGTTGCTTCACGTCCCACTTTTGGAGGAGTTTGCAGGCTAGCTTGGGCACTCAGCTCAAGTTCAGTACCTCTTATCACCCTTAGACTGACGGACAGTCAGAGAGGACTATTCAAACTCTTGAGGACATGCTAAACACCTGTGTTTTGGATCTTGGAGGTTCTTGGGAGGATCACCTTCACTTGGTAGAGTTTTTATATAACAACAGCTACCAAGACAGTATCGAGATGTCACCATTCGAGGCGTTGTATGGACGGAGATGCCGTACTCCGTTATCTTGGGATGATGTCAGTGAGAGAGCTTTATTGGGACCAGAGATGGTAGTGGATGCAGCCGAGAAGGTGAAGCTTATCAGGGATAGACTTCGAGTAGCACAGGACATGCAGCGGCATTGGGCCGATAGCCACCGGAGACCTTTGGAGTTTGAGGTATCGATTTTTGTTTTGTGTTGCTTGTGATTGATTGTTGTTTTGTTAGAGTGCTATGGTTGTGTTTCGTTCTAGGTTGGTGGTCTAATTTTCTTAAGGATTTCTCTGATACGTAGCACGATTCGTTTCGGTGGAGGCGGAAAGCTTAGTCCGCGATTCATCGAAACCTTCAGTATTCTTGAGAGGGTCAGTGCAGTTGCATACAGACTAGACTTACCACCTGCATTAGAGGGAGTACATAATATGTTTCACGTGTTACAAGTGAGATGGTACGTGGCAGATCCCAGTCATGTGTTGGATCACTCGGAGATAGAGGTGGGCCCTACTCTTAGCTATCTAGAGCAGCCAGTTAAGATTATAGATCGAAAAAAGAAGGTATTGAGGAACCAGATGATTCCTTTGGTGTGCGTCACGTGGAGGCATCACTCGCCAAGAGAGAGTACTTGGGAGCGAGAGGCCGATATGCGCGAGCGATATCCATATCTATTCGAGCCGTGAGGTATAATTCTTTCTTGCTTGTATTGTTTGCTTTTGGTAGTTAGTTTCTTCCTTAATTTCAAGGAATTTTTTTTTTAAGGTGGGTAGGATTGTCACCCTCATATTTTTTAATCAAGGGTAGTTTAGTAATTGACATGTGTATTTTAATTTTTAGGATGTATTGTATTTAAATATTGTGCATGTATGAATATTTAATTATTGATTGTTAGTTGTTGATTTATTTTAGACTTGTGTAGTGGACCTAACTAATTAAATGAGATGCATGAACCCAATATTCTAGTTTAGTTTAGATTGAACCCATGAATTAGGCCCATGGATTAGGAGGTTGGATTAATTAGTGAAACCATTAGACTAGAACCTTCCCTCCTTAATTAATTTCTTCATGAGAGGCCCCAAGGGGTGTTATAGATATTTTATATTGCTTGGGGGAGGGGGTATATGGCCGGCCACCATTAGGAGGAGAGAGAGTGTCTCTCATTTTAATTTTAATTTTCTTTAGATCTAGTTTTCCCTCTTTCAAATTTTCTTCATTCCCTCATCATTTATTTACCAATTTCTTCACAAATTCCTTTCCTATTATCCATTTGAGGCTTCTACATCAAGGATCTACAAGAAAGAAGCAAGTAGCAATAAGGAGAAGGCCAAGATCAACAAGAAGAGGAGCTATATTTCATTTATGGACTTTTATTGGGAATCCATCTCTCAATAGGTACATTTTAGTTTTTTCTATTCTAGTAGACTCTAAATATGAGATTTAATCATGAGAAACCAACCACATGCATAGGCTACCCATATGATTTGGTTTTAGGTTCATAGGAGACCAATGGGGGAAGTTATGTGCATTTTGGTATCAATTTTGGGAAAATTCTGAGATTGGCACATGTAGTATTTGTTATTTGGTCAAATAAATCAATATGAGATATGATTATTTGTTTGTGACTAGTGTCGTATCCATAATTGGGTACGTGTAGGCCGTATCTCGTCAATTTGGCGATACGGGTTTTTTTGGGGGGTTTTCTCCGACACGGGGACTTGTGCATATCACATCGTGACACGAACACAAAGTTGATCTAATTATTATACGTATTATTCATATTTAGTGTATTAGACTTGCTCGTTTCCTTTGGGATACGTTTGGTTGTGGTGGTGGAGCCGTATCGCAAGCGTATCATAGAATGAGTGTGATACGGGTGCCGTGCACTCCACGTGTTTGGTTTATGGTCCTCATTTCTATTTGTGCTTGTATATATATATATGTATGATATATTAGTTGGTATATATATATGTCACGCCCCAGTCCCAAAAATACGTAGGACTAGGACACGTAAGCATGCCAGCCGCATGGATATGGCAACTCCAATATATGGAAACCAAATCCATACGTACGCTGTAATATGAATATAAAATCCACAAGTGGTATAAAATGAAATACAAGTCACAGGTCAAAATCTAAATCTCATCCACCAAAATCATATAGAAATAAATAACCAGTATCTATGAAACTAGATCTCAACAAGAAGAATCTAAGGATGATAGTTGGGTGGAAACAAATCCACTACCAACTCAAATGGAAAAAAGTAAATATAATATAAGTACAACTCACTCAAACAATATGAGTACCAGCTACCAATCACGGCTCGAAGAGAAGACATCCACGAAGCATCTATATCCTTCCAAATCTGTGCTCCTGCAAATACTCAAGAACAGGTACACCTGGCAGCGGACCAGGTCCTCAGAGGGACATAACAAGTATACTTAAACACATGCCAATAAAGTACTAAAATAAATATCAAAAGGGGTCGCCTAACCGTCTAAGTGAATGCAGTTAAGAACAACTTTTCCCACAAGTGAGCTATCTGGCTGAAAACTGGGATTTGGCATGGTTCTCTTTTGAAGATCCAGGGGCCCAAAGGCACGTCGTCTTTTGAACGGCGGAGGCCCGCCAATGTATATATATGGGTCATCACCACCCGTATCTCCAGCGGAGAATCCGGGCGTCACAGAAAAAGTGCAAAGGAGCTCAAATGCGGTACTTGTTGTTCTCTCCACCCCATGCTCTAAGCATGTCACATCCATGACACGATTTGGTCCATAGCCTATTCTTAGTACCCTAGCCCAATCCTGCAACCAAACAAGTACAAGGATGGGACCACCGTACTATAATAAGCTATGTCCCTGGACCTCTAATAACTGCCAAGTCTACTAGCATGCAAAGTTTCTAACAGCAGTTATCCCTAACGCACGGCCCACACGTACCGATGATCAGTCAATACATGCGTCCGTGATCTATATGAGACTCACAACTCGTGTAAAAATATGTGTCACGGCCAAATGAACCTAATGATACTATATGATAATGGGGTAGTCTCATGTACAGGGTCAATGCAATACATAAGTAAAAACATATCGCGACGTCACCGTCGCGAGCATTTTATATAACAATTAAAATATATGAACTAAGGGAAGAAAATAAAGATGCATGCAACATATGGAATATAAATAACAGTACAATGGCAAGGTATACTTGCCTGGCAAGAACTGCAAAATGTCATGTCCAGATGTCCAATACACAGGACCAGAAGCTATGGCCACAGAACAAATGTCTCCGGATGCTGAAATAAATATCACCAACGTTTCCGGAATGAGCAAAATAGCTAAAAAGCACATCCCTTTCGTCCAATTTGGACACAGGGGCAAAACGGTAATTTCGGGCAAAAGTGGGGTCCACGTGTGGCCCACTTTGCACCGAAAAGCGTGCCGAGGGTAACAGTCTCTAAATGGGATAAACTATGGGTCAAACAACTCTAAATGTCAATACGAACCCAACGGTATGTCCAAATTTGGATTCCGATGAGCCGAACAAAATTTGGTCCAAAAAGTCAACTGTGGGACCCGCCAATTGGCGATCTGGTCAACCGTCTCAGAAATGCGTGAAATTTGGGTCACAGGACCAGCGCGTTACCACGAGTCCAGTGGCGCAAGTTTCGTCGCAATCTGACAATCGTGCACAAAATACTCGCGAGTTCCACAAAAGTGGCGACACGAAATGTGTCCGCGGATACGGTCTGATTCCGGCGCGCACACGCGTCCGAATCAGTCCCCACGAATTTTCACGTGTCCCGTTATGCTGTGTGCACCATTTGGTACACTTGGCACACGGCGGGGCGGTCCCGTTTGGCGGGGCGCGCTCCGATCTCCAACTTTTGGAAAACCGGAAAAAGTGGGTGCGCACAATTTTGTGACGAATATATTTTTGTCCACAGCGACTAATAGCACAAAGTTATAATACAAAAAATAAACTAGGTCATGTAATCTACAGGTATCAAAAGGAATCACCGAATTTGGATCTCTGTGGTGGGAGATACGAACTCGGCAATATGGGTGGTCCATCTGGAATTCTGCGATTGCAGAATTCTGCCTGCTCGTCCAACTTTGGACGCTGTTTTTCACCTAGGGACACACGTTTTTCGAGGTTGACTACAAAACAAATACTGGAGAGGGTTGAGGGAAGATCATACCTATAAAAACGGAACAGCGTTTGGATGAGCGAGTCAACGGGAAAATACGTCGGAGCGAAGGTGCCTCGAGTGGGAGACTGCAGTTCGCGATGTCGGCGTCGACGGGATGGTTGGATGGCTTGGGGAGGCTTCTCTGGCTGTGGTGACGGCTCTAGATGGGAAGAGGAGGTCTGGGATTTTAGGTTAGGGTTTTAAGAGAGCTAACTCTATATATATATATATATATATATATATATATATATATATATTAAGAGAAAGAGAGAGATAGATTGGGTTTTGCGGCCGAGTAAAGCAATGGGCTGAAGGGGGGTTTTGGTTGCCAGGGAATAAGAAAGGTTCTTAGGAATATTTGTTAAAGTAGAAAAAGGAGGGGGGCGGTTCCTGTTTAGGAGCAGCAAGTGAAATCCTACAGTAGCTAATAGTATTAATACTATTAGTATTATATTATTATTATTATTATTATTATTATATTCTAATTTTTTTTTCTTTTCTTTTCTTTCTTTCTTTATAAAATATATATACATATATATATATATATTTGTATATACATATATATATATATATATACTCATAAAAAAATTTATATATTAGGGTATTGCACATCGTTAGGCTAGCAACTGCTCAAGGGATCTCCTACATGGAATAAATTCTGAAAAATTCCTGATGGTCCCACAAGTCCTCTAAGGGCCCGAACACCTAACATAAAAATTATTAAAAATCTATTTCTCCTATTTGGACCTAATTATTACAATTTAATTAATAATTAATAAATAAAAGAGGTATATACGATTTTCTAGGAAGGGGGTTTTACATTCTACCCAACTTATAAAAATTTCGTCCTCGAAATTAAAATTAAGTCACGATAGAATGCAATGATGGTGTAAGATTTGCATTGTTTAAAATACAAGGCTAGGTTTAAAGGGGTGGGCGATGTTGCACGTTGCACATCATAAAAAAAATCCATATGAGCGAAAAATAGGTTTCTTCATGTGTCATGTCCAATGGTGCTCTTTTGCATAAAAGCGTCCAACAATTGGAAAATTGCACAAAGATGAGAATTGGATGATGGGCATGTCTAGGATAAGGGTGTAGAATTTGTAGGAAGGCAGTGACTAGTGACTTGCTCCATTTATCGGAGCACGGTAAGGCGTGTCAAGTGATAACATGTTGTAAACTAAATAAAAGTACCGTGTTCTATTTCTAAGTGGATTCGTGCTAGCCTCAGTCTCACTATCTAAGCCGAGTAGGTCAAATTCTTAGGTGAGGGGTTTTACAATCTGCCGAACTTAAAATAATGTCGTCCTCAAAATTGAAATAAGGCAGAATCGGTTAATCCTTTATGTACAATAAGGCAAGTCAGTCGCAATCTTCTTGCGATAACTAAAATCCTAATCATATCCATTGCAATCACTTCTAGGTTAAGATGACTACTGCTCCAATCAAAATTTAACCTATGGTTATCTCTTCTCACTTTTCAAATTATCCATATCCAAATTTAAATTAATCCATATAATATCTTCAAGGTTTAACTACGCATGTAAATTTTATCTCACGATCTCTAACTGTCATAATCTCCTTTAGAAGTGGTTTGAGTCCAATATATTCCCATTTTTACTTATAAAATTTTGTATGCCTCAACTCTTTAATTCCATTCACATCCTCATTATTTCAAATAGGTCGTCCAACCAAAATTTTAATTCTTAATTCAATTCACCAAATTGAAAAATAATTTAAATGCAGTCCACCAATATTCAAGTATGAGATTCTATATTTATCCTCTAAATTCAAATTGGTGATTCTACCTTCATTGTTCAAAAACTTAACTCATGCACTTAAGGTATAAATATTTGGTCCTCAATATCAATTCATTGATCCTCATCATCTTAGTCATCCTTCTAAATTTCTCAAAATTACAATGGCTTGAACCTCTCCCAATCTAGTTTTACTCGATCATAATCTAAAAGAAATTCCTCCCGAGTTGACAATGCACTACTACCCAACTTAGAATTTACCCACTTATCACCTAAGGCTATATACCTTAAGAAATATCCCTTAATTTATTTACTCATGTCGTTCAATCCTCGAAACTTCAACGCCGATCATATCACATATGATATGTCCTTAATTGCGAAAGAATAATCCTCAAGTATATGATCGGCCTATGGGGTATATCTAGTACTCTCTGTGTATCAAACTTTATACCCAGCACGAGGTTTCGTCTTTCCGAAATAGGGGAAGACGAAGATCAATAATAAAGAGTTCAAGGGCAGCGTAGTAGAATAGAAGTATTGGGGTCAAGGCGTTTAAAGAATTCAATTGGGAATTGTCAAAGCAGTTGTGGATTGAAATCCTATTTTGGTAGTTCCTATTCACATGCTCATATTAGTACGGTCATGTAACCGATACGATATGTCAGACATGTCTAGGACAAGTATATTCGTCTACTAATCACTACATATCTCAATCCACGTAAAGTAGCATTACGAAGGGCGAACCAAGCGCACTAAGGCTAGCTAGACCTTAATACACTGGTTCTGAAATGTATTAGTGTAGTACTCCAATAATACATGTCATGAACAAGCTCGATAAAGAATAAGCTTGCAAAACTAGGCTATAAAAGCAGCATAAGTCAAGGTAGTACAAAGATTATAGATACGCTGGATTATGATGAGAGAAGTTACAAATAATTCAAGTTTGCAAAAACAACACAACATAAGCAACAATAACAAAAGACTCTACAATCTCTACAGTTATCATATTAATTCCTTGTCTAAGTCGATAGTCGACAAAGTAGGGGTATGAGCCTCTAAGTTCTATAGTCTGGATAAACACTATCATCTTATGTTAGCATACAATTACTGCCATTCAGTTACACTTCATCAATGGATCACAAGAGCTATATGATACTAGGTGGTGAGGTATACTACCCAACTTATAAGAATTAACTAATACGGTGACAGTCTTAAGAGGGTCCTACACAATAATCTTGCACATGTAAATAAAACAGAAACTCTCTATTAGGGTATATGAGAAAAAATCTTGGTATTGATTAGGGTATCCTTTTTATGTAGGTAATGGTCATCCTAAGTCTTAGTCATAGCACTTACAAGCAAGTGTCGATGGTAAGGATAGAAGAGTTACTGGCCGTCAAGGAGGAAGGGTCTAACTTGTATCGAGGTGAGGGTACAAATTACACGATTTAAAAGCTAAGGGTTAATCATTGGTCACAATCTACAAAACAACTTAAACTTATCAAGTTCTAACTACCAAGCATAAAAATTTCACACTCAAGGCTACAACTATAAGCCTAGCAAACTATGAGCCCTTAACAAAGAATAAAATTACTTGGCCTACTATCCGAAGTGTCAGATGGCACGAGTTGAAAGATGAAGAGAAAAAACGTAATTAGCCGTCGCAAAATAGCGAGCGTTATGGTCGCAGGGAAACAATATATAAAATAAAGATAGAGGGCTCTAGATAGCATCATGGTTCTCTAAGGGGAGTGGGGTGTTAGTTGCTATGTTCGGGGTATGATCAAGGAAGAAGTGTTGATTACATTCCTCTAGGCTTCCTAGGGTGCTGTCTACTAATAACAAGACAATGATATAAGTTTATAGTTCCAATATCATCTAACTATGAAGGTTAGGTTCAGTCCAAATATTAAATTTTTGGTTTTCTATTGGTTCCTCAATACTAGGGTCAAACGTTATGATAAACTTCTAACTAACTCTAGAAGTGTCTATACTACTCTCAAGTCCTCATAATACATCCGGGGTAATGGTATACCAATCTAAAGATAATGAGTTCTAGGGTTCACTAGATATTCTAAACTTAGTGGTGTGTCTATATTCTCGTTGTATTCTAAATAGGTGTGCTACTCTAATTATCATCTAACAACAGGAACTTCTATATTCTAGGAGAAGACTATACTTAAAGAAATTATTAGGGAAGCACAAGAATCAAGCAGGATGCATTTGTTCAAAATAGAACAGAGAGGAGGAAGATGAATCATAGTCAATTGTGGATGAGATCCTATATTCTAGTCCTAGGTGCAGGCTTGCTCGGCACAGTAACGTAGCCGAGACAATATGCTCTTGACCTGCATGGGCCACCA
This sequence comes from Iris macrosiphon, assembly GCA_036927795.1. Lineage (NCBI taxonomy): Eukaryota > Viridiplantae > Streptophyta > Magnoliopsida > Asparagales > Iridaceae > Iris > Iris macrosiphon. Next base: position 127,974,280 of record JAYESA010000002.1, read on the forward strand.
CAAAAACATGTCACGCCCCAGTCCCAAAAATACGTAGGACTAGGACACGTAAGCATGCCAGCCGCATGGATATGGCAACTCCAATATATGGAAACCAAATCCATACGTACGCTGTAATATGAATATAAAATCCACAAGTGGTATAAAATGAAATACAAGTCACAGGTCAAAATCTAAATCTCATCCACAAAAATCATATAGAAATAAATAACCAGTATCTATGAAACTAGATCTCAACAAGAAGAATCTAAGGATGATAGTTGGGTGGAAACAAATCCACTACCAACTCAAATAGAAAAAAGTAAATACAATATAAGTACAACTCACTCAAACAATATGAGTACCAGCTACCAATCACGGCTCGAAGAGAAGACATCCACGAAGCATCTATATCCTTCCAAATCTGTGCTCCTGCAAATACTCAAGAACAGGTACACCTGGCAGCGGACCAGGTCCTCAGAGGGACATAACAAGTATACTTAAACACATGCCAATAAAGTACTAAAATAAATATCAAAAGGGGTCGCCTAACCGTCTAAGTGAATGCAGTTAAGAACAACTTTCCCCACAAGTGAGCTATCTGGCTGAAAACTGGGATTTGGCATGGTTCTCTTTTGAAGATCCAGGGGCCCAAAGGCACGTCGTCTTTTGAACGGCGGAGGCCCGCCAATGTATATATATGGGTCATCACCACCCGTATCTCCAGTGGAGAATCCGGGCGTCACAGAAAAAGTGCAAAGGAGCTCAAATGCGGTACTTGTTGTTCTCCCCACCCCATGCTCTAAGCATGTCACATCCATGACACGATTTGGTCCATAGCCTATTCTTAGTACCCTAGCCCAATCCTGCAACCAAACAAGTACAAGGATGGGACCACCGTACTATAATAAGCTATGTCCCTGGACCTCTAATAACTGCCAAGTCTACTAGCATGCAAAGTTTCTAACAGCAGTTATCCCTAACGCACGGCCCACACGTACCGATGATCAGTCAATACATGCGTCCGTGATCTATATGAGACTCACAACTCGTGTAAAAATATGTGTCACGGCCAAATGAACCTAATGATACTATATGATAATGGGGTAGTCTCATGTACAGGGTCAATGCAATACATAAGTAAAAACATATCGCGACGTCACCGTCGCGAGCATTTTATATAACAATTAAAATATATGAACTAAGGGCAGAAAATAAAGATGCATGCAACATATGGAATATAAATAACAGTACAATGGCAAGGTATACTTGCCTGGCAAGAACTGCAAAATGTCATGTCCAGATGTCCAATACACAGGACCAGAAGCTATGGCCACAGAACAAATGTCTCCGGATGCTGAAATAAATATCACCAACGTTTCCGGAATGAGCAAAATAGCTAAAAAGCACATCCCTTTCGTCCAATTTGGACACAGGGGCAAAACGGTAATTTCGGGCAAAAGTGGGGTCCACGTGTGGCCCACTTTGCACCGAAAAGCGTGCCGAGAGTAACAGTCTCTAAATGGGATAAACTATGGGTCAAACAACTCTAAATGTCAATACGAACCCAACGGTATGTCCAAATTTGGATTCCGATGAGCCGAACAAAATTTGGTCCAAAAAGTCAACTGTGGGACCCGCCAATTGGCGATCTGGTCAACCGTCTCAGAAATGCGTGAAATTTGGGTCACAGGACCAGCGCGTTACCACGAGTCCAGTGGCGCAAGTTTCGTCGCAATCTGACAATCGTGCACAAAATACTCGCGAGTTCCACAAAAGTGGCGACACGAAATGTGTCCGCGGATACGGTCTGATTTCGGCGCGCACACGCGTCCGAATCAGTCCCCACGAATTTTCACGTGTCCCGTTATGCTGTGTGCACCATTTGGTACACTTGGCACACGGCGGGGCGGTCCCGTTTGGCGGGGCGCGCTCCGATCTCCAACTTTTGGAAAACCGGAAAAAGTGGGTGCGCACAATTTTGTGACGAATATATTTTTGTCCACAGCGACTAATAGCACAAAGTTATAATACAAAAAATAAACTAGGTCATGTAATCTACAGGTATCAAAAGGAATCACCGAATTCGGATCTCTGTGGTGGGAGATACGAACTCGGCAATATGGGTGGTCCATCTGGAATTCTGCGATTGCAGAATTCTGCCTGCTCGTCCAACTTTGGACGCTGTTTTTCACCTAGGGGCACACGTTTTTCGAGGTTGACTACAAAACAAATACTGGAGAGGGTTGAGGGAAGATCATACCTATGAAAACGGAACAGCGTTTGGATGAGCGAGTCAACAGAAAAATACGTCGGAGCGAAGGTGCCTCGAGTGGGAGACTGCAGTTCGCGATGTCGGCGTCGACGGGATGGTTGGATGGCTTGGGGAGGCTTCTCTGGCTGTGGTGACGGCTCTAGATGGGAAGAGGAGGTCTGGGATTTTAGGTTAGGGTTTTAAGAGAGCTAACTCTATATATATATATATATATATATATATATATATATATATATATTAAGAGAAAGAGAGGGATAGATTGGGTTTTGCGGCCGAGTAAAGCAATGGGCTGAAGGGGGGTTTTGGTTGCCAGGGAATAAGAAAGGTTCTTAGGAATATTTGTTAAAGTAGAAAAAGGAGGGGGGCGGTTCCTGTTTAGGAGCAGCAAGTGAAATCCTATAGTAGCTAATAGTATTAATACTATTAGTATTATATTATTATTATTATTATTATTATTATTATTATATTCTAATTTTTTTTTCTTTCTTTCTTTATAAAATATATATACATATATATATATATTTGTATATACATATATATATATATATACTCATAAAAAAATTTATATATTAGGGTATTGCACATCGTTAGGCTAGCAACTGCTCAAGGGGTCTCCTACACGGAATAAATTCCGAAAAATTCCTGATGGTCCCACAAGTCCTCTAAGGGCCCGAACACCTAACATAAAAATTATTAAAAATCTATTTCTCCTATTTGGACCTAATTATTACAATTTAATTAATAATTAATAAATAAAAGAGGTATATACGATTTTCTAGGAAGGGGGTTTTATAATATATATATATATATATATATTTATATATATATATGTATGTTTATATTATATTGTGATAGCTAAGTGTACATAGATATGTATATATCTATATGTATTTATATGTGTAAGTGTATGTTCTATATATATATGTATGTATATGTGTGATAGTTTATATATATAGGTATATGTGATTGCATATGTATATATATATATAAAGTAGAGAGGGTGTATTTATATATATAGAGATGGATATATTCATAGAGGTGTCTGTGTGTGTTTGTTTGTGTATAGTATTTTGAGTAGTGTGCGGTATATTGAGGAGTGCTCGAGCACAACAGGCATAGTGGTAGTAACTTTGAGTTGCTCGAGCTACAGTGCACAGAGAGCTCGTGCACAGGCAAATAGTAGTAGTTTCCAACTGAGCAGTTCAGTATCAGATCTGTACCAGTGCTGCATCTAGCAGCAACAAGTAGTAGTACACTGCAGAGAACTACTGAGAAGTGTACATCAGCAAGCCAGGCACAACACAGTGTAGGAGCACAACAGAGAACCAATTCAGTGCAACTATACTGAAGATCAGCAGCATGTTGCTGTAACAGCTATTCAGCAAAGCATATAACAGTTGGCAAGAATTGAAAAGTTGCAACTGCAGGTGCTGATGCCTGAGTATGCAATGCAACTGCAGTGAGTAGCTCGTGCACAGTTCAGCAGGAAGCACTGCATTGGAGAGCATTGCCAGTTGCAGCAAGGCAGAGAAAAGGTGTAACAGCCAGTTGCAGCAAGGTAGAGAAAAGGTGCAGCAGCCAGTTACAGCAAGGTACCAGCAGGGAGCATTCAAGGCTAATCTAGCTAGGTGTTCAGTCCAGTCAGTATCAGTTTCTATATCAAGTAGCAGTTCAGGCTCATTTTAGTTTCATTTAGTTGGTATCAGGTGGTTTAATGGTTTGTAGTATTATTATATATGTTAGTATGTTAGTATATAGTTAGCTATATATATATATGTACCTGTGTAGATATGTAGTATTAGATATAGTTAGTTAGATAAGTATACTAGTATATATGTTTTATGTTGTTAGTTAGTGGTTTGAGAAATAGTTAGCTAAGTAACTATATGTATCTACGTATACTAGTTTATAATATATGTTAGTAGTTAGTAGGTAGTATATTGATACATAATGCATGTTAGTAGTTAGTTATATTATATAGTTAGTATTAAGGTTTTAGCTATATATTAGTTATACTAATGAGGTTTTGAATTACCTTGGGACGCCAAGGTAATATCAAGGTATTGGGTCGATACTCAAGGTATTGGGTTTGAGTATCAGGATAGGTGTGAGGTAGTACGATACGCATTGGTGCAAGGCCAAGGTATCCTAATTTTATTGATTTGTTATAGTACTATATATATTGACTTATATATATATATAAACTATTATTTTCATATATTGAAACTTGTGTATCTTAGGATACAGTTTTTTGAGTGTCTCTTAGTATCTTAGATTAGTTAGTATAGCTTACTTTTATAGTGTATTGACCTAGTATCTTAGTATTAGACTCTATCAACCTAGAATTAGCCGCTTTGACTTAGAAATGGCTTTATGACATAACATTGCATCAATTTAACTTATTTTTATTTCCAAACATTGTATTGATACAACATACCATATATAGGTTGTGTGACACCAGCTTGGGTATCGAGAGACACACCTTTCTCAGATCTTCAGGCGAGTACATTTGTCTGATAGTTTTTAATTCATAATAGTATATATATGTATTTTCTAGAATTGTATACTTGATTCCGATACAGTAATTTCACGGACTTGTACAACATGAATCCCGTCAGGAGATGTTATCCCCTACCGTGTTCAGCGGGTACTCCTGTACATGTATTTTATCGTGTACATTGGGTATTGATTTATATTTCGTGTTCACACACTGCTTGTGTTCATTTTGCTTATTCGTGTACACCCACTGCTCGTGTTTAGTGGTTATTATATTCGTATACACCCACTGATCGTGTTCAATGGTCATATTCGTGTTCGTAGCGTATCATGATTGGATCCATTGGTATTAGTTGGGGATGGGAGAGTAGGAGTTGATTATGTGATCAAAGCCCCATTATTCATCGTGCATATTTTGATTACATACCTCACTTATAATCGTCTGACCTTATTGATCATGTTCCCCAAACCGATCACATAATGAACTTGTATTCTGAGGCACATTAGTTAGATTACAGTTATTTTATCATATTGCAGATATTTATATTGTTATTATATATTCTCGTATATTACATGTATACCTATTGTTCATTCATTCATATATTTAGTGATCTTGTATTTCATTTCTATTATCTGTTTATATGCTCGATTATGTTATTGAAACTGCTTTCAGAGGTATGTACTTCGCTCTAATCCTTACTGTATATTTTTTTCAGATGATTGGCTTTTAGAGCAGTGTCACATATTCTACGGGCCTCAGGACGACATACCTTTAGAGGATACTCTTGTAGACCAGGAGGACTTAGTTCCAGAGCTCGAGGAGGTCAAGTTATTTGTGTTGGCTTTGTATTAGACTATTATATTTATGGAGATTTATAGTTTGTATATTATTTCAGATTGTGGATTGTATCTTGTATCTTTCCTTCGCTATTCCATTCGTGCTTTTATCTTCCTTAGTTTGTTTTGTGATTGAGTTTAGTTCTATTTGTGAGATACCATATTGTTCCTCTGTTTGGCGTTGAGATGATTGACAGGTACCATATTATATTGTTGAGATGTTAGATAGTTAGAAATAACCCAGACAACGTTCAACCGCCGATGCTGCAGCGTAGGCTAGGCGTAACCACGTACTCGTGTCCGAATATCCGAGTGCGGGTCATGTCATGACCCGCACCCGGTTTAGGGGCACGAGTGCGTGGGTACGTCCAGCCTACGCCGCAGCATCGGCGGTAGAACGCTGTCTAGGTATTGATACTATCTAACTAATGTCACGCAAATATCCAATCTCCATTAGGAGGCACGGATGACACAAATAGATAAACATATACTCAATCACAGGATTACAGCACGATAAGATTTCGAAAAAGAAATTTAAAATTAACACAACACAAGTCCACAAGAAAAAGCTTAACTTAACCATATCCCAGAATCATCAAAATGCCGGAGACAAATCCGGTACCAAATAGTCTACTTAAGAACTAACAATGAATAATAATTCTGACTAGACCTTCCAGAATCAACTACTATCAAGTCTGCAGCTACTCACCATAAGTGTCGGACAGCGGTCCTCTAAGGCATAGTCTGGAAAAATATTTCCAGTCAGGAAGGAGCAAAGCACAATCTCAAATAACAGTTCCATTAATTGATAATGTCTATAATACAATAAAACATGTCATGCTAGCTACTGAGAAGACAGTGAAAATAGATGAAATGGCAATTTTTAAGAGAGACAGGCAATGTAAAGAGGCAGGTAATAGGCAATTATGATATAGTCAGTGCATGTATGGAAATAAAAGAACAAGGAATAGTATCATATACGGGTGATGTAGTATATGATTTAAAATAGGGAACTGTAATCTATTCTAGGTGTTTGAAATAGTAGTTTCAAAATGTGATCGGCTTGGGACATGTACAATTGCTACAGTCTGGCTAATCATACGTAGGGGTATGATTAACACCAATAATATAAACTTGTACGATAGGTATTTGATCACATTTCTCACTAGCAATTTCCCCGCCCCCAACTAGTACTGTGGATCCAGTCATGACACGTCACGATACACGAGCAAGTCAAGTCTATCATGTACAATGTTTAATATCAATGTCTAATTATCAATGTCTAATTATCAATGTCTAATTTCAATGTCAATGTCGTGTATAATGTCAATACGATAATCAATGTAACATCTCATGACTGCAGATCCAAGCTATACTAGTCCGTGTAACACAGTGTCGAAGATTCAGATGTAACATTTCATGATTTTTGAATTTATAGAAATTATCAAGAATTGGAAATTTTCAGAGAATGTACTTGCCTTGGGTCCTTAGCTGGTATTTATGGATGTCCTGTTCCAGAGTATCCCCTGGTAAACCAACAGTCCTATAAACACATCACAATTATAACACTTGTATCAGAAGCTATCCTACACTTGTATCAGAAGCTATCCTAACACACAGTCAAAACACTGGCCTCAGGGCCATGCCAGGCAGGGCACTAGTCAGCTAGGGTCACCTAGTAGGGATAAAACACATTACCTATTTAATCATTAATACCTATCATATATATATACCAATTAAACATACTGTTAATAATTAAACATAATACATATATATTGTTATTCCAAAGTATACAAAATAGGTATAACTGTATGTACATAGTGGAAATATATTTTATTTATGTGAAAAAAAATATACATCACTCATATATATATAAACTAATATACATGTACCAAAATACATATATATATTTAATGAAACACACATACTATACACCAAAAATACGTTTATACATATATATACTAATAAAACATTTTCATATATCATTTATATTTATATATACATATACCAATACAAAAATATATATATATATATATATATTTATACCAACAATAATAACTATACTATATACATTAACATATTTATACCAAGAATATTAATTTAATATATATTTTACCAATATATAATTTATACCAAAAATTACATATATATATAGGTTTGTACATATACCAAAACATGTATGCTATATACAAACAGAGAAAATACACTATACAGTTAATTATTAATAAAATAAATAATATACATTTATACATTTATAGCAAAAATACGTATTTGCTTTTATTTACTAGATATCTCGTATATATATAAAATAACCGATATATATACATATACAATATATATATATATCAATTTAATCACACCTACTAGAATACATATATATATATATAATCATACTTAAATATATATACATTAATTATACACATTAATTAATATCTACAATACATATACTAATTTTTCACATTAATTAAATAGATAAACTTTACATTAATTACATTAAGTATAATACTATACATTATATTAAGTATAATACTATACATTACATTAAGTATAATACTATACATTACATTAAGTATAATACTATACATTATATTAAGTATAATACTATACATTATATTAAGTATAAAGGAGGGAATGAGGAAGAAGGGGAACTTACAGTGGTGGTAGTGTAGATGATGGTGGTGGTAATAATGGCCGCGGGCTCGACGTGGATGGGGGTGCCGGAGTCGCCGGACGGTCGAGGAGCAGTGCGGCTCGGGAACAGTAGGTGCGGGGGCTCTCGGGAAGAGGCCGGGGAGCAGGAATTGATGGCCGCCGGTGAGTCGGGAAGTGCTCGGCCGGAGGAGTCGGCCTGGGCTGAACACCGGAGACAGGTTGAACAGGATGGGAGGAGTTGAGAGGAGGGGAACTCGGCTTGGTCGCCGGAGCACAAGTCGGCGGTAGAGGAGAGCACAGCGGAAGGAGGAACAAGGAGGAGGAGTAGTCGGCTCCGCCGGCTGAGGGTGGTGGTGACTCGTGAGGCGGAGGGAGTCGTAGCGGCGTCGAGGTGGAGCGCCGGCGCCGGAGTGCAGTCAGCGGGGTCGGGTTCTGCTTGATGGGGTCGGCTGCCAGCGGCCGCCGGAGCACTGAGGGCCGCCGGGTTGGCCGGGTTCAGAAGATGGGGAGGGATGAACAGTACACATGGTTCTCCCCCCCCTTTTTGAATTCAAATTCAAAAAGGAAAAAACAAGGAAGAAGAAGAAGGAAAAAGAAGAAAATAGGAGAAGAAAGGAAGAAGGAGAAGAAAGTGGGAAGCCTACGTTGGAGAGAGGAGGAGCTTGGGGAATTTTTTGGAGGCTTGTGAGGAGGTGGGGTTTTCTAGGTTGCCTAGGGATTAGGGTTTGAGGGTACAAGGCATTTAATAGGAAGAGAGAGGGTGTGATGGAGGGTTGTGATGGGCCAATTTCAAATTAATGGCTAGGATTGAACATGAGGAAATTATTCATGGGGGATGAGGGTTCTTAATTAAAATTAATAGGCTCCCTCATTGATTAAAATAATTAGGTGTTGGCACCTACAATTGAATAATTGCAACTTAGCCCCTTAAATTTGGGAAATTGCACAAACACATGAAATGACGAAAATAGGGCGGGCGATTCGGGGTCCGATATTTTGTAGGGTCAGGGGGCACTGTAAGATGGGTATGGGCTGAATTTGCAGCGCACTGAAAATAAATTGGGATTTTAAATTCAGATAAAATGGTATCCTCAAATTAAATAGAAATAAAATGCAAGTTGTGTTCAACAATTAATTAGGAGTACTTGGGGTCAAAATCAGATCAAGTCATCAATACCAATATTGAAGAAGACTCAGAACAGAACATTACCCTAATTTGGGCCGCACGAAAAATAGGTCAAGATGGCCTCCAATTTTCGATTGGAACGCACAACGATACAAAATAGGAAATAAAAAATAGCGTCCGCGACGATTTTTGTGCGGCTAGAAACAATGCACAAGGAGCAAAATTATGAGTTGCAAAAATAGTAGAATGGAAGGCGGGCATGTCTAGAGCAAGATTGTGAAATTTGTTGGAAGACAAAAGTCTGGATAGTGCTCCAAATATCGAAGCAAAGACAATGCGCAAAATATTAAATAAAAATACAGTAATTAATTATAAACACCAAGAATTAAATTCTAAATAAAATAATAAAATCCAGAATTCTATAATTCGGACAAGGGTTCGTCTACTGGGCTTCTAGGTCTAGTCTGCTAGCTAAAATAAAATAATTTAACACTGCATTTAATTATATATTTAATTATACATCGCACAAAATTTATTTAAATCAAATACACTATCATGCAATTAATTAATTATAACTACAATAATATTAAATATTGAAAAAAATTCGAAAATACCCCTGTTTTCAGAATGTGGTAGTGACAAGTCTACCCACCTTAAAAGAATTTTGTCCTCGAAATTTAAGATCCTCAAAGTAGCATTAAATCGTACACACTAATATTCCCTCAATTAAATTCATTAACCACGAATAATCCACAAGGTCTTTTCACAATTTCAAAATTTTAAAATTATTGCATAACCTGAAAATCCTCGAAATAAAATCAAAGTCCATTTATCGAAAATTTCCTGAAATTTTTAGTTACTAATTCAATACTCGGAATTTAATATCCACTCCTCAAATTACTCAACAATATGATATTTAAGGGTTCTTCAAATGTGACATCCAAATATAAAGTTCTAAAATTCATAACTTGCGATTAAATAAATACATTGATAAATCTCCCAAAATTTTCAAATTTTAATAATCAATTTAATCACATCAAAATCTTCCTGGGATTTATACATCATAAATTCCGTCATGTTAAATTCTTGACCCTTTATTTAAATCAATGTTTATCCTCGAATTTTTTTTTTTAAAAAAAAAAATCCTCGATGGTTTTATTTATGTATTTATTCCCATCAAAATTAAATTCCTTAAATCATATAATCATGAACTACTCCATATTGTTATTTCAGAATAAATTCTTTCAAAAATTCTATAAATAGCATATCCCTAAAAATCTTCAAAATAAATCAAATCCCATTCTTATCACAATATTCTCCAAAATTTTAAGTTAATAACGAAATACAAGAATTTAACATTCAATCCTCTAATTGAACTCTAATCAATGCATATTTCAAAAATTGAATCTCGTCCCAAATTTGAATTTAACACTAATCCATTTGTGTTCTTATTCCTCGATTTTTTTTCACATAATATGTAACGATGTAATACTTATGAAACCTCCAATACAATATTCAATATATAAGTTCACAACTTGCAGTCCAATAAATATATCGATGGCCTTCTTAAATTCCTCAAATTTAATGGTAAATTCAATCATTTCATAATCTTCTTACAAATCAATAATTTAACAAAACTTCAATTATGCCATATTAAATTCCCAACTCTTTATTTAATTTAATATTTTTCCTCAAAATTTAAGGCACCTTGTCTCTCTTTGTCAAGTCATAACCTCTTCGTTGATCTTTACTACAGTTAAATCCTCAACAATCAAAGTCTAAGAGAATTCTACCTACAACCATTCAACAAGCAACCTAAGGGAAATATGTATGATCATGGTGTCTTTTGTCATGGTATTTCAGTCTCCGTATCAGGGGTACTATTAACTACATTATAACAAGAATTCATGCATACAGCTACGGTACTAAGGTATCAATCAATCAGAAGACAAAAAACATGAGGAAAGAAAATAAAGAATCTGCTAACATATCACTTGCAATATCTTCTATCTCTAACCTAATCATAGGTCAAATGATGCATGGAAAGTTTGATACCTCTATCTCTTTAGGTACCACACTCTACTACAAGCATACTCACTACTAGCTTCCTTGCCTACTGCAATAGTTGATACTAGTTATTCTTATCACTCAAGTGCATATCAATTGCAACACACTATACTAAGTACTGCTCTCTCTAATACAATCCTAGATTGACACCCAAGTCAGTTGGCAGTGAGATCTCAATCATACTCAAGTCATCAGATCCTTACACATGCATCTTACCTACTTATATTATAATATATCTCTCTCATTATAAGATTTTATCCTCAAATAAAATTCCTCAAAAGTAACTCCTTGAATAAAATTTAAAGTAAATGCATACACTTTCCTCAAGGTCAATTATTTAAATACTGAATGAAACTTAATCACTAAAAGACCCTTACAGACTTGTCTGTGTTCATCAAATTGAATCTGAATTCCTCAAAAATAAAATTTTAATAACCATATTTCAACTCCTCAATTTCAAAATTTCGCAATTCATTGAAATCTTCAAAATAAGATTTTAATAACATACTATCTCAACCTCTCAATTTCTAAAATTTGAAATTTACTTTCAATCTTCAATTAAAAATTTTTAAATCCACCTTCTGTAGTCCAATAGCTCTAATGTTTAATCATTTTTACTGTCCTCATTGACGGCATCATCAAATAGTACCATAAATCAGTCTGCAATTTATCTTGATATGAAATCCAACCCTACTAGGAAACCAAAATCCTAATTTAATACCTAATCAATAACAACAAGCAAATTCAACATCAATAAGTGAGAATGGACGGAACAAAGGAATGATTTAAATTAGAAATTTTAACAAGGAATCCTTAGAGAATAGGAGCTCAAAAGAACTGGATTGAGGACGGAAGGTATCTTTAATGCTAGTAAAGAAAAGAAGCGATGGAACAAAGTCCTGGAATAACAGAAATAGATAAGTCTTGAGATGGTACTTTAAGAACCAATTTAAGATACAACCTGATAATCATATACGTCTGCCAGAAATCATGACACACAGAATTCTCGCCACGCCAGTAAGCATAAATGCGATAAACGACAGGTTCCTTAACTAAGGTATGCAACTCTATAATCATGTCATCTAGAATCCTCACCACGCCAACCGGTATGGCTGCGAGAGACTCTAAGTTTCATAACTACAGTATGTACATCCAAGTCTGGTTCCTACGTTCTCGTCACAACAGCTAGAATGGCTGCGATAAACTCTAGGTTCCATAACCAAAGTAGACGTTTTACCTTTCTCACTGTCCTCATCAATATATGTTATCAGATGATACCATAAATTCTAGTCCGTAAAATTCATCTCAATATGAAATCAAAACTCCATAACGACACCAAGAATTAAAGTTAACAACTGGTCAACAAGAATCAAACTTAATATCAATAAGTGAGGACGGACGAAAACAAGGAGGAAGGATTTAAATTGGAATTTATAATGAGATTCTCAAGGGTCGTCCCAGGAATCTCTCAAATAATTTGTGATTGAGTATCCTCTCTCATCCTAGTATCCTATGTCCTATATCCTATAGCAGGCACGCAATAGTGTAACAAAGATGCCACACTACTACGACATCGCACAACTTGCGAAGTCTGACCTGCATGGGCCACCACTAAAAACGTGTCACGACCCGCACCCGGTTTAGGGGCACGAGTGCGTGGGTACGTCCAGCCTACGCCGCAGCATCGGCGGTAGAACGCTATCTAGGTATTGATACTATCTAACTAATGTCACGCAAATATCCAATCTCCATTAGGAGGCACGGATGACACAAATAGATAAACATATACTCAATCACAGGATTACAGCACGATAAGATTTTGAAACAGAAATTTAAAATTAAACACAACACAAGTCCACAAGAAAAAGCTTAACTTAACCATATCCCAGAATCATCAAAATGCCGGAGACAAATCCGGTACCAAATAGTCTACTTAAGAACTAACAATGAATAATAATTCTGACTAGACCTTCCAGAATCAACTACTATCAAGTCTGCAGCTACTCACCATAAGTGTCGGACAGCGGTCCTCTAAGGCATAGTCTGGAAAAATATTTCCAGTCAGGAAGGAGCAAAGCACAATCTCAAATAACAGTTCCATTAATTGATAATGTCTATAATACAATAAAACATGTCATGCTAGCTACTGAGAAGACAGTGAAAATAGATGAAATGGCAATTTTTAAGAGAGACAGGCAATGTAAAGAGGCAGGTAATAGGCAATTATGATATAGTCAGTGCATGTATGGAAATAAAAGAACAAGGAACAGTATCATATACGGGTGATGTAGTATATGATTTAAAATAGGGAACTGTAATCTATTCTAGGTGTTTGAAATAGTAGTTTCAAAATATGATCGGCTTGGGACATGTACAATTGCTACAGTCTGGCTAATCATACGTGGGGGTATGATTAACACCAATAATATAAACTTGTACGATAGGTATTTGATCACATTTCTCACTAGCAATTTCCCCGCCCCCAACTAGTACTGTGGATCCAGTCATGACACGTCACGATACACGAGCAAGTCAAGTCTATCATGTACAATATTTAATATCAATGTCTAATTATCAATGTCTAATTATCAATGTCTAATTTCAATGTCAATGTCGTGTATAATGTCAATACGATAATCAATGTAACATCTCATGACTGCAGATCCAAGCTATACTAGTCCGTGTAACACAGTGTCGAAGATTCAGATGTAACATTTCATGATTTTTGAATTTATAGAAATTATCAAGAATTGGAAATTTTCAGAGAATGTACTTGCCTTGGGTCCTTAGCTGGTATTTATGGATGTCCTGTTCCAGAGTATCCCCTGGTAAACCAACAGTCCTATAAACACATCATAATTATAACACTTGTATCAGAAGCTATCCTAACACACAGTCAAAACACTGGCCTCAGGGCCATGCCAGGCAGGGCACTAGTCAGCTAGGGTCACCTAGTAGGGATAAAACACATTACCTATTTAATCATTAATACCTATCATATATATATACCAATTAAACATACTGTTAATAATTAAACATAATACATATATATTGTTATTCCAAAGTATACAAAATAGGTATAACTGTATGTACATAGTGGAAATATATTTTATTTATGTGAAAAAAAATATACATCACTCATATATATATAAACTAATATACATGTACCAAAATACATATATATATTTAATGAAACACACATACTATACACCAAAAATACGTTTATACATATATATACTAATAAAACATTTTCATATATCATTTATATTTATATATACATATACCAATACAAAAATATATATATACATATATATATTTATACCAACAATAATAACTATACTATATACATTAACATATTTATACCAAGAATATTAATTTAATATATATTTTACCAATATATAATTTATACCAAAAATTACATATATATATAGGTTTGTACATATACCAAAACATGTATGCTATATACAAACCGAGAAAATACACTATACAGTTAATTATTAATAAAATAAATAATATACATTTATACATTTATAGCAAAAATACGTATTTGTTTTTATTTACTAGATATCTCGTATATATATAAAATAATCGATATATATATATATATACAATATATATATATCAATTTAATCACACCTACTAGAATACATATATATATATATATAATCATACTTAAATATATATACATTAATTATACACATTAATTAATATCTACAATACATATACTAATTTTTCACATTAATTAAATAGATAAACTTTACATTAATTACATTAAGTATAATACTATACATTATATTAAGTATAATACTATACATTACATTAAGTATAATACTATACATTACATTAAGTATAATACTATACATTATATTAAGTATAATACTATACATTATATTAAGTATAAAGGAGGGAATGAGGAAGAAGGGGAACTTACAGTGGTGGTAGTGTAGATGATGGTGGTGGTAATAATGGCCGCGGGCTCGACGTGGATGGGGGTGCCGGAGTCGCCGGACGGTCGAGGAGCAGTGCGGCTCGGGAACAGTAGGTGCGGGGGCTCTCGGGAAGAGGCCGGGGAGCAGGAATTGATGGCCGCCGGTGAGTCGGGAAGTGCTCGGCCGGAGGAGTCGGCCTGGGCTGAACGCCGGAGACAGGTTGAACAGGATGGGAGGAGTTGAGAGGAGGGGAACTCGGCTTGGTCGCCGGAGCACAAGTCGGCGGTAGAGGAGAGCACAGCGGAAGGAGGAACAAGGAGGAGGAGTAGTCGGCTCCGCCGGCTGAGGGTGGTGGTGACTCGTGAGGCGGAGGGAGTCGTAGCGGCGTCGAGGTGGAGCGCCGGCGCCGGAGTGCAGTCAGCGGGGTCGGGTTCTGCTTGATGGGGTCGGCTGCCAGCGGCCGCCGGAGCACTGAGGGCCGCCGGGTTGGCCGGGTTCAGAAGATGGGGAGGGATGAACAGTACACATGGTTTCCCCCCCCCTTTTTGAATTCAAATTCAAAAAGGAAAAAACAAGGAAGAAGAAGAAGGAAAAAGAATAAAATAGGAGAAGAAAGGAAGAAGAAGAAGAAAGTGGGAAGCCTACGTTGGAGAGAGGAGGAGCTTGGGGAATTTTTTGGAGGCTTGTGAGGAGGTGGGGTTTTCTAGGTTGCCTAGGGATTAGGGTTTGAGGGTACAAGGCATTTAATAGGAAGAGAGAGGGTGTGATGGAGGGTTGTGATGGGCCAATTTCAAATTAATGGCTAGGATTGAACATGAGGAAATTATTCATGGGGGATGAGGGTTCTTAATTAAAATTAATAGGCTCCCTCATTGATTAAAATAATTAGGTGTTGGCACCTACAATTGAATAATTGCAACTTAGCCCCTTAAATTTGGGAAATTGCACAAACACATGAAATGACGAAAATAGGGCGGGCGATTCGGGGTCCGATATTTTGTAGGGTCAGGGGGCACTGTAAGATGGGTATGGGCTGAATTTGCAGGGCACTGGAAATAAATTGAGATTTTAAATTCAGATAAAATGGTATCCTCAAATTAAATAGAAATAAAATGCAAGTTGTGTTCAACAATTAATTAGGAGTACTTGGGGTCAAAATCAGATCAAGTCATCAATACCAATATTGAAGAAGACTCAGAACAGAACATTACCCTAATTTGGGCCACACGAAAAATAGGTCAAGATGGCCTCCAATTTTCGATTGGAACGCACAACGATACAAAATAGGAAATAAAAAATAGCGTCCGCGACGATTTTTGTGCGGCTAGAAACAATGCACAAGGAGCAAAATTATGAGTTGCAAAAATAGCAGAATGGAAGGCGGGCATGTCTAGAGCAAGATTGTGAAATTTGTTGGAAGACAAAAGTCTGGATAGTGCTCCAAATATCGAAGCAAAGACAATGCGCAAAATATTAAATAAAAATACAGTAATTAATTATAAACACCAAGAATTAAATTCTAAATAAAATAATAAAATCCAGAATTCTATAATTCGGACAAGGGTTCGTCTACTGGGCTTCTAGGTCTAGTCTGCTAGCTAAAATAAAATAATTTAACACTGCATTTAATTATATATTTAATTACACATCGCACAAAATTTATTTAAATCAAATACACTATCATGCAATTAATTAATTATAACTACAATAATATTAAATATTGAAAAAAATTCAAAAATACCCCTGTTTTCAGAATATGGTAGTGACAGGTCATAACATAGTCTAAAATGCATGGGACCAGAGATGTATTGAACGAATGGAATCTGGAATGCATAGGGCCAAAGATGCATGGAATGGATGGAGTCTAGAACGTATGGGGCCAGAGATGCATGAAACACTTGGAGTCTGGAACACATGGGGCCAGAGACGCATGGAACTCATAGAAAGCTTTGTCTTACATACACGTGGCCATGTACGGTTGTATTGTGTGAGACTCGTCTCACTATTGCATATTTTTCGTGTTCATATCTTGTACATGTATGTTATTATTGTATATTGCATCCCGTATATTTTTTTGATTTCTCTAGATGCTCTCATGTAATTTCTAGATTTATGCATAGTGTTAACCACCCTAGATATATAACCCCTATTTTTCTCTCTCTTCCCCATTCTTTCACTTTTCCTCTCTTTTTATTTCTTCTTATTTTCTCCCCCCTTCTTCCTAGCCGAGAGTAGCCTTGGACCGGTCCCCTTCCCTTTCCTTGGTAGTAGTGGTAGTAGTTAGTGGTTGTTTTAGGCAAGTACATCTTGCCAATGATGGAGAACTTGTATTTTATATTATTGTGAATTTCTTGTATTTTTTTAGTCTATATTGTGCTATATGAACTCCTATACATTTTTATTTCTTGGTATTTTTGATTTTGATGGCTTGGTTGGTGTGAGCACCCTGATTTTTATATAGGGTTAGTTCGGTAATTAACTTTTTTTATTTTAAATATTTAATCGATAATTAATTAAACTTTGGAAACCAACCATCATGGTTTTAATATCTTGAGTACAACACTAGCCTTTCCCTTCCAATCAACCTAGCATGCTCGACTTAGACGAGTCAAATTAGGCTTTTGCCAAAACTATCACTTACAAATTCATAATCCCATACCTTGTTTTGATTGCACAACTTTCGCGACACAATTACGAGAAAACGATGATTAATTAACCCTTTTGTCATGGCGTACAATTTTAACATGCCACCCCAACCCATTGCTTCCAACTAAATCCATACTATGAGCCTAACTGGTCATATTACGCGTATGACACTCGAGTTGCGTTATTCGAACCCCTACATGCTTCCAATATAATATTAAGTAGAAAATAGAATTTATGGATTTATTTAATTAATTTAATATTCATTCATATGTAGTAAATACCTTTTGAATTGATATAAATTTGGCGGTAATTATTTGTTGGAGGAAATATAAATTTCGTAAATTTTTTTCCAAGTGCCTAACTATTTTTGGAAATTTTCTATATATAATTATGAATAAATAAAAAAGAAAATAAAAAGGAATAAAATAAAAACCCATTAACCCAAACCCAAACCTATTAACCCGAAACCAAAATCCTAACTAATCTACCCAGACCCTCACCCGTAATTCCTCCCCCATCTCTCTCCATATATATATATATATATATATATATATATTGTAAACCCTCTCGACCAGATTTCAGTATTTTTAGGATTATTTTTAACAATTTAGGATTTATGGTAATATTTTAATTTATTTTGCTTACATATCCTATTCTTTTGTGCACCTGTCCATCACCGAATTATTTGGAGCTTTACCTTGACTGTTATCCCCGAACAAAGTTCACATACCTCTCATAAACATGCTAGTCTATTATTCTGCACTTTGTGCAACTCCCAGATACTCTGTTTTGTGCCTCATTTTAGATGCACAAATATCGTTACAAATGTACGTATTTAAATTCCCAGATCTGTACCCGCCTCTGTACCAATAGGGATTTGAGGTCCAACATGCACCTGTTTTGCCCAAACAAAAATACATTAATATTCTACACTGAGTATACTACATTTAGTATATTGACACCGCATTAAAATTTTGACCCTACCTGTCTCTAAATAATTAGAGAACACCGTGCGTAGTATTTATTAATTAATAAATACGATGGCCCGTATCACCCAAGAAAACCAGGCCCAGCCCCTGCCCAGGTTCACCCCCACCCCCTCAGGACCCTCCCACAGCTTTCCCCTTCAATTCTGTGAATTTTAGCATTTTCAGGAATCAGGTGTTTTTCCCAGACAACTTCGTAATTGTGCAATTTCCCAAAATAGGACCTTTACACAATTTATGAAATTACAGGGACTTTTCTGTAAATTTATAGTGTGAGGTGTCACCCCCTCATTGGCCGGTGAACCTGCACCGTCCATTTGGAGGCGGGACCCACCGAAAAATATCCTGTAAATATCCTGATTATGAAATTACCAATTTACCCCTAATTTAATTTCTATAAAAGAAATCCAAAGAAAAACCCAAACCCTAACCCTACCGTCAGCCGACCGCCCCCGCCCGCCGGAGTAGCTCCGACCTTTTCCCCCGCAGGCCTCAACCTCCTCCTCCTCCTCCTCCACTCAGCCCTTCTTTCCTCCCCCCCGGTCGACTTCCTCCGCCACTCGCCACCACCACCATCATCATCACCACCACCCCTCTTCTCCTTCCCCGACTTCGTCTTCCTCGACTCCGGCCGTCCCGCTCAGGCCACCATCCGATCGCCTGTGCGTCCCCCGACCGCCTGTGCGTCCCCCGCCGGAGATCTCTCCTCCGCCCATCATCTCCTTCCCGACCTTCCTGTGCATAGCCACCCCGACCCCGATCCCCGCCGTCCTCTTTCTCCCCCGCTGGCCTCAATAGCAGCCACCCGACCCCCCTGAGCTCGCCACTCGCCACCCTCGACTTCTCGACGAACTCCTCCCCCCCCCCGCCGGCCTCGACAGCAGCCATTCCGAGTCTTCTCTCCCTTCCTCCCTGAACCGCTGCGGCCCGCGACCGACCGGAGCCGATCCCCCTCCGCCTGACTCGACCGAGCAACCCCGCTGCTCTCGGCTGAGCCATGCTCCTCTCCTTCCCCGAGTTTACCTCCTTCTCCCCAAGCCAGCCTCGCCGGAGTCCAGTCTCGCCGGAGACTCCTCGACCAGGGACCCCACGACGTTCTCGTCCACCCGTCCCTCCCTGAGCAGCCCTCGACTCCCCCACTACTGTGAGCCCGACCTCAACGAGCAGCAGTCTCCCCTCTCCCAGCCGCCTCGCCGTGCCCCGATCCGTCGACTCCTCCCTGCTCACCTCCTCTCGCCGGACCACCCATCACCACCACCTGTCCTCCTCTGGCGACGCCTTGAGCCGCCGGGGCTTCGCTGGACTCTGACCAGGACACGGCGAAACCCAGGACACGACGAAATCGGGACACAGCGGCCAGGACACAGCACAGTGACCGGACACAGGAAAATTCAGTTTCCACGGAGCCCTGTTCAGGTAACCCGTTCTTTCTCCTTGTTGTTCCATTTTTCATTCTGTCAGTTATGACACGTAGGCTATGTAATCCTCTCGATGCCTGTACAACCCGCTCGGTGCATCGCATCCTGTGGCGATCGCGAATCGCGATCCAAAAATAGGAAAAATAATGCCCCATTTTCACCCGAAACTGAGTACGCCCCGCCAAACGGGACGACTTGGTCGCACGCGGTCTTCACCGAAACGTGCGCGCCGCTGATACGGACGTGCGGGATTTCACAGAAGTTGATTTGGATGTGCGTGCACACCGGAATCAACGCGTATCCGCCGACAACGTCCCGTATCCGTCTGTTCTGGAACACGCTGTAACTTTGTGTATACACGTCGGATCGAAACGAAACTTGCGCCATCGGACTCATAGCAATACGCTGGTCCTGTGATCCAAGTTTGGTTTGATTCTGAGAATGTTGACAAAATTCCGTATCGTGGGCCCCACAGGCTCCACTTGACGGGCAATTTTGTGATCGGCACATCAGAATCCAGTTCTGGATATTCCGTTAGATTCGTATCGACGTTCTGGACTTGTTGACACTAAGTTTGGAAAATTTGGATACCTTTGACCCTGACACATTTTTCGGTGCAAAGCGGCCCACATGTGGACCCCGATTTGACCAGAAACTGTCATTTTTGCCCCTGTGTCCAAATTGGACTTAAGGGCAGGCGTTTCTAGCTATTTGATATTTTTTGAGACTGATAGTGATGTTTATTTCAGCATCCGGAGACTTTCCTTTTGAGGTCATAGTTTCTGACACATGGTATTTGACATCTGGACGTTATATTTTGCAGCTCTCTTGCCAGAAAAGTATATCTTGCCTTGTTGTACTGTTTAAATTCAGTTATTATTAGTTATATATTTATTTATTTAAAAAAATATAAATGTGCACGTCCAAGAAAACTCGGGTGCAGTCAACGAAGGCGTTGACGTTAGGACTTGTGTCTGACCTAGTGTCTAGTAGACCCACCTAAAAGTTGTGAAGTTATTGATATAACTTTTCAGGCCTTGACACGTATCATTACACGTCACAGAGTGAGTTTATGTAGGGATGCGTGCCTCATGCGCGACTGGCCATCAGTGTGAGCAACACGTGTAACGGTATGTAGCTTAGTTATTTATTTTATTAAGACTTGCATCATAGTAGGAGGTGTCAACGTCGTTTTTACGACTTGTACATCTATCTTGGGCGGGGAAGATACTAGTAGACATATGGGACACCCCCTCCTTGAGTCTTTTATCCTTCGTACCATGCTCCTCGGATATGGTCGATTGCAGAGCTACCCGTGTGTCCGGGGGCATATGACACATATACTAGCCAGTCATGACGATTGGTGAATTACGTCAACATATGTCAAGCTTACACATTCCCATGCGTACTACAAGGTCTTTACATTACATTCACTTAGATGGTTAGCACACCCTATATTTATTTATTTATTCAGTATTTACATACATGGCATGTTATTTTTCTGTATCTTGTTATGTCCCTCTGAGGACCTGGTCCCTTTCCAGGTGTAGATGTTTCTGAGTATTTGCAGGAGTGCAGATCCGGACAGGTTACATATATTCCGAGGAGGTCTTCTCTTCGAGCCTCGTGATTTTCAGATGCTGTTCTTATATGGTGTGTATCTGGTTCCTTTTATATTCTATTTCGGCAGTGGATTTGTTTTCATCCGACTGTCATTCTTTAGATACTCTGTATTGAGATCTAGTTACCTGGTTATTGGTTATTCATATATATGTGATTTCTGTGGATGAGATTTAGATATTACCCTGTGACTTGTGATTAGTTTTACCACTTATGAATTATTGTTCATTATACAGCGTACGCTTGTATTATGGTTTCCATATATTGGAGTTGCCATATATACAGGCGGCTGGCATGCTTACGTGTCCTAGTCCTACGTATTTTGGGACTGGGGCATGACATATATATATATATATATATATATATATATATATGTTAAACCCCAACCCTAAACCACACCACCTCGCCATCACCCACGCCTCCACCCAGGCGACCACCCTGACCCCTCGTCGACCACCGTTGCTACGCCGAACCACTACAGCAGCGTCGCCCGCAGCATTTCCCGCAGAGCCGCTGCGCCTAGCAACAACAGCAGCCGCCGCAGATCCGTCCCCGTGCGCACAGCAGTAGGCATGTGCGCCCCCCTTCACACGGAGTTTTCTTCCTCCTTGCTCGTCCGTTTCGTGTCCCATCTTTGCTGGTATGTTCACAACCTAACCCCCTAGGATTTTCTTCAAGTGAAACGAATTTAGGCCCCCTGGTTTGATCGAAAAATCGACCGGAAGTTGGCTGAAAAACTGTTCAAAAGCAGTTCAGAAATTCAGTCATAGTACCCCTATTCATATCCAATTTTCTACCATCTCGTTAATTATTTTTAAAATATAATTGAAAGGACTTATTTATAATATAACCAAAATTTTTACTATTTTTATTAGTTTGCTTTGATGGTTAAATTATTCTGATTCCAAAACGACCAAAAACTTCTTTTTAAAATACCAAAAATCTCTAATACGGGATACGTTCCGCCAAACGAGGCCACCTCATAGCGTGCGAATTACACCAAAAGGTGCGTAACATAAACGCGGACGTGTGGACTTTCGCAAAACTTGATTTGGACGTGTGTGCACGCCAGAATCAACACGTATCTACCAAAAAATATCGTATCGGCCTATTTTGACACCTCACCATAACTTCGTGTGTACTCGTCTATTCGCAACAAAACTTGTGTCATTGGATTCGCAGCGTTACGCTGGTCCTGTGACCCAAGTTTGGTTCGAATCTGAGAATGTTGACGAAATACCGTTTCGTGGGCCCCACGGTTCCACAAGACGGATGATTTCGTGATCGGCTCATCAAAATTAAGTTTCGGTCGTTCCGTTGGGTTCGTATCATCGTTTTGGACTCGTAGACACTAAGTTTGACAAATTTGGAGAACTTTGTCTCTGGCATATTTTTCGGTGCGAAGTTGGCCACATGTAGACCCCGCTTTGACCAAAAATTATCAATTTTGCCCGTGTCCAAATTGGACTTATGAGTAGTCAATCCTAGCTATTTCAAGTCTTCTGAGAATATTGGTGATATTTGTTTCAGCATCCGGAGGTGTACGTGCAGATCCCACTTTCCTAGGAGCAGTTGACGGAGTTCAGAACCCAGGCAAGTGTACCTTGCCAAACTTGCAGTAGATCTTGTTATATTATCTGCTTGTGTTTCTTTATATATATATATATATATATATATATATATATATATATGTATATATTCTTGTGATGTTCCTTCTCAACCTAGGACCGTGAGATGTTGCTTAGCGTCTGAACAAGATTTGGGTGTCGACGCCGTACGCAGAGTCGTGTAACATCACTTAGAGAGTTTATTCCACGATCCTATTTTTCGTGCTTGCTTTACCAAGTACGCCATACAGTAGGACACTTGACACTATTTTATGTGACATAATCTTTCTTGGGTTATTCATGGTGATTCTGTATAGGCTTATAAGATTCGTGATATGAGACTTGCATATTATATGGATATCATTATGACTCGTTGTACTAGTTAGAGCTCATGATCTAGCATGTTATGGACATAAGACATTATGGACATGAGACGTGAGGTTACATTGGGTGGAGAGAGACACACAGGATACAAGCTGATTATTTATATATATACTATATTACTGGAGGTGCCTTAGACTCTGTCTCAGATCTTTGGCACATATACTGGAGTCGTGATATTACTTGCTGCTATGGGCTCCCCCACATAGAGTCTGTAGTGGTCTTAGCCTGAGTACTAGTGATGCTTTCATTTATATTTCACTTAGCTGGTTACATAATTTGCCCTGAGGTTCTGATTATATTTACTTGCTGTATTTTATTTTGGCTTGAGTGTTTATTGTACCTTGCTATGTCCCCTGAGGACCTGGATCCGGATTATGTCCCCAGGTATAGACGAGGAGAGCTATCCCGAGGTTTATGGGGCAGATGCTACTATTGGAGACATACATGTTGCAGAGGACGAGGTTGTTCCCGAGGACTTCTCTTGAGCACACGGTATTCTCACCATTCATTTATTATGCGTAGTGTTCTTAGATATTTAATCTTGTAGTGACTTCTGGATATTGTACTTGGAGTTATTTTTCTTTCCATTTTGATGATGAATTGTTCCCCGTGACATTGTTTATATTGCTTTGGTTGGACATATCATTTTATATTATTGTGACTGAACTTGTATCTTTGTGATTCGTTACTTATAGTGGATGAGATTCGATATATAGACTGTGAAATATATTGTAGACCATTATATTTGTATTACAGCTTAAGTTCACTCTAACAGGTCCATTAAATTGGGTTTGCCCATTGGAGTTTTACTGCTGACCATTGCCACGTGGCTAGTCCCTTGGTATTTTAGGACTGGGGTGTGACATAGTTTTTTTGGTGGCCCCGCAGGTCTACAAATATATTGCTTTGGTTTCAACTAAGGGACTGAGAAATCCTGCGATTAGGATAAGAATAAATTATAGGATCTTATCCACATGTTGACACGTTCTTGACCTCTATAACAGATTCGAATTAATTTCTTGACTTGCATCATACTTGATTCAACTGTTTGACCCTACATTTTCCCGACAGAAGAAGAGAATGCGGAGAAATTCTTTGACGGGCTTGAGCTTGGAGTTACAGAGATTGATTGGCGCAGTTGCACCTACTTCTTATACGGACGTCCTTGCCGCAGCTTGACGCATGGAGCGCATCTACATGAGCGAGTCCAGCCAGAAGAGACTGTACGTATTAGTACCAGCTTGAGCACCACACGGGGAGCCTACAAAGCGACCCAGATGAATCCACCACATAGAGCAGCATCACGAGCTCCATCCCTTCCTACTTGTCACTACTATGGCAAGGTAGGCCATATTAAGAGGAAGTACAGACTTAAAGTAGGATTATGTTTAGCATGCGGATCCAGTCAGCATTCAGCCAGGGATTGCCCTGAGCGCTGGAGAGGAACACCGATGGTTCATCGACCCGCTTTACCAGCACCGGAGCCAATCCAGCAGCTACATCGATCAACTTATCCAGCACCAGGAGCATCACATATGAAAGATGGAGGATTCAAACCACCAACACCGGAAAGATATCAGCCGAGACCACCCTTGGCATCACATACATCACTCTTCCAGCAGGCCTAGAAACAACAGAGGACACCACCTCAGGGACGTAGTCAGGTTTTTGCAATGACAGTGGAGGAGGCACGGACTCGAGGAGTAGCAAATATGGATAAGATTTAGTTTTATCATAGCTAGCTATAGTAACGAATATTCCTAGTAATACTTTAACATATGCATGTTAGTTCCATTCCCTAGCCTATACCTAGTATTATGTTAGCATGAACTTGTTAGCCTAGAGTAATAATATGTAAGAGGTACCCAAGTTTTCAGAAGCTGTAGTTGATCCTAGTTCTAATCAGACTCCTTTACTCTTGAGTTACTCATCTCTCATTGCGTAGGAAAAAAAAAGTTTTTATTGCTTCCCTACATGTTTTGCTTGAACAAAACAGTCACCCTTCCTCTTGATTTTCCTTTGTTCATGGTCCCTTATCCTTTGTGTCGTGCTTCAACAAATGTCATACAACCACGTCATCTCTTCTGGAGCAAACCTTTCCTGACCTGTTAAGTTTTATTTTTCTTATTTGCGAGGACACAATTCTTTTAAGGTGGGTAGATTATGGGCACCCTGATTTTTATATAGGGTTAGTTCGGTAATTAATTTTTTTTATTTTAAATATATAATCGATAATTTAATTGAACTTTGGAAACCTACCACCATGGTTTTAAGATCTTGAGTGCAACACTAGTCTTTCCCTTCCAACCAACCTAGCATGCTCGACTTAGATGAGTCAAATTAGGCTCCTGCTATGACTGTCACTCACAAATACGCAATCCCATGCCTTATTTTGGTCGCAAAACTTTTGCAACACAATTACGAGGAAACGATAATTAATTAACCCTTTTGTTATGGCGTACGATTTTAAAATGCCATCCCAACCCATTGCTTCCAACTAAATCTATACTATGAGCCTAACTGGTCATATTATGCATATGACACTCGAGTTACGTTATTCAAACCCCTGCATGCTTCCAATATAATATTAAGTAGAAAATAGAATTTATGAATTTAATTAATTAATTTAATATTCATTCATATTTAGTAAATACCTTTTGAATTGATATAAATTTGGTGGTAAATATTTGTTGGAGGAAATATAAATTTTCTAGAATTTTTTCCAAGTGCCTAACTATTTTTGGAAATTTTCTATATATAATTATGAATAAATAAAACAAAATAAAATAAAATAAAATAAAATAAAATCCATTAAACCAAACCCAAACCCATTAACCCGAAACCCAAATCCTAACTAATCTACCCAGACCCTCACCCGTAATTCCTCCCCCGTCTCTCTCCCTATATATATATATATATATATATATATATATATATATATATATATATATATATATATATATATATGTTAAACCCTAACCCTAAACCACACCACTTCCACCATCACCCACGCCTCCACCCAGGGGACCACCCTGACCCCTCGTCGACTGCCGTCGTCGTGTCGAATCACCGCTGCCGCGCAGCCCGCAGCACCGCCGCGCCTAGCAGCAGTAGCCGCCACCGCAGATCCGCCTCCGCGCGCACAACAGCGGGCAGGTGCACCGCCCCCCCTTCACGCGAAGTTTTTGCTCTCTCCGCTTGTCTGTTTCATGTCCTATCTTCGCTGGTATGTTCACAACCTGAATCCCTATAATTCCCTTCTAGTGGAATAAATTTAAGCTCCCGGGTTTGATCGAAAAATCGACCGAAAGTTTGCCGAAAAACTGTTCAAAAATAGTTCAGAAATTCAGTCCTAGTACCCCTGTTCATGTCCAATTTTCTACCATCTCGTTAATTAATTTCAAAATATAATTAAAAAAACTTATTTACAATATAACCAAGATTTTTACTGTTCTTTTAGTTTTTATTAGTTTACTTTGATGGTTAAATTATTCTGATTCCAAAACGACCAAAAATTTGTTTTTAAAATACCAAAAATCTCTGATACGTGGTGCTTCCCACCAAACGAAGCCACGTCAATGCAGATTACACCGAAAGGTGGGTAACATAAATATAGATGTGTGAGCTTTCGTGGAACGTGATTTGGATGTGTGTGCACACCGGAATCGACAAAACTTATGCCATAGGATTCACAGCGTTACGCTGGTCCTGTGACCCAAGTTTGGTTCGAATCTGAGAATGTTGACAAAATATCGTTTCGTGGGCCCCACGATTCTACATGACAAGCAATTTTGTGATCGGCTCATCAGAATCCAGTTTCGAACGTTCCATTGGGTTTGTATCATCGTTCTGGACTCGTAGACACTAATTTTGATAAATTTTTAGAACTTTGTCTCTGACACAGTTTTTGGTGCAAAGTGGGTCACATGTGGACCCCGTTTTGACCCAAAACTGTCAATTTTTCCCCTGTATCTAAATTAGACTTTTGGGTAGTCAATTCTAGCTATTTCAAGTATTCTGAGAATATTGGTGATGTATGTTTTAGCATCCGGAGGTATACGTGCATATTCCACTTTCCTAGGAGTAGTTGACGGAGTTCAAAATCGAGGCAAGTGTACCTTGCCAAACTTGCAGTAGATCCTATTATATTATCTGCTTGTGTTTCTTTCTATATATATATTCTTGTGATGTGCCTGCTCAACCTAGGACCGTGAGACGTTGCTTAGCGTTCGAACAAGATTTGGGTATCGACGCCGTACGCGGAGTCGAATAACGTCACTTAGATAGTTGATTCCACGATCCTATTTTCTTGCTTGCTTTACCAAGTACGCCATACCGTAGGACACTTGACACTATTTTATGTGACATAATCTTTCTTGAGTTATTCATGGTGATTCTGTATAGGCTTACAGGATTCGTGATATGAGACTTGCATATTATATGGATATTATTATGACTCGTTGTACTAGCTAGAGGTCATGATCTTGTGTGTTATGGACATGAGACGTTATGGACATGAGATATAAGGTTACATTGGGTAGGGAGAGACACAGGCTACATGATGATTATTTATATATATACTATATTACTGGAGGTGCCTTAGACTCTGTCTTAGATCTCTGGAACATATACTGGAGTCATGATATTACTTGCTGCTATGGGCTCCCCGACACAGAGCCTATAGTGGTCTCAGCCTGAGTACTAGTATGCACTCATTTGTATTTTACTTAGCTAGTTACATAGCTTGCCCTGAGGATCTGTTTATATTTACTTGTTGTATTTTATTTTATCTTGAGTGTTTATTGTACCTTGCTATGTCCCCTGAGGACCTGGATCCGGATTATATCCCCAGTTATAGACGAGGAGAGCTATCCCGAGGTTTATAGGGCAGGTGCTACTATTGGAGACGTACATGTTGCAGAGGATGAGGTTGTTCCCGAGGACTTCTCTTGAGCACATATTATTCTCACCATTCATTTATTATACTTAGTGTTCTTAGATATTTGATCTTGTAGTAACTTCTGGATATTGTACTTGAAGTTTATTTTTCTTTCTATTTTGATGACGGATTGTTCTTTGTGACATTATTTATATTGCTTTGGTTGGACAGATCATTTTATATTATTGTGACTGGACTTGTATCTTTTTGATTCATTACTTATTGTGGATGAGATTATATATATAGACTGTGACATGTATTGTAGACCATTGTATTTGTATTACAGCTTAAGTGCACTCTAATGGGTCCATTAAATTGGATTTGCCCATTGGAGTTGTGCTGCTGGCCATTGCCACGTGGCTAATCTCTTGGTATTTTGGGATTGGGGTGTGACAGTTGGACTAGATTTATATTTTTTTAGTTTAATGTTGTTCTTGACATTTTCATGGTTTTGATCTCTTAAAACTTGTTTTTTTTCAAACTAGTTGTTCTATGTGAGAGAGCATCTGATTTTAAGTGGTTTAGAACTTTACTTCTCTGGATTTGAGCTGGAAATAAGGATTTCAGGGAGAATCATATTTTCAGGACTTGGAGTTTTTCCATGACTAAAACTTGCTGTTCTGGGACGAAGGAGCTCCATGCAGCCTGCTTTGCATGTGGTCTGAACTCCTTGCTCCAAACTCAGCATGCGGCCATTTTTTGGACCCATGGCATAATCTGCACATGCTCCCCTTGACCAAATGCTTGAAACTTGAACGATTTTTTTTTCTAAGTTCCTGATTCCTTATGGCCCAGAGGAGCATGCGGCCAAAATTGTTCATGCGGCCAAAATTGTTCATGCGGCCAAAATTATCCATGCGGCCTGAGCTATGTATTCCTCTTTTCTAATGCATGACTTAGCACTGCCTTGGCACAATTTCTCCTAAATTTGTCTTTACTTCTCTGACATGCTTTATTGGCCAGTCACATCAGTCACTTATCTGACACGCTTTATTGGCTAGTTACTCCAGTCACTTCCTGGCCTTGTATTTATTTTCTGTCACTCAACCCTTGTCCCGAGGAGTGGACCTTGCGATGACCCACGCGGCCAGTTTGATTCATGCGACCAGTTTGACCAATGCAGCCAGCTTATCTCCTGCACTTCCAGCACTTATAGTAGCAATGTTTTCTTTTGTTACATGTTCTCTTATGGATTATTTACTTGTGCTTGCCCCAATTAGTTAAATTCACATGATACATGTTATTTCTAAATTACTTATAACCTGGATGCTACACTTACCAGAACATGGAATACTCGGAACATGGAATGTAATAGCACTGTTTAACTGAGAACTCCCGACACCTGACTTGTACTAAATAAACTTTATCCCTGACTCTAGATACCTGACATGTATTGATAAACCAGATAGTGGCTCGAAGTAGCTCACTCCTGACATGCTAGAATCTCCAAAACAGAAATGCTTGTACTGATAAGATAAATTTTCATGGTTGATTGCTTGTCCTTGTCCTGATTGTACTTGTCAAGCTATTATCCAGTCTTGCATCATGTCTAAGGCAGATTCCTGAGCACCACGGTCAGCAATCGTTGATAACTTACCTAAGTTAATAACTAGAATAATTATCTAGAAGCATCTAGAGATATTTTCTGGCTACATGCAATCCCGGTATCCCAGCGACACCTGAAGGATTTGGAGCTCTCTGTCGAGAGGGGCACACTTCCAGCACACCATCAAGTGTTGTAATATACCAGAAAATACTATATACTTAATTAAACTATGGTATGTACTCTTACGTCTGGATAACCCGGATAGTCAGCAAGGCATGTGTCTGTATGGAATCTAAACTGTATTTGTTAGTAACCAGGATTGTGATAACCCTAGTTAGTTAATGGTAGTAAGCCATAGGTCATGTTTGGCCGTGATTGCACGTTTTCTAGTCTTGTCTTATCTTGGATCACCCAGCTACTAATCCTGAACCATACTCGTTACTGATTCCAGAACAGCTTAACTGCTTATTTATATATTACTCTTATTTATATTTTATTATGCTATTGAATGTTTGCATGCTGGTTTTAGTTATTAAGTTGGTTCCCTTGTGGTACTTTGCTATTTTGGGGTCTGACCCTACTGGTTTTGTATGGCCAGATTTTGGAGCAACACCGCAGGATCTTCTGTATATCCTGTCTCCAGATGGTGAATACGAGGAACACCCGAGAACTTGAGTGGGTTTCTTCTTCATCAGCCACCTGATCTTATAGTTATACTTTTTAGGCGTTTAGCCATCGAGCACGTGTTTAGCTCGTGTTTGATACTTGATATTCTAGCCTACGGGCCTACATGTAAAGCATATTCTAGACTATAGCTAGAGCTGATTATGTAATATTGCACTCTGCTAGTTCTTGATTTTGGTAACTAGCTTCATGATCATCTATGTATGTATAGTTTGGGACACCTAACTATTATATGTTGAGTGATTATACTTCTTTTAACTTGTTGCTTGCTTGAGATTGAGACAACTAGGACTCTTGATCCTGGAATGTCCGTTGGATTATAGAGTAAACTCTCACATATCTAGACTGTCGTGGCCGTATCTCGGGGTATGGAGTACTCTGATGTACGTAGATGGCTTTGTCCGCCCCTGTTCTCTAGTATTCTGGTTCTGGGACGTGACATGGCTTAAGTGGTGGCCCATGCAGGTCTAAAAATTCAGAAGTGTGGGGTTTATCATTATTTAGATGTCTCAATCATGCTACTCCGTGATCTACTCCACCATCGAATTTGTATTCCAGAAATATTGATTCAATATTTGCTTTGATCCTCGATCTATCCTGTCCTTCCAATTTGATCTTAGAATTCTCTATCTTTTAGGGATACTGTTTATGGCCCTTTCGATCATCCAGCTAGAGTTTTGCCGGTAGCAGTACAACCACCAGCCGGTCAGCATCTCTTTGCGGTTCAGCCGCAAGATTATGAAGCAGAGTCTAGGATGGCTCAAGATGTGGAACAACAGGTCAAACCAGAACCACCAGTTGTGCCCACAGTGGCAGTCCCGTCAGTACCCACCAATGAAGAAAGTGATACACAGGCCCTGATAGGGATCATCAGGAAGTTACTAGCATCTCAAGAGCGATGGGGTGACGCTCTTATCCAGTCAGTAGAGGAGGCCTTAGAGAGAGGCGGACATCGTGCCCCTAACTCAGCAAGCAACTTCAAGCGCCTCCAACCTTCATATTTTTTTGGTACCAAAGATGCGATTGCATCAGATGTATAGCTTCAGGATATTAAAGCTATCCTAGAGGCAGCGGGAGTGCCTGAAAGAGAGCAAGTATTAATAGTTCGACTGCAGTTGCTAGACTTGGCCCGAGACTGGTGGGCAGTATAGCTAATATCTCTGACAGTACCAGTCCCTTGGGCCGTCTTCAGCGAGAGGTTCCAGATGAGGTACTTTGACGCAGTATCGTGTTATGACCTTTAGCAAAGGTTTAACAACTTGAAGCAGATGGGCAGCGACGGCTATGCGGCAAAGTTCTACAGACAAAGTCAGTTTGCTCCCACCTTGGTGGCGACCGAATTGGATAGAGCTAGGAGATTCCAACAGGGACTTCACATGGATATCATATTAACAGTAGCATGAGTTCCAGACTTTCGATGCCGTATTGCTAGCATCAAGGAGGCATGAGTATACCTCCCAAAGAATCGTAGATAGAACTGGAGGAAGGAAGAGGACCCATACCTCGGGAGGTTCTTACTCCCAGTCTTCAATACCAGCCCCGACAGTTAGGGCCTTAACCATTGGATCTTCGAGGAGGCCAGCATCAGCAGCCTTTGTCCATTAAACACACCAACCCAACCTCAGCAGCAGAGGACATCTTCTTCAGTAGGGTGTTCTTATTGTGGGAAACCTGGGCACGTATTTTCTGAGTGCCTTAGAGCACAAGGATTGTGTTTAGCCTGTGGATCTCCAGGACACAGTGGGATCTTGCCCACACAGAGCCAGTTAATCATCGTCTTCCCCGGCAGGGCCACAGTATAGGGCTCCAGTATCGGCTCAGCAGAACCAGGGTCAGAAGCCTTTGCCGACCCAATCTCAAGTATACCAGCAACAAAGGCAACAGTAATATGCGCAGGCCCAAGATTAAGCACAGACCAGACAAAGAGGGCCACAGCAGAGAGGACCAGTACCGAGAGGACGAGGTAAGGCAATGGCACTCACTGTGGAAGAGCAGTTAGCTTCAGGTAAAGTAGTGGCAGGTACCATTCTCGTCAACTCTCATTCAGCTTCAGTATTGTTTGATTCAGGTGCATCACATTCTTTTATGTCTGCACGATTTGCGACACGAGTTGGTTTAGAACCCGAATCCCTATCAACAAGACTTAATATAATTACTGGTAACGGTATCATGGTAGTCGATAGGGTTTATGCATCGTGTCGAGTTATAGTATGCGGGCGAGAATTTTTTGCCAGGTTGATAGAATTTCCTATAGGAGATTATTACGTCGTCTTAGGCATGGATTGGATGAGTGCTCGATATGCGACGATAGATTGCTATGCTGGCAAGGTTATCTTTCGTATTCCCTGAGAAAATGAATTTTTATTTTCTAGAGGCGAGATAGAGTCTTCACCAGCAACCTTGAGAATGGCAGTAGCGAAAGAAGTACGATTCCCGAAAGTTATTGATCAATTCTCAGATGTATTTCCAGAAGAACTTCCATGCATGCCACCATAAAGAGAAATTGAGTTTACCATCGATTTACTTTCCGGAATAGCCCTAGTATCAGAGAGAGTCTACATGATGGCGCCTTCAGAGTTAGAAGTCTTATACCGAATGATTGAAGAGTTAAGAACCAAGGGATTCATTCGTGCTAGTGGATCGTCTTGGTGAGCTCCGATGCTACTTGTAAAGAAGAAGGATGGCACGTCATGATTATGTGTTGATTATCATACCCTCGATGCGGTAACCATCAAGAATAAGTATCCATTGCCTCGGATAGAAGACTTATTCGACCAGCTTAGTGAAGCGACCATGTTTTTAAAGATTGATTTACGGTCTGGATATCATCAGATTAGAGTCAGAGAGTAAGATATACCCAAGACGTCATTCAGGTCAAGATATGGCCATTGGGAGTTTATAGTTATGCCCTTTGGAACAACCAATACGCCAGTAGTATTTATGGATCTTATGAATCATATTTTTTTGCCTTACCTAGACAAGTTCATGATAGTGTTCATCGACGACATCTTGGTGTACAGTCAGAGTAAAGCAGAGTACGAGCAGCATCTTTGAGCAGTTCTTCAAATTCTCAGAGAGAATAAGTTATATGCAAAGCTCAGCAAATGCGAGTTCTATCTTGATCGTATTTCCTACTTAGGCCACATCATTGCCAGAGGTGGATAGAGTTAGATCCCAAGAAGATAGAAGCCGTTGAAGCATGGCCAGTACCCAGAACAGTTGTAGAAGTTCGCAGTTTCTTGGGATTAGCAGGATATTACCGACGATTTGTGGTGGACTTTGCTAGAATTTTTGCACCCTTGACGCAGCTAACACGGAAGGATGTCCGCTGTGATTGGACAGATGCATGTCAGACCTCTTTTGAGAAGCTTAAGAAGAAATTAATCACAACACATATTTTGACGCTTCCGGACGGGACAGGTGGATTCATATTTTATTGTGATGAGTCCAGCAAGGGACTGGGATGCGTTCTAATGTAGCATGACAAGGTTATAGCTTATGCATTCCGACAGCTTCAGGATCATGAAAGAAATTATCTGACGCACGACTTGGAGTTAGCGGCAGTTGCCTTCGTACTCAAACTTTGGAGACATTACTTATATGGAGACCTAGTAAAGATTTATACTGATCACAAGAGTTTGAAGTATGTCTTTGCCCAGAATGATCTCAACATGAGGCAAAGAAGATGGCTAGAGTTGATGACAAACTAAGATCTTGACCTTCATTATTATCCTGGGAAGGCCAATGTGGTAGCGGATGCCTTAAGCCGAAGAGTAGGAGCTTATTTTCTCACAGTGCAGCGAGAGATTTTAGAAGATCTTCAAGAGATGGGCGTAGAAGTAGTATTGCCTAGAGACGCAATATTGATACCATGTCTATAAGTTTAGTCCAATATAATGGAAAGAATCAAGGGAGCACAGTCAGTAGATGCCAAGCTTCAGCAACTCAGAAAAGAGTGTGAGGCAGGACGTATACCCGAA
Organism: Iris macrosiphon; assembly: GCA_036927795.1. Classification (NCBI taxonomy): domain Eukaryota; kingdom Viridiplantae; phylum Streptophyta; class Magnoliopsida; order Asparagales; family Iridaceae; genus Iris; species Iris macrosiphon. Next base: position 128,009,451 of record JAYESA010000002.1, read on the forward strand.
CTTAGAATTTCCAGTGACGAAACTCTCTGTTTTGGGGATCATCTTTGTGTGACTAATGGAGACCTTCATCGTGAGACTATGTCGGAGGCCCATAGTTCACAATATTTAGTGCATCCCAGAGGAACCAAGATATACAGAGACATTCATCACCATTTCTGGTGGAATGGAATGAAGCACGAGATAGCGCAGTTTATTTCTCGATATTTGGTATGACAACAAGTTAAATCTGAGCATCAGAGACCAGCAGGACTTCTTCAACCTTTACCAAATCCGGAATGGAAGTGGAAGCATATTACCCTAGATTTCATGACAGGTTTACCCAAGTCCCCAACTGGCAGGGATGCTATTTGGGTAATAGTGGACCGACTCACGAAAGTTGCACACTTTTTTCCTTTCAGAATTGGCCAATCCAAAGAATAATTAGTCGAGATATACATGAGACAGATTGTTAGACTATATGGAGTGCTAGTCACCATAGTTTTAGATAAAGATTCACGATTTACTTCTCACTTTTAGCAGAGTCTTCAAAAGAGCTTAGGCACCCGCCTGAAGTTCAGTTCGGCTTATCACCCCCAAACAGATGGTCAGTCAGAGCAAACCATCCAGACTCTAGAAGATATGCTTCATCCGTATACCCTTGACTTTGGTGGTTCGTGCGAGGATCACTTATACCTGGTAGAGTTCTCCTACAATAACAGTTTCTAGGCCAGTATCTAGCTGACACCCTTCGAGGCACTGTATGGCAAGAAGTGTAGATCCCCTATAGCTTGGGATGATATTGGCAAAAGATAATTCCTTGGTCCTGAAATGATAGCACAAACAATTGAGGTAGTCAAGCAAGTTCGAAAGCATCTTTAAGTAGCACAAGATCGCCAGCGTCATTGGTCCAATTCGCATCAACGACCTCTTGAGTTTTCTGTCGGTGACCATGTATACCTACGGATTTTGCCTATCCGCAGAGTCATCAAATTTGGTGTACAGGGAAAGCTTAGTCTGTGATACATAGGCCCGTTCGATATTCTTGAGTGAGTAGGAGATATTTCCTATCGTCTTGCTCTTTTGTCATCGCTTCGTGAGATACATAATATTTTTTATGTATTCCAGCTACAACGGTGTATACCTGATGCAAGTTATGTCCTAGATTATTCAAAATTGGTTGTTGGTACCGACCTTTCGTATGAGGAGAGGCATGTATCCATTTTGGACCAGAGAGAAAAGATTCGCAAGAACTGGACCATTCATTTAGTCTGAGTTGCTTGGGGGCATCACTCACCGGGCGAGTCAACTTGGGAGCGCGAAGATGATATCCGAGCTCGATACCTGTATCTGTTTGACTTATGCTTGTTCGTATATCTCGTACCCTAATCTTGTCTTGTGCATGCTTGCCTTGTTCTACATAGCTCATAGCCTGTGATTAGCAGTCATACTATAATGCTTGTTTTATTGCCTGATTTATGTAGTCTCCTTGCTAGATCTTCTGCCTTATTGAAATTTCGAGGACAAAATTTTTCTAAGGAGGTGAGAGTTGTGAGACTCGTCTCACTATTCTATAATTTTTGTGATCATATCTTGTATATGTATGCTATTGCTGTATATTGTTTTCCATATATTTTTTGGATTTCTCTAGCTGCCCTCATATAATTTCTAGATTTGTGCATACTGTTAACCACCCTTAATATATAACCCCACTCTTTCTCTCTCTTCCCCATTCTTTCACTTTTTCCCTATTTTTATTTATTCTCCTTTCCTCCCCCCTTTTCCCTAGCCGAGAGCAGCCCTGGGCCGGTCCCCTTCCATTTCCTTTGGTGGTGGTGGTGGTAGTAGTAGTAGTAGTAGTAGTAGTAGTAGTAGTAGTAGTAGTAGTAGTAGTAGTAGTAGTTAGTGGTGGTTTTAGGCAAGTACATCTTGCCAATGATGGAGAACTTGCACTTTTATATTATTATGGATTTTTTGTATCTTTTTAGTCTATATTGTGCTCTATGAACTCCTATGCATTTTTACTTCTTGCTATTTTTGGTTTTGATGGCTTGGTTGGACTAGATCTACATTTTTTTAGTTTAATGTGTTCTTGACATTTTTATGGTTTTGATCTCTTAAAACTTGTTGTTGTTTTTTCAAACTAGTTGTTATATGTGAGAGAGCATCTAATTTCAATTGGTTTAGAACTTTACTTCTCTGGATTTGAGCTGAAAATGAGGATTTCAGGGAGAATCATATTTTCAAGACTTGGAACTTTTCTATGACTGAAACTTGCTATTCTTGGACGAATGAGCTCCATGCGGCCTGCTTTACATGCGGTCTGGACTCCTTGCTCCAAACTCAGCATGCGGCCATCTTTTGGACATATGGCTGAATCTGCACATGTGCCCCTTGACCAAATGCATGAAACTTGAACGATTTTTTTTCTAAGTTTCTGATTCCATGTGGCCCAGAGGAGCATGTGGCCAAAATTGTTCATGCGGCCAAAATTGTCCATGCGGCCCGAGCTATGTATTCCTCTTTTCCAATACATGACTGAGCACCGACTTGGCACAATTTCTCCTAAATTTATCTTTACTTCTTTGTCACGCTTTATTGTCCAGCTACATCGGTCACTTCTCTGACACGCTTTATTGGCCAGTCATATCGGTCACTTTTCTGACACGCTTTATTGGCTAGTCACTTCAGTCGCTTACTGGCCTTGTATTTATTTCCTGTCACTCAATCCTTGTCCCGGGAGTGGACCTTGCGATGACCCATGCGGCCCGTTTGATTCATGCGGCCAGTTTGATCCATGCGGCCATCTTATCTCCTACACTTTTAGCACTTATAGTAGCAATATTTTCTTTTATTATATGTTCTCTTATAGATTATTTACTCCCTGTACTTGTCCCAATTAATTAAATTCACATGATACATGTTATTTCTAAATTGCTTATAACCTGGATGCTAAACTTACCAGAACATGGAATACCCGGAACAGGGAATATAATGGCACTGTTTAATTGAGAACTCCCGGCACCTGACTTGTACTGAATGAACTTTATTCCTGACTCCAGATACCTGAAATATACTGATAAACCGGATGGTGGCTCGACGTAGCTCACTCCTGACATGCTAGAATCTCCAGGACTGAAATACTTGTACTGATAGGATAAATTCCTGTGGTTGATTTCTTGTCCTTGTCCTGATTGTACTTGTCAAGCTATTGTCTAGTCTTGCATTATGTCTAAGACAGATTTCTGAGCACCACAGTCAGAAATTCTTGATAACTTGCCTAAATTAATAACTAAAATAATTATCTAGAAGCATCTAGAGAGATTTCCTGGCTACATACAATCCCGGTATCGCAGCGACACCTGATGGATTTGGAGCTCTCCGTCGAGAGGGGCACACTTCCAGCACACCGTCGAGTGTTATAATATACCAAAAAATACTATATACTTAATTAATCTATGCTATGTACTCTTACGTCTGGATAACTCGGATAGTCAGCAGGGCATGTGGTTGTATTGAATCTCAACTGAATTTGCTAGTAACTAGGATTGTGATAACCCTAGTTAGTTAATCGTAGTAAACCGTAGGTCATGTTTGGACGTGATTGCATATTTTCTAGTATTGTCTTGTCTTGGATCACCCAGCTACTAATCCTGAACCGTACTTGTTACTGATTCCAGAACTGCGTAACTGCTTATTTATATATTGCTCTTATTTATATTTTCTTATGCTATTGAATGTTTGCATGCTGGTTTTAATTCTTAAGTTGGCTCCAATATGGTACTTTGCTATTTTGGGGTCTGACCCCACTGGTTTTGTTTGGCCAGATTTTGGAGCGACACCACAGGATCTTCCGTACATCCCGCCTCCAGATGGTGAACACGAGGAACACCCGAGGACTTGAGTGGGTTTCTTCTTCATCACCCACCTGATCTTATACTTATACTTTTGAGGTATTTAGGTACCGATCACGTGTTTAGCTCGTGTTTGATACTTGATATTCTAGCATGCGGGCCTACATGTAAATCATATTATAGACTATATCTAGAGCTGATTATGTAATATTGCACTCTGCTAGTTCTTTATTTTGATAACTAGCTTCATGATCATCTATGTAGGTATATTTTGGGATGCCATACTATTATATGTTTGGCGATTATACTTCTTGTAACTTGTTGCTTGCTTGAGATTGAGACAACTCGAATTCTTGACCCAGGAATGCCCGTTGAATTGTAGAGTAAACCCTCATATGTCTAGACAGCCGTGACCTATCTCAGGGTATGGAGTACTCTGATGTACGTAGCCGGCTTTGTCCGCCCCCGTTCTCCAGTATTATGGCTCTCGGGCGTGACATATAGTGACAAAAGTAATAATGACAGTGACGTGAGCACTGATGCCAACAGTCCATGGCGGAATTGAGCCATTCAGAGGGTCCTTTTGTCAAGATTATGTGTCAGACATATCTTTGTATCAAGCCTTTATATGGCCAATATTAGGGCGCATGGATGCTACATTTCTTTGTGTCACACCCAAGTCCCAGAATACAAGGGACTAGGCCACGTAGCAATGGTCAGCTACGTACCAAGGGGACTGCAGTCCAGCTCCAATACGTATAAGTTATAAATAAGAGTCACTATCTAGATAACACGCTATACATGTCTATGTCTCAATCCACAAGGATATATAATAAAGAAGGGACAACAAGTAACATGGTATGCACCCCATACTACACTCGTCAGAATAGACTCGAAGAAAATAATATGAGTATACAAATACTGGGCTATACTAGCAGAAAATAAGCAAAGATCATAATATCTAAACAATAAAAAAGTGATACAAATATCGAGTAACAATACCTGCATACTGGTATAATACTCATCAACAGCTTCAGCCTCTCGTCAGCCATCGACCCTATAATATGGCAGGGAACTAGGTCCTCAGAGGGATGTAACAAGGTACAAAAATAGCATACCATAATAAAACAGAAAGGAAACATGTAATACATAGGTGAAATCTAGAACAACCACCTAAGTGAGATATAACTTGAAGACAACGTTCGACACATGGGCTTTCCAAATATAAATCCGTAGCTCCGAGGCACAGAGACACACGGTGCGTACCGTAGCTCCGATCACAGAGTCACACGGATAATACTATGACTCCGGATACATGATCTCTACGTAAATAAAGATATATATATATAGCGCATGCGAAGTAGCCCAAGCGTCTAGTAACTGTCTTTCCTCCCAATACGGTCAACAAGACGCATCCGCTGCTCGCTGAACCTGAACCTCTATCTAACAATCTCGTTATACTGAAGTAACTAGCAACAATCACGATCCTATAGTCATCACAGATTTCGGTCATGCAGACACCATCAGGATACAGGAAGTCTGGCATGATGACAGTGTCTGATTGTGTCCTAGGGTTATGATGTAACCAAATAGGTACACAAGTATATCAAGAAACATCTAACAATCGATACTAGACGTTACCGATGAACTTCTGCACCCGGGTATGAACCAGACGCTAAGTAACAATTTTGATCCAAAGCGCACATAAGGCATAGATGAAATAAATAGTAACACTGGAACTGAGATACATAGTGCCATGGTAACCTTTCCTGGATCAGGATGCTGAAGGCGGGGCTCCAGTACAACGTCCAAGTTCGAGGATTCCAAAGTACCTGTAATCCCGAAGAAGTATCCCCGATAATCCTAAATCAATTTTAGTATATACCGATGATATATACAACGTCGTCGCATCTGGGCTTTGAAGGGCTGGACTTCAGGTCATTTTGACGGAGTGGGCACAGTGAGCTCGTCCGGGGAATCGATTGGTCATCAGCCAAACAATGGCCAGACGTTGGGGGCATCAATGAAGAATGGTGATGGAGGGTGGAGGCTCGGCAACATACTAGGATACGCCGCTGAGCGATGTCGATATCAGTCGACGGAGGATCGACGGAGGTGATGATGGAGGTGGTGTAATGGGTACAGTCTTGGCGAGGGTGTTGTGCACATGATGAGTATGGGGATGTTCGGAGGACGCTGGTGCAATCGTGTAGCGGTTGGGCATATGTGGAAGAACTTCGGCGCGACCTCCTACGCCTGTACTAGTTGGAGTGCTACGCATCCCTGTGCATGGGATCGGCGGCTAGGAGATAGGAGTGCACCCCATAGGTGTCAAGGTGATCTCTGGGCGCTAGGGTAGCCTCACAAAAGGACTGACGACTCTCACAACAAAGTTCAGGGAAGTCGAGAATGGGAGGATTGCTTGCAGCACACGCACAGCTCTCCGTGGCAACCTGTCGACATGTGGTGGGGGTGGTTTTGGCAGCAGTCGACGGTGGTGATGATGCTGGTGGTGTGGTGTTGGTGGTGTGGTCGGGGTGGTGTTGAGGCCGACAGTGGTGGTGGTATTGGAGGTGATGGCATCGGTGGCAGTGGTGGTGTTGTTGGTGTTCGGTGACGGTGATAGTGGCGGTGGCGTGATAAAGGTTGACCGATGTCGAGGTCGTGGTGTTCGTGGTGGAGGTGGAGTCATGGTGATGGTGGCTGTGGTCGAGGTGTTCATAGCAATGCTCATAGTGCTGGTGGCAGTAGTAGCAGCAGTGGTGTTGGTGGTGTTCAGTGACAGTAGCGGTAGCGTGATGGAGGTGGTCTGGTGGGGAGGTCGTAGTGTTCGTAGTAGAGGTGGAGTCTCGTGGTGGAGGCGGTGGTGTAGGTGACGATGATGGTGGTACTGGAGGTAACAGTGATGGTAGCAGTGGCTGCGTTGGTGTCGTGGTAGAGATGGAGCCTCGTGGTGGAGGCGGTGGTGTAGGTGACAGTGATAGTGGTCCGGCGGGTGAAGAAGAAGAAGTAAAATGGAGAATAATAATAATAATAATAATAATAATAATAATAATAATAAAGAAGAAGAAGAAGAGAGAGGGATTCGGCTGAATGATGGGGAGGGGAGAAGAGAGAGGGTGGTGAGAAAAACTAGGTTTCCTGGGATTAGGGCCGACCACATGTGGAGGGGTATGTGTGTGTGTGTTAATATAGAGGGAATGTGTGGTGATGATGGAGGAAAATTTGAATCAAGGGCTAGGATTTCACATAAGAGAAAAGCAAGGGTGAGAGATAAATTGAGGTGACCGGTCACATGAGGATGGGGGGGTTCTTCATTTGCTTTACACCAATAGGAGTGTGACACCTAGCACCCTCTTTGGATTTGAGTCCCTTAACATTTGGGCGTTTACATATGAAGGAAAAAGAGTGAAGATTTGATATAGGATGTTGTGTTTGGTATTTTATAGGATGGGAGGATGTTAGATGTTTTGTATGAGCCTCATGAATGGGTGTTGGGTTAAGTTGGGGTTAGCTTAAGTTGGTTTTCCTAATTTAATTAAATAATGTGCCATATATGCTCTTAAATTAAATGGGAGTACATGGAGTCCCAATTAGGAGTGACACAAATGTCATGGACGATGTAGGCTTGGTGTTAGTCTTGGACCCTTTAATTGGTTAGGCAAAACAGGCTGAGTTTGTGTCCCCAAATTGATGACAACGACATAGGTACAAGACATAGGATTAAAAAATTGATTTTTGTGACCGAAAAGTTGTGCAATTAAAATAGAGCACAAGGGAGTGTGTTTGTGAGTGACAGAAATATCCAGGGCCTAGGTTGGCTTGTCAGGTCAAGAGTGTAGAAATTGTTGGAAAGTAAATTCTATTATTGTGCTCCAATTATTGAAGCAATGGTAAGGTGCACCAAGGGTTTAAATTAAAGAACCAGTCTACACAATCCAAATTTCAAATCCTTCGACAACCTGAAACTAAACCAAATTTTTTACCATATCAAATCTACCTAAAATTTTTGAGGGATTTTACATCCTTCCTAACTTAGGAGAATTATGTCCCCGAAATTAAAAGTAAAGCACGAATAAGAGTTACGAGAATTAAGAAGTTAACAGGTAAATAAAATACAGTACGTAAATTCGTACCTCAGTCCTCAAATAAATGAGAGAACTGACGTCGAACAGAATTCTCACGCTCTTAGATAGACTCACCCGGCGAATGATGCTTCCATGCAACCCTGACCAGTTGAATAGTCTATCCCCTAAAAACTTTCTCACTGCGATCGAGTATCCCTACTGGCTGCTCCACATATGATAAACTACGCCCGACTATAATCTCTGAATGATCGAGCACGTGGCTAGGGACTGCCACGTATCTTCTCAACTGTGATACATGAAATAAGTCATGCACGCCTTCTAATGACGGAGGCAATGCAAGACGATAAACTACTTCGCCAACTCGCTCCAAGATGTCAAAAGGTTCGATGTACCTCGGACTCAGCTTGTCTCTCCCCCCAAATCTGATGGTACCACGAGTAGGCGATATCTCAAAAATACATGATCACCTTTCTTGAATTCCAAAGGTCTACGGTGCGCATCTACCCAATGCTTCTGCCTGTTCTGTGCTGCGCGCAGGTGGCCCTGAATCTGCTTTACTTTCTCCACTGTCTGTGTTACTAATTTTGGACCAAGTATCTGACGCTCTCCCACGTCACTCCAATATATCGACGACCTGTACTTTTTGCCATACAGTGCCTCATAAGGTGACATCTGTATGCTTGCTTGATAGTTGTTGTTGTAGGAGAATTTTACCAAGTATAGATGGTCCTCCCATGATCCTCCAAAGTCGATCATGTACACTCTCAACATATCCTCTAGTATCTGAATCGTGCGCTCTGACTGACCATCAGTCTGTGGATGATATGCATTGCTGAACATGAGGCGAGTTCCTAGAATCTCCTGTATACTCCGCCAGAAATATGACATGAATCTGGAATCACGATCCTATACAATGTTGACAGGTACTCCATGTAGTCGTACTATCTGCCTCATGTACATATCAACCAATATCTCCGTGGACTGCCCAACTCTGAAAGGCAAGAAATGTGCCAACTTGGTGAGTCGGTCCACGACAACCCATACTGCATCCTTCCCGCTAGGGGTCCTCAGAAATCCCGTGACGAAGTCCATGGTAATGTGCTCCCACTTTCACTCAAGAATGGGAAGCGACTGCAATAGTCCTGCAGTCCTCTGATGTTCGGCCTTGACTTACTGACAGACCAAACAACTCGCCACGAATCTCGTAATCTCTCTCTTTATCCCATGCCACTAGTAGTGTTGTCTCAAATCTCGGTACATCTTCGTACCCTCGGGATAAATAGAATAAATTGAACTATGGGCCTCGGTCATCAACTCCTGGCGTAGCTCGCCACTCGGAACATATAGGTGATCTCCACACCTCAATGTTCTGTCTTCGTGAATCCGGAGTCCCGTCTACATGCCGACCTCTGTCCTCTCTCGCAGTCGCCGGAATCTCGCATCGGTAGGCAAGGCTGCCTTGATCCTCTTAACCAATGTAGACTGAACCTCTAGACTGTTGCCAACTCCAAATCATGGATAGGATAGTTCTTTTCATAAGGACGTAATTGCCTGGATGCATAGGAAATCACTTTTCCATGCTGCTGAAGAACACAACCCAACCCTTTCCCCGATGCATCACTGTAAATAGTGAAACCTCCGGACCCTGATGGCAACGTCAAAATAGGAGCAGACGTCAACCTCTTCTTTAACTCCTCAAAAGCAACCTGGCAATCCTCCGTCCAAACAAACTCCACATCCTTCCTTGTGAGTCTGGTCATCGGCTCGACAATCCTCGAAAATCTTACACAAACTTCCTGTAGTAGCCTGTCAATCCCAAGAAACTCCTGATCTCTGCTACCGAACTCGGAGTCTTCCAAGATTCCACTGCTGAAATCTTCTTCGGATCCACTAAAATACCATCACCAGTCACAACATGCCCCAAGAATTCCACCTTGTCCAGAAAAAACTCACACTTGGACAACTTCCCATACAGCTTCACCTTCACCTGATGGTAGCCTGATCTCAAATCTATCTTAGAAAACACCTTCGCACCACTCAACTGATCAAACAGATCATTAATCCGTGGCAAAAGATACTTATTCATGATAGTGAGATTATTCAAAACCCTGTAATCAATGCACATGCGCACCGATCCATCCTTCTTCGGTACAAACAATACCGAGGCACCCCATGGTGAAGAACTCGATCTGATAAATCCCTTATCCTGTAATTCGTCCACCTGCTTCTTTAGCTCGGCCAGCTCGCTGTTGTTTACTCTATAAATATGCTGCAAAATTGGTTCTGCACCTGGCACCAAGTCTATAAAAAATTCAACATCTCGATCTGGCGGCAATCCTGGCAATTCCTCAGGAAACAGATCCAAGAATTCTGCTATCAACGGATGCGGCAACTCCTTGTCTTACACCATAGCTCCACAAATAATGTCTTCTCCCTGCTCTGCAGCTCCTCTAGCAAACTCAAACTCTGGCTCTCCTGGCGGACCAAACAAAACTCTACCTCCTCTACAATCTATGCTAGCACGGTGCCTACTCAACCAATCCATCCCGAGTACAATATCGTAGCTCGAAAGTGGCATTACAAGTAGACACGTACTCAACTCCCGGCCTCCCAGAGTAACTCTTCGATCCTTGCAAATATCATTAACCAGGATAATGCCTCCCCCGGTCATGATCTTGCAAGTCCTAGGCAAAGACTCAGCTACCAAACCATGCTTCAGAGCAAAAAAAAAAACTATGGGAAGCACCATTATCAAACAAAGCTAAAGTTGGAATAGAATTAATATGGAACAAGATGTAAGACATTCAAGGAAAGGACAGATTAAGAGATCAAGTATCAATATCAAAGGAGAATAGTTGAATCAAAAGAATTTTCCTAGATGTGATTGAGTATCTCAGCCTATATCCTATATCCTATCGCAGGCTCGCAGTAGTACAACTAAATTGTCGCACTACCACGATATTACATACTTTGTGAAGCTTGACCTGCATGAGCCACCACCAAAAATGTGTCACGACCCATACTCGGTATAAGGGTACAAGTCAAAAACAACGCCCAGCCTACGTCGCAGAATCGGCGGTAGAACGCTGTCTAGATGATCTATCTAACAATATACTGAACCACCAAGATGATAATATACTCAATCACAGATCTAAGATGGAAAGCACGAATCAGATAAAGAATAGAATAGTCACAATACAACTCATGAGTCTAAAATAATACATCAATGAGTCTGAAAGAAGTAACAAAATAAGCTGGAGACAAATCCAGTACAAAGAATACTATGAAACTACAACTCCTGGGTCAACTGTCTCAGTTGAGATAAGTCCCTCCTGAGCCAGGGTCTCAGAATCTAAACCCACAATATCCTGAGGTCCATAATAGGTAGGGTACCACTCTTCAGTGTCATCTGGAAAAATATATCCAGTCAGGAAATGAGCAGAGTACATCTCTAACAGCAGTTCTAATCAATGATAAAAACTATGTAACAGTAAATAGCTGTGGATAATCAAGATGCACAATAGATACAAGAGATATATATACAATAAGGAAATACTGGAAATAAATACAATAATGAACAGTATGCCAATGAAACAATATACTAATGACTAAGTGTGTGAGTACTAGCTTAACATGTGATCGGCTTGGGCAAGATGCAATGTGGCCTGGCTAATCATACGTGCGGTGTATGATCAACACTATTCAGTAATCAGTACTTGATATAATAGGGATATTGATCACATATCTATACTAATACTTCCTACCCCCGACTGGTATAATAGATCCAACCACGGTATGCTATGGCATGAGATTTCCTAAGAAGATAGCTAGTCTTCCCGAGAATCAGTGTCTGTACATGTACAAGATAACCAATGAAACAATACTTGCACCATATACACCATATACCAAGGAATAACATCTCATGACGAGATCCGGATATACCAATCCTTGTAACCATAGTGTCAAAAGAACATGGATATCTACACTAGATACAATGAACATAGAGGATATCATAAATGAGAAACTATCAGAGAATGTACTCGCCTGAAGTCCAAAGAATAGTCTCACAGATGTCTGACTCGGTGCCTCGAAGACCTAGATATGGAATACAACATCAATACAAGGTTCCGAAAAGAGAATAAGTTAAACTAGTCAACTTCTAGGTCAATAAGTCAATTTTAAGTCAAAAGTCAACTATGGTCAACTCTAAGGAAACTATGGTCAAACCAAGGTCAACTATCTATTTCTAGGTTGCACAAGTCTAACACAAAAATCTTGAGTCAAGATACTAAAATCTAAGTCATAAGAACTCATCTTAAAATATTAGGATACCGTATCTCCGGATACGTGGATCCAAGGTAAAACATCAATAATATAAATCGAACAATATTTATAATCAATATAAAATCATAATTTACACATAAATTAGGTATCGTGGTTTTGAACCAAATTGGTATCCCAACAAAATTACAATCTTGATACCCAAACCCCGTATCTTGAGTATCCCCACTAACCTTGGTTTCCTCAAGGTAATACCCAATACCTTGGTAACATAATTACCCATATATATAACATATAAATATATACTAATATATACATACAAGGAATATAGCAATAATAATATATTATCTCAATATCAATACATATATATATATATATATATATATATATATATATATATATATATACATATATATATAAATATAAGTATTAAACACATATATATATAATTCTGCCAAACCGTCGCTGAAAACTGTGTTGAAAAATACTGATACTCTGATACCAGGCTTTTAGTGACAGTTCTGGCTGCCACGGAAGCTGTCGTCGCTGCTGCTGTTGGAATTCTGCACTGCTGCTGCTATTTTGGTGACGGTTTGCAACCGTCACCGTTTCCACCATCGCCGTTGCTGCTTTTCTCGCCTGCTGCTGCTGCTGCTGCTATTAATGACAGCAAGCTGCTGTCATTAAATGCCGCCGCTACTGCTACAGCGGCTGCTGCTATTTCCTGCTGCTATTAATCACAACAGTTTGTCATTAATCCCTGTCGCTAAAAACTATTATATATATATATATATATATATATATATATATATATATATATAACCCAAATACATATCTATATATATCTATATATATAAATACTAAATAACTATAAATACACCCCCCCCTCTATAATAATGTACATATTATGACATAGCCACATGCACACACAAACATAAATACATATAATTATACATCTATACATATATATAATTAATCCTATAACAAATATAAATAATATAATTACCATTTAACATACATATATATTTATAAAAATATATACATACATACATATATATATATATATATATATATATATATATATATATATATATATATATATATATATATATATATATATATATATATATATATATATCCATACAATATATTATAACATATATATTAATGCATGTAGAAGAAAGCTACATATATATATATTCTATTAGTATATATATAATACATAGATCTATGATACAATAATCACTATAATAAATACACTATAATACATATATAATATCTATATATATATATATATATACACAATTATAACTCAAGAATTAAAAGAACAAATAATTAGATCTACACAAAATACACAACAAATGGAGAGTATCACACCGTATCCCACTAGATCTAAGATACGTATGTGACACGAGTCTACTATACATCCAATTGCACCCCAAAGGACACAAGCAAGTCACATATATTATTTATGAATAATACGAAGTGTCAAATATAGATCTACGTGTCCGTATCAAAATACGACATGTACAAAGTCCCGTGTCGGAGGGAAAATCTCCAAAACAACACATATCGCCAAATTATTGGGATACGACCTATACGTACCCAATTGTGGACACGACACTAGCCCCAAACACATAAACGCATGCTAAATTGATCTATAGGATCAATTGACACACACAATAAATGTTATTCTCGGAATTCTCCTAAAATTGACACAAAAAGCACCATAACTTTCTCAATAGACCTCCTATGAACACAAAACCAAATCCTATGGGTAGTATATGCATATGGGTTAATTTTTTATGATTAATTTTCAGATTTAGAAGCTATTTTAAGTAGAAAAACTGAATTGTACATATTGGGAGATGGATTCCCAATAAAATCTCCAATTGAGATAAAATTGCCTCCAAATTATAGATCCTGCTCCTCTTTGTAGATCCTTGCTTCCTCCTTCTAGATCCTTGCTTCTCAAGTCTCTAATGGTGATTTGGGAAGGAATTGGAATGAATTTTGGTAGGGAAATAAAGTGGGAAAGAAGGAATTTGGTAGTAGGAAATTCTAGATCTATATTTGGAATGAAAAAGAGGAGAGATAATTTTTCCCCTCTACTTATATAGGCCGGCCCCTATTCCTCTCCCTCAAGTAATCATGTAATGTCCATTATACCCCTTGGGGCCTCTCATGAAGAAATAATTAAGGAAGAAAACTTCTAGTCTAATGATTTAATTAATTTAATCCATCTCCTTAACAATGGGCTTTCTAAATGGGCTAAGTTTAACTAATTAATTCATGTTGGTCCATGGGTCCAAACTAAACTAGTTAGGTCCACTAATAAAAGTCCAAATTAAATAACTAGCATCTAACAATAATTAAATAATACAATAATTAATTATTTATCAAGCAAAATAATTAACTAAATAGGAAATTACTAAAATACCCTTTCCTAGAAAATATGGTAGTGACAAGCCGGATCTGAGATCGATCTTCGATAATACACATGTGCCACTCAGCTGATCAAATAAATCGTCGATGCGCGGCAGAGGGTACTTGTTCTTTATCGTTACAATATTTAGTGCCCTGTAATCGATACACAAACGTACCGTCCCGTCCGTCTTTGGCACAAATAAGATGGGTTATCCCCATGGAGAAATACTAGCCCGAATAAAACCCTTGTCTAAGAGATCATCTACATGGACCTTCAACTCACCCAACTCTTTCGGTGCTAATCTATAGACGGAGAAAGTAACTGGCTCGGCTCTGGGAGTCAACTCTATAGTAAACTCTATCTCTCTGTCAGGTGGCAGTCCTGGAAGATCCTCGGAAAATACATCCTCAAACTCTGATATAATGCGGGGTACACTGGTTCACCTTCTGCAATGTGTGTCACTAAGGTAGGTTGGACACCATACTCTCGGGATCCCCGAAGAAACTCAAACTCAGGGTGATCTAGGGGTCTAATTATAACGCATCCACGTCGAAAATCTAGCGTCGCATGGTATTGGCTCAACCAATCCATGGCTAGGACAATGTCATAGTCTAGACTTAACCGCATAATAAATTCCCTTTTTATAATTACAAATATTAATCCCCCTAAAAAAATTCTTTTTTGTGTTTTCTTTCCCTTAATGCATAAATACTCTTCTCCTCAAAAAAATTTCTCGAGTTTTGTTCTCATTCATTTCTATTTCATACCTCAGTTTCAATGGTATCATTTCTTTATCCATAATTAAATTTTTTGTTTAGTTCTCTAATTTGATATTCCCAAATTCTTCTATCGATATATTCATCGTTCCTTTGTCATAAACATAATTTTTTCGGTATTAATTTCTTTATATCCTCTAGGTTTAATCCTCTAATTAAACTGTCACAACCAGTGTTATCCTTGTAATAGTTCATACCTACTATTGGGCTCAAAATTTCTAAGGTATATAATATAATCCACTATTTCGTTAAGTAAATCCTTCGCATACCGTATCAAATCACAGCTTATTCCCCCTAAAATTGTATTCCTCAATTTTCTTCTTTCTGTTATTTATTACTCTGAGTTACCATAGTATAATTATAATAATGGTATCACCCAAGCACATGCTAGAATTCCTGGTATCAGATAATCATCTTCCAGGTGAGAGCCTAAAATTTTATCTTCTCAAGTTCATAATATCGTTCATGGTATCGCTGTCATGGGCTACAACTATTTTCTAGCATCAAGCTATGCATTTCCATAAATTATTCTAGAGGGTTAGGATCAACAATTTTTCTAGCTTTCAGTACTTCCCAAATCACTACTATCTTAAGTAAGGGTAGATTTTTTATCTGTTCAGGAACATACTACTAGGTCCAATTCTCTTGCTAAAAATCTACACTAGTTCTAGAATCTAAAAAGAACCTATCAACCTACCCTACTAAGGGTAACAATCTTCTCACAAAATATTACATTAATCATGACTTCTATCGTCTGGACTACGATCTTCTTCTGGAGGGAACCATCAAACACAAGCATTCGTCTCTCCGAAATAAAGGAAGATGAGAAACAATGATAACGATTTTGATGGAAAAGGAACGAATAAAATTTTGAAGTCCAAGGACGATAATCAAATACAAAGGGAGTTTTAAAATCGTTTATGGATTGAGATCATATTCAATAATAATCCTAAAATACAGGCTCGTTCGGTACAGTAATGTAACCGAAACGATATGCTTTGACCTGCATGGGTCACCACAAAAACTATATCACGCCCCAGTCCTAAAATACACAGTACTAGGCCACGTAGCAATGGCCAGCTACGTACCAAGGGAACTCCAGTCTGAATCTAATACGTATAAGCTGTAAATGAGGGTCACTATCTAGATAATACGGTATACATGTCTATGTCTCAATCCACAAGGTGTAATAAAGAAGGGACAACATGTAACATGGTGTGCATCCCACACTACACTCGTCTGAATAGACTCGAAAAAAATAATATGAGTCTACAAATACTGGGCTATACTACCAGAAAATAAGCAAAAAGATCATAATAGCTGAACAATGAAAAAGTGATACAAATATCGAGTAACAATACCTGCATACCGGTATAATACTCATCAGCAGCTCCAGCCTCCCGTCAGCCATCGACCCTACAATATGGCAGGGAACCAGGTCCTCAGAAGGACGTAACAAAGTACAAAAATAGCATGCCATAGTAAAACAGAAAGAAAACATGTAATACGCAGGTAAAATCTAGAACAACTACCTAAGTGAGACACAAATTAAAGACAACGTTCGACACTTAGGCTTTCCAAATATAAATTCGTAGCTCCGAGGCACAGAGACACACCGTGCGTACCGTAGCTCCGAGCACAGAATCACACGGGTAATACTACGACTCTGGATATAGGATCTCTACGTAAATAAAGATATATATATAGCTTATGCGAAGTAGCCCAAGCGTCTAGTAACTATATTTTCCTCCCAATGCGGCCAACGAGAAGCATCCGCTGCTCGCTGAGCCTGAACCTCTATCTAACAGTCTCGTCATACTGAAGTAACTAGCAACAATCACGATCATATAATTATCACAGATTTTGGTCATGATGACACCATCAGGATACAAAAAGTCTGACACGATGACAGTGTCTGATTGTGTACTAAGATTTCGATGTAACCAAGTAGGTACACAAGGATATCGAAAAACATCTAACAATCGATACTAGACGTTACCGACGAACGTCTGCACCCGGGTATGAATAGGATGTTAAGCAACGATTTCGATCAAAAGTGCACACAAGGTATAGATAAAATAAATAGTAACACTGGAACTGAGATACAGAGTGGCAATGTACACTTTCCTGGATCAGGATGCTGAAGGTGGGGCTCCGGTACAACGTCCAAGTCCGAGGATCCCAAAGTACTTATAATCCTGAAGAAGTATCCCCGATAATCCTAAATCAGATCTCAATATATACCGATGATATATGCAGCATCGTCGCAACTGGGCTTTGAAGGGCTGGACTTTAGGTCATTTTGACGGAGTGGGCACAGTGAGCTCGTCCGGGGAATCGACTTGTCGTCGGCCAAATAATGGCCAGACGCTGGGGGCATCAATGAAGAATAGGGATGGAGGGTGGAGGCTCGACAACGGACCAGGATAGGCCGCCGAGCAACGTCGATGTCAGTCGATGGAGGATCGACGAAGGTGATGATGGAGGTGGTGCAATGGGTACATTCTTGGCGAGGTTGTTGTGCACATGACGAGGACGAGGATGCTCGGAGGACGCTGGTGTAATCGTGCTGCGGTTGGGCATACGCGGGGGAACTTTGGTGCGGCCTTCGATGCCTCCAATGGTTGGAGTGCCACGCGTCCCTGTACATGGGGTCGGCGGCTAGGAGACGGGAGTGCACCCCGGAGATATCAAGGTAATTTTCGAGCGCCGGGGTGGCCTCACGAAGGGACTGGTGACTCTCACGATGATGTTCGGGAAAGTCGAGCATGGGAGGATTGCTTGCAGCGTACACACACCTCTCCGCGCTCGTGGCAACCTGTCGACAGGTGAAGAGGGAGGTGTTGGCAGCAGCCGACGGTGGTGGTGATGCTGGTGTTAAGGTGTTGGTGGTGTGGTCTGTAGTACCCCGCTCTGCGTAGGCACTATGTACAAGTTATGTCGCTTTGCTTGCTCGAGCGGAAGTCTTCTCGGAGAGTTTTCGACTGAACCACAAGACGATTGATCAATATGAGTGGGCAGAACTACATTCTCTAATTCTTGCATGACTTAATAATGAATCTAATTTTTGAATGCTTGTTTGGAAAGAGATAGTTTTATAAGAAGAATGATAGAACCTGACTCTGCATGCCTAATAAGAGAACTCACATAGCTTGTCATTGAAACAAATCTGCTTGCTTGCCTAACTAGAGAACTGGGAATGCTTGTCTGAAATAAGATATAACCATTGCCATGCTAAGTCCAGAGTATAAGAAATATTGCATGCTTAGTTACACGGACACCGCTATCGAACGAACTGCTGCCATGCTAATACGAAAGAGTAAAAGATTGCTTGCACTTATTCTTGATATCGTATGCTTAACTGGAATACTTGAATGCTTGTCCAAAGAGATAGAATTGCATGCTAGAATTATAGAACTGTTCTTTCTTGTTCCTTGTTTAAAGAGTTGGCTTTGCTTGAACATGTTTCTTTGTTTGCTTGTGAAGAGATAAAACTTGGTGAATGGCTTGAACTTGTGTATCTAGACTAATAGTCCGCCCTGAGGCTTAAAAACCTTACTTACGGGAGGGTGTGACTATTAGGCAAGAGTATTGAGAGCTTCGGCCCTATCGCTTGATTGATGTGCTTGCTTGCGTGCTTGTTCATTGTTCATCAGTTGCATGATAGCATATTTATCTGATAGGAGCTTGCATTCATGCATATTGGTCAGGACAACTTGTGCACAAGGTCATCGCTCGAGCATTTCCTGGGGCACTGGGATCGTTCGGCCTAGGAGAGATCTAGATACCCTGAGGCTTAAAAAAATTACTTACGGGAAGGTAGACCCGTCTATTAGTGAGATGGGCTTGTACGTCCCAACTGCTAATCCTGTGGAGGGGACCATCATGTAGTTAGGGCGCATGCTAAGCTAGCCTTCTTGCATATCTAACTGTTTGATACAGAGACGGACAGGGAAGGAGAAATTTATACTTGTATGTTTATGCAAATTGTTGCTAACTTGTTTGTCTGCTGCAGGGATAGGCGTTCGACTTTGGGTAAGGATCACTGAATAAGTGATCACTTGTATTTTCTTATGTCCCTTATAAATTATGCTAAATGTGATCCATCTATTTTTTATTAAGTATGATGCTGCCCTATTGCATCGAGTTGAATAGTCCACTTGAAATACTTGTCTTGACATGCGATGAACAGTTCACTAGAGAACCTTGTTCCTAAGAGTATCGGATATGGCTCATAATACTTGCTGTGTACTGCACGATAGAACTTTTCCTCTATAGTTTGCTTGCTGTATTGAATATGCAAAACTGGTTTCAAAGTTGTGTTTTTAAAAACATAAAATCTGACTATAATCCTGAGCTGCATGAAATAAACTTAGGTAAAAGTAGCAAGATCACTAGTAATATAATGTTTTGCCACATGCTTACTTAGTGTGGGTTTTAAGGGGGGGTAGCTTTTGTTCAGTTGTTTTAGACTCACCAGTACTTATAAAAGTGCTGACCCACCAACAGTTTGCTTGTCCTCAGGTGCCCGATCGTCCGAGGAAGCGATAGCCGTGCCTCATCCCAAGGAACCAAAAATCTGGAGACGATGCCTTGAGCCGTATCGTGCTTGCTTTGAGCTAATTTTGTATAGAGGGGTATAATGTATGGAACGGTGTCATTGTAATCGGGAGAAAGAGTGCTTGAGCGATCTGTAAACCTTGGCCATGTGCCGCTTGTAACAATTTCGATTATCAATAAAGAGCTTGTTTTCATATGCCATTGTGTTCTTTACTTTCCTGCTATATATATGTGTGTCGCTGCTCCTGTCTTTAATAACTTACTTGCTCTTGTTCAAAGCTTTGGCCTTATGCAAGCACACTTTAGGTTTGTACGGCATCACGCCCGTACGAGGACGATCGGTTCCGTAGAGACCAAAGCGAGGACGAACGGCTCTACGGGACCGGGGCGTGACATAATGGTATCAGAGTAACTCGATTCTTTGCCTATTCTGTTGCTTCCGACTCTGAGTTGTGCCCGATGTGAGATACAATGAACGTTCCATACAATGAGTCCGTAAATATTCTCAAAGTTGCCGGCAAAAGTTTTTTGGATTTATTTTTATTTCTTGAAATATGATTTATGTTTTCTGGTGGCTAGAGTTTCGTTGAGTTCTGGATTACTATAGTTTTGATTGAGGATGGTGAGGGATGAGGACTATTGCTGCTCGGAATATCTAGAGTTTCTCCTTGAGTGTCGAGGACGAAACTCTTTATTGGTGGGTAAGTATGTAGTGCCCCGCTCTGCGTAAGCACTATGTACAAGTGATATCGCTTTGCTTGCTCGAGCGAAAGTCTTCTCGAAGAGTTTTCGACCGAACCATAAAACGATTGATCAATATGAGTGGGCAGAACTGTATTCTCTGATTCTTGCACGACTTAATAATGAATCTGAATTTTTGAATGCTTGTTTGGAAAGAGATAGTTTCATAAGAAGAATGATAGAACCTGACTCTGCATGCCTAATAAGAGAACTCACATAGCTTGTCATTGAAACAAATCTGCTTATTTGCCTAACTAGAGAACTGGGAATGCTTGTCTGAAATGAGATAGAACCATTTCCATGCTAAGTCCAGAGTATAAGAAATATTGCATGCTTAGTTACACGGACATCGCTATCGAACAAACTGCTTCCATGCTAATAAGAAAGAGTAAAAGATTGCTTGCACTTATTCTTGATATCATATGCTTAACTGGAATACTTGAATGCTTGTCCAAAGAGATAGAATTGCATGTTAGAATTATAGAACTGTTCTTGCTTGTTACTTGTTTAAAAGAGTTGGCTTTGCTTGAACATGTTTCTTTGTTTGCTTGTGAAGGGATAGAACTTGGTGAATGGCTTGAACTTGTGTATCTAGACTAATAGTCCACCCTGAGGCTTAAAAACCTTACTTACGGGAGGGTGTGACTATTAGACAAGAGTATTGAGAGCTTCGGCCCTATCGCTTGATTGATGTGCTTGCTTGCGTGCTTGTTCATTGTTCATCAGCTGCATGATAGCATATTTATCTGATAGGAGCTTGCATTCATGCATATTGGTCAGAACAACTTGTGCACAAGGTCATCGCTCGAGGGTTTCCTGGGGCACTGGGATCGTTCGACCTAGGAGAGATCTAGATACCCTAAGGCTTAAAAACTTTACTTACGGGAGGGTAGACCCGTCTATTAGTGAGATGGGCTTGTACGTGCCAACTGTTAATCCCGTGGAGGGGACCATCATGTAGTTAGGGCGTATGCTAGGCTAGACTTCTTGCATACCTAACTGTTTGATGCAGAGACGGACATGGAAGGAGAAACTTATACTTGTATGTTTATGCAAATTGTTGCTAACTTGTATGTTTGCTGCAGGGATAACCGTTCGGCTTTGGGTAAGGATAACTGAATAAGTGATTACTTGTATTTTCTTATGTCCCTTATAAATTATGCTAAATGTGATCCATCTATTTTTCATTGAGTATGCTGCTGCCCTATTGCATCGAGTTGAATAGTCCACTTAAAATACTTGTCTTGATATGAGATGAACAGTCCACTAGAGAACCTTGTTCCTAGGAGTATCAGATATGGCTCACAATACATGCTGCGCACTACACGATAGAATATTTTATCTATAGCTTGCTTGTGTGTATTAAATATGCAAAACTAGTTTCAAAGTTGTGTTTTTAAAAAGATAAAATCTGACTATAATCCTGAGCTGTATGAAATGAACTTAGCTAAAAGTAGCAAGATCACTAGTAATATAATATTTTGCCATATGCTTACTTAGTGTGGGTTTCAGGGGGTGTAGCTTCTGTTCAGTTATTTTAGACTCACCAGTACTTATAAAAGTGCTGACCTACCAACAGTTTGCTTATCCCCAGGTGCCCGATCGTCCGAGGAAGCGATAGCCGTGCCTCATCCCAAGGAATCAAAAATCTGGAGACGATGCCTTAAGCCGTATCGTGCTTGCTTTGAGCTGATTTTGCATAGAGGGATATAATGTATGGAACGGTATCATTGTAATCGGGAAAAAGAGTGCTTGAGCGATATGTAAACCTCGGCCATGTGCCGCTTGTAACAATTTCGATTATCAATAGAGAGCTTGTTTTCATATGCCATTGTATTCTTTACTTTTTTGCTATATATATGTGTCACTGCTCCTGTCTTGAATAGCTTACTTGCTCTTGTTCAAAGCTTTGGCCTTGTGCAAGCGCACTTTAGGCTTGCATGGCATCACGCCCGTGCGAGGACGATTAATTTTGTAGAGACCAAAGCAAGGAAGAACGGCCCTACGGGACCGGGGCATGACATAGTCAGGGTGGTGTTGAGGTCGATGGTGGTGGTGGTGTTGGAGGTGATGGCTTAGGTGGCAACAGTGGTGTTGGTGGTGTTCGGTGACAATGGCGGTGGCGTGATGAAGGTGGTCCGATGGCGGGGTCATGGTGTTCGTGGTGGAGGTGGAGTCATGGTGATGGTGGCTGTGGTCGAGGTGTTCGTAGCAGTGCTCGTGGTGATGGTGGCAGTGGTAGCAGCGGTGGTGATGGTGGAAGTGGTAGCAGCGGTGGTGTTGGTGGTGTTCAGTGACAGTAACATGATGAAGGTGGTCCAATATCGAGGTCGTGGTGTTCGTGGTGGAGGTAGAGTCTCGTGGTGAAGGCGGTGGTGTAGGTGACGGTGATGATGGTGCTGGAGGTAACGGTGATGGTGGTGCTGGAGGTAATGGTGATGGTAACAGTGGATGCGGTAGTATTGTGATGGAGATGGAGGCTCGTGGTGGAGGCGGTGGTGTAGGTGGCGGTAATGGTGGTCCGGCGGGTGAAGAAGGAGAAAATGTAGAATAGAGAATAATAATAATAATAATGAAGAAGAAGAAGAAGAAGAGAGAGGGATTCGGCTGAATCATGGGGAGGGGAGAAGAGAGAGGGTGGTGAGAAAAACTAGGTTTCTTGGGATTAGGGCCGGCCACATGTGGAAGGGTGTGTGTGTGTTAATATAGAGGGAATGTGTGGTGATAATGGGGGAAATTTTGAATCAAGGACTAGGATTTCACATGAGAGAAAAGCAAGGGTGAGAGAGAAATTGAGGTGACCGGTCACATGAGGATGGGGGGTTTCTTTATTTCCTTTGCACCAATAGGAGTGTAACACCTAGCACCCTCTTTGCATTTGAGTCCCTTAACATTTGGGTGTTTACACATAAAAAAAGAGAGTCAGGATTTGATGGGGGAATTGTGTTTGGTGTTTTGTATGATGGGAGGGTGTTGGGTGTTTTGTATGAGCCTCATGAATGGGTGTTGGGTTAAGTTGGGGTTATGTTAAGTTAGTTTCCCCAATTTAATTAAATAATGTGCCATAGGTGCTCTTAAATTAAATGGGAGTACATGGGATCTCAATTGGGAGTGACACAAATATCATGGACGGTGTAGGCTTGGTGTTAGTCTTGGACCCTTTAATTGGTTAGGCGAAACGGGTTGAGCTTGTGTCCCTAAATCGATGGCAACGACATAGGTACAAGACATAGGATTAAAGTTAATTTTTGTGATCGGAAAGTTGTGCAATTAAAATAGAGCACAAGGGAGTGTGTTTGTGAGTGACATAAATATCCAGGGCCTAGGTTGGATTGTCAGGTCAAGAGTGCAGAATTTGTTGGAAATTAAAGGCTATTGTTGTGCTCCAATTATTGAAGCAACGGTAAGGAGCACCAAGGATTTAAATTAAAGAACCAGTCTACACAACCCAAATTTCTAATCCTTAGACAACCTGAAACTAAACCAAAATTCTTACCATATCAAATATACCTAAAATTTTTGAGGGGGTTTACACCTTGGCCGCATGGTCATTCTGCGGCCTGATTTCTTCTGAGTCGATATTAGGGCGCATGTTTGTTGGACGCATGGATCTAGATTTTCCATGCTTCTACAGTCGCATGTAAATGATGTTGCGAGATTTACAAATCCATTGTTTGGAATAATGTAATTAGCGTGCATCGTTGCAACTTTTTTATGGTAAATGAATATACATTGTTTGATTGTGACTTTATTACGTTAAATAAAGAAAAAAATATTAAAAATGTTATAAATGATGTTGTATTTATTGCCATAAGTGCTATTATGGCCATTTTGACCACAACATGACTAAGATAGTTGGAGAAAATGTTGCAACATGTGTTTTGCCAATTCTACCATTTACATTAAATCAAACATTGGAATTGGTAAATAGTACATCAATATTGTAAATATTTCCAATTACAATCATCGAAACACTGCATATACTAGCTATCTCTACAAGACATAAAGTCAAAGGATTTCTTTTTCTGTTATCACTTGACCCTTTCTATGTCAATGCAAAGCCTTGATCATGATTTCCTTCATTTTCCATACAATATGTATCGAACCTTCTTTATACGAATAAAGAACTGAACTTCGGGTCGGAGAGAAAGAAAATGAAAGAGTACAAGTTTTTGAACATCTAATTATGGAAGCAACATAAGAGATATTTATCTTGTGTTCCTTAAGACCCTTCCCTTAGTAAACTTGAAATCTTCCAATCCCAAGTTTGTATTAAAATTAGCAAAAATGATAGCGAAAGTCCACAGAAAAATCCGTAATATTATTCTCTTCCAATTGCATTAACCCATTGCAAAGTAATAATATGAAGGATAAAAGAGATCACGCTGATATGTTAATATGTCATCCAGTAAACAAAAGAATTAGTGACAGTTCTAGAACATGTGTGTGCTCACTCTTGAGGACCAACAAGAAAGGCTGCAAATATAAAGTGTCTACTGCTCAACAAGTCTTTGTACGAGACAAGACATACTGGATCCGCAAGTTTCAGTGACACATTTCAGCTTTTCAACATTGTTTAATTGTCGGGATAAGAAGCCTAAATGTGTCACAAGGCTACCACTTACGCAGTATCGGAGGAAAGACGATACAAATGCAATCTTATTTCCATATGTATGAGAATGCTGTTTCTCTGCAACTCAATTCTTGTTTCTGCAACTCTACTCTATGCTCGCAAGTAACAAGCCTTTTGTCGACTAAGGATAAAAAGATTTGTACATAAATTACATGTCCAAGTATAGAAAGAGATCCAGTAAGTATGGCATAGTATCAATACAAGTTCTATAAATTTGTTCAATTTCTAAACAATCAAACCTCGATCATGACACAAACTCTCAAAGCTGTTCTTTCAATACTTATAAAATTGGCTGTCAGAAAGACAATTTCCACATGTTAGTGCGTCATATAATGTTAAAAGTGATTCTTCATTGCTCTCTATCAAACTTCAACAATCTAATCACAAGTACCATGTAATGTAATACCTAAAATAGATAGGTGGTACTAATCAAGATCTTAATAACTAAAATCAATGCAATAACCAGAAAATCAAACCCCTCTCCTCCAACTTTTGACCAAGATTTACAGTATCGACATCGGAGAGATATCAAACTCTTCCTATGAATATCGGAATCGACCGTTTCGGATATGAGTATCAATTTTTTTGATATCGTAAAATAATTAATTATTAATTATTATTAAAATTGCAGATTTTTTTTTTTATAGATTTAGACATAATTTTAAGTATTTTTTTGTTGCTTTTAATAATTTTGGAGTTGAATGAAATAACAGCTACCCTTATCGATTGGTGATAGATAAGTTTTTTTTTTTTTTACAACTTTACTATGCTTTTACATTTTTGCTGATTGGTCATTTTCGTTCAATTTTTTTTTTGTCGAATAGACTGAAAACGAGATCCCAGATGTCAGTATTGGTCAGTATCGATATTGATCAGTATCGAATCGGGACATGCAAAATCGTATCGACATTGACCGTATCAGATCGATATTAGCCGATACTGCAAACTATGCTTTTGATGAAGTTTCAGTCAAGATGCCAGAAAAAATCGGTATATCTGCTGGTCAGTTACAGTATGAACCGGTACATCATCTGCCTTGGGGCAAATTAATTCAATATAAGGTCTAAAGTTTTGAAAGAAAATAACAGCACACGTTACAATAACAGTGAAAAAGTAAATGGGATTGGTACCAATAAAACTTGACAACTGTGATAAAACACAAGAAGTAGCCTTAGAGCAAAACTTACAGCAGCTTATGTTCTTTCCCAAATAAAAAAGGAAAATTTATAAGGGCACTACACTTATTACTTGGGACTAGTTCAATGTAATTTTTTCTAAAATTACAAGTTTACCACTCTTAAAATTATTTGGGGCTAGTCCACACCAATGTATATAAGTGAACAAAATTTCTATTTTAGGCATTTCACCTTGACTTGAAGAAACTCTCATTCTCCAAGTCTAAACCTAAATTTGGAAATTGATAGTTGTGGTCACAAGTGGAGGAGAAATTTGCTTTGGTGATTGTCCAACGAATATTCTTCCGGTATGTCTTCGACAACATACGATGAATAAGTTTTACGATTGTCAGAAAAAAAATTTAGTTTTTTTTTACTATTGTAGGAACAATGCATGAAAATATCTTCGATGACGAAGTCAGATCATCCAATCAATTAAATATGCACTCCGGACGTTCCGAAGAACATGTCGGTTGTTCCGAAGCACATACGGTACATCAAACGACAACCCTAATTCGACAGTCATCGTGTAATGACTGTAAAAATTAGACAGTCCTATATAAATATAGGACTGTCAATAATTCTACAGTCCTATATAAATATAGGACTGTCAATAATTCTACAGTCCTATATAAATATAGGACTGTCAGAATTTCGACAGTCCTATATAAAAGTAGGACTGTCATAATTTTGACAGTCCTATATACAAATATGACTGTCAAAATAGTGACAGTCCTGGATCTTAAAGACTAAATTATTTGAAGTGCCAATTATATGAAGTTATTAATTTTTATATTATTTTATATTGGTTATAGGACCAACCTTGTACAGATATTGTGGTACATCCTGCTATTGGTGTTGATGTGGATGATATATTCTCAACGGATATTCAATCTGCATTAGAGTGGTGCAGAGAAGTTGGAAGACGACATAACGTAGTAATAGTCATTGCAAGATCAATCAGACCTCGGCCGGGCCGAAAATATGTAGAGCTGGGGTGCGAAAGGGGAGGTGTGTTTAGGGAGCATCACAAAAAAAAGGGTGTTGTTGAAAAAAAATCCCTTAGAAAAATGTTGGGACAAAAAAATGTGGTTGTCCATTGAAGTGTTGATTGTAAAAGTAGAAGATGTGAAGTGGATAATCGAAGTTAAGAATGGAAGACACAATCATCCTATTCCAGGGACACTTACGGGTCATGCCTACATGGCACCGTTGAAGGAGGATGAGAGAAATTTGGTTGAAGAATTATTCCTTTCCGGAGTTGCACCGAAACAAATTTATTCTGCCGTGCGATAAAAAGAAGATGGGAACAAGTCTACCATGAGGACGATCTATAATAGTTTGGCCAGAGCGAAATTTAAAAGTATGAAAGGAAGAATGGCGATGCAGCAAGTATTGAAGTTGCTTGAGGAGCATCACTACCTGGAGTACCATAGAAGACATCCACAAACTTATGAACTCCTTTCGTTGTTTTGGGCTCATTCTGATTGCACACACTTGGCTCGGTCCTTTGCAGACGTGTTGATCCTTGATTATACATATAAGACCAACAAGTTCAAGATGCCTCTTTTTCACGTTGTTGGGTTTACGTCTACGGGAAAAATATTTACAGTCGCTTTTTGTTTTATGAAGAGTGAGACAGTAGAGGATTACACATGGGCGTTGAGAAAACTATAATCCCTTTACACAGGTTACAAAGAGCCCTCTGTTTTTGTTACCGACAGAGAATATGCGCTGATAAATGCTATAGATATTATATTTCCTTATGCGCATAGACTACTATGCACTTGGCATATAAATCGAAATATCCAAGCTCAATGCAAGAATTTTTTAAAAAAGTGGACTGTAAGATCGACATGCTTCTCTTTGAAGAATTCTACAGTGATTGGAGTCTTGTATGGTGAGCAAGTACTACAGACAGCTACGACACAGCATGGTACATGTTCCAACAAAAGTGGAAAACGAGTAACCCGACATGCATATATTATATCAAAGATACTTGGCTAGAACCACATAAAGAGCAATTTGTCTTAGCATGGACGAACATGGTGAAGCATTATGGCACAATCACTACGAACCGGGTCGAAGGATCACACTCAAGTTTAAAAAGATATCTACGGTCATCGGTCGGTAATTTTGTCTCCGTTTGGCAATCGATTCATTTGATGATTATTTCCACGGTGAACGAGATTATAGCATCATTTGAGATGAGCCTCAATATTGCAAAGCATGAATCCGCCCCTCCGGTTTCATTGATGGAAGGGCCATGATGGTTTGTCTGCTCTTCTAGAGTCAAAGTTGAAACAAAAGAACGTATGTAGTAATAATCGTGGTGGTTTCTTCCGATTCTTTCACCGCCAGTAGAAGTAGAAGTAGGGGCCTGCGGAACGTGCGCATCTTCGCTCGACGGGAGAGGCTGATTATAAGTATGAACACCTCTTGGATGGTTTAATCCATGTAGTATCTCACAAGGCCTTGGGCTTATTGTTTGAGGAGATTGGTAGGTCAAAGTCGGTGGGTTATGATCTCGAGGTTTGAGGTTGTTCATATCGACATTTACTCGGACTTCCTTGTGCACATGAGATCAACGAATATCGTCGTGAATCTATACCTATTCCAATAGATATTGTTGATCAACGTTGGAGACAGCTGTCGATAATGCCGACGGTAGAAGTTCAAGATGATTTCTTTGCTTTGCCACAAGTGAAACTCCTGCACGCAAGGTGGTGTGTCGCATCAGAACCGGAGAGAAGATCCATTGAGGTTAAAATCCAAGAAATTGCAGTCCCGGCAACAACTCGATTACATGAGCAATCTGTTGTTCGAACTCCTAAGGGAAGACCACAGTCAAGAAAGAGTAGAGCAAAAAAGAAGGAGGAGGAGTCAACTAAAAGAGATCCATCCTTGTTCGAACATATTGAACGCAGTTTGGAGGCAAAGTCCGTAATGGATAGGGTGGTATTTCCGCAGAAAAAGAGTAAGCTTACTAGTCGAAGGGTGAAGAAACAGAAAACGAACGATGCAGTCACGGCAGAGGGTTTAGATAACTTTTCTGATTCTTATAGTCTATACATTGAAAATTTTCTACCTAAGATACGGAAATTTTCAAAGTGCATATCTTTTAGGATTTGTTCGAACATATCTTTTTTTACTTTTATCTAATATATTTCCCAACTAGTCTTCGAGTCGATCGAACAGAGGTATAGCATATCTTTAAGGATTTGTTTCACCCTCTCTGTTTGGCCATCTGTCTGAGGTTGGTATGCTAAACTGAACTTCAACTTGGTCCATATAGCTGACTGAATGCTTTCCAAGAAACGTGATAAGAACCGTCCGTCCCGATTTAAAACAATAGACACTAGCATGCCGTATAGTCGAACTATCTCATCAAGGGATATCTGAGCCAGGCGATCAATGCTCCAAGTAACTTTGATGGCAATGAAGTACGTTGACTTGGTTAATCGATCGACGATGACCCAGATGACATTATTTTTCCGTTGCGTCTTTGGCAAGCCAATAATTAAGTCCAACATGATATGGTCATATTTCCACTTCGGGATATCAAGGTTCTACATCTCTCTGCCCGGCCTCTGATGCTCAGCCTTTACTCTCTGACAAGATAAGCGTTGTGATACAAAGAGTACTACATCTTTTTTATACTGTGCCACCAGAAGATCGAGCGGAGGTCTTGATACATCTTCGTACTTCTTGGATGTGATACATAGGCCGCATAGTGAGCTTTTGTAAGGATCTCTTTCTAAGTTCTGCATAGTTGGGCACGCACAGTCTTCCTCTTACCCGCAACATTTTGGTTTCATCCGCTACAAAGTCAGTTACCTTTTTTGCTGAAATCTGCTCCCGCATCTTCAATAAGAATGGGTCGTTCACCTGAGCGGACTTGACATTTTCTATCAGGTTTGGTTCAAGGAGTAACTGAGCTAGCGATCCCCTAATCGGTCCACCTCGATATCGAATTTGCAGCTCGATGCCCATACTCTCCAATTCTTTCTTTAACTTGCAGTTGACGGATAGAGATCACGTAAATACTCGACTTAGTACGCCCGCTACAACATTCCCTTTGCCTGGGGTGTAGTTGAATGACAAGTCATAGTCTTTGATCAATTCTAGACAACTCCTTTGCAGTAAGTTTAGGTCTGACTGAGTGAAAAGATACTTTAGGCTCTGGTGATCAGTAAAAAATTGGCAGGACACACCATAAAGGTAGTGTCGCCATAATTTTAGTGCGACACAATCGCCGCTAGTTCTAGATTATGTGTCGGATAGTTGCGCTCATGCGGCTTCAATTGTCTTGAAGCAAAATCTATCACCATATTTTATTGCATGAGCACAACTCCCAAGCCTTGGCCTGAGGCGTCACTAAAAATTTGGAATATCATATTCTCGTTTGGCAGTGCAAGTACATGAGCAGAGATGAGACACTGATTTAATTCCAGAAATAAAGCTTCACATTTGGCAGACCACTAGAATGCGACTCCTTTCTGAGTGAGGTGACTCAAGGGCAAAGCAATTTTTGAAAAGTCTTTCACAAACCGTCTGTAATAGTCTGCTAACCCGATAAAGCTTCAAATTTTACTGACTGATGCAGGTTACTGTCACTCGACGATTGCTTCAATTTTCTTTGGATCTACTGTGATACCTCCCACAAAGATGATATGCCCGAGAAAAGATACACTGCTTAACCATAATTCGTACTTGCTCAATTTTGCGTATAGCTTGTTGTCCCGAAGAGTTTGAAGCACGGTCCACAAGTGCTCCTCATGTTCCTCTTTGTTCTTTGAATACACCAAGATATCATCAGTAAACACTACTACAAACTTGTCGAGGCACGACCGAAATACTCGATTCATCAAATCCATTAAGGCGGAAGGGGTATTAGTCAATCCAAATCCGAACGACATAACCAATAATTTATAGTGGCCATAGCGAGTGCGAAAAGCTGACTTCGACATGTCATCTGGCTTGATATTTAAGTGATGGTAGCCCGAACGAAGATCAATTTTTGAGAATACCGAGGCACCTTATAGTTGATAGAAGTGGTCATCGATTCTGGGAAGGGGTACATTTTTGGATGGTGGATTATTTAACTCTCGGTACTTGATGCAGAGCCTTATCGAACCATCTTTTTTCTTCACAAATAGTACTGGTGCGCCCCATGGAGATACACTCGGACGGATGTACCCACGATCGAGCAACTCTTCTAGTTTGACCTTCAGCTCCTTCAGTTCAGCAGGGTCCATTCAATATGGAGGTTTGAAAATCGGTCGAGTATCTGAAAATATATCTATAGTGAACTCTATCTCTCGGTCGGGCGGCATGCCGGGCAACTCATCTGAAAACACATCAGGAAAATTTGTCGCAACGGAAGTAGACTCTATGTTTGCGCAATCTTACTGAGTGTCTCGAACGGACGCCAAGTACCATTCACAGCCAGAATTTATCATCCGTCGAGTAGATATTACCAAAATTACCATACAGGCATTCAACGCTCTCGACGATGGACTGCACGTATAGCAGAATTTGGTCTCGCCTGGTAGACGAAACACGACTTTCTTTTCTGCATAATCAATGGTCGTCGAGCAAGCGCCGAGCCAATCCATCCCCAGAATAAGATCGTAGTCCCTGATGTCTAAAACTATCGCATCAAGGGACAATTTCCTTCCTCCGAAGCAAATACAGCCGTCGTGACAAACTGAGTTAGCAGGCAAGTCCATGCCCAACGGAGTACTGATGCTAAGCCTTAGGCCTAATGATGTCTGAATAAATTCGTGCTCCCTAGCGAAGTTTGCCAATACAAAACTATGTATGAGTCTAGAATCAAATAGTACTCGTGCAGGAACATTATTGAATAGCAATATACTTGTCACTACAATGTTCGAGGCGAACGCCTCTCCCGCGTCAATGCATAAACCCGGCCCATGGTGGTCGGACGACGCTCATATTGTTGTGCAGGCTAATTTGCTTGGGGTACTTGAGCAGGATTTTGCTGCTCTTGATGGCACGGAGGGACCGAGTTTGGGCGATCAGGACAGTCACGAGCATAATGGCCCAGCCGACCACACTTAAAGCATCCCAGATTTTAATAATTCGCTAGCCTGGTGTCATGTACGATTGCATTTGGCAAAACGCAGCCCATGATTTCCCCCTTATGATCGCCCTGATGACCGCCATCGTTTGGATGCTTATTAGCGTTATTTCCTTCCTTATTACTAGGGCACTTGTGATAAGAATTTTCTACAGCGCCGACAGTAGTAGAAGGATATTGCGGTTCTAGAACGAGAGCATGGTTAAGGGCTTCCCTTATTGTCTCGTACTGTAGAGCGACTACGTACGCGTGAATGAAAGATCGCAGTCTGCCTTCAAATCATCTTGCTCGGATCACCGCATTGGGCAGATAAGAGATGGCAAACTTGGCCAGCCGATTGAATTCTACGGTATACTGCTTCACCGACATGCTCCCTTATTGCAGACGTATGAACTCATTCTGCTTTTGACGATGAATAGGTGGGGGAATAAACTCCTCTTCGAATATGCTATGGAAGGTAGCCCACGTGATCGTCTCGCCTTTACCGTCTGCTGGGAGAGATCTTCAGTTTATATCCCAGCAATCATGCGCATTCATACGAAACTGGAGCTAGGCACAGGCGACTTGCTTATCTTCAGGTACTTCTAAGAGTTTAAAGTGATCATCAAGCTCGGCCAACCAATCTAGAGCCACAACGGGATCCTCGGTCCCACGGAAGGACATGTTGTAAACCTTTTTAAAGTTTTCAAAGTGGAAGGTAGTCACATCCTTCTTCTTGGGGGTTTGGGGCATCTCGACTTCATTTATTGGTTGCTCCACCGGTGCCGCTACTATCATTGCAGAATGGTTGGAGGCTAAGGTCTAAACAATCTGTTGCAGGACATCTACCTGCTTCTATTGGACCGTAAATCGGGCTTCTAGATTCTTCTCGAACTTGTCTTGTCGAGCCTCATTCCTTCGTTGTTGCGCCTCTAGCATTTGCATTATTTGCTCAACCGGATCGACGGGGGGCGCAGGTCGTTGGCTCTCGGAGCTTGTCGAAGTGCCTGAAGTACTTGCTTGCACTTGCCCTGTTCCTTGCGTTTGAGTCATTCCTTCAAAAACAAAGAACTTACATCAGTCTTATAGAGTATTACAGACTCACTGTATAGAACGCATCTTATTTTTTCCAAACGATTTCAAGAGTTCAACTGGGAGAGACAGGGTCGCCTTATGAAAACTTTTCTGACACGAGACCAAAGGATCTGAAGCTGTGCTCAGATACCATTATGTCATGCCCCGATTCCGAAGAATCACTAACCATCCTCCGGAAGTGATATCGTATGAGCGTAGGGCACGCCCGCACAAGGCCTAGCATAATAATATATATTTAGAAACACATCAGCAGAGTTCGGAAGCTAAATATTTTAAGTTGACACGAAGAAAAGTTATTGATAGTATACATTTTTGTTACAGACTCTTAACTCAAAAGTAAGGGGTGCCGCACGGGCTTACAAGATGGACGTAAAATAAGATAGCCGTTCCATATATTATATTTTTTACTAGAACTTCAAAATATAATAGGCACCTTCGGGTGAAGCTATCGTCTTTCCTCGGAGCTGCATAAGATGTGTGCACGTGTTCCAGATATTTTGTACAAGTTTCAAAAGGCACGAACGGAGTGCGCCGAGTAATAGACTGGTTGGGGAAGGGAAGCTTCAGCTCCTCGTCACATTATCTTGGCTCAGGAAACCTGCTACAACGAGGGTCAGTACTTTAAAAAGTACCAGTGAGGGCGAGCTAAACCAACTAACCAAATCGACACAATATTCAGGTGAGACAAACAAATTATTAATGTGGACTTTCTATCTTGCCTTAGTTCAAGTTACATCATGCAATATATATATAAAATGATTGAATAACTGTGCCACCATTTGGTAACTTTTTACTTGCTTCTGTTGCACCCACCGGCACAAGACTTACCATGTTCTTCCCTGTCAAGAAGACATCATTAGCTTGAACAGATAATACAGTAATATGTTGGGTAATGGAACACATTACCACTGTGGACAATAGCTATAGTAAGACGGTGATCCTTGCAGCACAGGTAGCAAGCCCCGCTATAAGATCCCGCGTTACCCGTGCTAGTCATTCTAGCGTAGCTATCCGAGTTTCGCTCGGAATGAATCGGCCCTAATGCCCTAGAGACCGTTCGCAGGAACCAAATCTTGAGCACAAGTTGTCCGACCAAATAATGTCTCAATACTAAGTTAATAAATGAAGTATTTCAAGCCATCAGAATGAACATAACTACTTTAGCACAGTACGATTGGCATAGTCTACCTGCTTAAGTGATCACATTTCAAATATTTTGCACTACTCATTTATACAGTTATAAATAATAAGTTCTAACCATAATTGAAGCATAAATAGATAGACGCATAACGGACAAGAACACATACAATGTGATCGTACAAAAATTTGTATGAAAAGCATCAGTGTTCCAAGTTACTTCTTATTATCTTGACTCACTTATTATTATTCTTATGGTATTGCTGATCAAAATGCACAAATGAGTCAGATTGTTAAGAATGAAGACTTAAAAGAAGGGAGCTAATCGAAATTAAGGCCACTCACAAGTTTGAGAATTGGGGAAGGAAAAAGAATTGTAGGGCTTTTCAAGTCATTGGGGGTACATTCTTCTTCAGGAATTTGTCGAAGCGTACTTTCTTTTGTTTTCCTTTCTCTGCCGTAGTAGGCTTCGAAGGACCAGCTTCGATTTTGGCCGGAGCAACAGCAGTTGGCAAAGTAGAAGAGTGTCAGGAACATCTTCTGGGACATATTCGTAAGTTTTATGATAATCTTTTCCAGACCTGGTACCAGTCATGGCTTCTTCTTCGGGCATCGGAGAAAGAAGCCCCATGTTACAAGACTTGAGTTTCTTTTTATCATGCCACTTCTTGGAGCGAGTCTGTAGGCTAGTCTTATCGTAGCCCAATCCACTACAGGATTTGCTGGACTATCCTCGGAGTTGTAGAAGAATATGTTATCCTTTGTCAAAGTTCAAACCTTCAACTTTTTGGAAATCATACCCCATGTTTTGCATCAAGCGTACAGATTGCTGGCTGTATTGATAAAATTGGGGACGATCTTCCTCAACCACCTGGGTTGAGGTCGGTGCTCTAATTATTGAAGGAGGAGGAAGAATTTGTGTAGAAATTCCTTTATAAGAAATGAAGATTTGTTGTGCCCTATACAGCGGGATACCGCTAATCATGGACCATTGTCGGTATGTCAAGCAAAGTTTGTGAGTAAAGCTTGGTGGAGCAATGTTCAAATTTTGAAATCTGATCTCGAAAGATATATCTTCTTGATGTTGATCTTGATCTCTGTCTGAGTGATAATCCAAATAATTCATATCGCATGGTTTATATTGCTTGCCATTCTTGGAGTTTAGATTGGAAGATGTTGTTCCGTGGTCCCAATCTGGCAGCAGGTCAGAATGAATCTACATAATCTCGCCATGATCTATGGTAAGAGACACCAAACCCTCTATTTAACTTCGAGGAGGCGGAAGATTTTCTACTTTTATCGTGGCTCGAGGTACTGGGATGATGCCGTTTGGGACTTCTTGTGCTGGAAAGTCGCCGAATTAAAGTGACACCATATTAGCGGTGATTGTCTTCTCCTCGTTGTGAGGGTGATAGCTTTAGCATCTATCAACTGTTGTATATTCTTTTTCAAGACATAACAAGCCTTGATAGGGTGATGTATATATCGATGGTAAATCCAGTACTTTGGGTCATCTATTTTATCAGCCTCATTTGGTCGCTTGAGGTCAGGCAACTTCAACTTGTTGCTGTTTATCAAGCATTCAAAAATGTTGTGGATATTACTCCCGTTAAAGAAATATTCTTCCTTAGGCCTGGAAGACTCTGGAAGCTTTTGTGCTGGAGGAGAGGTAGGTCACTTTGAAAGGTTTATTGCTAAGGCCTCATTTCCTTTGTTGTTACGATTATTCGACAATGTTGTTATTGTTGGAGGGGCACTTTTCTTCTGCATTGTTTATTTATAATCCCAAATTATGTGCCACCTTCGCATTACCTTCAGCAACTTCGGCCCCGTTAATGAACGTTGTCCAGTCTTGATAGTGAGTTGGACTCATCCAGAGTCCTACTATAGGCAGTAGGTTCTTTTTGCATGTATCGATGAATGCGGAGTCTGAAATACCGAAAGGTAAATTTAGAGTTGCTTGTCTGAAACACTCTATGAATTCATGAACGTATTATTTCTCCTTCTGTTTGATATCAATGAACGAAGAAATCGTCATATCCATGCCTCTTTCGTAGAATCGTGAGAGAAAAAGACACTTCATGTCATCAAACGAGGATATACAGTTATCAGGTAAACTATGATACCAATATTAGGCTATGCCAGCCAAACATTCCACGAACAATCTGGTAAGGAGAGCATCTTCTTTCTGCAGGTGAGTCATCATCATATTAAAGTAATTAATATATTGGATCGGTAATGTCCTGCCTTCAAATAATACTATTGATTGGGGTTTGTATTTAGGAGGGAATGTAACATTATCCCAATGAGAAGGATAAGGCTATTTCACCCCCAGATTACGG
Source organism: Iris macrosiphon (assembly GCA_036927795.1). Classification (NCBI taxonomy): domain Eukaryota; kingdom Viridiplantae; phylum Streptophyta; class Magnoliopsida; order Asparagales; family Iridaceae; genus Iris; species Iris macrosiphon. The sequence goes on from JAYESA010000002.1 coordinate 128,046,619, forward strand.
AGTTGGTCTTTATTTCCAGATAGTTCAAGAGGATCTTCTGGTCAGAGTGGTGCAACTGACTGATAAGATCCTGGTTGAACATGTATTATCACCGGCGGTCCACTTCCAATATTGAGATGATTAAGAGTTGGAGCTGGTGACTCTTGGTTTATGGATGCTTCTGGATTTGTGTCATCCTACAGAGGTATTATTCCAGGGGTAGGCTGTGAAGGTATGAATAAAGTTATTTGGACATGTACTGGTGTAGAAAAATATTGGGTTGTCATCATTTGATGTATATTTTGATCATAGTATGCATGTTCCTGAGAGCGGTCTCTAATGAGTTGAGGTATTGTTCGATGGCTTTTGATGGAAAAGCGTCTTGTTCATCACCGATAGCGTAGACGTTAAAATCCCTGTGTAAAATGGAAGGATTGGTAGAAAGAATCATGTAGTTGGAGTCTACACTGTCAGTTTCAGAATCAGAGGGATACTACCCCCAGCCTAGGATTCTGAGGAATGGGGATTCCCGTGAAGAACAAGCTCCCATCTTCGAGAACGAGTATTTTGGTATACTCCTTCAAAGGAGTCGACGAGTTGGTCAAATCTCCTCTGGCTAGGTGTTCTTGAAGAACTTTATCTTGATCGTCTCCCACCATGGAGAATATGCGAAGCCATGTATACTGGAGCAAGGAGAGGTTCATCATCATAATCCTGGTTGTCAACTTGCTTTATATGTCGAGGTTTAGGAGACATAGTATAGGTCAATCGGTCAAACATAGACCATTTTACTGATGCACAATAATATTTGATTATAACTCTATGACAATTGCAACGATATTTTTTAGGAAACACCGTTGTAAAGTCAGAAGGGTCTCTCTCTTTACGCTTTTATACAATAAGCTCACGTAAATCGAAAGAGGGAAGAGAAGAGAAGAAAGAGGGAAGACTCTGCCTTTTTACATGAGATACATTAAATCTTCTATGCATATTTTTGGTCCCCTGCGTGTAGAGTGAGGTGCTGGCTTGATTAGCGAATGATTCGTCACCTCTCGAGATTTTGTCCTTCAGGGATGAGAGAAAGTTGTTGCTAGCAGTCCTCTTTTGTACATGACCATAATCAGCATGTTGTGAAGAGGTCGATCCGACATGGCATATTTTGTGCGGTGTAGGCAGAGTAGGCGCAACTTGCCTATGTGCATTTGATTTCGTACGAAGATCTTGACGTGGCGCACTAATAGTAGGCTTCTGACGAGTGGCACATAACTTTTTCTCAACTGTGTGCGTAATCATAATATTAGGAGAATGATTCTCCCTGACTAACATTCATTTGTGTGTTTATAGTCTTTCTTCTGCTAACGTGAATTCTGAAGAAACTTTTGTCCCTCTTTAATGAGTGCGCTTGTAGAGAGATTGGTTTGGACAGCTGTGTCAATGACTTGCTTGCCCCGCATATTACGACCAATATGCGCAGGCTCAGAAGCTTGGGTGTGGATCACCCTTTGCTTGATATTGCACGAGTTGCATAATTTGTATCCCTTGTTTAACGCAAGGGACTCAGAAGCTTGGGTGAGGATCACCCTTTGCTTGATATTGCGCGAGTTGCGCGATTTGTATCCCTTGTTTAATGTAAGGGAGTTGTCCATCAAATTATCGACCTGAGTTTGGTTGAAAGAATTGACCAGGTAGTTCCTGCCAATCATAATCTTTTTTTTTTGTTGGCAGCAACTTCAGGATATGCATGACGAGGCTTGGGCATCCATACTTTGCGGGTTTTTCTCGACTTGAGTGCGGACGAGGGGTTATCATTAGCCCCAGAATGGAGCATTTCTTCGTATGCTTGTTGGTCTAACTTTACGACCAAGGTCTTCTGCATCGAACCGACCGACGCAGTGTCGAGTTGAGCTATCACCTTCTCGTTAGAGAAAAAATTTGTCCCCAACAGAGTCGCCATCTTGTTTGCGAAAAAACTTTATACGAAACTTTAGTATTACAAACTATTAAAAACAAAGAAAAAGTACAAGAGATCCTAAACAGGAATCTAAGTAAAATTAATTCTGGGAAAGTATAGCTGTAGAGATTTGATCTGCATACGATCACTTTACTCCTTGGACCACACGACGACGAAGAAATGCAAGGATGCTGTGAACAACTTGGAGAGTTGAACAATAAGAAAGCTATGGCAACAACAACACGACAAGCTTTTATTTCTCTCCCTCTGTTCTTGAATTTCAAAGACTTAAAAATTCTAGTCCCTTCCTCTCCTTTCCTCTTTTTTAGAGGAGAAAGACGTCACCAGCAGAGTCGTCATCTTGTTTAGGAAGAAAAGTTTATAGGAAACTTTTGTATTACAAAATATTGAAAAAAAAAGTACAAGAGATCCTTAACAGGAACCTAAGTACAATTGATTCTGGAAAAGTATAGCTTTAGAGATCCGATATGATGACGATCACTTTACCTCTTAGACCACGCGATGATGAAGAAATGAAAGGATGCTATGAACAACTTGGAGAGTTGAATAATAAGAAAGCTTTGGCAACAACGACACGACAAGCTTTTATTTTTCTTCCTCTGTTCTTGAATTTTAAAGACTTAAAAATTGTAAACATCCTGATTTTTAGAATTTAATTTAAAAATTATATTAATTATTATTGTAGAAAAAATTTATTATTTTTAGTTAATTATAATAAATGTTCGTTCATGGATTTATATTTTTGTGTATTAAATTAATTATTAAAATAGTACAAAAATTATATTTTTTTGGGGTATAATTAATATTAGAAAATTATAATTTTTTGGAATTTATTGGGGTCAAAAACTATTTTTTTATGGCCATATATGTATTGTTTTAATAAACCAACCCAAACCAACCAAAACCGAACCAACTCAAACCAAATTAAATAAATTCGGACCTAAACCTGCACCCATAACCCATTAACCTGACCCGACCAGAAACCCCAACCCACTCTCCCCCACAGCCCGCACGATCCCCTCTCTTCCCCTCCCAAAACTGACGCCAACCTCTCCTCTTCAGCTTCTTGTAACTCACTCCCCTCATCCCTATTTAAAGCCTAGCCTAGCCGACCACCACCACCATCAACTCCTCTTCCAATCCTGACAAGTCCCGACCGTCGATGACTGTCGGACAGTCGCCGCCGTACGCCGCAAGAAGCCTCCGCACAGCCGCCCAAAATTCCGAGCAGTAGCGAGCATCTAGGTACCCATCTTCTAGCCACCGTATCTCTCAGTACAGTTAACTAAATATTGACCCATCAAATCCTATGCGAAGACCACATGACCCTCTTAAACCCTGTAAAATTAGTTCGGTGTATCGTGTCCTGTGTTGGTCGTAATTCGCGACGCAAATCAGGAAAAAATGACCCAATTTGTAGTTCAGAAACTATTCCAACCACCCATGTTCATGTCTGATTTTTTTCCAACCTAGTTAATATTTTTAAATTCTACTTAAACAGTAATTTAGACAACATAACTAATTTTTAATCTCTTTAATTAGTTTGTTTTAATTCAATGTATGCTGTATTTTATTTGCTGTTGAATTTGACCGAAAACTTGATTTTTTAAACCTAAAATTTCCTGAAATAGGGTGCGTCCTGCTAAATGAGGCAACTTCGTCGTGTGCTAATTACACCAAAAGGTGCGTATACTCAACGTGGACGTGTGATATTTTACGAAAGTTGATTTGGATGTGCGTGCACACCGAAATCAACATGTATCAGTCAAAAAATACCGTATCGGCCCTTTCTGACACTCATCATAATTTTGTGTCTGCTTGTCGTGTCGCAATAAAACTTGTGCCATCGAATTTTTAGCATTATGTTGATCCTTTGACCCAAGTTTGGTTCAATTCTGAGAACGTTGACGAAACACCGTTTCGTAGGCCCGACGATTCCACTTGACTGGCGATTTCGTGACCGGCTCATCGAAATTCAGTTCTGGATGTTCTGTTGGATTTGTAGCATCGTTCTGGACTCGTAGACACAAATTTGATAAATTTGAAGAACTTTATCTCTGGCACATTTTTCGGTGCGAAGTGGGCCACATGTGGACCCCGCTTTGACCGAAAACTTTTAATTCTGCCCCTGTGTCCAATTTAGACTTATGGGTAGTCAATCCTAGCTATTTCTAGTATTCTGAGAGCAATGATGATATTTGTTTTAGCATCCGGAGGTGTACCTGGAGATTCTACTTATATCGGAATAACTGACGGAGCTCAGAACACAGGCAAGTAAACTTTGCCAACTTCCAATAGATCTTGAGATATTATTTCTTTGAGTTATTTCTATATACTTCTGTGTTGTACCTGTTTAACCTAGGACCGTGAGACGTTGCTTAACGTCCGAACAAGATTCGGGTGTCGACGCCATACGCGGAGTCGTGTAACGTCACTTAGAGAGTTGATACCACGATCACATATATTTTTACGTGCTTGCTTTACCAAGTACGTCATACCATTGGACACTTAATACTATTCATGTAACGGAATCTTTTTTGAGTTATTCATGGTGATTCTGTATAGGCTTACAAGATTCCTGACATGAGACTTGCATATACATAGATATCATTTTGTATAGTTAGAGGTCATGATCTTGTATAGTTAGAGGTCATGATCTTGCGTGTTATGGACATGAGACATCGTAGACATAAGACATGTGATTACATTAGGTAGGGAGAGACACACAGGCTACAGGCTGATTATATACATATATACTTTATTATTGAGGTGCTTTAGTCTCTGTTGCAGAGCTTGGCCCATTACGTGATATTACTGCTACCAGCTCCCCGACGTAGAGCTAGTATTGGTTTCAGCCTGAGTACTAGTGATGCTCTCATTTGCATTTCACTTAGCTTTTCCCAAGGATCTATTTTTATATACTGTATTTTATTTGGCTTGAGTTATTCTTGTACCTTGCTATGTCCCCTGAGGACCTGGATCCGGATTATGTCTCCAGGTACAGCAGATGAGGAATACCCCAAGATATATGAGACATGAGCGGACGCTAGTGCAGTACTGGCACCAGAAGACGAGGTTGTACCAGAGGATTTCTTCTGAGTATTTCATTTCATGTTCAGTTATTTATACTTATAGTTATTTCATATCTTGACTCATGGACTTATGTATTGACTTATTTTATCAGGTTATTCCCCAAGACACTACAAATATTGACTTAATAATGGACTATTTCCTTTATCTATTATATTGATTAGTCTATCATATTTAGTTATGTTTCTTTTTGTGGATGAGATTCGAATTATTTTGTGATAGATGGTGTAGACTGTATTTATATTTATTACAACTTAAGTGCACTCTAACGGGTCCATTAAATTGGATTTGCCCATTGGAGTTGTGTTGCTGGCCATTGCTACGTGGCTAGTCCCTCGGTATTTCGGGACTAGGGTGTGACATAGTTTTTGTGGTGGCCCATGCAAGTCTACGACTATATTGCTTTGGTTTCAACTAAGAAACCGAGCAAACCTGCAATTAGGATAAGAATAAATTATAGGATCTCATCCACTTGTTGATCTGTTCTTGACCTCTATATCGACTTCAAAATAATTTCTTGACTTGTATCCTGCCTTGATTCCTCTGTGCGCCTCTCATAGTTTTCTTTGGATACAGAGTAATGGATCCACGAGCCAGCGATAAAACTCTCGCGGAAACACCATAAGGTGCTGTGGTCACTTACGATGATGGGGTGACACCATTGGGTGGAATCCATCCACAAAACAAAGCAATCAAGCAGATCAGCACGCCTCGAGGTTCCGACGAGACGACATTCCACCACCGCCGCAATTTACTCCACCGATGCCCATTTTTCCACCAGGACAGCCTATGGATAGATAGCAGATGCTCTAAATGTTCTACGCAATGATTTTAATTTCGAGGATAAAATTCTTTTAAGGAGGGTAGAATTGTTACTACCACATTCCATAATAGGGATATTTTCGTCTTTTTATTTATTTAATTTAATGTGTTAATATATTGCATGATGTATCTATTTATATATTATTTATAGTGTTCTTTAAATGCATGAGTTAGTAAACTGGACCTAGAAACCCACTAGATGAGCCCCTGACCAGATTATAGGGCCATGGGCATTTATTAGTATTTTTGGGATTTAATATTAGGGATTATATTTTAATTGCTGTGATTTTATTTGATTGTTGTACCTTACTGTTGCTTCGATAATTGAAGTGCTACACTAGCCATTGCCTTCCTACAAATTTTATACCCTTGTCCTAGACATGCCAGTCTTCTATTTTGATCCTTGTGTAACTCATAACTATGCCCTCTTGTGGTTCATTTTAGTCACACAACATTCGTTGCAAACGATTATAATTAATTCCAAATAAATCCAACTTTACATCTTTGTGCGTTCCAATCAAAATTGGAGACACAATCTCGACCCCAAATTATAATAATATTCTATTCTGAGTCTTCTACAACTATGACACTTATGTCCCACCAAATTTTAACCCTATGTACTTCCAATTAATTTAAGAACACCAATTATATTAATTTTAATTAAATTAATCAAAAAAACCTACTTTGTGTAATTTTCCAATTTTGGGGGACTTCTATGCAAAAGCGCATTGAGGTGTCAACACCCCCATTGGACTAAACATATGAAAAAACCCCCATTTTCCTTCATTGACCGGTCATGTAATTTTTCTTCATAATTTTGGAGTGTGTAAAACTCAACATCAACCCCTCATCAAACCTTAGCCCTCCATTTTAAAACAAACCAAATTCTAGCCCTTTAAAATATCTACATGTGATTGAAACCCAATTCCAAGGATGTTGACCAGCCCAACACCCTAGGTCAACCTCAAAATCCTACTTCTCTCTCTCTCTCTCTCTCTCTCTCTCTATATATATATATATATATATATATATATATATATATATATATATATATATATATATATATATATCTTCTTTATTTTTCATTCACCATCACAAAACCTATTCTAGCTGACTCCCTCTACTATTCACCGACGCCCCCTTCCTCCATACTCGCCGGAGACCGGCAACGTCGACCGCCTGCATGCTATCACCGTTTCTTACATCCCTTCACGACCCCACTGAGCCGCCTGATCACCCGCCGGACCCGTACACGAGCACACGACATCCCTTCCCTCGACCCGCCTGAACTCTCCTCGACAGTAGCCGTCTGAACCCCGCAGCACTCGCTGGATCCCCCTCATCGACTTTCCTCCACCGAGCAGTCCCCTCGCCAGAACGTTCTCATCCTCCCCCTCGACAGCACAGTCGACTTCGCCTGAACCTGAATGAACTCCCGACTGCACCCAACAGTCCTCTGCCGAGCACGACCGTGACAGCAGCCGCTGGACCACTCCTCGACGAAAGCAACCACCTGAACCCGACTTCCCTCGACGCTGAACTGACGAATCCCCTCGATAGGATGACTGAACTGCCTCCGAGCCTCGCCTGAGCAGCAGCAGCACAGCCGAGTCTCGCCTGAACGTTCTACCTCGACGTCGAACACCCCCTCGTTCACGTGTGCGCAAGTTCGGGTTATTTCCTTTCATATTTGTGTATATGTACGTGTAAATGATGTTAGGATTGTAGCGTGTTGCTTCATGACAAGTTCATTAGATATTCATTACAAGAGACCATGCAAATAAACCCAAAACTCGTATGCGTATACGTATGCGTATGTGAATAATATTCAAATTGATATATATATATATATATATATATATATATATATATATATATATATATATATATATATATATATATATAAGTAACCAAATGCTAATACTAGTTATGACTATAATGTGTGTTTATACTGTATGACCCTAGGTTAACTGTGGATGTTCCCGTATAATTTTATGGGACCATAAGTTTTAATTATGGATATCCTGTATTCACATGGAACATGTAACCCTGAATAATTGTGAGTTACCTGCTTATATATACTGACGTACTGGCTAGACGTGTGTTAGCGAGTGGCTGTCTGATTGCACATTAATTGAGACATGACACCAGTACAATTAGACGTACGCTTGACCCTACTAGTTGACTAGTATCACCCTAGCGTAGTCTCTGAGTTCATTGTATTTATAATTATGTGTATGCTAGTACAACAACTAATTCTGTATTATTATTAAATAATATCTATATATCTATTGGATTATTCAGACAAGACCCCGAAAATAGGACATTGGTATTGCCAGCTGAGGACCACAGACGAGTACATTCTCTGACAGTTTTTATTATGTTGATCATCTCTATAATTCTAGTTGTATAGCGTACATGATTCTGACACTATGTATACACGGGTTAGCATCATCGAGACACAAGGAGTCATGATTGGAATCCATCGTGCTAGCTGGGGAAGAAGAAATATTAGTAGATTATGTGGTCATACCCCACTCTATATGCATCATAGCTCACCCCACACCTCACGTCGGGTACAGCCTGACTATTACATGCCTCATAGCCTGTTATATATGATTAGCCTGACTATTGCTCGCATCATAGTTAATTGGATGGTTAGCCTGACCTTACATGAATCATAGCTAATCATATATAACAAGCCTGATCTGTCCCTAGCCGATCACATGATAGACTGATATTTCACACACTTAGCTAGATATTGTTCCTGTATTTCCAGTTCATTGTTTTAGCATGCACTTGTATTTCTGTCATTGCTAGTTGTACCATTGATGATGATATGTGCTCCAGCATTTCTTATTTTCAGTATTTTATTATCTCCGGTATTCTTATTTCCAATATTTATATCCATCTTGTATCTCTTTACACTGCATGATAGTTTTTGTCAATATATATGGAATTGCTGTTAGTGCTTGTACTTCGCTCAAATCCTGACTGAATATTTTTTTTTCGAGGATCTTAAGGACTTCTGTCCTACACACTACGGACCAGGTATAGATGGAGACTACCTACCAGAGAGCTTAGAAGAGTCCATTCCTTTAGAGGAGACACTACCTGCAGCTATTTAGACAGTTATTATTTTATGCATTGAGCTTATGTTGAGACTTATTTGAGACTTATGTTGAGTTTATGTTGAGTTTATGTTGAGACTTTGTTGAGACTATTTATGTTGGACAGCTAGACTGTAGTTTATCTCTATTTGAGTTGTGGTGCTTGACTTATGTCAGTACTTCTTATCTTTTATCGTGCCATTTTTTTCTTATAGTTATTGTGATTGAGTATACATTATGAGCTATTGAGAGATATTTATTTTATTATCCTCCATATGGAGTTGATATCATTGACAGGTTGTGAGTTATGTTTAGTATTATTGAGACCTAGACAACGTTCTACCGCCGATGCTGCGGCGTAGGCTGGACGTACCCACAACTCATGCCCAAATTCCGGGTGCGGGTCGTGACATATTTTTAGTGGTGGCCCATGCAGGTCTAGATTCACATTTAGAGCGATATCGTAGTAGTGCTCACTTAGAGTATTGTTATGAGCCTGCAATAGGATATATGAATAGGAATTAGGATGAGAGTATGCTCAATCACAAGTAAAAAATTCTGATCTTACAATGATATTATGAATGATTGCTTCCTTTAGAATTTTTCTGTCCTTCCTTGATGATATCTGTCTATTACCTTAATTGATTCTTTTCGGTTTGTCTTCAGGATGCCGCCAAAGACTAGGTCTTTGAGACTGGGAGCAACAGCTTCAGAGAGGTCTGCCATCTCTCGACCTGGCGAACAAACACCTGGAGTTCCTCCTACATCTCCTGTTTATGTGGGAGTATCTGCAGCTTTTGGGATTCCTCCTCCACCTGTTCCGAGGGTTGTCCCAGTTATGATAGAGAACCTTCCTCCTCCACCAACTCCATCTTCCGGAGGTATGCCCACTGACGGGGCACAGATGTTCACACTTATCCAAGGCATGTTAGATGCCCAGAGAGTGACAGCAGAAGCTCAGCGTGTTCAAGATGAGGCTCAGATGGTGCAAGCAGAGGCACACCAGGACAGACAAAGCTGATGAGAGAGAGAGCATGGAGAATTCTCATCAGGTGGCTCTCCAGGCTGTAGAGAGAATAACATAACACCAGCCGCATCCTGGCCAGCAACACCAGAGGCCAGGTACTATAGTGGACTTTAAGAGGATGATGCCTCGAGAGTTCAAAGGCACCAAAGGGATACTCTACGCTGACGAATGGCTCGAGAATATAGAGAGGAACTTGCATTTGGCACAGATTTCGGAGATTCTTCAGATCGAGGTCGCTGGCAGTCAGATGTGTGATATCGTGCTGATGTGGTATCGTACGGAACCGAGACTCGCTGACGAAGGACTTACTTGGGAGGCCTTCAAGGATCTCTTCAAGGAGAAGTTCTTTCCTGACGTAGCTTTGGGAGCATTGGAAAGTCAGTTCCATAACTTGGTCCAAGGAAGCATGTTAGTTGACGAATACGCCGCAGAGTTTTGCCGATTGAGTCGTTTCGCGCCATCGATGATTCAAGACCCAGGAGACCGGGCCCATAAATTCAGGAAGGGATTGACTAGAGAGATCAAGTCTCATACTTCGGGACGACGCAATGCTACATTTGAGGGTATTCTGATGGATGTCCAGATTGCTGAAGATGACTTGGACCTCAGGCCCAAGAGAGGATGCGATACTTCTGGAGGAACAAGTGGTAACACAAGACCAGCCAAGCGCCCACACTTTCAACAAAAACAGAGGTCGTACCAGCAGCAACATCAGTAGCACCAGGCACAAGTTCGAGGACACACCTAGCAGCAGCAGCCACAGAGGCAGACTCAGCCCGATCTACAGTGTACATATTGCGGAAAGATAGGACATACTAGGGACATCTGCAGGAAGAGGTTGGGTACATGCTTGTCCTGTGGATCGTCAGCACATCAGCTGAGGGACTGTCCATCTATTCAGACTCATCAGGGTAGAGCAGCAGCTCAGAGGGGACCAGCCAGAGTACCTACTGTACCAGGAGTCCAGCAGAGGGGACCTCCACTTCCACCATAGCAGCAGAGGTTTTCTCAGCACCAGCAGCAGCAGAGAGGTGCACATCAGGGATGCGCATACGCCATGACTATTGAGGAGGCTGAGCCAGCTGGAGACATGATTTCAAGTTCAGTTTCTTTCGATTCTATTCCAGCACTTGCATTATTTAATTCTGGCACTTCCCATAGTTTCAAATCTGTATCTTATGCTCTTAAGCATCGATTAGAAATGGAACCGTTAGATAGGACTTGCAAGATCACGACAGGAGGAGGCATTATCCTAGTCCGTGATTATTGCAAGGATCGAAGAGTATCATTAGGAGGCCGAGAGTTGAGCGTGAGTTTACTCGTTATGCCACTTCCGGGATATGATATTGTACTCGGAATGGACTGGTTGAGTAGACACTATGCTACTATAGATTGTCACGAAGGCAGAGTAATATTTTGACCACCAGGAGAGCCAGAGTTCGAGGTCGCCAGAGGAGCAGCAAAGCAGAACAGAGGCACTTTTTGCGGAGCTAGGATGGAAGAAGAGAAGTTACCACATCCTCTGATAGCAAAATTCCTGGATGTATTTCGAGAGGAGTTGCCAGGCTTGCCGCCAGACAGAGATATTGAGTTCTCTATAGATTTGGTACCAGGAGCGGAGCCCATTTCACAACATGTCTATAGAGTCAACAACAAAGAGCTGGTAGAACTAAAGAAGCAAGTTGAGGAGCTGTTAGACAAAGGTTTTATTAGATCCAGTTCATCGCCATGGGAAGCTCCGGTATTGTTTATACTGCAGAAGGACGATACGGTACGCATGTGTATCGATTATAGAGCTCTAAACAACCTCACTATCAAGAACAAATATCCGCTGCCGAGGATAGATGATCTTTTCGATCAATTAAGCGGAGCAAAGGTGTTTTCAAAGATAGACTTGAGGTCAGGCTATCACCAAGTGAAGGTGAACAGAGAAGACAAACCGAAGACAGCTTTTCGGACCAGATAAGGCCAGTTTGAATTAACGGTAATGCCGTTTGGTTTAACCAATGCACCAACAGTATTCATGAACTTGATGAACAAGGTGTTCCACCAGTACCTTGACAAGTTCATAGTAGTGTTCATTGACGACATTCTTGTGTATTCAAAGACCCCAGAGGAGCACTAAGAGCACCTGAGGATGGTCTTGGAGACCCTCAGGAAGGAGGAGCTGTATGGGAATCTTTCAAAGTGTGAGTTTTTTCCTGACAAGGTTGAATTTCTTGGACATATGGTGACGGCTGACGAAATTTTAGTTAACCCAAAGAAGATCGAGGTAGTGGAATCATGGGCTACCCCCAGTTCGGTAGCTGAGATCAGGAGTTTTCTCGGGTTAGCAGGATATTATAAGAGGTTTGTACAAGACTTCTCCAAGATTGCAAAACCAATGACTAGGCTGACCAAGAAAGATGTAGATTTTGTCTGGACAGAGGATTGTCAGGCTGCATTTGATGAGCTGAAGAAGAGATTGACGACAGCTCTAATTTTGACATTGCCATCAGGGACAGGTGGTTTCACTATCTACAGTGATGCTTCAGGAAAGGGTTTGGGTTGCATTCTTCAGCAGCACGGGAAAGTAATTGTCTATGCTTCAAGATAATTATGCCCTCATGAAAAGAACTACCCCACCCACGATTTGGAGTTGGCAGCAGTTATCTTCGTACTAAAGCTGTGGAAACACTATCTGTACGGGGAGCGTATGGAGATATTCACAGACCACAAGAGCTTGAAGTACGTATTTACACAGAAGGAGTTGAATATGAGGCAGAGAAGGTGGTTGTAGTTGATGAAAGACTTTGATATCTCATTACAGTACCACCCAGGAAATGCCAACATAGTCGCCGATGCTTTGAGTAGGTATCCGATGGCTATGTACTTGACGACAGATAGACATTTATTGGCCGATCTTGAGATCTTGGAAATTGAATTGCTAGTTCCAGGTATTGAGGTTCAGATGTGGGGATTGCAGATATAATTAGAGCTGATGGACAGAATTAGAGCTGCACAGTATGATGATGAGACTCTGAGGAGTATCAGGGCACAAGTTCGGACAAGATTGACAGATGACTTCACTATTGCAGATCATGGATCTTTACGGCATGGCACGAGGATGTGTGTGTCGAGTGGAGATCTACGTGAAGAGGTTTTACCGGAGGCACATCGCTCTCAGTACTCGATGCGTCCCGGTGCCAACAAGATGTATCGAGATCTGAAGGAGCACGTATGGTTGTATGGTATGAAGCGCGAGATAGCACGCTTTGTATCCCGATGTTTAGTGTGCCAGCAGGTAAAGGCAGATCGACAAAGGCCAGGAGGATTGCTTCAACCTTTACCCATTCTAGAATGGAAGTGGGAGCACGTAACTATGGACTTCGTTTCAGGGCTTCCACGTTCTCCAGAAGGAAAGGACGTGATTTGGGTTATCATAGATAGGTTGACCAAATCAGCCCACTTCTTACCATTCAAAGTGGGAACATCGACAGAGAGGCTAGCAGAGATGTACGTATGACAGATTGTCAGATTATATGGGGTTCCAGTGAGTATCATCTCAGATCGGGATAGTCGTTTCACTTTCCACTTTTGGAGGAGTCTGCAGGCTAGCTTGGGCACTCAGCTCAAGTTCAGTACCGTGTATCACCCCCAGACAGACGGACAGTCTGAAAGGACTATTTAGACTCTTGAAGATATGCTACGCACTTGCATTTTGGATCTCGGAGGTTCTTGGGAGGATCATCTACATCTATTAGAGTTTTCTTACAACAACAACTACCAGGCCAGCATTAAGATGTCACCATTCGAGGCTTTATATGGACGAAGGTATCATACATCATTATCTTGGGTTGATGTCGGAGAGAGCTTTCTTAGGACCATAAATGGTCGTGGATGCAGCAGAAAAGGTAAAACTCATCAGAGACAGACTACGAGTGGCACAGGACAGACAGCGGCATTGGGCCGATAGCCACCGTAGACCCCTAGAGTTTTAGGTATAGGTTTTATTATTTTTGGTTTATGACGATTTTGTTTTTAGATTGCGTGTTAACATTGTTTGTTCTAGGTTTGCAATTTGGTGTTCCTACGGATTTGTCTGATACGGGGAACGATTTATTTTGGTAGAGGCAGAAAATTTAGTCCATGATACATCGGACCTTTCGGTATTCTTGCAAGGGTTAGTGCAGTGGCCTATAGATTGGACTTGCCGTCTGCTCTAGATAGAGTGCATGACATATTCCACGTGTCACAGCTGAGACGGTACGTGGCAGATCCTAGTCACGTACTATATCACTCGGAGATCGAGGTTAGACCGACTCTCAGCTATCCTGAACAGCCCGTAGAGATCTTGGATCGTAGAGAGAAGGTATTGCGGAATAAGACTATTCCTTTGGTTCGTGTTGCATGGAGACATCACTCTCCAGGCGAGTCAACCTGGGAGAGAGATGATGAAATGCACGAGCAGTATCCGTATCTCTTCGAGACTTAAGGTATAATTCTTTGTTTGATTGTTGTTCTTGTTCTAGTTTATTTTAATTTCGAGGACATAATTATTTTAAGGAGGGTAGACTTGTCACTACCACATTCTAGAATTAGGGTATTTTCATCTTTTTATTTATTTAATTTAATGTGTTAATATATTGCATGATGTATCTATTTATATATTATTTATAGTATTTTTTAAATGCATGAGTTAGTAAACTGGACTTAGAAACCCACTAGATGAGCCCCTGACCAGATTATAGGGCTATGGACATTTATTAGTATTTTTGGGATTTAATATTAGAGATTATATTTTAATTGTTGTGATTTTATTTGATTATTATATCTTACCGTTGCTTCGATAATTGGAGCGCTACCCTAGCCATTGCCTTCCTACAAATTTTATACCCTTGTCCTAGACATGCCAGTCTTCTATTTTGATCCTTGTGTAACCCATAACTATGCCTTCTTGTGCTTCATTTTAGTCGTAGAACATTCGTCGCAAACGATTATAATTAATTCCAAATAAATCCAACTTTACATCTTTGTGCGTTCCAATCAAAATTGGAGACACAATCTCGACCCCTTTTGTGCAACCAAAATTATGATAATATTCTATTCTGAGTCTTCTACATCCATGACACTTGTGTCCCAGCAAATTTTAACCCTATGTACTTCCAATTAATTTAAGAACAACAATTATATTAATTTTAATTAAATTAAACCAAAAACCCTACTTTGTGTAATTTTTTAATTGTTGGGGACTTCTATGCAAAAGCGCATTGAGGTGTCAACACCCCCCATTAGACTAAACATATAAAGAAACCCCTATTTTCTTTATTGACCGGTCATGTGATTTTTCTCAATAATTTTGGAGTGTGTAACACTGAACATCAACCCCTCATCAAACCTTAGCTCTCCATTTTGAAACAAACCAAATCCTAGCCCTTTAAAATATCTACATGTGATTCAAACCCAATTCCAAGGATGTTGACCGGCCCAACACCCTAGGTCAACCTCAAAACCCTACTTCTCTACATATATATATATATATATATATATATATATATATATATATATATATATATATATATATATATATATATATATATTCTTTATTTTTTATTCACCATCACAAAACCTATTCTAGCCGACTCCCTCTACTGTTTACCGCCGCACCCTTCCTCCATACTCGTCGGAGACCGGCAACACCGACCGCCTGCACGTCATCACCATTCTCGAAATCCCTTCACGACCCCGCTGAGCCGTCTGATCACCCGCCGAACCCGTACACGAGCACACGGTAGCCCTTCCCTCGACCCGCCTGAATTTCCCTCAACAGCAGCCGTCTGAACCCTACAGCACTCGTCGGATCCCCCTTGTTGACTTCCCTCCACCAAGCAGTCCCCTCACCTGAACGTTCTCATCCTCCCCCTCGACAGCACAGCCGACTTCGCCTGAACCCGAATGAACTCCCGACTACACCCAGCAGTTCTCTGCCAAGCATGACCGTGACAGCAGCCGCTGGACCACTCCTCGACGACAGCAGCCGCCTAAACCCGACTTCCCTCGATGCTGAACCGACGACTCCCCTCGACAGGGCGACTGAACCGCCACCGAGCCTCGCCTGAGCAACAACAGCACAGCCGAGTCTTGCCTGAATGTTCCACCTTGATGGCGAACACCCCCTCGTTCACGTGTGTGCAGGTTCGGGTTGTTTTCGTTCATGTTTGTATATATGTACGTGTGAATGATGTTAGGATTGTAGCGTGTTGCTTCATGACAAGTTTAATAGATATTCATTTCAAGAGACCATGCAAATAAACCTAAAACTCATATCCGTATAATATTCAAATTGATATATATATAAATATATGGATATATATATATATATATATATATATATATATATATATATATATATATATATATATATATATATATATATATATATATTAACCAAATACTAATACTAGTTATGACTATAATGTGTGTTTATAATGTATGACCCTAGGTTAACTATGGATGTTCCCATATAATTGCATGGGACCATAAGTGTTAATTATGGATATCATGTATTTATACGGACCATGTGACCCTGAATAATTGTGAGTTGCCTGCCTTATGTACACTGACGTACTGGCTAGACGTGTGTTAGTGATTGGTTGTCTGATTGCACATCAATTGAGATATGACACCCGTGCAATTAGACGTACGCTTGACCCTACTAGTTGACCAGTGTCCCCCTAGCGTAGTCTCTGAGTTCATTGTATTTATGATTGTGTGTGTGCTAGTGCAACGACTGATTCTGTATTATTATTAAATAATATCTATAGGACTGTTGGATTATTCAGACAATTGCTCGGAAATAGGACATTGGTATTGCCAGCAGAGGACCACAGGCGAGTACATTCTCTGACAGTTTTTATTATGTTGATCATCTCTATGATTCTGGTTGTATAGCGTACATGATTCTGACACTATGTATACACGGGTTAGCATCATCGAGACCTGTCACGAGGAGTCGTGATTGGAATCCATCGTGCTAGCTAGGGAAGGAGAAATATTAGTAGATTATGTGATCATACCCTACTCTACATGCATCATAGCTCACCCCACACCTCACGTCGGGTCAGCCTGACCATTACATGACTCATAGCCTGTTATATATGATTAGCCTGACTATTGCTCGTATCATAACTAATTGGATGGTTATCCTGACCTTAAATGAATCATAGCTAATCATATATAACAAGCCTGATCTGTCCCAAGCCGATCACATGATAGACTGATATTTTACACACTTAGCTAGATATTGTTCCTATATTTCTAGTTCATTATTCTAGCATGCACTTGTATTTCTGTTCATTGCTAGTTGTACCATTGATGATGATATGTGCTCCAGCTTTTCTTATTTTCAGTATTTTATTATCTCCAGTATTCTTATTTCCAGTATTTATATCCATTTTGTATTTCTTTACACTGCATTATAGTTTTTGTCAATATACATGAAATTGCTGTTAGTGCTTGTACTTCGCTCCAATCCTGACTGGATATATTTTTCTCGAGGATCTTGATGACTTCTGTCCTACACACTATGAACCAGGTATAAATGGAGACTACCTACCAGAGAGCTTAGAAGAGTCCATTCCTTTAAAGGAGATACTACCTGCAGCAATTTAGACAGTTATTATTTTATGCATTGAGTTTATGTTGAGACTTATGTTGAGGTTATGTTGAGTTTATGTTAAGACTTTGTTGAGACTATTTATGTTGGACAGCTAGACTGTAGTTTATCTCTATTTAAGTTATGGTGCTTGACTTATATCAGTACTTCTTATCTTTTATTGTGCCATTTATTTGTTACAGTTATTGTGATTGAGTATACATTATGAGCTATTGAGAGATATTTATTTTATTGTCCTCCGTATGTAGTTGATATCATTGACAGGTTGTGAGTTATGTTTAGTATTATTGGGACCTAGACAACGTTCTACCGCCGATGCTGCGGCGTAGGCTGGACGTACCCATAACTTATGCCCAAATTCTAGGTGCGGGTCGTGACAACAGTGGAGGAGAAACAGACTCAAGGAGTAGCGAATATGAGTAAGATTTAGTTTTATCATAACTAGCTATAGCAGTGAATATTTCTAGTAATACTTTAGCATGTGCCAGTTAGTTCCATCACTACCAGAAAAAGTCAAATTAGCGACGTCTAAAAACGTCGCTAAATGACCAAAAAATGTTGCTAAGTACATTTAGCGACGTAATTAGCGATGTTTTAAAGAAGTCAGAAAAAAGCAAGTTGCTAAAAGAAAAAACGTCGCTAAACGTTGCTATGCCGACATTTTTAGCGACTTTAATGTGTCGCTAAATTTAGCAACGTTTAGCGACCCAGCGTCACTAATTAGTGAAGTTTATTAACGTCGCTAAACGTCGCTAATTAGCGACTTATATAGCGAAGTTACACCGACGTCTTTAATGACCTGGCAATACTGCCATGTCAGCAATTTGCGACGTACAGCGACAATTTTAGCGACGTCTTTAGCGACGTGTAACAACATCGCTAATTAGCGACGTAGTTAGCGACGTATATTAACGTCGCTAAACGTCGCTAAAAATGTCGCTAATTTTACAGAAAAAAAGAATACTGAATTAAATTTCTGGGTTTGCCAACCCCCTTGGGTTCATTATCAGGTATATGATGGTTGTTAACTAATGTTTGATATAAATATAATAGTACATATAGCTATAATTATTACCTATAGTCTGCTTGATGTTCATTTGAATGTGCTATGGATATGGTTCATTATCAGGTGGTGTGCAGAAGGGTGAACCTGCAGTGATTGTGTGTGTATGTGTCTCATACTACATGTAGTGTAGCAGTGTTAACAGGGATAAATAGAGGAATAAACACTGTGATTGTTAGTAGGTTCTGTGTGGTGTGATCAGCTTATGTGCCATGAGGGGACTCGAGCATGTAATAGAAATAATTGAATAAGGGACAAAGTAGCAGCAACAAGGGGGAAAATTCTAGTACACTGGGTAAATTCAGGCCAAGTATCAGTCATAAACCAAAATATATTAGGAACTGTGTGAATATCAGTGAATTAAGACAGTACAATCTGTGTTGTGTGTTGGTCTTAATGTGTTCAGAGATAGGGAGAGAGTGTGTGTATTATAATTCAGTATGTTTGACTTTGTACAGGGACTGTGTATTATATTGCAACTTGTATCATTGAACTGGAGAAAATAGGGAAAAATAGGCACTGAACACTCAACACCGATAAAATAACATATTTAATATGAATAATATAATAAAATTTGAAGAAAAAAAAGCATCCAGCAAATCTTATCGTAAAGAATATGGCAATTTATATCCATACAATCGCATCCTAAATAATAATAAATATATAAATATCCAGCAACTAGCTATACTATTGCGGATCTGCAGGAGGCTGACCACCGGCGCACCTGAAGGATAAGAACTGCTCATACTCATCCCATGGAATTGACACCGATGTCGATGGAGAAGGCAGTGACGTCGGTGGAGTCTGTGTCGATGTAGGCGCACCAGGAGGCCGTACCCGCTCTAAGTCTGCGAGTCGCTGGTTGTAAGAATCCATGGTAGATAACAGCCTCGTACTGCTATAAAACATTGAATCCTGCATCATTGTCAGCCTCTCGCCCATCGATAGCTGTGATGCATGCAGCTCCATGATATTTCGGTCTATCGAGGCTCTAATATCATTTGTCAAATCCCGGAGCTCCGTCATGCTGCGGTCGAGCATATCGAATCGTGCGATGAGCGTCGGATCATCCGCCTCCGGCTAGGACTAGGGCTGCTCCTCCATCCTTCGCAGCAACTCATCACAGAGAGACGCAATCTGACGGTCAACGTCCTCCTAGACGGCCTCCTGGACTCTGGCCGACGACTGCGAGGGCTACGACTGCGAGGGCTGTATGGAATGCGCAGCTGTCGGGGAGGCCCTAGATGACTGCGTCGCAACCAGGGCGCCATAGGATCCCGTACCGTAGTACGTACCCCTCTGGAGACCACCAGCTGCGGTCACCCACAGGTCGTCCACCGACGGAGCTGGAGCGGGCTGTGACGAAGTACCAGCCTCTCCAGGTGTAGGTGCACTAGCAGTCGCCCGCTCATGCAGCCTAAGATACTCGGCCTAGAAAGGTTTGGAAACTCGATAATTGCCTAAGTTATATTAAAATTAACACAAAGTAAAGTAATACTAACATAGGTCTGCGAGGCCCTCTCATCAATGAGATTTTCGTCCCTGCGATGGGTGGCCAAGAAGACGGTCACCATGTTTGCATCCTCACCCCTCTGTACCTGTTAAAAATATATTATTTAGTACTAAACTTAAATATTTTTTACAAGTACCATTTTATGGTACTTACATTAAAATAATATATTTTAAAAGAAAAAACATACCAAACGATGGAAATGTTCCGTCATCGGAATCGAGCCACCACACCATTTGGCAGCATTCCGCCTAGTCGCCTTGGCCTTCTCAGACCTTTCCTTGTAGCTCGGATCGTCGAATCTAGCCCTCATCGCAGTCCATTACTCAGGCGTGATCCAACCTTGGATTATTTTTCCAGCACGATCACGAGCCTTCTTGTCATCCAGAGTATCTCGGATAAGCTTGGCGGCAACGGTAGAAAAGAGCCGCTCGATCAACTCGGCCCAGTGCGGAGGATAGAAATATGTTTGCTACAATAAATAATTTAGTAAGTGAGCATCACGGATAAGTTATATAATATGCATAAATTAGAGGATTTATTTAATATACTTTTACCTGAAAGTGTGAAAACCAGAATGCCTTCCTCTCCTCCGGAGCCTCAGAGTAGTTGATCCAAGGGCCACCATAGTTGTTCCTCAAAAATTGGCCCAGGCATCTCTGAACCGACGATGGACGATATCTATACAGAGATAATTATTTAAAATACTGAAAAAGTTAATATACGATGAATAAAGAAATACACGATATATATTATACTAAACCTCTAATTGACTTACTTTGTACCTTCGGCCCAAATCTCTGTCCTCATCTCCTCCGGAGGTATGCATGGAGGATCTTGTTGAAGCTGGGACAACGTGGGCACGACCTCCTCGACAAGCTCATCTGTCCCCATGGTTCCGTCAGCAGGAGGAACGCTGGACGAGGGTGTACTATCACGCCTGGAACTACTCGTCCCAACAGTCGGAGATGTGAGTGATTGATATACTGGAGTACTGGGCGACGATGATCCGGAACCAACAGTAGGCAGTACCGGAGGAGCACTCTGTCTATCTCGGGACCTGCCGAATCCTCCGCGTCGTCCTGTCATATCTGATAACAATATATGATGAATATAGAGAAACACAAATATATAGTACATTCTACAATCGAAATATGATTCATATCTCAAAGCATTCTACAGTCAAAATATAATACATATATTCGTTAAAATAGTACATTCTACAGTCAAAATAAAGTTACATTCTACAGGCAATATATTTTATTTTCAATCATCTTCAGAAAATTTATCTTGTTCGCCTTCCTCGTCCTCCTCTTCCTCTTCCTCCTCCTCGTCTTCACTTTCATCTACTTCGTCTTCCTCTTCGGATAATTCTACATCTTCTACATTATTACTCGTGTAATGAGTAACTTCCGTTGAGTCCACATCTACAATATTTGTTACAAGAGGTAGATCGTCCTCCTGATAAGCTATTTCGTCAATATCAAAGGTATTTTTAGCTTTAGTCTTGCATACTGCCCACCAATCCGACCTCGCTGTCATCCATCTAGGATAAGTTGTGAAGTACACGAGCTGAGCCTGACTTGATAGGACAAATGGTTCGTAGCCTTGATATCTACGCTTGTAGTTTATATCCACAAGGCCATGCTTGTCAATTTTTTAACCTTGATCTTGAATCGGATCGAACTATTCACACTTGAATAGCACGATATTAGCAGGTTCTGTGCCATAATTATATGTCAACTCCACAATCTCTCGTAAGATGCTAAATAAATCATTGCCTAGATTGACGTCTTTGTAGTTCGAAGATTTGATACACAAATAACTAATTTTCGTGGAATCAAGATCCAGAAAGCTGTCTTTGATAGGAGCATTTATTGACTTGAACCTGAACCCATTCACACAGAAACTTGGCCATATTTTTACGGCAGCAATTGATCCCTTGGCTAGAGTTCTAATAGATTCAGTCTCGGGTGTTATTAGACGATCGACCTAAATACCAATGTAGCGATAGTAAGTTATTTGTTTTGCAAGTACAAAAATAAAAAGTAATTACCAAGCATCTTACATATGCGCTCAACCAAGAAGGAAAATGGCATCTCATATCTTGTTCTACTTTTTCGTCTGTTATGTAGGGTCTAACCGACCTCAACTCATCATTATATGTGCTGAAAAACAATGAAGCAACTGCTGATTAGTAGCATAATAGTATCTTATACTATTATATTGAGATGATGTAAACGTGGACGTATTAATTACTTACCCCTCTAGCTTCTCCACTTCATCCTCATCGCAATTGAGTAATATATACAATTGAGCAGCCCTTAGCTCGTCGTCATTCAAATATCTCTTCTTCATTTTTCTCGAAGGCTTTCCAGACGCATTGAATACTTTGAGTATTGCATCATTAGATTCCTGATATGTATCATCGTTTCTCGGAGCTTTCGTCCTATTAGTAGCAACATATGGTTTGAAATACGTCGAACAAAAGTTTGTAATCTCCTCGAGAACATAAGTTTCACAAATAGAGCCCTCAACCCGTGCCTTGTTTTTCACCTTTCTCTTTAGGTGATTCAGATGCCGCTCGAAGGGGTACATCCACCGATAACCGACAGGACCACCAACACGTGCCTCATAGGAAAGATGAATTGGCAAATGCTCTATAGAGTCGAAGAATCCAGGAGGAAATACCTTCTCGAGCTTGCATAGTGTTACCGCAATGTCCTTCTCTTGCTTTTCTAGACGATCGATGAGCAACTTAGTACAACAAAGATCACTGAAGAATATGCTCAGCTCTGTCAATGGATCCCAAACGACTTGCGGTAAGAATTCTCGAAATACAATCGGAATTAACCTCTCCATGAATACGTGACAATCGTAGCTCTTCATACCTGCCAGTTTGTTCTCCTTGAGGTCGACGCATCTTCTCAAGTTTGACACGTATCCGTCTGGAAACTTTAGACCCTGAATCCACCTACAAAGTCTACCTTTATCCTCTTTCTCCAGTGAGAAAACTGACTTAGGTTGTTTTAACTTTCCATTCCCCTCGTCTATCAAATGCAATGTAGGACGTCTACATATTTCTTCTAAGTCTAACCTGGCCTTCGAATTATCTTTCGTCTTCCCCTTTACGTCCATTACAGTATTAATTATGTTATCAAACACATTCTTCTTGATATGCATGACATCAAGGTTATGTCTGATCAGATTGGTGCTCCAATATGGCAGATCCCAGAATATACTTCTCTTCGTCCAGTTATGAGTGCGACCAAATCTGTCACACTTGTACCCCTTAGCAGGCTCTTCGATAACACTTGGTAAATCTTTTACCTCTTCCCATATCGTGTATCCGGGCTACCTTGGCGGTGGATTGGCCTTCTCCACAACTCCCATACGAAAAGCATTCTGGTTCCTCCGGTACGGATGATCCTTCGACAAAAATTGTCGATAACAATCGAAGAAGCACGATTTGCCTTCGTGTTTTAAACGAAAAGCCTGAGTACGGTCCATGCAATACGGACATGAGAGACGACCATGGGTGCTCCATTCCGATAATATTCCATAGGTCAAAAAGTCGTTGATGGTCCACATAAGTGCTACCCTCATCTGAAAATTCTGCTTTCTAGAAATATCGTACGTGTTGGCACCTACTTTCCACAGCTGATTCAACTGATCTATCAAAGGCTGTAAATACACATTGATGTTCCTCTTCGGATTGTTCGGACCAGGGATAATAACGGTTAGGAACATATACGGAGTCTTTATGCACATCCAAGGCGGTAGATTGTACAGAGTGACGATCACAGGCCAACACGAATATTGGAAACCCGAAAGTCCGAATGGGGTAAAACCGTCAGAGGAGAGCCCCAATCTGACATTACGCGCTTCTTCGGCAAAATGTGGATACTCTCGATCAAAGTGCTTCCATGCTTCTCCATCGGATGGATGATCCAATACTCCTTCGATCTATTTTCGCCTATGCCAACTCATATTTTCTGCCGTCTCCTTAACCATAAAAAACTGCTGCAACCGCGACGTCAAAGGCAAGTAGTGCATCGAATCGGTAGGCTTCCTTGCACCGACAGATTTTCCTCTAACAGTGGCCTTGTAGCGATCAGCACCACAGAATCTGCACGCATCTTCATCCTTGTCGTCTTTGTAGTACAACATGCACCCGTTGTGACATACATTAATTTTCTTGTGTCCCATCCAAAGCGATCTCACCATCCTCTTAGATCGATAGAAGTCTTTAGGCAACTTTGCACCCTCGGGCAAGATCTCTATAATCAAATCGATCAGTCGATTATAGAATTCTTACGACATGTTAAAATCGGACTTGATGCTCAATAATCTTGTAACCACCTCCAACGGTGAATGATCCTCACAACCAGGATATAGTGGAGTCCTTGCATTCTCCAGTAACTCCATAAATGTTACAGCATCGGCATTCGGTGCCTCCTCAGCTGCATCATAATTGTCCAGATTGAAACTAGGTCCCGCCGTATCATAATTGTTCGGATTAAAACTAGGCCCCGCCGTATCATAAACCATGTTCACCAACCCGTCGTCGTAAGCATTGTGGTCGTGGACATCCATATACGGCTCCACATAGGACTCCGACTCCGATGCTAGAGATACAAGTTCTCCGTGCGCGGTCTACTGATAGTAATTCGGCGTGAAGCCCTTCGAGTACAAATGATATGTAACTTCCACTTCTGGATGATATTTTCTGTTGCGACATCTCACATATGGACACTTAATTTTGGTACCATCCATGTACTGAGGGAATGCCTTGGTGAGCTGCAGGAACTGCTGTACACCCTCAATGAATTCATCCCGTACACCGCACATGTCATCAGGATGACGGTTGTACATCCACGAACGATGACGCAGATAGTAATTCATATCCATTTCTAGATACTTCTGCAAAAATGATAGTATGTATCATATAAATTATTACATACAGTGTGATTCTCTAAAGAAGAAGCTGATAATTAGTTAGAGGATTAATATAAGTGGCAAACACAGTAGCGTTTGTACCATAGTTTGTGGGTATCGGCCGAAATCAAAACCATCAAAACTGCAAATACAGTAGCGTTTATACCATAATTATGCGACTCGAATTTGTGACCAAGAATTAAGTCTTGCTTCAACTGCTGATTAATGATGCAGTAGTTTTCTTTTTCTTTTTTACTTTCATATGTACATATCATGATTTCAAATATATATATATATTAACTGCAGATATACTATTGAATATGTCAACTAAAAGTGTATTTTCTAATTTTACCTAAAATAAGTGAAGAATATTATGAGACCCCATTCCATGACCCTTCTGTGATTAACAGGCTTATTTGGCCTTTCTTAACAGTGGCAGGTACTGAACCCTAACATATATTATATTTCTTATGTTTATAAAGCTTGGTCCTTTGTAGCACACGTACGCACATATATGATGCCAATTCAAGAAAGGTCAAGATAATTAAGAACGTACAAACAGTATTTCTCTGTATAAAATAGAATATTCTACATATATACAATAGCTAGATTACAAGGAAGAAGATGATCAGGAATCCGCGTGATGGGACTTAAGACTAGAAACAACGTGGCCGCGAACACTAAAGCCATGACTTGACTTTCTCTCTTGTAGCTATCACTAGATGCATGCAGTACATTTTTAATTTGGCCCACATCGATCCTTCAATAACATCGAACGAGTTTGCCATGGTTAATTAGCCCAAGTCCAAACGCCTAAAGTGTCAGGAGGGGTGTGGCTTTGTATACACTGATATATGTAGTTTACATCACTAGGCTGGGTTTGGGATTACTTTTTGGAGGCTGCTTCTACTTCTGCTTTTGTCAACAATCTTACACAGCTGTCAAAACTTGCTTCTACTGTGAACTTTTGGCAAACAACAACAATTCCAAACCAAGCCTAATAACTATAAACTGGATCTAATTATAGTCGTTATCATTGTTATCATCAGTTGTTTAACTTAATTCTTATCATCTTTCATTTTCATCGATCGATCATTACCAACAAACACAATATATAGATTCATGTGGACTTTGACGAGAAGCAAAGTATAGCTAGCATCAACGTGTACAAGGACAGGATGATCGATTAAATCTTTTGCAGCTTTGATAAATATTGCAAGTCAAAGATCGTTTGTAGCAATTGGTACTTACTTTAGTACTAATTAAGACTGAAATCTAGCTAGGGCAAAGGAAGATGAACGTCATTGTCTCCCTTTCAATATAGATGTATGTTGAATTATAGGGAAGTAAGAGGAAAATAATTTATACTTTATATTGGGCGTTTAGTAGACCACGTTGAGCTTATTTAGATCTCGCAACGATGACGTCTGTGCTAGTGTCTGTGTCAGTATCAGTGTATGTCGTGTCTGTGTCCGTGACACATGTGTGTCCTGTGAGAGAGAGAGAGAGAGTTAGGGTTTACCTAGAGGAGTAGGAGGAGGAGGAGGAGGAGGAAGAGGAGGGGGGAGGACGCGGCCGGATGGGGGAGGACGCGGCTGGAGGGGGTCGCCGGGAGGGAGGAGGGGGCATCGGAGAGAGGAGGGGAGCCGGAGCGGGAGGACGCTGCCGACGGGGGTCGCCGGAGGGAGGAAGGAGGACCCGGAGGGAGGAAGGAGGAGGGGAGAC
Source organism: Iris macrosiphon (assembly GCA_036927795.1). NCBI lineage: Eukaryota > Viridiplantae > Streptophyta > Magnoliopsida > Asparagales > Iridaceae > Iris > Iris macrosiphon. The sequence continues at coordinate 128,073,509 of JAYESA010000002.1, forward strand.
TTTGAAATTTGGGAGAGGGAGCGGGAGAGATAGAAGAAAATGGGGGGAATCAGCCCTAAGTAAAAAATTTAGCGACGTTTTAGCGATGCCAATAATGACGTTGCTAATTTATAATTTAGCGACATTTTAACGACGTATTAGCGACGCCAATAATGACGTCGCTAATTTAGCGACGTCTTAAACATCGCTAATGACGTCGCTAAATGTCCAAAATATATACGTCGCAAAAAACGTCGCTAAAAGTCGCTAAATAAAATATATTAGCGACGTTTAGCGACCAAAATTGAACTTATAGCGACTAATCTTTTAAAAACTGAATAAAAGTCGCTAAACGTCGCAAAATGTCGCCAATTAGCGACGTCTAGCGACGTTTTTACATAGAGTCGCTAAATTAGCGACATTTTTACCTGGAGTCGCTAAAAAACGTCGCTAATCCCGCTTATTCTAGTAGTGCATTCCCTAGCATATACCTAGTATTATGTTAGCATGAACTTGTTAGTCTAGATTGGTAATATATCAGTGGTACCCAAGCTTTCATAAGTTATAGTTGATCTTCGTTCTAACCCGACTTCTTTACTCTTGAGTTACTTATCCCTCATTGCCTAGGGAACAGTTTTTATTTCTTCCCTACGTGTTCCGCTTGAACAAAATCCTTACCCTTCCTCCCGATTTTTTCTTGTTCATGGTTCCTTATCCTTTATGTCGTTCTTCAACAAACATATCTTGCAACCCCGTTATCTCTTCTGGAGCAAACCTTTCTTAACCGGTTACATTTTATTTTTTTAATTGTGAGAACACAATTCTTTTAAGGTAGGTAGATTGTGAACAACCTAATTTTTAAAATTTAATTTAAAAATTATATTAATTATTATTGTAGAAAATTTTCATTATTTTAGTTAATTATAATAAATATTCGTTCATGGATTTATATTTTATGTATTAAATTAATTATTAAAATTGTGCAAAAATTATATTTTTGGGTGTATAATTAATAATAAAATATTTTGTAATTTTTTGGAATTTATTGGGGTTTAAAACTATTTTTGTATGGCCATATATGTATTATTTTAATAATCCAACCCAAACCAACCCAAACCAAACCAAACCAACTCAAACCAAATTAAATAAATTCGGACCTAAAATCGCACCCCTAACCTGATAACCTGACCCGACCCGAAACCCCAACCCACTCTCCCCCACATCCCGTACGATCCCCTCTCTTCCCCTCCCGAAACTGATGCCAACCCCTCCTCTTCAGCTCCTTGTAACTTCCTCCCCTCACCCCTATTTAAAGCCTAGCCTAGCCGATCTCCACCACCATCAACTCCTCTTCCAATCCTGATAAGTCTCGACCGCCGACGACCGCCGGACAGTCCCTGCCGTACGCCACAAGAAGCCTCCGCACAGCCGCTTAAAATCCCGAGCAGTAGCGAGCATCGAAGTACCCATCTTCTAGCCCCCGTATCTCTCTGCACAGTTAACTAAATATCGACCCGCCGAATCCTATGCGAAGACCATATTACCCTCTTGAACCCTGTATAATTAGTTCGGTGTATCGTGTCATGTGTCGGTCGTAATTTGCGATACAAAACAGAAAAAATGACCCAATTTGTAGTTTAGAAACTGTTCCAATCACCCATGTTCATGTCTGATTTTCTTCCAACCTAGTTAATATTTTTAAATTTTATTTGATCATAATCGAGTTTTAATCTCTTTAATTAGTTTATTTTAATTCAATGTATGCTGTATTTTATTTGCTGTTGAATTTGACCGAAAACTTGGTTTTCTAAACCCAAAATTTCTCGAAATGGGGTGCGTCCCGCTAAACAATGTGACTTCGTCGTATGCTAATTATACCAAAAGGCGTATATCGTCAATGCGAACATGTGAGATTTTACGAAAGTTGATTTGGATGTGCGTGCACACCGGAATCAACACATATTAGTCAAAATTACCGTATCGGCATGTTCTGACACTCGTCATAATTTTGTGTGTGCTTGTCATTTTGCAACAAAACTTGCGCCATCGGATTTGCAGCTTTACGCTGGTCCTGTGACCCAAGTTTGGTTCGATTCTGAGAACGTTGACGAAATACCGTTTCTTGGGCCCTACGGTTCCACTTGACGGACAATTTCGTGACCGGCTCATCGAAATCCAGTTCTGGATGTTTCGTTGGGTTCGTATCATCATTTTGGACTCGTAGATACTAAGTTTGATGAATTTGAAGAACTTTGTCTTTGACACATTTTTTGGAGCAAAGTAGGCCATATGTGGACCCCGTTTTGACCGAAAACTGTCAATTCTGCCCCTGTGTCCAAATTGGACTTATGGGTAGTCAATACTAGCTATTTCTAATATTCTGAGAGCAATGGTGATATTTGTTTCAGCATCCGGAGGTGTACCTGGAGATTCCACTTATATCGGAACAACTGACGGAGCTTAGAACATAGGCTAGTGTACATTGCCAACTTGCAGTAGATCTTGAGATATTATTTTCTTGAGTTATTTCTATATACTTCTGTGTCGTACCTGTTTAACCTAGGATCGTGAGACGTTGCTTAACGTCTGAACAAGGTTTGGGTGTCGACGTCGTACGCGGAGTCGTGTAACATCACTTAGAGAGTTGATATCATGATCCTATATATTTTTACGTGCTTGCTTTACCAAGTACGTCATACCAAATGACACTTGACACTATTCATGTAACAAAATCTTTTTTTAGTTATTCATGGTGATTCTGTATAGGCTTACAGGATTCGTGACATGAGACTTGCATATACATAGATATCATTCTGTATAGTTAGAGGTCATGATCTTGCTTGTTATGGACATGAGACGTCGTGGACATGAGACGTGTGATTATATTGGGTGGGGAGAGATACACAGGCTACAGGCTGATTATATACATATATCATGACCTGCACCAGATATAGGGGTACGAGTACGTGGGTACGTCCAGCCTACGCCGCAGCATCGGCAGTAGAACGCTGTCTAGGTCACAATACTATCTAATCAAGCTCACATGAATATCCAACTCCATAAGGAGACACATATATAACAATATAATATAAAATACTTAACCACAGAACTAAAGCACGATAAGATATTGAAAGAATAATTGAAACACCACCACAAAGTCTAAACAATAATATAATCTAAACTTCAAACAATAACATCCAAGTCTCAATATATGCCGAAAATAAATTTGGTTCCAAAATTTGTTAAAAGAAACTAACTAAAATAACTAGTGATTCCGGCTAGACCTCCCGACAATCACACCCGAGCTATAGGGTCCAAGGCTTCAGCCACACTCCCTGTGGTCCGTAATATGTCGGACACCGGTCCTTTAAGTCACCGTCTAAAAAATATATCCAGTCAGGATTGGAGCAAAGTACAACTCAAAAACAGTTCCAATTAATTGACAAGGACTATAAAACAATAAATAGAGGATGCTATATACTGAGAGAAAATAATAAACTGATGTAATGGCAAATAATAAAGAGAACATGCAATGTAAATAATAGGGTATAGTCAGTGCATATATAAAATAAAAGAGAAAGGAACTACAATATCAGATTCAATATAATATTATCTATGTAACTGAATATGAAGAACTGTAACTTTTTTAGTGTTTGAAATACTAGTTTCGATATGTGACCGGCTTGAAAACTTGTACGATAGCTATATGGCCTGGCTAATCATACGTGAGATGTATGATTAACACTAACAATGTTTTATAATTTATAATAGGAATATGATCACATCTTTTACTAGCAATTTCCTCTGCCCCAACTAGTACAGTGGATCCAACCATGACACGTTACGATACACGATCAATGTCCAATAATAATACCATATACAATGTCTAATATCAATGTCGTGTACGATGTCAATACGATAACCATTGTAACATCTCATGACTGAAGATCCAAGCTATATACTAGTTCGTGTACCATAGTGTCAAGAATCAGATGCAACATTTCTAAGTACTTGAAATATAGAAATTATCAAATAATGGAAACTATCAGAGAATGTACTCACCTGCCGTCCAGAGCAATGAATGTCAAACTGTGTCCGAACTGGTATCACACAGAACTATATATGAAATTTTATGTCATATGGTGTAATGAAGTGATAAACAAGGTAAAATAGCCTAAACATGGTTTTCTAGGTTATTTCTCTATCTAAAGGGTTGACTTTTAGGGTCAATACTAGATTATACCTAAGTTAATACTAGTTAATACATATACAAGGTATACTAATATACCATATAGACTTATATAATCATTATCTTATATTATCCATCCCAATACTACTATAGTATATTATTACCTTACCTTAGTAATAATTAATACTTCAATACCTAGTTAATACCTTAGCCTAATTTCATACCTTAACCCTTATCTTGGTATTCTAATACAATACTTAATATCTTGATACCCTCAGGTTATACCCGTTTACTTAATACCTGTACCCTGGGTATTAACCCACATTCCTAAACTCTAGCTCAAATCCTTACTAACCATCACTTGTTACTACCTCAACTCCACCTATGATACTGAACTCCCTAGCTACTGCCATACTCAAGTGACCTATACTCAAGAATATCCTTTCACAAGCCATAATTGCACCCATATCTAGCACACACACACTGCCAACACTAGAACACTCAACACCCTTCACATACATGCATACCCCAACTCGGGAAACCCCAGCACAGATACACATTCACTCCTAATGACACATAGACACTTCACTATGACACCCGTGCACACACTCTCATACTTACCTATATTGGTACTCTCATCAATCCAGTCACTCATACCTATACACCTTCTCACAGTCTATTATGCACACTGGCACCTCCTCACAGATAACACACTAACATATATACTCTATAGTGCAACTGATACTTGACACACCCTTTGATACATCACAGTCACTCCCTTCACATACCTAAACACCCCCATCATCTGAGCACTCTATTCTTACCTGAGCCCCAGACAGTTGCTGATGTTGCTGTCATTTGGTTCAGCATAACTGCTGAATTAGCATGCTCAAGTAAGCTCAGGATTTTCCTAACTGCTGATGCTCGTTTACCACCTAACCTGATCCCATAACTCAAACAACAAGTGCTGCACACCCCTTCCCTGAACCAAGTGTTTGGTGCAAAACAACATGGACACAGAGAAGTTCCTCAGTACTGCTGCTCACCCATATTTTCCCCTCACCTGTTGTTCATCACCCCTCCTCTATATTTGTAAGTCACTTAGCCCATCACTTTCTTACACAAACCTGAACACACATACTAACAACACCTGTGACACTCCCAACTCTTTACTCAAGTTTTACTTGAGCACCCTATCTATCCTTACCTCTACCCGACTGCTGCCTACTAAATGCTACTGCTAACATAGATATAACACACACCAGTTCTACTAATGCACCATCCTCATTTAACACCAATACATGACACTAAAATCAAATATACCCACATACTTGCTAAACACTAACACACTTACTCCCTACACATACCGACTACCTAATAACTGATACCAGGGTATCTTACTGATACTCCCCCATGTGTCTCACACTAGTATCTATAACACACACGAACTCTAGCACTTGTACTCCCTGTCACACTCTCCTATATATATAAATAACACTCACACTCATCCCTCACACATATATATATATATATATATATATATATATATATATATATATATATATATATATATATATATATATATAAGAACACATGTACACTTACACTCTCATACCTGTGCACTGTCACATTTGTTCTGTGCTCAGATGTGCACACAGAATCCAACAGACCTCACCTCATGCACTACACACACACTCACACTGCCTGCTATTGCTAATGTACACACATACGTATACACAATACACACACACACACACACACACACACACACACACACACACACACATATATATATATATATATATATATATATATATATATATATATATATATATATTATATACCCCTCTATACATATATGTAATACTCATAATATGGATAGACACCCACACCTACACACAATATCAAACACTTGGTGTGCACCATTGAGATACTTCATGATACACTCAAGATACTCCTTCCAAACATCACCAAACACCACTAAAACTATGAGAACACATCTAAATATCAAATATAGTATAAATAACACATGTAATAACTATTATAATATACTATGAAGAAATTGGCATGCTAGGACACCAATTGCATTGAAGCTACCCATCTACACCACCGTGTCATGCGTATCATGATACGGATTCTCCGTATCCATTTGTGGATACATATACCTTTTTAAATCATCTATCACACTCCATAATCACCTATGAGACATTCCTACAAATACTTAGTGGTCCAAATTCGGAGTTTTCCCCAAATTAGTACAAAACTTAATGTAACTTTCACAATAGGTCTTCAAAGAATCTAGTTCTTCTTCCAATGGGTAGTCCTTAGCCATAGGTAGGTTTCTAGGGATTTATTTCACCATTAAAAACTGAAATGACAAGAAGGACAAGAGTTTTACCTATTTGGAGATGGATTCCCAATGCCTTCCACCAGATGGATACAAATGAAAGTTGGACACAATCCTCAAGCCAATATTTTCCTCCTCAAGTGCCCCTCTAGCAATTCCAAGCTCCTTAGCCTCCTTGGAATGAGAATGAGAGGGATAGGATTTGGAATAAAGGAATTAGGGTTTGCTCTCAAATTTGGGGATGAACTAAATAGAAATAAATGGAGGCTACTCATGAATGAAGAGGTTTATATAAGCTCCCTCTAGGGCTAGGGTTAGGTTGAAGAATGTTTGAATTGACTCAAGTGCTCCTCTCATTCCTTCATGAATATGATCTACTAAACCATAGGAGGAATATCCCATTCTTGAGTCTAAATAGGTTTAATAGAATTAATCTAGTCATGACTAATGTCACGTCCTAGTCCCAAAAATATATAGGACTAGGACACGTAAGCATGCCAGACGCATGGATATGGCAACTCCAATATATGGAAACCATAACCCATACGTACGCTGTAATATGAATTTCAAATCCATAAGTGGTATAAAATGTATCACAAATCACATGGTACAATCTAAATCTCATCCACAGAAAATCAATATAAATAAATAACCAGTATCTATGAAACTAGATCTCAATATAAGTATCTAAGGATGATAGTTGGATGGAAACAAATCCACTACCAACTCGAATGGAAAATTATAACACAATAAACACAATATAAGAATACCAGCTAACAATCACGGGCTCGAAGAGAAGACATTCTCGAAATATATATAACCATCCGAATCCGCGCTCCTGCGAATACTCAAGAACAGATACACTTGGAAAAGGACCAGGTCCTCAGAGGGACGTAACAAGATACATAGAAGCAAGCCAATTTGAATACAATAAACATGCATAATGTTTGAAAATATATAAGTACGATGTACAAGACAATATATATGAATGCAAATGAGGATAACTTTTTGACGTATGGGCAAGGGTAGGCTACTCGATCTAAGCCTCACAACTCACACACCCGCCAGTGGACATCAGAAATCGTCATACCTCAGGGGTAGCGACCAGCGCGACTCTACAAAAATCGACATACCTCGGGGGTAGCGACCAGCGCGACACAAGCCCGTAGTGCGAACTATATACTACGGTTTACCAGAGTGGTTAAAAGCCCATACGCCTAATGATTGTCCTCTCATGATACTAAGTGCCATGTGTGTGTCAACATATCTAATACATAGTAATGACTGAAAGAAAACTACACATGCAAGAAATATACAGAAATACAATAAATATACAGAAATATACTAAGCATGCAAAAGTACTGTAAGCAATTTGGCAAGGTATCTTGCCTGGTAAGAAAGCTGCAAGGTGTACTGTCCAAAAGTCAAGCACACAGGATCAGAAGCTACGGCCTCAGAACAAATGTCTCCGGATGCTGAAATAGATATCACCAACGTTCCCAGAATAAGCAAAATAGCTAGAAAGCACTTTTCTTTCGTCCAATTTGGACACAGGGGCAAAACGGTAATTTCAGGTAAAAGTGGGGTCCATGTGTGGCCCACTTTGTACCGAAAAATGTGCCAAGGATAACAGTCTCTAAATGGAACAAATTATAGGTCAAACAAACTATAGATGGCAATACGAACCCAACGGTATATCCAAATATGGATTCCGATGGGCCGAACACAATGTCGCCCAAAATGTCAACTGTAGGGCCCGCCAATTGGCAACTTGGTCAACTATCTCAGAATTGCGTAAAAATTGGGTCACAAGACCAGCGCGTTACCACGAGTCCAGTGGCATAAGTTTCGTCGCAATCTGACGAGCGTGCACAAAATGCGCGCGACTTTCACAAAAGTTGCGATACGAGATTTGTTCGCGGATATGGGCTGATTCCGGCGTGCACATGCGTCCGAATCAGTTTTCGTGAACTCTCACGTGTCCGGTTACGCAGCGCACACCGTTTGGTATACTTGGTACACGGCGGGGCGGTCCCGTTTGGCGGGGCGCGCTCCGTTTTACAACTTTTGAAAATCTGAAAAAGTGTGTTCGCGGGGTTTTTCAACGGATTTAATTCTGTCTACAGCAGTTAATAATCTAGGATTATTTAACAGAAATTAAACTAGGTCAAGTGGTCTACATGAAATAAATTTAAAAAAATTCCTAATGGCCCTATAAATCCCCTAAGTGCACCAACACCTAAAATAAAAATTATTAAAAATCTATTTCTCCTAATTAGCCACTAATTACTACAATTAAATTATTAATTAATAATTAAAAAGGGTATATACGATTTTTAGGAATAGGGATTTTACATTCTACCCAACTTATAAAAATTTTATCCTTAAAATTAAAATTAAGCCACGGTAGTAAGTCAAGGATGGTATAAGATTTGCATTGCTTAAAATGCAAGGCCAGGTTTAAAGGGGTGGGCGATGTTGCGCGTTGTACATCCCAAAAAAAAATTATGGGAAAATCTACATGAGCGAAAAATAGGTTTCTTCATGTGTCATATCCAATGGTGTGGACACCTAAATGCTCTTTTGCATGAAAGCGCCCAACAATTGAAAAGTTGCACAAAGATCAGAACGGATGATGGGCACGTCTAGGATAAGGGTGTAAAATTTGTAGGAAGGCAGTGGCTAGTGTAGTGCTCCAATTATCGGAGCACGATAAGGTGCGCTAAGTGATATAATTATTGCAAAATTAAATAAAAATATCGTGTTCTATCTCTAACTGGACTCAATCTAACCTTAGTCTCACTATCTCAGCCAAGTAGGTCTAATTTTGGGTGAGGGGTTCACAATCTACCGAACTTAAAATTTATCCATCTATCACCTAAGGCTATACATCTAGGAAAACTATTTCTCAAATTATTTAATCATGTTATTCAATCCTCAAAGTTTTAACACCAAATATATCACCTATGATATGCCCTTAATCAATTATAAAAGAGAGTCACTAAGTCATGTGATTAGCCTTATGGGGTATATCTAGTACTATTAGTGTCAACTTATGCCACCATGAGGTTTCGTTTTTCCGAAATAAGGGAAGACGGAGAGCAATAATAAAAAATTCAAGGTGAAGGTTGTCACGCCCCAATTCCAAAATATATGGAACTAGGCCACGTGGCATTGGCCAGCTGATACGTCACTAAGGGAATACCCAATTTAATGGACCCAAAGAGACGTTCTACGCTGTCCTAAAATACTAACAAGTCTAATACAGGTAAAGTCTAATCTCATACACAAAATATCAAGGAATACGGGAATAAGTGCTGAATATATAAATGCTAAGTCTGAAATATCATAGTACAAATCAGATACGTCTGGTGGAAACAGATCCACTACAAAAGATAATAGTACAGAAATATAATAAGACTAGAGCATCGTTTAGCTAGGTAATGCGGCTCCAGCTCCAGATGAACATACTGCTAAAGAGCAGTGGGAAAGAGGCTTCTGCTTCCGGTGCACAAAGATCAGGCAGAAGAGTCCAGCTCCAAGTGCACTTACTACTAAAGATCAGACAGACTCTGATGGCAGCTCCTCTAACTCCTCCTCAGTTGTATACCTTGCCTCCTGTCTGGGACCGTACACTGTGGGGTAGTATGCCTCATCTAAATCTGGAAGGGAACTAGGTCCTCAGTGGGACATAACAAGATACATAAAAATATGCCACATATGTAAATACTGAATAAATAAAATAAGGGTGTGCTAACCATCTAAGTGAATGCAATGTAAAGACAACCTTGGTACGTATGGGTAGGCGTAGGCATAACGGCCAGCATCCTCTAGAGTGTGGTATCTGCAACGTCCATCATTCCGAAGAATGAGGTATATGAATATATACAACGTCCAACACTCTAAGGGATGTGGTATCTGTAAATTATATAACGTCCGTATCACTCCGAAGACTGCGGTATCTGTAATAAAGAAGTTGGGTGTCCCATACGCCTACTAGTTGTATTTTCCGCCCAATGCGGTCAAAAAAGTCGTATCCACAACGTGTAAACCACGCAACTATATGCCAAGTCATAATTTTTCTGAATATTCCTGATTTCGTGCTAAGCCGTGATGCACGTCACACGCACCGGTAGCTAATCGAGTACGCAGACTCGCATCCCAAAATAAAGTACAACCGTATTGCGTGTACAAGTGTCAGGGTCGAGGAGGATATTAAGATACCCTCGCAGCTATTAGGTAGGGCTGCTAAAGTCTAAGTAAGCTATACTACATGTCAACGTAATTATTGACGGCACCCGAGGCAATCTCGGACGTGCACAGTTATATGTAAATTTAAGCAGAATAACATACAACAGTTTAATGATTAAACAGTAAAACTTAGCAAGGTATACTTGCCTACGTCCTTGAGCTGGGCGTGCCAAAAATATATTCCCGCAGTCGTGTCTGAGGGGTCCTGTGACCTGGGGTCACTGACTGCATTGTAGGTGCACTCTGTTCAAGATGTACAGGGTTCGTAAATTTAATATTTAAATAATGCGTACGTTAAATAGTATATTATATATGTATTCTTTATGTATATATATGAAAGACATAATATATATATATATATAATTCAATACATAAATAATATATATATACATATTTAGAGCATAATAATATAAATATATATAATTATAGTATTTATATTAATATAGGTATATCTATATAATAATATAAATACATATACTTATTTTATATATATAATATTAAATATTATATATAATAGGATATGTAAACAAAATATACATATATACATATATATATATAATAGTACTTATGATAATATATATATAAATATTACATACATATATATAAGTATACATATATAGAAATATATAAATAATTAATATAAGTACATATATATATAAATATACATATATACATATATAGATATAATAATATATAATAATAATAGTATGTATATATGATTATATATTATACATACATATAATATTCATAAATAATAATATTTAATATTATATATATAATATATGTATAATACATAATATACATATATCTAAATAATATATATATATATATATAAATAATATATAATAATAATTCATGATATATATATATATATATATATATATATATATATATATATATATATACATCCATATATATATATACTATATATATATATATAAAAATACAAATTACACATATATAATAAATATATAATAATATATTATATTCTGTGTATATATATAAATATAATATATTTATATATATAACTATGTATAATACAATATATATTTAAATATATATATATATATACATATATATAAATAAAAATAAAAATGCATATATATATACATATAATAATTTACTATATATACTGTATATATATATACATATAATATAATATAATTATATAATATATATATATAATAATATATATAAATATATATATATATATAAATATACATATATATATATATATATATATAAATAAAACTACAAAAATACATAGGTATATACATAATTAAATATATAATAATATAGTATATATACTGTATATATATACTGTAATAATTATAATATAATTATGTATATTATAATATATATATTAATATATATTTATATAAATATACATATATATATATACATATATACATACATATATAAATATATACGTATATACGTATAATAGGGGGGGTAGTATACCTGACAAGTCAGGTGGGCCCACGCCTTTGTCGCCGGCGGGAGGAGGGCGGCGGTCCGGCGGGCGGCTGGCCGGAACGGCAACAGCAGCAGCTGTAGCAGTCAGCAGCAACAGCAGCAGCGGCAGCAGCGGCAGCTGTGGCAGGTGCAGCTGCGGCTGCGGCGGCGGAGGCGGCTGTGCAGGGTGGTGGAACGGTGGAGGGGGTCGGGGCGGAGGGAACGGTGGTAGTGGCGGTGGTCTGAGGTGGCCGGAAGTGGTAGTTCGAGGGAGTCGGGGTGGGGGCTCGGGTTGTAGTCGGGGAGTCGGTGGGGGTGCTGTGGCCGAGCTGGCGGTGACTGCGATGGTCGTGGGGCGCGAGGCAGCGATGGTTCGGCAGAGGAGGCTGAGGCGAAGGGTATGGTGGCGGTGGCGGTGGTCTGAGGTGGCGGGTATGGTTGTTTAGGGCGGTTGTGGTGTGGTGGGGTGCTGTTGGTGTGGGTGTTGGTGTGGCGCTGCGGGGGCTGCTGGCGGCTGCTGCGGCGGCTAGGGTGGTGCTGCGGCGGTCGGGGAGGAGCTGAGGGAGGGGCGAGGCTAAGGGCTAGGGGTCGGGGGTGGAAGAGCTGAGGTGAGGGATGATGGGGAGTTCGGGTGGGGAGGGGCTGTTTAAATAGGGTTTTAGGGTTAGGGTAATTTGTTAAATTAGGATTAGGGGTGGGGGCATTTTGGGTATTTTAGTTATTAAAATATCTAGATATTTTGTAGATATTTTCTAGGGTCAATAATGCATTGAATGAACGGTGTAGGTTCACCCTCCAATGGGAGGTTGACACCTCGCACAGTATTTTGCAGATAAAATCCTGCAGATTCACAATTTGTACAGAAGCCCTATAAAATTGGGAAATTGCATAATTACGCAATTGTTTGGAAAAAATACCTTATTCCTGAGGGCACTGAAATATACAGAACTGAGCGGGGGAGGGGGGGGGGGTTGTGTGGGGGCCTTGAGGGTGTGTGGGGTGAGTCTGGACAGGGGCTGGGCCTGGTTTTGGGTGATACTAGTCACCGTATTAATTAATTAGAAATTAATGCGCACGGTGTTATCTAATTATTTAAAAATAGGTAGGGCCAGAATTTTAGTGCGGTGTAAATATACTAGTTGTAGTATACTCAAAGTAGAATAATAATAAAATTTTATTTGGGCAAAACAGGTTCCTGTTGGGCCTCTAATTTCTATTGGAATGAACAAGGGTACAGGTCTGGAAATTAATTGATAATTAATACGGACGTTTGTAACGATATTTGTGCAACTAAAACGAGACTCATGTCAGCGTCTTTGTGAGTTTCACAAAGTTCAGAATAGTAGACTGTCATGTCTAGGAGAGGTATGTGAACTTTGTTTGGAAATAACAGTCAGTGTAATGCTCTAATTATTGAGGTAATGGACAAGTGCACAAATCAATAGGATATTACATAATTAAATTAAAATACTACAAATAAATTCTAATTTGCTAAAAATAATTCTAATTTATTATTAAATACTGAAATCTGATCGAGGGAGTTTTTAATCTACCCTCCTTAGAGCATTTCATCCTCGAAATTAAAACAGACATATAATGAGAACTAAAGATTGATTAGAAATATTAGGACATACCCTGGCCTTGGAATAGATGGGGGAAACGCTGTCGAATATCCTCTTCTCATTCCCAGGTTGACTCGCCTGGGGCATGATGTCTCCATGCAATACGAACTAGAGGGATAGTCCGACCTCGTAATACCTTCTCGCTTCTGTCTAGGATCTCTACAGGCTCCTCCTGGTACGATAAACTCGGACCGACAGTAATCTCTGAGTGGTCCAGCACATGGCTTGGATCTGGAATGTACCTTTATAGTTGAGAAATGTGGAAGACGTCATGTACTCCTTCTAATGTTTGGGGTAAGGCTAGCTTGTAAGCAACTTCTCCGATGCGTTTCAATACATCGAAGGGTCCGATGTACCTCGGACTCAGTTTTCCTCTTCCTCCAAATCTGATAGTTCCTCGGGTAGGAGAGATCTTCGAAAACACATATTTCCCAACTTGGAATTTTAGAGATCGTCGATGTACGTTTGTCCAGTGCTTTTGTCTGTCTTGCGCTGCTCGCAGGTGTCCTTGAATCTTCTTTACTTTCTCTACCGTACGAACGACCAATTCTGGTCCTAGGATCTGTCTTTCGCCTATATCGCTCCAACATACTGGGGAACGACATTTTCTACAATACAATGCTTCAAAGGGAGCCATTTGAATGCTCGCTTGATAGCTATTGTTGTAGGAAAATTCCACCAGATGCAAATAATCTTTCCATGATCCACTGAAATCAAGCATACATGCTCTCAGCATATCTTCCAGTGTCTGAATGGTGCGCTCGGGCTGGCCATCTGTTTGCGGATGATACGAGGTACTGAACTTTAGACGGGTACCAAGACTTTCTTACATACTTTGCCAAAAGTACGATGTGAACCTCGTATCCATGTCAGACACTATACTGACTAGTACTCCGTGCAGACGTACGATCTCCTTCATATACATGTCTGCCAAGACTTCTGTAGATTGCCCGACTCTGAAGGGTATAAAGTGGGCAGCCTTGGTGAGTCAATCTACGATCACCCATACAACATTACGACCACTGGAACTTCTTGGGAATCCCGTAAAGAAGTCCATGGTAATGTGCTCCCATTTCCACTCAGGTATTGGGAGTGGTTGGAGTCGACCTGCGGATCTCTGATGTTCAGCCTTAACTTGCTGACACACCAGGCATTTTACCACAAAGCGGGCTATTTCTCTCTTCATTCCATGCCACCAATAGTATTGTCTCAGATCTTTGTACATCTTTGTGCCACCTGGATGGATAGAGTATGTTGAGTTGTGAGCTTCTGACATCAGCTCTTCACGAAGATCTCTATTTGGAACATAAAGACGTTCTCCACATCTTAAAGTCCCATCTTCGTGTATGTATAATCCTGTCTGTTCTCCGGCCTCGGTCCTTTGTCGAAGCCTCTGAAATCTGGCATCTGTTGGCAGTGCAGCCTTGATTCTCTCGACCAATGTTGATTGCAACTGGTAATTTGACAATTGGCCATCAACTCCTGGCATAATGACCTTTATACCCAAATGTTCTAGATCTCTCATTAGATCTGGTTGGGTGATCAGGAAAAATGC
The DNA here is from genome assembly GCA_036927795.1 of Iris macrosiphon. Lineage (NCBI taxonomy): Eukaryota > Viridiplantae > Streptophyta > Magnoliopsida > Asparagales > Iridaceae > Iris > Iris macrosiphon. The sequence goes on from JAYESA010000002.1 coordinate 128,088,907, forward strand.
CGTGGGTCTTCTGCTTAGAGCATCAGCTGCTACATTAGCCTTTCCGGGATGGTACTGCAGATCGATCTCGAAGTCTGTCATCACTTCGAGCTAGCATCTTTGTCTCAAGTTCAAGTCCTTCTGGGTGTAGACGTACTTCAGGCTCTTATGATCAGTGAATATTTCCACTCGTTCACCGTAGAGATAATGTCTCCAAAGCTTCAGGGCAAAGATGACTGCGACAAGCTCCAGGTCGTGCGTGGGGTAGTTTTTCTCATGGGTCCTCAGTTGTCTTGAGGCATAGGCTACAACTTTCTCATGTTGCATCAAGACACAACCTAATCCTTTTTCGGATGCATCGCTATATATTATGAATCCTCCGGATCCAGATGGTATGGTCAGGATGGGAGCTATAGTCAGACGCTTTTTTAACTCATCGAAAGCTATCTGGCATTCCTCTGACCAGATGAACTCCTGCTCCTTGTGGGTCAAACGGGTTATTGGCTCTGCGATCCTTGCAAAGTTCTCTACGAACCTCCGGTAATATCCGGCAAGTCCTAGAAAACTCCTCACCTCTGAGACGTTGGTAGGGGTTGGCCATGTCTCTACAGATGAGATCTTTGCTGGGTCCACTGAGATGCCATCTCCTGTGATAACATGTCCAAGAAAAGTGACACGATCAAGGAAGAATTTGCACTTGCTCAGCTTAGCATAGAGACTCCCACGCCTGAGCTTCTCTAATACCAGTCTCAAGTATTCTTCATGCTCCTCGTAGCTCTTCGAATACACCAAGATGTCGTCGATGAAGACTACCACGAACTGGTCCAGATACTGGTGGAAAACTCTGTTCATCAGGTTCATAAATACGGCAGGTACATTTATCAGTCCAAAAGGCATCACCAGGAACTCGTAGTGACCATAACGAATCCTGAATACTGTCTTTGGAATATCTTCTCTCCGTAATTTTACCTAATGATAGCCTGATCTTAAATCTATCTTTGAGAAAACCACAGCTCCTGTCAATTGGTCGAACAGATCATCAATCTGCGGTAGGGGGTACTTGTTTTTGATTGTCAAAGCATTAAGGGCACTGTAATTAATACACATACGGTATGTTCCATCCTTCTTTGGTACAAACAACACTGGTGCTCCCCAAGGTGATGCACTAGGACGAACAAATCCCTTGATCTGTAATTCTTCTAGCTGTAGCTTCAGCTCGTCTAGCTCCCTTTTCGCCAATCGGTACACATTTAAAGATACTGGTGCAGCTCCGGGTACTAGCTCAATAGTGAACTCCTCTTCTCTGTCAGGCGGTAGGCCTGGCAATTCCTTCAAAAATACATCTTTGAATTCTACAACAATTGCTGGGGGAGCTGTCTCTATTGCCATGTAAGCTCTCGGTGTCTGGCCTACTCCTTGCTCGATGATGCCCTGTATGTACTCAAACTCCGGGAGACCTGGTGGTCTAAAGATAACACTACCCTTCCGGCAGTCTAGTATAGCATTATACTGGCTTAACCAGTTCATGCCTAAGACAACGTCAAAGTTTGGCATTGAAAGTACCAAAAATCGTGCTTTCAGCTCTCAACTACAAACGACTACCGAGCACATTTTAATAGTGCTGGTAACCGGTACGATGCCTCCTCCGGTAAGAATCTTCCAGCACTTAGGCAGTGGAAAAGTGGCTATTTTATGCATGGCTACGAAACTACTAGATATGAAAGACAGTGTAGCGCCAGAATTAAATAATGCGGTTGCAAGTAATGACACAACTAAAATGGTACATGTAATAGTTTCTCCTTCCGGTTCCTCTGCAACTGCAGCTAGTGCAAAGGCCTGCCCGTGCCTTTGCCCTCCGGTCTGCTGTCTGGCTAGGTTGAATTGAGCCTCTTGTGTGGCCAAGGGTGCTCCCCTCTGAAATCCTCCAAATGCTGGGGGAAGTTGACCTCCAGTTGAGGGTAGCATCTTCTGGGCTAGTGCTGCTGGTCTTTGCCCGTTCTGGGGTGCTGCCTCTCTGTGTTGTGGGCAGTCTCTAGCCATATGTTGACTAGCTCCACAAATTATGCATAGCCCATTCTTCTTTCTGCAGTCTCTGACATAATGTCCCTTCTTGCCACAATAGTGATAAGTCGAAAGCTCTTTGTGCTGATAGGGCCCCGTCTTTTGCTGCGTTTGATTTCCCGGATGACGGATTGGTCCTCCTGCTCCGGGCTGGTTTTTGGCCGATATGGTTGGGTTAGAGCGTCTTGTTCCTCGGCCAATGGCCTCCTGAATCCTTGCCTCTGAAAGAACCTCCTCATAGGAGATCCTTGACTGCGTCGTAGTATACCTTTGGAGCTCGAAGGTAAGGCCATGATGGAACCTCATGGCCTTCTCCAGCTCGTTCGGTATCAGGATGGCACCAAATTGACTAAGTCGACTGAACTCTGCGTCATAGGCGTCGACGGTCATGTTCCCTTGTTCAGGTGCAGGAACTGGGAGTACAGGGCATTTCTGACCGTGGCTGGAAAGTACTTTGCATTGAAGTACTCTAAGAATTGTTCCTAAGTCTGGGTCTTGCTGACGCTGCGTTCTATGGAATCCCACCAGTGATGGGCGTTGCCTTTAAGTTGGGCCCTCACTGCGGTCATCCATAAGTCTGGATGAAGTTGTGAACCCTCCAGCAGCATCTCCGTGTGGGAGACCCAATCTGAGATCTTCTCCGTAGTTTCGCTGCCCGAAAAGGTTCTCAGGCCTATCTGGCGAAAGCCTCGGACAGTGCCAGCTGGTTGGACAGGTGCTGGTGTTGGGGCAGTTGTCCTCTCCAGAGCTGTCATCAAGCTCTGCCTTAGGGTTTCAGTCTGTTGCCACTGTGTCTGTAACATGGCTTGGAAGAATTGGAACATTTGAGGCTGTCCCTCAAGTTGTGGCATTAGGGCTAGGAGGGCTGGAGGTGGAGGCAAAGGTGTCTCCGCCTGTGGTGTCGGTGTCTGGGAAGTCTGCCCTTCCTGCTGGGCTTGCGTAGCTTCCTGGGTAGGATTCTGGTGAAGGTACGGGGTCGTTGGATAGACCAGTGTCCTTCTCGGGGACTGGTCTCTCGGGCTGGTTGGGGTCCTTTGGACATCTTGCAAGGGGTCTGTTGCTTGGTCAACCCCATTAATCGCGTGTCCACTGGGTATGTCCATATTTCTGAAGAAGATAGAATAATTAAAAAAGCACGAAGGAATGATAATATAATAATCAAGCAGGATGCAAAAAAATTCAAGGATAAAGTCAGAGTGAATGAGACCTAGTATTCCTATCCTATAGCAGGCTTGCTGGGCATGTCATCATACCACTAGCAATTAACTAGACCTGCATGGGCCACCACTAGAACCATGTCACGCCCCAGTTCCAAAATATATGGAACTAGGCCACGTGGCATTGGCCAGCTGACACGTCACTAAGGGATTACCCAATTTAATGGACCCAAAGAGACGTGCTACGCTGTCCTAAAATACTAACAAGTCTAATACAGGTAAAGTCTAATCTCATTCACAAAATATCAAGGAATACGGGAATAAGTGCTGAATATATAAATACTAAGTCTGAAATGTCATAGTACAAATCAGATACATCTGGTGGAAACAGATCCACTACAAAAGATAATAGTACAGAAATATAATAAGACAAGAGCATCGTCTAGCTAGGTAATGAGGCTCCAGCTCCAAATGAACATACTGCTAAAGAGTAGTAGGAAAGAGGCTTCTGCTCCCGGTGCACAAAGATCAGGCAGAAGAGTCCAGCTCCAAGTTCACTTACTACTAAAGATCAGACAGACTCTGATTGCAGCTCCACTAACTCCTCCTCAGTTACATACCTTGCCTCCTGTCCGGGATCGTACACTGTGGGGTAGTATGCCTCATCTAAATCTGAAAGGGAACCAGGTCCTCAGTGGGACATAACAAGATATATAAAAACATGCCATATATGTAAATACTGAATAAATAAAATAAGGGTGTGCTAACCATCTAAGTGAATGTAATGTAAAGACAACCTTGGTACGTATGGGTAGGCGTAGGCATAACGGCCAGCATCCTCTAGAGTGAGGTATCTGCAATGTCCATCATTCCGAAGAATGAGGTATCTGAATATATACAACGTCCAACACTCTAAGGGATGTGGTATCTGCAAAGTATATAACGTCCGTATCACTCCGAAGAGTGCAGTATCTGCAATAAAGAAGTTGGATGTCCCATACGCCTACTAGTTATCTTTCTCGCCCAATATGGTCAAACAAGTCGTATCTACAACGTATAAACCATGCAACTATATACCAAGTCATAATTTTCCTGAATATTCCTGATTTTGTGCTAAGCCGTGATGCACGTCACACGCACCGATAGATAATCGAGTACGCAGACTCGCATCCCAAAATGAAGTGCAACCGTGTTGCGTGTATAAGTGTCAGGGTCTAGGAGGATATTAAGATACCCTCGCAGCTGTTAGGTAGGGCTGCTAAAGTCTTAGTGAGCTATACTACATATCAACGTAATTGTTGACGGCACCCGAGGCAATCTCGGACGTGCACAGTTATATGTAAATTTAAGCAAAATAACATACAACAGTTTAATGATTAAACAGTAAAACTTGGCAAGGTATACTTGCCTACGTCCTTGAGCTTGGCGTGCCAAAAACCTGTTCCCGCAGTCGTGTCTGAGGGGTCCTGTGACCTGGGGTCACTGATTGCGTTGTAGGTACACTCTGTTCAAGATGTACAGGGTTCGTAAATTTAATATTTAAATAATGCGTACCCTAAATAGTATATTATATATTTATTCTTTATGTATATATATGAAAGACATAATATATATATATATATATATATATATATAATTTAATACATAAATAATATATATACATATTTAGAGAATAATAATATAAATATATATAATTATAGTATTTATATAAATATAGGTATATCTATATAATAATATAAATACATATACTTATTTTATATATATAATATTACATATTATATATAATAGGATATGTAATCAAAATTTACATATATACATATATATATAATAGTACTTATGATAATATATATATAAATATTACATATATATATATATATATATATATATATATATATATATATATATATATATATATATATATATATATGTATATATATATATATATAAGTATACATATATACATATATAGAAATATATAAATAATTATTATAAGTACATATATATAAATATACATATATACATATATAGATATAATAATATATAATAATAATAGTATGTATATATGATTATATATTATACATACATATAATATTCATAAATAATAATATATAAATAATATATGTATAATACATAATATACATATATATAAATAATATATATATATATATATATATATATATAAATAATATATAATAATAATTCATGATATATATATATATATACATACATATATATACTATATATATATATATATATATATATATATATATATATATATATATATATATATATATATATATATAAATACAAATTACATATATATAATAAAAATATAATAATATAGTATATTCTGTGTATATATATAAATATAATATATTTATATATATATAATATATATAACTATATATAATACAATATATATATAAATATATATATATAAATATATATATATAAATATATATATATATATATATATATATATATATATATAAGTAAAAATAAAAATGCATATATATATATACATATAATAATTTACTATATATACTGTATATATATATACACATATAATATAATATAATTATATAATATATATAATTATATATATAAATATATATAAATAAATATACATATATATATATATAAATGAAACTACAAAAATACATAGGTATATACATAATTAAATATATAATAATATAGTATATATACTGTAATAATTATAATATAATTATATATAATAATTAATATATATAATTATATATATTATAATATATATATTAATATATATTTATATGAATATACATATATACATACATATATAAATATATACGTATATATGTATAATAAGGGGGGTAGTATACCTGACAGGTCAGGTGGGCCCACGCCGTTGTCGTCGGCGGGAGGAGGGCGGCGGTCCGACGGGCGGCTGGCCGAAACGACAACAGCAGCAGCTGTAGCAGTCAGCAGCAACAGTAGCGGCAGCTATGGCAGCTGCAGCGGCGGTTCCGGCGGCGGAGGCGGCGGTGCAGGGTGGTGGAACGGTGGATTGGGCGGGGCGGAGGGAACGGTGGTGGTAGAGGTGGTCTGAGGTGGCCGGGAGTGGTGGTTCGAGGGAGTCGGGGTGGGGGATCGGGTTGTGGTCGGGGAGTTGGTGGGGGTGCTGTGGCGGAGCTGGCGGTAGCTGCGGTGGTCGTGGGGCGGCGGGGCAGCAATGGTTCGGCAGAGGAGGCTGAGGCGAAGGGAATGGTGGCGGTGGCTGTGGTCTGAGGTGGCAGGGGTGGTGGTTTAGGGCGGTCGGGGTGTGGTGGGGTGCTGTTGTTGTAGGTGTTGGTGTGGCGCTGCGGGGGCTGCCGGCGGCGGCTGCGGCGGCTAGGGTGGTGCTGCGGCGGCCAGGGAGGAGCTGACGGAGGGGCGAGGCTAAGAGCTTGGGGTCGGGGGTGGAGGAGCTGAGGTGAGGGAGGATGGGGAGTTCGGGTGGGGAGGGACTGTTTAAATAGGGTTTTAGGGTTATGGTAATTTGGTAAATTAGGATTAGGGGTGGGGGCATTTTGGGTATTTTAGTTATTAAAATATCTAGATATTTTGTAAATATTTTCTAGGGTCAATAATGCATTGAATAAACGGTGTAGGTTCACCCTCCAATGGGAGGTTGACACCCCGCACAGTATTTTGCAGATAAAACCTTGCAGATTCACAATTTGCACAGAAGCCCTATAAAATTGGGAAATTACACAATTACGCAATTATTTGGGAAAAATACCTTATTCCTGAGGGCGCTGAAATGTACAGAACTGAGGGGGGGGGTTGTGTGGGGGCCTTGAGGGTGTGGGGGGTGAGTCTGGGCAGGGGCTGGGCCTGGTTTTTGGTGATACTAGTCACCGTATTAATTAATTAGAAATTAATGCGCACGGTGTTTTCTAATTATTTAAAAGTAGGTAGGGCCAGAATTTTAGTGTTGTGTAAATATACTAGTTGTAGTATACTCAAAGTAGAATAATAACAAAATTTTGTTTGGGCAAAACAGGTTCCTGTTGGGCCTCTAATTTCTATTGGAATGAACAAGGGTACAGGTCTGGAAATTAATTGATAATTAATACGAATGTTTGTAACGATATTTGTGCGACTAAAACGAGACTCATGCCAGCGTCTTTGTGAGTTGCACAAAGTTCAGAATAGTAGACTGGCATGTCTAGGAGAGGTATGTGAACTTTGTTTGGGAATAACAATCAGTATAATGCTCTAATTATTGAAGTAATGGACAAGTGCACAAATTAATAGGATATTGCATAATTAAATTAAAATACTGCAAATAAATCCTAATTTGCTAAAACTAATTCTAATTTATTATTAAATACTAAAATCTGATCGAGGGAGTTTACAAAGGTGATAGAATACAAGTACGAGGTTGTAAACCCCCTCAATTTATTCTGTAGATAGTTAGAGTGGACCAGGAAATTTTTTTATAGAAGATATTGAGTTTTAGAGTAGAGGATATTTATCTGGAATTTTAATCCAATTAATTAAACCATTGACACACCCTATCTTTGTCTTTTTATTCGGAACCCATTATCAGCCCATAAATTCCGTACAAATATTGTACACTCGACTCAACTCGCCAAATTAGGCACTGGACTTTTCTGACTGTTAAAATCAACTTTTGTGTGCTCTAAATTAATTGCGCAACATTCCGAAAATCGTAACCCGTATTTAAATTCCATGTCGGACACCTGTGTCGTTACCCTCGATTTTTGGGGTACCAACTTAACCCGTTGAGTCGGACCAACTAAAGGGTCCAAGACTGACTCCAAGCCCCCACCATTTTTGGCCTTTGCGTCATTTCCAGATTTTGACCCCGCGGGCCCCAATTAAATTAAATTCGCGGAACGCGTTATCTCTATTTAAATCAGGATTTACCAACTTTGTAAATTCCATTTTTATCCTAAATTAATTCCAATGCCCTTCAAATTAGTCCCGCGCCTAACGCGCAACACCCCCTCACCATGACAATTTTTAAATATATTTTTCTCCGCAATTTTTGCGTCATTTCATGTGTCCATACAAATTTCCGAATTTACGGGGGCTTATTTGCAAATTATCAAATTATTGGCAACATCCTATTGGTCATGGATAAATAAGATGGTCCCAATATAGGGTCCCATTCTCACCCACCTATTCCTCACATGAAGAAACCCTTCTCCTCTTCATGTTAAATCTCATCCATCCATTTTGAATGGATGGATCCCAACCCTCCATCTACTCACCACTCCCCTATAAAACATCACATCACCCTCCCTCACACTTCCCAACCGGCCCTAATCCCCAAACTTGGGAAACCCCACCCCCTCTCTCTCTCCTCCATCCATTCACTCACAGCCAATGTACATTCTTCTTCATTCTTCTTCTTTCTCCATTCCCATTCTTCTTCTTCCTTTACTTCTCCTCTCTTCTTCTCCCTGAAGGAGACCGGCCGGCTGACGATACTCTGGCCCGATCCCACTCCAGCCGACTTCGGCCAACGGCCGATACCCTACGGCGACTCCACAATAGCTCCGGCCCATTTTCTGACCGCGGAAGCTTCCCCGGACAGTGCTTCTCCGCCGGCACTGTGCGCCCCGACCCCGTAGCTGTGCGACTGAACCCAGCTTCGCTGCCCTCCGGCGACGGCAGCACAGCCCCACTGTGCACTTCTCCTCTCAGCTCGTGGCCGAACTTTCCAACTGCAGCTCGCGGCGAACTTCTCCGCTACAGCCCCTGTCCGACCTCCTCCCTCATCCGTTCCCACCACCTCCCTGTCCGATTCACCACCACCACTACCACCTTCATCTCCACCACCACCGGACATACCCCATTTTTCGACCAGCACCTCCTTGCTCCGGCCGTTTGGGTATACTCCTCCCCCTCTCTTTACATTTATACATATTGTTGGTATATTTATTCATGGGTTAATGATAGCTAGGGTTTCACCTATGGGTTTTTATGTGAGTATAGTATGAAGGTTTCATTAATAGGGCATGTTAATGATGGATTAAGATTGATAAAGGACTTGGAAAATATGACTTGTAGTATGTGGTGGAGGCATTTATTTATGGGTTTAATGTAGGTTTAGGGTTTGATTTCAATTAGAGGTTATAAAAATCATACATGGTTGGTGAAATGCTAAATCAATTATTTAAGGTTTAGAAATGATTTGATTAAGGACATGGTATAATATATACATGATGAATGAAATTAATTGATATACATGAGTTAGGGTATGAGAATGCATGTATCGTTGTTTAGGATTGGGATCATATGCAATGACTAGGAACTATATGCATGGGTGGAAAATGCAAGTTTAATAATTAGGGTTTATGTTTAATGCTTTGAGTATGGTTTAATGTTTTGTATGCATCAAAATGGTTGTGAAATGATGGTGATATTAAGGCATTGAGTATTATCAAGGAACATGTTAATTACTGAAAAAGGGTAGAGAGATATCATACCTTGGGTTAAAATTGAAAGCTGTTGATGAAGTTGTTGAGGACTAGCTGTACATAGGTAGAAATAAGGTTCAATTAAATTAAAGGAAGGTTTTATATGAACGAGGGTTTATTAATAATAATTTAATGGAGGATGAAATATGTCAACGTACATGGAAATGACTGTGAAGACTAGGGTGAAATTTGAGGATTTGATCATGGCTTGAACTACTGAACACCGTGGTGAGATATAAGAATTGAGGATTGGGTTGATGATATTGTACAGAGGACTAGTTGGATTTGATGTAACGTACCAATGGTCAACCTTGGTCAACCCTCTAGCGTCTTGTCCCTGTGAGTGTAGCCGAGTCTGAGCATATGTATAGACGTGTGTCACATCCCTAATTGCCGCATGATAGTTTATTGATGTAGTTTGTACCTCTTCTCTAGGTACTGCGGGACCTGAGGACTTGGACGCGGTACCAGGACACCGTCATCAGCAGCCTCGCGCAGGCAAGTGTATCTTGCCACCCTGTATTTCAGTTTATAGATACTTGTTGTTCTTTATGTACATTGTGCACATAGTTATATCGACGTTCGGTACTTCGCGTCCGATTCACAACCGGGTGAAGATATACGTCGTAGCGTCCTAGGAAGATTGTTGGATGTTTCGTAGTTTTCTCGATATGCGTACCTGAGTTTATCGATACCCCCAGGACACTCATACACTGTGATCGTGCCAGATTCCTGTATCCTGATACTGACATCATGACCAGAGACTGGGACGACCTTAGGGTTACTGTGATCGTGCCAGATTCCTGTATCCTGATACTGACATCATGACCAGAGACTGGGACGACCTTAGGGTCGCGTCTGTTGAGTTATTCCTTGTGTCAAGACTGTAGTTAGAGGTTCGGGTTCAACACACAATCGTTGACCGCTTGGGAAGGGGAAGACAGTTACTAGACGTTTGGGCTACTCTGCACGCGCTTATATATATGTAGTATTTTCTAGAGATACCTGTTTCTAGTGATACCTGTTTCTAGTGTAACTGTTTCACCCGTGTGTCTCTGTGCTCGGAGCTACGGTACGACCCGTGTGTCTCTGTGTTCGGAGCTGCGGTTTTATTTTGGACAGCCCACGCGTCGAACATTGTCTTCAAACTGTGTCACACTAGTTGGTTATGATAGAGTACCCTGTCGTGTACTTGTACTTTCTGTTTACTTGGCATGCTATATTTCTGTACCTTGTTACGTCCCTCTGAGGACCTGGTTCCCTGCCAGTTTTGCAGCATAGATAATTACGGAGCACTTGTAGATACGGATGGAGTGGCATATCTTGCGAGCAAGGTACCAGGTACTCACATTATATCTACCGGCATTATGGTTATTTTACATTGATTATTCATCTGCTGTTTTAGCCTAGTTTTGTAGACTCATACTTCTTCTCGAGTCTATTCGAGTTAGTGTGTTATTGGGCGGCCGACCTTAGCACATTTAGCTCTTTCTTGTATACTGATGTACATTGTGGATTGAGACATAGAGGTTTTCATATATGGAAAATTCTAGTTAGTGCCCTTTATATTACAGCTTATACGTATTCGAGTCAGACCAGAGTCTGGTCGAATGCGTAGCTGGCGTGTCACGTAATCCTGGTCCTACGTATTTTGGGACTGGGGTGTGACATGTTTTTGTGGTGGCCCATGCAGGTCCGATTTAAATCGTCTTGGTCACCTGACTGTGCCAAGCGAGCCTGCAAATTAGGAATAGATGTTATGATTGTTGAGTAGGATCTCAATCCATAATCGATTTTAAAACTCTTTGTATGTGATTATCGCCCTTGGACTTCCACCTTGCATTCGTTCAATCTTTGTCAATGTCGCTATCCTTGTTTCTCGTCCCCTATTGTTCGGGGAGACGAATGTTGGTGACTGATGATTCCCTCCAGAAGAAGATTGAAGATCAGACGGCAGAAGACAGAATTCGTATACCTTTCTCGGAGAAGATTGTTACCTTATCAGGATAGATTGATGGGTTCTTTGGATTCTAGAACTAGTGTAGAAGGTTGGCAAGAGAGTTGGACCCAGTAGTACCCTACCCGTGCTTGAGGTAGCAGTGATCTTGGAAGTAATAAGAGCCAGAAGGACTGTTGATCATGACCTAGAATGATTTATAGGAATCCAAAGCCTGATGATGGAAACTAATGGTTGTATACGATAACAATACCAGGAACGATGATTATGCGCTAGAGGAGATAAAAAAATTTAGGATCTCACTTGAGAGATAATAATCGGATTCCAGGAAATTCCAGTATGTGCTTGAGTGATACCATTATTGTACTGTGTGACTTGGAGAGATAAATAACGAAAAGAAGAAATTCGAGGAATAGAATTTTAGGGAAAACTTTGAGGAGAGAATTATACATTAGGCTAGGAATTTTTTTTTGAGAATTGATGTTAGAAACAGAACGGGAGAAATTATTGTGAGGTTTAGTCTAGACTATGACCTTATCCTAGACATGGATTGATTGAGCCAATATCACGCGACGCGAGATTGTCAAAGTGATTACATTATTTATGACTACCAGATTACCCTGAGTTTGAGATACTTCAGGGAGCCCGGGAGCATGGTGCCCCTCTACCTTAGAGACACACATTGCAGAAGGTGAACCAGTGTACCCCGTATTATATCAGGGTTTGAGGATGTGTTTCTAGAGAATTTTTCGGGCCTGCCACATGACAGAAAGAGTTGTTACAGAGTTGACTCCAAGAGTCGAGACAGTTATTTTCCCGTCTTCAAAGTAGCACCGATAGAGTTGGTTGAGTTGAAGGTCCATCGTGGAGGATCTCTTAGACAAGGGTTTCGATCGGGCTAGTATTTTCCTTGGGGAGCAACCATCTTATTGTACCAAAGAAAGACGGGACGATACGTTGCATAACGATTACAGGGCATTAAATGCCGTAGCAATAAAGAACAAGTACCCTTGCTACACATCGATGATTTATTGAATCAGCTAAGTGGCGCATATGTATTCTTGAAGGTCGATCTCAGATCAGGCTATCATCAGATCAAGGTACGGAGAGAAGACATTCTGAATACGGCGCTTCGGACGAAGTATGTACTCTACGAGTTTCTAGTCATGACCGTTTCGTTTGACCAACGCGACAGCAGTATTTATGAGCTTGAGGAACAAGGTTTTTCCACCAGTACTTGGATAAGTTCGTGGTGGTGTTCATCGACGTCTTGATATATTCCGAGAACCAGGAGAAGCACGAGAGACATCTCAAGATTGTGTTGGAGATGCTGAGAAATGAGAGGCTGTAAGCCAAGCTCAGCAAATATGAGTTATGTTCAGATAGAATAGATAGTCTACACATCAGGACAGCTGAGAGTTCTTGAGAAGAACTATCAGGCACACGATCTAGAGCTAGCTGCAGTGATATTTGCACTAAAGCTATGGAGATATTACCTTTATGGTGAGCGTGTTGAGATTTATACAGATCATAAAAGCCTGAAGTACGTCTACACGCAGAAGGAACTCAACATGAGACAAAGGCATTGGCTAGAATTTATGACAGATTATAATATAAAGTTGTAGTACCATCCTGGCGAGGCAATTGTAGTAGCGATGCCTTAAGCTAAGCCAATGGCCTATTTTTATGACTCATCGCCAGTGGTTAGAGGATTTTTTTAGGAACTCAGGATTGAGAATGTATTGCCAGGCATGGATGCACAGATGGCCAGTCTTGAGGTTCAGTCTACTGTGATTAAGCGGATCAAGGTAGCATTGACTACGGATACGAGATTTAGACGACTGCGAGAAAGGACAGAGGCCGACATGCAAACGGGACTCAGGATTCATGAAGACGAAATATTAGGGTATGGAGATCACCTATACGTTCTGAGTGGCGAGCTACGCCAAGAGTTGATGACCGAGGCACATAGCTCAATTTATTCCATTCATCCCGAGGGTACAAAGATATATCGAGATTCGAGGCAACATTACTGGTAGTATGGGATAAAGAGAGAAATTGCAAGATTCGTGACAAAATGTTTAGTTTGTCAGCAAGTCAAGGCTGAACATCAGAGGACTGCCGGATTATTGCAGCCGTTTTCCATTCCTGAGTGGAAGTGGGAACACATTACCATGGACTTCGTCACAGGATTCCCGCGAAGCCCTAGCGGGAAGGATGCAGTTTGGGTTGTCGTAGACAGACTCACCAAGTCTGCACATTTCTTGCCCTTCAGAGTTGGGCAATCCACAGAGATACTAGCTGACAATATATGAGGCAGATAGTACGATTACATGGAGTGCCTGTCAGCAGCCTATCGGATCGTGATTCCAGATTTACTTCACATTTTTGGCGGAGTATGCAGGAGAGCCTAGAAACTCGTCTCAAGTTCAGCACTGCATATCATCCACAGACGGATGGTCAGTCTGAGCGCACGATACAGATATTAGAGGATATGTTGAGAGCATACATGATTGATTTTGGAGGATCTTGGGAGGACCACCTACACTTGGTGGAATTCTCCTACAATAACAGTTACCAGGCCAGCATACAGATGGCACCTTAGGAGGCACTGTACGGCAGATAATGTGGGTCGCCAGTTTGTTGGAATGACGTGGGAGAGCGTCGGATACTTGGTCCAAAGTTGGTGACACAGACAGTGGATAAGGTCAAGCAGATTCAGAGCCACCTGCGTGCAGCACAGGACAGACAGAAATACTGGGCAGATGCGCACCGCAAAACATTGGAGTTCAAGGAGGGTGACCATGTAATTTTTAAGGATATCGCCTACTCATGGTACCATCAGATTCGGAGGCAGAGGTAAGCTGAGTCCGAGATACATCGGGCCTTTTGACCTATTGGAACGAGTTGGCAAAGTGGCTTACCATCTTGCATTGCCTCCATCAATAGAAGGAGTACATGACGTATTTCACGTATCGCAACTGAGAAGATATGTCGCAGACCCTAGCCACGTGCTTGATCATTCGGAGATTACAGTCGGGCCAGTCTGTCTTACGTATTGCAGGCAGTTGAGATCCTCGATCGCAGCGAGAAGACTTTGAGAGGACAGACGATTCGACTGGTCAGAGTGGCATGGAAGCACCATTCCCCAGGCGAGTCTACTTGGGGGCGCGAGGATTCTATTCGGCAGCGATTCCCGTACTTATTTGAGGAGCAAGATACGATTTTACGTACGGCAATTTAATTGCTAGTTATTTTAAAATTCTGTTAGATATTATCGTGCTTTACTTTTAATTTCGGGGACGAAATTTTTCTAAGTTGGGAAGAATGTAAACCCCCTCAATTTATTCTGTAGATAGTTAGAGTGGACCAGGAAATTTTTTTATAGAAGATATTGAGGTTTAGAGTAGAGGATATTTATCTGGAATTTTAATCCAATTAATTAAACCATTGACACACCCTATCTTTGTCTTTTTATTCGGAGCCCATTATCAGCCCATAAATTCCGTACAAATATTGTACACTCGACTCAACTCGCCAAATTAGGCACTGGACTTTTCTGACTGTTAAAATCAACTTTTGTGTGCTCTAAATTAATTGCGCAACATTCCGAAAATCGTAACCCGTATTTAAATTTCATGTCGGACACCTGTGTCGTTACCCTCGATTTTTGGGGTACCAACTTAACCCGTTGAGCCGGACCAACTAAAGGGTCCAAGACTGACTCCAAGCCCCCACCATTTTTGGCCTTTGCGTCATTTCCAGATTTTGACCCCGCGGGCCCCAATTAAATTAAATTCGCGGAACGCGTTATCTCTATTTAAATCAGGATTTACCAACTTTGTAAATTCCATTTTTATCCTAAATTAATCCCAATGCCCTTCAAATTAGTCCCGCGCCTAACGCGCAACACCCCCTCACCATGACAATTTTTAAATATATTTTTCTTCGCAATTTTTGCGTCATTTCATGTGTCCATGCAAATTTCCGAATTTACGGGGGCTTATTTGCAAATTATCAAATTATTGGCAACATCCTATTGGTCATGGATAAATAAGATGGTCCCAATATAGGGTCCCATTCTCACCCACCTATTCCTCACATGAAGAAACCCTTCTCCTCTTCATGTTAAATCTCATCCATCCATTTTGAATGGATGGATCCCAACCCTCCATCTACTCACCACTCCCCTATAAAACATCACATCACCCTCCCTCACACTTCCCAATCGGCCCTAATCCCCAAACTTGGGAAACCCCACCCCCTCTCTCTCTCCTCCATCCATTCACTCACAGCCAATGTACATTCTTCTTCATTCTTCTTCTTTCTCCATTCCCATTCTTCTTCTTCTTCTTCTTCCTTTACTTCTCCTCTCTTCTTCTCCCAGAAGGAGACCGGCCGGCTGACGATACTCTGGCCCGATCCCACTCCAGCCGACTTCGGCCAACGGCCGACACCCTACGGCGACTCCACAATAGCTCCGGCCCATTTTCTGACCGCGGAAGCTTCCCCGGACAGTGCTTCTCCGCCGGCACTGTGCGCCTCGACCCCGCAGCTGTGCGACTGAACCCAGCTTCGCTGCCCTCCGGCGACGGCAGCACAGCCCCACTGTGAACTTCTCCTCTCAGCTCATGGCCGAGCTTTCCAGCTGCAGCTCGCGGCGAACTTCTCCGCTGCAGCCCCTGTCCGACCTCCTCCCTCATCCGTTCCCACCACCTCCCTGTCCGATTCACCACCACCACTACCACCTTCATCTCCACCACCACCGGACATACCCCATTTTTCGACCAGCACCTCCTCGCTCCGGCCGTTTGGGTATACTCCTCCCCCTCTCTTTACATTTATACATATTGTTGGTATATTTATTCATGGGTTAATGATAGCTAGGGTTTCACCTATGGGTTTTTATGTGAGTATAGTATGAAGGTTTCATTAATAGGGCATGTTAATGATGGATTAAGATTAATAAAGGACTTGGAAAATATGACTTGTAGTATGTGGTGGAGGCATTTATTTATGGGTTTAATGTAGGTTTAGGGTTTGATTTCAATTAGAGGTTATAAAAATCATACATGGTTGGTGAAATGCTAAATCAATTATTTAAGGTTTAGAAATAATTTGATTAAGGACATGGTATAATATATACATGATGAATGAAATTAATGGATATA
Organism: Iris macrosiphon; assembly: GCA_036927795.1. Taxonomy (NCBI): domain Eukaryota; kingdom Viridiplantae; phylum Streptophyta; class Magnoliopsida; order Asparagales; family Iridaceae; genus Iris; species Iris macrosiphon. The sequence goes on from JAYESA010000002.1 coordinate 128,105,702, forward strand.
CATGAGTTAGGGTATAAGAATGCATGTATCGTTGTTTAGGATTGGGATCATATGCAATGACTAGGAACTATATGCATGGGTGGAAAATGCAAGTTTAATAATTAGGGTTTATGTTTAATGCTTTGAGTATGGTTTAATGTTTTGTATGCATCAAAATGGTTGTGAAATGATGGTGATATTAAGGCATTGAGTATTATCAAGGAACATGTTAATTACTGAAAAAGGGTAGAGAGATATCATACCTTGGGTTAAAATTGAAAGCTGTTGATGAAGTTGTTGAGGACTAGCTGTACATAGGTAGAAATAAGGTTCAATTAAATTAAAGGAAGGTTTTATATGAACGAGGGTTTATTAATAATAATTTAATGGAGGATGAAATATGTCAACGTACATGGAAATGACTGTGAAGACTAGGGTGAAATTTGAGGATTTGATCATGGCTTGAACTACTGAACACCGTGGTGAGATATAAGAATTGAGGATTGGGTTGATGATATTGTACAGAGGACTAGTTGGATTTGATGTAACGTACCAATGGTCAACCTTGGTCAACCCTCTAGCGTCTTGTCCCTGTGAGTGTAGCCGAGTCTGAGCATATGTATAGACGTGTGTCACATCCCTAATTGCCGCATGATAGTTTATTGATGTAGTTTGTACCTCTTCTCTAGGTACTGCGGGACCTGAGGACTTGGACGCGGTACCAGGACCCCGTCATCAGCAGCCTCGCGCAGGCAAGTGTATCTTGCCACCCTGTATTTCAGTTTACAGATGCTTGTTGTTCTTTATGTACATTGTGCACATAGTTATATCGACGTTCGGTACTTCGCGTCCGATTCACAACCGGGTGAAGATATACGTCGTAGCGTCCTAGGAAGATTGTTGGATGTTTCGTAGTTTTCTCGATATGCGTACCTGAGTTTATCGATACCCCCAGGACACTCATACACTGTGATCGTGCCAGATTCCTGTATCCTGATACTGACATCATGACCAGAGACTGGGATGACCTTAGGGTTACTGTGATCGTGCCAGATTCCTGTATCCTGATACTGACATCATGACCAGAGACTGGGACGACCTTAGGGTCGCGTCTGTTGAGTTATTCCTTGTGTCGAGACTGTAGTTAGAGGTTCGGGTTCAACGCACAATCGTTGACCGCTTGGGAAGGGGAAGACAGTTACTAGACGTTTGGGCTACTCTGCACGCGCTTATATATATGTAGTATTTTTTAGAGATACCTGTTTCTAGTGATACCTGTTTCTAGTGTAACTGTTTCACCCGTGTGTCTCTGTGCTCGGAGCTACGGTACGACCCGTGTGTCTCTGTGTTCGGAGCTGCGATTTTATTTTGGACAGCCCACGCGTCGAACATTGTCTTCAAACTGTGTCACACTAGTTGGTTATGATAGAGTACCCTGTCGTGCACTTGTACTTTCTGTTTACTTGGCATGCTATATTTCTGTACCTTGTTACGTCCCTCTGAGGACCTGGTTCCCTGCCAGTTTTGCAGCATAGATGATTACGGAGCACTTGTAGATACGGATGGAGTGGCATATCTTGCGAGCATGGTACCAGGTACTCACATTATATCTACCGGCATTATGGTTATTTTACATTGATTATTCATCTGCTATTTTAGCCTAGTTTTGTAGACTCATACTTCTTCTCGAGTCTATTCGAGTTAGTGTGTTATTGGGCGGCCGACCTTAGCACATTTAGCTCTTTCTTGTATACTGATGTACATTGTGGATTGAGACATAGAGGTTTTCATATATGGAAAATTCTAGTTAGTGCCCTTTATATTACAGCTTATACGTATTCGAGTCAGACCAGAGTCTGGTCGAATGCGTAGCTGGCGTGTCACGTAATCCTGGTCCTACGTATTTTGGGACTGGGGCGTGACAGAGGTTCAAAGAGATTAAAGAATTCAAAAAAAGGAGTTGTTAGGACAGTTATGGATTAAAATCCTATTTTTGGTAATTTCCTATTTACATGCTCGTATCAGTACAGTTATGTAACCGATACGATGTGTCAGACATGTCTAGAGGCAAGTATATCCGTCTACTACCATATATCTCAATCCACGTAAAGTAGTCATACGAAGAGCGAACCAGGCGCACTAAGGTTATCTAGACCTTAATACACCGATTCTGATTAGGCAATTGTATCATTGTATGCACCCAATAATACATATATCATGAGCAAGCTCGATAAAAGAATAAGCTTACAAAAACTAGGCTATAATAGCAACATAAGTCAAGGTAGTACAACAATCATAAATACGCTGGATTATGATGAAAGAAGGTACATAATAATTCAAGTTCACAAAAGATAAGACTCCATAATCTCTATAGTTGTCATACTAATTCCTTGTCTAAGTCGATAGTCGACAAAGTAGGGGTATAGCCTCTAAGTTCTACAGTCTGAAAAAAATACTGTCGTCCTAAGCTAGCATACAGTTAATGTTGTTCATTCATACTTCAATAATAGGTCAAAAGACTAAGTGATACTATGTTGTGAGGTATACTACCCAACTTATAACAATAACTAATATTGTAATTGCCTTGAGGAAATTCTTCAGAATAATCTGGTCCTTGTAAATAAAGTATAAACTATTGTTAGGGAAAGATCTTGGTACTTATTAGGGTATCCTCTTACATTACATAGGTCATGGTCGTCCTAAGTCTTAGTCTTAGTGTAAGTGTCAATAGTAAGAATGGAACAGTTACTGGCCTCAAGGGAAAGGGAATATAACTCGTATCGAGGTGGGGGTACATATTACGTAATTTAAAACTAAGGGATAAGCACCAGGTCTCAATCTACAAGAATAGCTTAACCCATCAAGTTCTACTACTAAGCACACAATTTCAAAATTTAACATTAACCACTATAATCCCGGCAACTATATGTCCTTAACACAGAATAAATCACCTGGCCTACAATCAGAAGTGTCAGATGGCACGAGTTGAAAGATGAAGGGTAGAAAAAAAAAATTTAGTCGTCGCACAATTAGCGAACGTTAAGGTCGCAGAGGAACAATTAAAATAGAGGGCTCTAGATAGCATCACGATTTTCTAAGAGAAAGTGGTATGCTAGTTGCTATGTTCGAGGTAGGATCAAGGAAAAGGGTTAATTACATTCCTCTAGGCTTCCTAAGGTGCTGTCTACTAATAATAAGACAATGATCTAAGTTTATAGTTCTCCAATACTATCTAACTATGAAGGTTAGGTTCAGTCCTAATTTTTAATTTTGGTTTTCTATTGGTTCCTCAACACTAGGGTCAACATTATGGTAAAACTTTTAACTAACTCTAGTAGCGTCTATACTACTCTCAAGCCCTCATAATACATCAAGGGGTAATGGTAAACCAATCTATAGATAAGAAATTCTAAGGTTCACTAGATATTCTAAACTTAGTGGTGTGTCAACACTCTAGTTGTACTCATAATAGGAAGGTTACCCTACTTATCATCTAGCAACAGGGACTTCTATATTCTAGGAGGGGGATATACTCAAGGACTATCAGGGAAGTACAGGAATCAAGCAGGATATAATTATTCAAATAGAATGGATTGGGAGGAGAGCGAATCATAGTAAATTGTGGATGAGATCCTATACTCTATTCCTAGGCGCAAGCTTGCTCGGTACAGTAACATAACCGAGACAATATGCTCTCGACCTGCATGGGTCACCACAAAAACATGTCACGCCCCAGTCCCAAAAATACATAGGACTAGGACACGTAAGCATGTCATCCGCATGGATATGGCAACTCCAATATATAGAAACCATAACCCATACGTACGCTGTAATATGAATATCAAATCCATAAGTGGTATAAAATGTATCACAAATCACAGGGTACAATCTAAATCTCATCCACAAAAAATCAATATAAATAAATAACCAGTATCTATGAAACTAGATCTCAATATAAGTATCTAAGAATGATAGTTGGATGGAAATAAATCCACTACCAACTCGAATGGAAAAGTATAACACAATAAATACAATATAAGAATACCAGCTAACAATCACGGACTCGAAGATAAGACATCCTCGAAACATATATAACCATCCGAATTCGCGCTCCTGCGAATACTCAAGAAAAGATACACCTGGAAAGGGACCAGGTCCTCAGAGGGACGTAACAAGATACATAAAAGCAAGCCAATTTGAATACAGTAAACATGCATAATGTTTGAAAATATATAAGCATGCTATACAAGACAATCTATATGAATTCAAATGAGGACAACTTTTCGACGTATGGGCAAGGGTAGGCTACTCGATCTAAGCCTCACAACTCATACACCCGCCAGTGGACATCAGAAATTATCATACCTCGGGGGTAGTGACCAGCTCAACTCTACAGAAATCGACATACCTCGGGGGTAGAGACCAGCGTGACACACGCCCGTAGTGCAAACTATATACTACGGTTTACCAGAGTGGTTAAAATCCTATACGCCTAATGATTGTCCTCTCATGATACTAAGTGCCATGTGTGTGTCAACATATCTAATACATAGTAATGACTGAAAGAAAACTACACATGCAAGAAATATACAGAAATACAATAAATATACATAAATATACTAAGCATGCAAAAGTACTGTAAGCAATTTGGTAAGGTATCTTGCCTGGTAAGAAAGCTGCAAGGTGTACTGTCCAAAAGTCAAGCACACAGGATCAGAAGCTACGGCCTCAGAACAAATGTCTCCGGATGCTGAAATAGTTATCACCAACGTTTCCAGAATAAGCAAAATAGCTAGAAAGCACTTTCCTTTCGTCCAATTTGGACACAGGAGCAAAACGGTAATTTCGGATAAAAGTGGGGTCCATATGTGGCCTACTTTGCACCGAAAAATGTGCCAAGGGTAACAGTCACTAAATGGGACAAATTATAGGTCAAACAAACTCTATATGTCAATACGAACCCAACGGTATGTCCAAATATGGATTCCGATGGGTCGAACATAATTTTGCCCAAAAAGTCAACTGTGGGGCCCGCCAATTGGCGACTTGGTCATCTGTCTCAGAATTGCGTGAAAATTGGGTCACAGGACCAGCGTGTTACCACGAGTCCTGTGGCGTAAGTTTTGTCATAATCTGACGAGCGTGCACAAAATGCGCGCGACTTTCACAAAAGTTGTGACACGGGGTTTGTCCGCGGATACGGGCTGATTTCGGCGCGCACACGCGTCCGAATCAGTTTTTGTGAACTCTCACATGACCGGTTACGCAGCACGCACCGTTTGGTACACTTGGTACACGGCGGGGCGATCCCGTTTGGCGGAACGTGCTCCGTTTCATAACTTTTGGAAATCTGGAAAAGTGTGTTCGTGGGGTTTTCCAACGGATTTAATTCTGTCTATAGCAGTTAATAATCTAGGATTATTTAACAGAAATTAAACTAGGTCAAGTGGTCTACATATACCAAAAAGAATCATCGAATTTGGCTCTTTGTGGTGGGAGATACGAACTCGGAAACATGGATGATCACCGCAGTTTTCTGCGATCCCAGAACTTGGTCTATTTCTGCCAACTTTGGCGCTATTTTTGCCTATGGTTATGCGTTGTTCGAGGTCTACTATCACACAGATATGGAATAGGGTTAAGGGGTGAGCATACCAGTGAAGATGGGGTGGCATTTGGTTGAGCGAGTCGACGAAAAACAACTCCGGAACCTAGGTACCTCGCTGCAAAATTCTGCAGTGCGCGGGATCGCGGTCTTCGGGATCGGTTTGGACATCCTGGCGGGGTTCTCTGGCTGCGGTGGTGGCGCTCTCTAGGTCTAGATGGGAAGAGGAAGGGTTTGGATGATTATAGGGTTAGGGTTTTATTAATAATGATATTTATATAAGTATATAAGAGAAAGAGAAGGAGGGGGGTCGTTTAACTAGCCGCGGGGGGGGGGGGGGGGGGTCTTGGCTTTGCGACATATTAAAGGAAGTGGGCGATGTGTTGGTTCTTAGTTGCTGCTATGAGCAAAAAAAGAAAGGTGGGCGTTCACATGCATGGGTAGTAATGGATTGTTTTTTTTCCATTTCTTTTCTTTTCTTTTCTTTTTCTTTTATTTTTTTCTTTAAAGTATATATGTATATACATATTTATATATATGTATATACTCATAAAAAAAATCTAGAATTACACTAATACATAACATTAAGCTAGCAACTGCTCAAGGGATCTCCTACATAAAATAAATTCGAAAAGATTCCTAATGGACCCATAAATCCCCTAAGTGCACCAACACCTAAAATAAAAATTATTAAAAATCTATTTCTCCTAATTAGCCACTAATTACTACAATTAAATTATTAATTAATAATTAAAAAGGGTATATACGATTTTTAGGAATAGGGTTTTATATTTAACTATTTAATTGAATCAATGGGTCAAGTCAAGTCTAGTTAGGTCAACTAATGTCAAGTTAATTAAAATAGACTAGTCCACTAACCAATAATAATATTTGTAACAATATATATAACATGCACATTATAAATAAATAAAATAAATAAAATATACACAATATTTATAAAAAAATAACAAAAATACCCATATTCTGAAAATGTGGTAGTGACAACATATATACTTTATTATTGAGGTGTTTTAGTCTCTGTTCCAGAGCTTGGTCCATTATGAGATATTACTGCTACCGGCTCCCCGACACAGAGCTTTTAGTGGTTTCAGCCTGAGTACTAGTGATGCTTTCATTTTTATTTTATTTAGCTGGTTACATAGCTTGTCCTGAGGATCTATTTTTATATACTATATTTTATTTGGCTTGAGTTATTCTTGTACCTTGCTATGTCCCCTGAGGACCTAGATCTGGATTATGTCCCCAGGTACAACAGAGGAGGAATACCCCGAGATATACGGGAAAGAAGCTGACGCTGGAGCAGTACTGGCACCAGAAGACGAGATTGTGCCATAGGATTTCTCTTGAGTATTCTGTTACATACTCAGTTATTTATGCTTATAGTTATTTCATATCTTGACTCATGGACTTATGTATTGACTTATTTTATCGGGTCGATGCCCGAGCAGTTAATGGGGACGGACTGTAAATTTGTTGGCGATCCCATATCCGGTGAAAGAAAGGCCAAGGCGAGCGAAGTGAGGACCAGGCGCAAGGCTAAAGGAAGCATAGTTGTTCCCCAAGACACTACAAATATTGGCTTAGTGATGGACTATTTTCTTTATCTATTATCTTGATTAGTCTATCATATTTAGTTATATTTATTTCTATGGATGAGATTAGAATTATTCTATGATAGATGGTGTAGACTGCATTTATATTTATTACAACTTAAGTGCACTCTAACAGGTCTATTAAATTGGGTTTGTCCATCGGAGTTATGTTGCTGGTCATTGCCACGTGGCTAGTCCCTCGATATTTTGGGACTGGGGCGTGACAACAATTTTAGCCCGTTCCTCTCTTCCTCTTTTATGGATGTACCGATCCCGTATTTATAGAGTTTAGGAGCGGTTATGAGAGTGTGCATACACTTTGGGCAGTCTGTACTGTTTTACCATTATGTGCACACATTTGGTTGACTAACACCCCATGTTTTTAATGAGTGGATGCATAACTTGTTGCCTGTTTGACATGTAGATTCCTATACGACGAAAGCATAGGTCATGGGGGACAGTTATTTGTACACTTTTCACGAGAAGTATTTCAGGTAAGACACACACTCATAACTGCTCACTGTCAGTTATGGTAGTAGGCGCACTTTAGAAATGGCCTAGAAACTGGCGCACTTTTGGAAAGATTGGCTATACAAGCGCTCTTTTGAAGAAGTAGCCGTGATGGCGCACTTTTGATAAAAATGGCCATAATAGAGCATTTTTGAAGAAATTGGCACAACGACACACTTTTGATAAAATTGGCCATGTTGTCTCACTTTTGAAGAAGTTGGCACAACAGCACACTTTTGAAAAAATTGGCTTAACGACGCACTTTTGAAGAAATTGGATCAAACGACTGGGTCGCTAAACGATAACCTGGGCCTGCGTGCGAAAGAGCTTCTACAATAAATAAAGTGATCCCTTCGATCTCTGTATCTGTCAGCTATCAATCTATTGTATTAAATGTTGAGAGATGAGACCGTTTGTGCGCCAAATTTTGTAACACTAGAAAAGCATGCCACAGTAAGAAAGTCCACCATTTTCTGAAATTTTATGCACCAAAGTATTTAGCACTAAAAAAGTGCGCATCTTTTTATGAAACAAGTATAAAGTGCGCCAAACAGATAGAAAGTGCGTTATTCTTCCACTGTTGAGTTTATTTGTAGAAAATTGCATCATCTTTCGGAGACACACTTTTTATGCCTCTGCAACGATGCCGAAGAGGAACACCGTGCCTCGAAAAAGGAGCACTGTGCCGTGCCGGCTTCACTCGAAGGAGATCATCATTGTTCCGCTCCCTCGGCTCTGATCCACCGTGGTTGATCAAGTATGACTTGGAGGGAGGAGGAAGAAGAGGGGTAGGTGGTTGCTCGAGAACCTTCGTGACCCTTCTTCCGAAGTCGATGTCGACGGAAATGAAAGGGCAAGGATCGATCGGTCGGTCGGGTCGTTGAGGGAGCTTCTCCAACGAAGATGAACAAGAACGATGGAGGCTCGATCCTCCATACTAGAGTGTTTGCTGGGTTAGTTTGACTGGTTGTTCACGTGAAGGGTTAATTTCTTAACTTTGACCGTGGCCTCACCCTGAGTGATCAATTTGACCATTGGTTAGGTCTGGTAGTGAGTTTAGTTGGAAGCCAAGAAGGAAATTTATAAGTTAGCTATTGTAAATTTAATTATTTATTTATAAGACAATTCCTTTTAGTTTAGCACCACCCATTGATACTAAACTTGTTAAGCTCAATTACTTATTATTATCACTAAGGAGGGTTTTAACACTACTCAAGAATTAGCACTAGGAATTTATATTTGGAAAAAAAAATCTTTTATTCATCTTTTAGGGAAGATGGGTTACAAGATCAGATAATTTGAAGATGATAAGGTATTCTGACTTCGATTTTGCTGGATGTCAAGATAGCAGGATATCCACATTAGGTTATGTTTACCTATTGGCTGGTGAAGATATATTTGGAAGAGTGTCAAACAGACACTCGTAGTATCTTCTACCATGGCAACATAGTTTATAGCATGTTATCCAGCATCCAATCAGGTAATATGGCTACAAAATTTTGTCACATGGCTGCATAGACATGAGAGTGTTGTAAGACCACTCTAATTTTATTATGACAATAAATCAGTAGTACTGTATTCCAATAACAACATGAGCTCGTATAAGTCAAAGTATATTAACATGAAGTTTCTAGTTGTGAAGGAAAAAATTCAGAATGGTCAAGTGTCCATATAGCATACGAGGACAAACTCCATGTTAGCAGATCCGTTCACAAAAGTGTTACCACCTAAGGTCTTAATTTCATGAGTACTGCTCATATGGCTGTTATCGTATTTGAGGATATGACAATATAGGGGAAGTTTGTGTTTTATGTATTTTGGTGCTATGTATTTGGATATGGACACATTTATGTATTTAAGTATTTTGAATAATTTCTAATTAGATATATGACAATTCAGTTCATTATGTTTTTATTATGTTAAAGCATTGATCTCACTAAAGTAAAGGAGGACCAGATGGAAATAGACATGTGTTGATCATATTGTGTATAATTTTTATGCTACGAATCCATGATTGATCTATATCGTTTAGCTATTTTGGTGTATGTGATCATTGATGGTTTAGTTGCGCAAATATGACTAAGGCCACTTTGATCCCATATTGATATGGTTAATGAAGAAGATTGTCCGGATATACCCTAAGGTTAAGATAACAGTTTTTGAGCTCATAAAGTTCAACATAATTGTAAGGTTACATATGTGGCCCAGTGGAAGATTGTTGGAATTATCCAATAATTATGGGCCACACATATAAAATTAATTGTGTTGTGCTATCTAAATAATTAAGCCAAATTAAAGTGATCTATTTGAAAAAAGACTTAAGGGTATAATTGTCATGAAAATAATGTGTAGATACCATAAAGATCATTCTAATTTGATGATAGACCAACTTGGAATTATGTAAAACCTAGAATATATATATATATATATATATATATATATATATATATATATATATATATATATATATATATATATATATATAGTTATAGTTATAGTTATAGTTCCCGACTTATACGAACACAATAGAGATGATTTTTTTTCGCTTCTGCATCCCCATCAACAGAGAGAGGGACATAGGTTTGATCTTTGTCATTAAGGGTCGTATCAAGTTGGAAGATCGAACCCAATAAAGAGACGTCCGCTACAAGATTTATCAAGCCAAGTAATGGATTCAGGTACGCTTCCGCAATTAATCTATGTTCTTTATCTCATGATTCAACATGTAATAAATTTCAACAGTAGATACTAACTAATATTTTAAAAATCAGACCAGAGATCAACCTGGACAAAATACTGGGTTGGGTCAAACCAATTTAACCTGTGGTTCAATACTGGATTAATCTAAGTGCCCAAGTTAGATCTCATATGTACACTAATTTTTACATTTACTACCAATTTTTGAAAAAAATAGTAGGTCAATACTAAACCAAACCAAAAAGTTACTAGTTCACAGATCAACGGTTGAACCGATCTGTCCGTTCTGATTTTTAAACATTGTTGCTAACTAGCTATGATAACTTTTACTGAGCAGCTATTTGTCTAACTACTAAAATAAGACAAATTAGCGATGTCAAAAAACGATGATAAATGGCCTAAAAATATCGCTAAAAAATTAGCGACGTAATTAGCGATATTTTAGTGAAGTCGCGTTTAAGCTAGTCGCTGACAGAAAAAATATCGCAAAACATCGCTGTAGTGATGATTTTTAGCGACGTATTTGCGTCACTAATATTTTTATATTAGCGACGTTTAGCGACGCAACGTCGCTACATTATCGACGTATTTTGTGTCACTATCCGTAGCTAATTTTTTTCTATTTAGCGACATTTTGCAACACATTTAGCGACGTTATATTGACCTGGCAAATACTGCCATGTCAGTAATTTAGCGACATTCAGTGAATTATTTAGCAACATTCATCGACGTACTTAGTGACGTATTTAGTGACATATTTAGCGACAATCAGCGACATATTTAACAACATATATAAACGTCGCTAAACATCGCTAAAGTTTTAGTGAAAAAATAAAAAAATTAATATAGAATGATTTCCAAACCAATCTTGTCACGACCCGCACTCGGATTTGGGCATGAGTCGTGGGTACGTCCAGCCTACGCCGCAGCATCGGTGGTAGAACGCTGTCTAGGTCTCAATAATACTAAACATAGCTCACAACCTGTCAATGATATCAACTATATAAGGAGTACAATGAAATATACATCTCTCAACAGCTAATAATATAAACTCAATCACAACTATAAGAAATAATTGCACGATGAGATAAAAGATAGGAAGTACTGACATAAGTCAAGCACAACAACTCAAAATAGAGATAAAACTAAAGTCTAGTTGTCCAACATAAATAGTCTCAACAAGTCTTAAAATAAACTCAACATAAGTCTCAATATAAGTCTCAACATAAACTCAAATACATATATAATAACTGTCTAAATAGCTGCAGTTAATGTCTCCTCTAAGGGAATGGACTCTTCTAAGCTCTCTGGTATGTAGTCTTTCTCTATACCTGGTCCATAATGTGTAGGACAGAAGTCATCAAGATCCTCTGGAAAAATATATCCAGTCAGGATTGGAGCGAAGTACAAGCACTAACAGCAGTTCCATGTATATTGACAAAAACTATAATACAGTGTAAAGAAATACAAGATGGATATAAATACTGAAAATAAAAATACTATAAATAATGAAATACTAGAATAAGGAAATGCTAGAGAACATATCATCATCAATGGTACAACTAGCAGTGAACAGAAATACAAGTGAATACTAGAACAATGAACTAGAAATACATGAATAAAATATCTAGCTAAGTGTGTGAAACATCAGTCTATCATGTGATCGGCTTGGGACAGATCAGGCTCATTACATATGATTAGCTATGATTCATGTAAGGTCAGGCTAACCATCCGGCTAGCTATGATGCGAGCAATAGTCAGGCTAATCATATATAATAGGCTATGAGGCATATAATGGTCAGGCTGCACCCGACGTGAGGTGTGGGGTGAGCTATGATGCATGTAGAGTGGGGTATGATCACATAATCTACTAATATTTCCCCGTCCCGAGCTAGTACGATGGATTCCAATCACGACTCCTCGTGATAGGTCTCAATGATGCTAACCCGTGTATACATAGTGTCAGAATCATGTACGCTATACAACTAGAATCATAGAGATGATCAACATAATAAAAACTGTCAGAGAATATACTCGCCTGTGGTCCTCTGCTGGCAATACCAATACCCTATTTCCGAAGTCTCGTCTGAACAATCCAACAGTCCTATATACATAATATAATAATAATATAGTATCAGTCGTTACACTAGCACACACACAACATAATTATACTGAACTCAGAGACTACGCTAGGGTGATACTGGTCAACTAGCAGGGTTAAGGGTGCGTCTAAATGCATGGGTATTATGTCCTCAAATGATGTGCATAACAAGACAGTCAACTCACTAACACATATCTAAAGATCTAAATCCCGTGTAACATCAACACATGTCTAAGCCAGTACGTTGGTGTACACAAGGCAGTCAACTCACTAATACTCAAGGTCATATAGTCATATACAAATACGGGATATCCGCAGTTAATACCTAGGGTCATACAGCAAATATATTACAGTCATACCTAGTACTAGAAATTAATTTCCACACACAATATATATATATATATATATATATATATATATATATATATATATATATATACCAATTAGTTATATATATATATATATATATATATATATATATATATATATATATATATATATATATATATACCAATTAGTTATTATACACACACGCACACACACGCAACTGGTTTCTAGGTTCACCAATACAGGGTTTTAAAATCAACCAACTAAACCATCATGAAACGATAGGCTAAACCCTAATACTATTCACATATGCACATACACACAACATAAAAGGGAGGGAAGGTCGAACCTGCGTGTTAGCGTGCACGTACACGAGGTCGAGGGTGTATGCTGCGGGTTGTCGAGGAGAGGTTCCTGCTGTCGGAGTCGTCGATAATGATGATGATGGTGATGATGATGATGAAGTCGAGGTAGCTCGACTGCTCGTCGTGGGGACTCAGGCAGTCGGGGTCATGTGGCCGGGAAGATAGTCGAGGGGAAGTGAGGTATCGACGGCGGTGTATATCGGCTGAGGAAGATGACGTCGGGGTGATGTGCTCAGGCGGAGGTCGAAGGGGTGGTGGTGCTATCACGTTGGTGAGGACCGGTGGTGGTGTTGTAGTGGTTGCAGTCGGTGTTGTCAGCGGGATAATAGAGGTTGACGATGACGGGGAAGTCGGTGGCGGTGGTGATGGGGATGAGGTTGACGGAGTCGGGTGGAGGGAGGTCGAGGCTTGTCAGTTGGCGTGGATCTGGCGAGGCGGTTCAGCGGTGTTCGGGTGTAGATGGCGGTTGGGTGGATGATGGAGACGATGATGTTGGTAGTGGCTTTGGTGGAGTTCGATCGGGGAAGAGGTGATGGGGTGGTGCTGCTCGGGTGCTCAGGCGGTCGGGGGTGACCGGGGTCGAAGGGTTGCTCCGGCGGTGTCGACGGGTCCGGCGTGGGGGTTATCTGTCGGCTAGGGTTAGGGTTAGGTTCGGTTTTGGTGGTGGTGATGATGATGATAGGAGAAATAAATAAATATATATATATATATATATGTGTGTGTGTGTGTGTGTGTGTGTGTGTGGAGAAAATGAGGTGATGTAAACCTATGAAGTTGGGCCGGTCAACCACTCCTTGGGATAGGGCTTGCTTTCTACATGAAAGAATTTGAAGGGCTAGGATTTAATTGGTTTAAATGGGTGGCTAAGATGGAGAGGGGGAGGTTGTTGAGTGTTGCACACTCCAAAAAAATGGAAAAATCATATATGACCGGTCAAAGAAGAGGGAAGGGATTTCTTCATGTGTTGGATCCAATGGGATGTGGATACCTTAATGCACCTTTGCATAAAAGTCCCCAACAATTGAAAAATTTGTACAAAAGTGGGGTTTTTGGATTGAATGAGATAAATACCATGTTTGGTGTGATGTAATGGTTAAAAATGGTGTGTGGTGTTTAGTATGAACCTTGAGGGTGTGGATAGGGATTTGGTTTGATGTTGGGTCTAGTTTTGGGTTAAGTTGGGTCCTTACACTAATTTAATTAAAATTAATGTAAATAGTATTCTAAAATTAATTGGAAGTACATAGGGTTAAAATTAGGTGAGACACAAGTGTCATAGACATAGAAGACTCAGAATAGAATATTGTCATAATTTGGGTTGCACAAAATGGATCGAGATTGTGTCTCCAATTTTGATTGGAACGCACAAAGATGCAAAGTTGGATTTATTTGGAAATACAAATAAATGTCTACGACGAATATTGTGAGACTAAAATAAGCACAATAGAGCATATTTATAAGTTACACAAGGGTCAGAATGGAAGGCTGGCACGTCTAGGACAAGGGTGTGCAATATATTGGAAGACAAAAGCTAGTATAGTGCTCCAAATATCGAAGCAACGGTAAGGTACATCAATCAAATAAAATCATAATAATAAATATAATCCCCAATATTAAATCCTAAAAATGCTAATTAAAATCTATAACCCTATAATTTGGTCAGAAGGTCTACTAGTGGGTTTTTAGGTCCAGTCCACTAACTCATGCATTTATGGAACACTATATATATATATACCATGCAATATATTAACACATTAAATTTAATAAATTAAAAGATGAAAATAACCCTATTCTGGAATATGGTAGTGACAAGTCTACCCTCCTTAAAAAAATTCGTCCTCAAAATTGTAATAAACTAGTACAAGAACAAACAATCAAACAAATAATTATACCTCAAGTCTCGAAGAGATACGGATACTGCTCGCACATTTCGTCCTCGCTCTCCCAAGTTGACTCACCTGGAGAGTGATGTCTCCATGCAACACGAATCAATGGAATAGTCTGGTTCCACAATACCGTCTCTCTATGATCCAAGATCTCTACAGGCTGTTCGGGATAGCTGAGAGTCGGTCCAACCTCGATCTCCGAGTGGTCTAGTACGTGACTAGGATCTGTCACGTACCATCTCAGCTGCGATACGTGGAACACGTCATGTACTCCTTCTAGTACAGGCAGCAAGTCTAGTCTATAGGCCACTTCACCGACCCTTGCAAGGATACCGAAAGGTCCGATGTATCGTGGACTAAGCTTTCCGCCTCTACCAAAATAAATCGTGCCCCATGTAGGAGAAATCTGTAGAAACACCAAATCTTCAACCTAGAACAAACAGTCTTAACACATAATCCAAAATAAAATAATCATAAACTAATATAACAAAAAGCTATACCTGAAACTCTAAGGGTCTACAGTGGCTATCGGCCCAATGCCGTTGTCTGTCCTGCGCCACTCGCAGTATGTCTCTGATAAGTTTTACCTTTTCTGCTATATCCACGACCATTTTTGGTCCTAACAAGGCTCTCTCTCCGACAATATCCCAAGATAATGGTGTACGATAACTTTGTCTATATAAAGCCTCGAATGGTGATATCTCAATGCTGGCCTGGTAGCTATTGTTGCAAGTAAACTCTACTAGGTATAGATAATCCTCCCAAGAACCTTCGAGATCCAAAATACAACTGCGTAGCATATCTTCGAGAGTTTGAATAGTCCTTTCAGACTGCCCATATGTCTGAGGGTGATATGCGGTACTAAACTTGAGTTGAGTGCCCAAGCTAGCCTGCAAACTCCTCCAGAAATGGGAAGTGAAACGACTATCCCGATCTGAGACGATACTCACAGGAACCCCATACAATTTGACAATCTGTCGCACGTACATCTCTGCTAGCCTCTCTGTCGATGTTCCCACTTTGAATGGTAAGAAGTAGGCTGATTTGGTCAACCTATCCACGATGACCCAAATCGCATCCTTTCCTCCTGGAGAATGTGGAAGCCCTGAAACGAAGTCCATAGTCACGTGCTCCCACTTCCACTCTGGAATGGATAAAGGTTAAAGCAATCCACCTGGCCTGTGTCGATCTGCTTTTACCTGCTGGTACACTAAACATCGGGATACAAAGCGTGCTACCTCGTGCTTCATACCATACCACCATACGTTCTTCCTCAAATCTTGATACATCTTGTTGGCACCGGGATGCATCGAGTACTGAGAGCGATGTGCCTCCTGCAAAACCTCTTCGTACAGATCTCCAATCGGCACACACATCCTCATGCCATGCCATAAAGATCCATCATCCGCAATAGTAAGGTCATCTGTCAATCATGTCCGAACTTGTGCCCTGATACTCCTTAGAGTCTCATCATCATGCTATGCAGCTATAATTCTGTCCATCAGCTCGGACTGTATCTACAATGCCCATATCTGAATCTCAATACCTGGAACTAGCACCTCAATTCCCAAGCTCTCAAGATCGTCCAATAAATGTCTATCTGTCGTCAAGTACATAGCCATCGGACACCTGCTCAAGGCATCGGTGACTATGTTGGCCTTTCCTGTGTAGAAGTACAATGAGATATCAAAGTCTTTCATCAACTCCAACAACCTCCTCTGCCTCATGTTCAGCTCCTTCTGTGTAAACACATACTTCAAGCTCTTGTGGTCCGTGAAGATCTCATACGCTCTCCGTACAGGTAGTATTTCCACAGCTTTAGAGTGAAGATAACTGCTGCCAACTCTAAATCGTGGATGGGGTAGTTCTTTTGATGAGGGCATAATTTTCTTGAAGCATAGGCAATTACTTTCCCGTGCTACTGAAGAACGCATCCCAAACCTTTTCCTGAAGCATCACTGTAGATAGTGAATCCACCTGTCCCTGATGGCAACGTCAAAACTGGAGCTATTGTCAATCTCTTCTTCAGTTCATCAAATGCGACCTGATAATCCTCTGTCCAAATGAATTTTGTATCTTTCTTGGTCAGCCTAGTCATTGGCTCTGTAATCTTGGAGAAGTCTTGTACAAATCTTCTGTAGTATCTTGCTAACCCTAGAACGCTCTTGATCTCAGCTATCGAACTGGGGGTAGCCCATGACTCCACTACTTCGATCTTATTTGGGTTAACTGAAATTCTGTCACCCGTCGTTGTATGTCCAAGGAATTCAACCTTGTCAAGAAAGAACTCGCACTTTGAAAGCTTTTCGTACAGCTCCTCTTTTCTGAGAGTCTCCAAGACCATCCTCAGGTGCTCTTCGTGCTCCTCCGGGTTCTTCGAATACACAAGAATGTCGTTAATGAACACCACTACGAACTTATCAAGGTACTGATGGAACTCCTTGTTCATCAAGTTCATGAATACTGCTGGTGCATTGGTTAAACCAAACGACATTACCATGAATTCAAACTGGCCATATCTGGTCCGAAAGGCTGTCTTCGGTATATCTTCTCTCTTTACCTTCACCTGGTGATAGCCTGACCTCAAGTCTATCTTTGAAAACACCTTCGCTCCACTCAACTGATCAAAAATATTATTTATCCTCGGCAGCGGGTATTTTTTCTTGATAGTAAGGTTGTTTAGAGCTCTATAATCAATACACATGCGTACCGTGCCATCCTTCTTCGGTACGAACAATACAGGAGCTCCCTATGGTGATGAACTGGATCTAATAAAGCCTTTGTCCTGCAGCTTCTCAACTTGCTTCTTCAGTTCTGCCAGCTCGCTGTTGTTGACTATATAGACGTATTATGAAATGGGCTCCGCACCTGGTACCAAGTTTATAGAGAATTTAACATCTCTGTCTGGCGGCAAATCTGGAAACTCCTCTGGAAATATATCCAAGAACTCTGCTATCAGAGGATGTGTTAACTCCTCTTTTTCCTCTCTAGCTCCGCAAAAAGTGCCTCTGCTCTGTTTCGTTGCTCCTCTGGCGACCTTAAACTCTGGCTTTCCTGGGGGTCAAAATATTACTCTGCCTCCGTGACTATCTATAGTAGCATAGTGCCTAGTCAACCAGTCCATTCCGAGTACAATATCGTATCCCGGAAGTTGCATGACGAGTAAGCTCACGCTCAACTCTCCGCCTCCCAATAACACTCTTCGATCCTTGCAATAATCACGGACTAGGATAATGCCTCCTCCAACCGTGATCTTGTAAGTCCTATCTAACGGTTTTGTCTCTAAATAATGCTTAAGAGCATAAGATAAAGATACGAAACTATGGAAAGCGCCAGAATCAAATAATGTAAGTGCTGGAATAGAATCGAGAGAAACTGAACCTGAAATTACGTCTCCAGTTGGCTCAGCTTCCTCGATCGTCATGGCGTATGCGCATCCCTGGGGTGCACCTCTCTGCTACTGCTGGTGCTGAGCAAATCTCTGTTGCTGTAGTGGAAGTAGAGGTCCCCTCTGCTGGCCTCCTGGTACAGTAGGTACTCTGGCTGGTCCCCTCTGAGCGGCTGCTCTATCCTGACAAGTCTGAATAAATGGACAGTCCCTCAGCTGATCTGCTGACGATCCACAGGACAAGCATGTACCCAACCTCTTCCTAAAGATGTCTTTAGTGTGTCCTATCTTCTCGTAATACGTACACTGGGCAGCGGGCTGAGTCTGCCTCTGTGGCTGCTGCTGCTGGATGTGTCCTCGAACTGGTGTATGGTGCTGTTGTTGGTATGGCCTCTGGTATTGCTGAAAGTGTGGGCACTTGGTCGGTCCTGTGTTACCACTTGTTCCTCCAGAAGTATCGCGTTCTCTCTTGGGCCTGAGGTCCAAGTCATCTTCAGCAATCTGGGCATCCATCAGAATACCCTCAAATGTAGCAGTGCGATGTCCCAAAGTACGAGACTTGATCTCTCTAGTCAACCCCTTCCTAAATTTTTGGTCTCTGTCTCCTGGGTCTCGAATCATCGATGGCACAAAATGACTCAAACGACAAAACTCTGCGGCGTATTCATCAACTGACATGCTTCCTTGGACCAAGTCAAGGAACTAACTCTCCAATATTCCCAGGGCTACGTCAGAGAAGAACTTCTCCTTGAAGAGCTCCTTGAAGTCCTCCCAAGTAATTCCTCCAACAGCGAGTCTCGGCTCCGTACGATACCATGTCAGTACGATGTCAAACATCTGACTGTCAGCGGCCTCGATCTAAAGAATCTTCGGAATCTGAGCCAAGCGCAAGTTCCTCTCTATATCCTTTAGCCATTCGTCAGCATAGAGTATCCCATCGGTGCCTTTGAACTCTCGAGGCATCATCCTCTTGAAATCTACTATTGTACCTGGCCTCTGTTGCTACTGGCCAGGATGCTGCTGGTGTTGTGCTACTCTCTCCACAGCCTGGAGAGCCACCTGATGAGTATTCTCCATGCTCTCTATCATCAACTCTGTCTGTGCCTGGTGCACCTCTGTTTGGACCCTCTGAGCCTCAGCTTGAACATGCTGAGCTTCTGTTGTCACTCTTCGGGCATCTAATATGCCTCGGATAAGTGTGAGCATCTGTGCCCCGTCAACGGAAATACCTCCGGGAGATGGAGTCGGTTGTGGATTGTCCGTCAGCTAGGGCAATCCTCTGAATAGGTGGAGGAGGAGGAACCCCAAATGTTGCAGATACTCCTACATGAACAGGATATGTAAGAGAAACTCCAGATGTCAGTTCGTCAGGTCGAGAGGTGGCAGACCTCTCCGAAGCTGCAACTCCCAATCTCAAAGACCTAGTCTTCGGCGGCATCCTGAAGACAGACCGAAAAAATTAATTAAGGTAATATATACGATATCATCAAGGAAGGACAGTAAAATTCTAAAGGAAGCAATTATTCAAAATAGCATTGTAAGATCAAAATTTTCTAGTTGTGATTGAGCATACTCTCATTCTAAATCCTATGTCCTCTATCCTATCACAGGCTCGTAGCAATACTCTAAGTGAGCACTACTACAATACCGCTCTAAATTTGAATCTAGACCTACGTGGACCACCACTAAAAATGTGTCATGACCTGCACCTAGAATTTGGGCATGAGTCGTGGGTACGTCCAGCCTACGCCGCAGCATCGGCGGTAGAACACTGTCTAGGTCTCAATAATACTTAACATAGCTCACAACCTGTCAATGATATCAACTCCATAAGGAGTACAATAAAATATACATCTCTCAATAGCTCATAATATAAACTCAATCACAGCTATAAGAAATAATGGCACAATGAGATAAAAGATAGGAAGTACTGACATAAGTCAAGCACAACAACGAAAATAGAGATAAAACTAAAGTTTAGCTGTCCAACATAAATAGTCTCAACAAGTCTCAAAATAAACTCAACATAAGTCTCAATATAAGTCTCAACATAAACTCAAATGCATAAATAATAACTGTCTAAATAGCTGCAGGTAGTGTCTCCTCTACGGGAATGGACTCTTCTAATCTCCCGGGTATGTAGTGTCCCTCTACACCTGGTCCATAATGTGTAGGACAGAAGTCCTCAAGATCCTCTGAAAAAATATATCCAGTCAGGATTGGAGCAAAGTACAAGCACTAACAGCAGTTCCATGTATATTGACAAAAACTATAATACAGTATAAAAAATACAAGATGGATATAAATACTGAAAATAAGAATACTGAAAATAATAAAATACTGGAATAAGAAAATACTGGAGAACATATCATCATCAATGGTACAACTAGCAGTGAACAGAAATATAAGTGAATACTAGAACAATGAACTGGAAATACAAGAATAAAATATCTAGCTAAGTGTGTGAAACATCAGCCTATCATGTGATCGACTTGGGACAGATCAGGCTTATTATATATGATTAGCTATGATTTATTTAAGGTCAGTCTAACCATCTGGCTAGCTATGATGCGAGTAATAGTCAGGCTAATAATATATAATAGGCTATGAGGCATGTAATGGTCAGGCTACACCCGACGTGAGGTGTGGGGTGAGCTATGATGCATGTAGAGTGGGGTATGATCACATAATCTACTAATATTTCTCCTTCCCCTGCTAGCACGATGGATTCCAATCACGACTCCTCGTGACAGGTCTCGATGATGCTAACCCGTGTATACAGTGTCATAATCATGTACGTACGCTATACAACTAGAATCATAGAGATGATCAATATAATAAAAACTGTTAGAGAATGTACTCGCCTGTGGTCCTTTCCTGGCAATTCCAATACCCTATTTTCGAAGTCTCATCTGAACAATCCAACAATCTTATATACAGAGTATAATAATAATATAGCATCAGTCGCTACACTAGCACACACACAACATAATTATACTGAACTCAGATACTACGCTAGGGTGATACTGGTTAACTAGCAGGGTCAAGGGTGGGTCTAAATGCACGGGTGTCGTGTCCTCAAATGTTGTGCATAACAAGATAGTCAACTCACTAACACATATCCAAAGATCTAAATCCCGTGTAACACCAACATATGTCTAAGCCAGTACGTTGGTGTACACAAGGCAATCAACTCACTAATACTCAAGGTCATATAGTCATATGCAAATATACGGGATATCCGTAGTTAATACCTAGGGTCATACAGTAAATATATTATACTCATACCTAGTACTAGCAATTAATTTCCACACAATATATATATATATATATATATATATATATATATATATATATATATATATATATATATATATATATATATATATATATACCAATTAGTTATTATACACACACGCACGCACACGCAACTGGTTTCTAGGTTCACCAACACAGGGTTTTAAAATCAACCAACTAAACCATCATGAAATGATAGGCTAAACCCTAATACTATTCACACATGCACATACACACAACATAAAAGGGAGGCAAGGTCGAACCTGCGTGTTAGAGTGCACGTGCACGAGGTCGAGGGTGTATGCTGCGGGTTGTCGAGGAGAGGTTGCTACTGTCGGAGTCGTCGAAAATGATGGTGATGATAATAATGAAGTCGAGGTGGCTCGGCTGCTCATCATGGGGACTCAGGCGGTCGGGGTTGTGTGGCCGGGAAGATAGTTGAGGGGAAGTGAGGTATCGATGGCGGTGTAGATCGGTTGAGGGAGATAACGTCAGGGTGTTATGCTCAGGCGGAGGTCGAAGGGGTGGTGGTGTTGTCACGGTGGTGAGGACCGGTGGTGGTGTTGTAGTGGTTGCAGTCGGTGATGTCAGCGGGATGATGGAGGTTGACGACGACAGGGAAGTCAGTGGCGGTGGTGATGGGGATGAGGTTGACGGAGTCGGGTGGAGGGAGGTCGAGGCTCGTCGGTTGGCGTGGATCTGGCGAGGCGGTTTAGCGGTGCTCGGGTGTAGATGGCGGTCGGGTGGATGATGGACACGGTGATGTTGGTGGTGGCGTTGGTGTAGTTCGATCGGGGAAGAGGTGTTGGGACGGTGTTGCTTAGGTGCTCAGGCGATCAGGGGTGACCGGGGTCGAAGGGTTGCTCCGGCGGTGTCGACGGGTCCGGCGTGGGGGTGATATGTCGCTAGGGTTAGGGTTAGGTTCGGTTTTGGTAGTGGTGATAATGATGATAGAAGAAATATATATATATATATATATATATATATATATATATATGTAGAGAAATGAGGTGATGTAAACCTAGGAAGTTGGGCCGGTCAACCACTCCTTGGGATGGGGCTTGCTTTCTACATGAAAGAATTTGAAGGGCTAGGATTTAATTGGTTTAAATGGGTAGCTAAGATGGAGAGGGGGAGGATGTTGAGTGTTGCACACTCCAAAGATATATGGAAATATCACATATGACCGATCAAAGAAGAGGGGAGGGGTTTCTTCATGTGCTGGGTCCAATGGGATGTGGACATCTCAATGCACTTTTATATAAAAGTCCCCAACAATTGGAAAATTTGCACAAAATTAGGGTTTTTTGATTGAATGAGGGAAAACACTATGTTTGGTGTGATGTAATGGTTAAAAAGGGTGTGTGGTGTTTAGTATGAACCTTGAGGGTATGAATGGGAATTTGGTTTGGTGTTGGGTCTAGTTTTGTGTCACGCCCCTGTCCCAAAATACGTAGGACTAGGAATATGTAAGCATGCCAGCCGTATATATATGGCAACTCAAAGGTGGCCCGGATACACGATATAGGAAGAGATAAAATATTTACCAAGTGCTATTAAAGAGCCTGCTAAGGGGTACATGTGTGACAGATTTGGTCGCACCCATAACTGGACGAAGAGGAGTATATTCTGAGATCTGCCATATTGGAGCACCAATCTAATCAGACATAACCTTGATGTCATGCTTATCGAGAAGAATGTGTTTGATAACATAATTAATACTGTAATGGAGGTAAAGAGGAAGATGAAAGACAATCCGAAGGCCAGGTTGGACTTAGAAGAAATATGTAGACATAGTGCATTGCATTTGATAGAGGAGGGGAATGGAAAGTTAAAGCAGCCTAAGTCAATTTTCTCACTGGAGAAGGAGGATAAAGGGAGACTTTGTAGGTGGATTCAGGGTCTAAAATTTCCAAACGGGTACGTGTCAAACTTGAGAAGATGCATCAACCTCAAGAAAAACAAACTGGCGGGTATGAAGAGCCACGATTGTCATGTATTCATGGAGAGGTTAATTCCGATTGCATTTTAGAAATTTTTACCGCAGGTCGTTTGGGATCCGTTGACAGAGCTCAGCATATTCTTTAGAGATCTTTGTTCTACTAAGTTGCTCGTCAATCGTCTAGAAAAGCAAGAGAAGGATATTACGGTAACAATGTGCAAGCTCGAGAAGGTTTTTCCTCCTGGATTCTTTGACTCTATGGAGCATTTGCCAATTCATCTTTTCTATGAGGCATGTATTGGCGGTCATGTTGGTTATCGATGGATGTACCCTTTCGAGCGATATCTGAATCACCTAAAGAGAAAGGTAAAAATAAGACACGGGTTGAGGGCTCTATTTGTGAAGCTTATGTTCTCGAGAAGATTACAAACTTTTGCTCGACGTATTTCAAACCTCATATTGCTACTAATAGAATGAGAGCTCCGAGAAACGACGACGGATATCAGGAATCTAATGATACAATACTGAAAGTATTCAATGCGTCCGAAAAACCTTCGAGGAAAATAAAGAAGAGATATTTGAATGACGATGAGCTAAGGGCTGCTCAGTTGTATATATTACTCAATTATAACGAGGATGAAGTGGAGATGCTAGAGGGGTAAGTAATTAATACGTCCACGTTTACGTCATCTCAATATAATAGCATAAGCTACTATTATGCTACTAATCAGCTATTGTTTTGTTGTTTTTCAGCACATATAATGATGAGATGAGGTTTATATAACAGACGAAGAAGTAGAACAAAAAATGAGATGCCATTTTCCTTCTTGGTTGAGCACATATGTAAGGAGCTTGGTAATTACTTTTTTTGTATGCACTTGCACAATAAATAACTTACTATCATTACTTTGGTATTTAGGTCGATCGTCAAATAACATCCGAGACTGAATCTATTAGAACTCTAGCCAAGGGACCAATTACTGTCGGCAAAATATGGCCAAGTTACTATGTGAATAGCTTTAGGTTCAAGTCAACAAATGCTCCGATCAGAGACAACTTTTTGGATCTTGATTCCACGAAAAATAGTTGTTTATGTATCAAATCTTCGAACTACAAAGACGTCGATCCAAGCAATAATTTTTTTGGCATCTTACGAGAGATTATGGAGTTGACATATAATTATGGCATAGAACCTACTAAGATCATGCTATTCAAGTGTGAATGGTTCGATCTGATTCAAGATCAAGGTTGGAAAATTGACAAGCACGATCTTGTGGATATAAACTACAAGCGTAGATATCAAGGCTATGAACCATTTGTCCTATCAAGTCAGGTTTAACTCGTGTACTTCACAACTTATCCTAGACAAGGGATAGCAAGATCGGATTGGTGGGCAGTATACAAGACTAAAGCTAGAAATACCTTTGACATTGACGAAATAGCTTATCAGGATGACGAGCTACCACTTGTAACAAATATTATAAATGTGGACTCAACAAAAGTTACTCATTATACGACTAATAATGTAGAAGAGGTAGAATTATCCGAAGAGGAAGACGAAGACGAAGTAGATGAAATGAAAGATGAGGAGGAAGAGGAGGACGAGGAAGGTGAACAAGATAAATTTTCTGAAGATGATTGAAAATAAAATATTTTGCCCAAAGATATGTACTATATTTTGACTGTAGAATGTACTATTTTGACGAAGATATTTATTATACTTTGAGTGCAGAATGTACTATCCATTTAGACTTGTGACACCACTAGTTATTTACTGTAAAATTCTATTAATGCTGTGAGATATACATAATATTTTGACTATAGAATATACTATATATTTGTGTATTTCTTTATTCATCAGATGTTGTTATCAGGTATAACAGGACGAAGTGGAGCATTCGGCAGGTCCCGAGGTAGACGGAGTGCTCCTCCGGTATTGCCTACTATTGGTTCTGGATCCTCGGTGCCTAGTACTCCAATATATCGACCAGTCACATCTCCGACTGCGACGATGTTACGTGGCAGCACTCCTGGGACGAGTAGTTCCAGGCCTGATAGTACTCCCTCGTCCAACGTTCCTCCTACTGACGAAACCATGGAGACCGATGAGCATACGGCGGAGGATGAGCCGACGTTGTCCCAGCATCAGCTAGATCCTCCATGCGCACCTCCGGACGAGACGAGGACGGAGATTTGGGCCGACGGTACAAAGTAAGTCAATTAGATGGTTTTGCATCATATATATCGTATATTTTTTTATTCATCATATATTTACTTTTTCGATAAAATAATTATCTCTGTATAGATATCGTCCCTCGTCGGTACAAAGACGCCTGGGCCACTTTATGAGGTACAACTATGGTGGCCCTTGGATCAACTACTCTGATGCTCCGGAGGTGAGATATGGTTTTGCATTCTGGTTCACTTCAAGGTAAAAGTATATTATATCAATCATCTAATTTATGCATATTATATAACTTACTAAATTACTTATTGTAGTAAACGTATTTTTATCCACCGGGCCAAGTTGATCGAGCAGATGTTTCCCGCCGTTGCCGCCAAGCTGATCCGTGATGCTCTGGATGACCAGAAGGCTCGTGATCGCACAGAAAAATCGATCCAAGGTTGGATCACGCCTGAGCAGTGGACTGCGATGTGGGCAAGATTCAACGATCCGAAGTACAAGAAAAGGTCTGAGAAGGCCATGGCGGCTAGGAAGAAGGCAGCAAAGTGGTGTGGTGGCTTAATTCCGATGACGGAATATTTTCATCGTTTGGTATGTCTTTTATTTCAGATATATTATTTTAATACAAGTACGATAAAATGGTAGTAGGATAAAATATTTAATTTTAGTACTAAATAATATATTTTTAACAAGTACAGAGGGGTGAGGATGTAAACATGGTGACCATCTTCCTGGCCACCCATCGAAAGGACAGGAATCTCATTGATGAAAGGGTCTCGCAGACCTATATAAATATTACTTTACTTTGTGTTAATTTTAAAATAACTTAGGCAATTATCGAATATCCAAACTTTTCTAGGTCGAGTATCTTAGGCTGCGTGAGTAGGCGACTGCTAGTGCACCTACAGCGGAAGAGGATGGTACTTCCTCGTAGCCCTCTCCAGCTCCGTCGACAGACGAGCTGTGGGAGACCGCCGCTGGTAGCCTCTAGAGGGGTACGTACTACGGTACGGGATCTTATGGCGCCCTTATTGCGACACAATCATCTAGGTCCTCACGGCAAGTGTGCATTCCCTACAGCCCTCGCAGTCGTCGGCCCGAGTCCAGGAGACCGTTGACCATCATATTGTGTCTCTCCGTGACGAGTTGCTGCGAAGGATGGAAGAGCAGCCCCTGTTCTAGCCGCAGGTGGCCGATGCGATGCTCATCGCACGATTTGATATGCTCGAGCACAGCATCATGGAGCTCCGGGATATGACAATTGATCTTAGAGCGTCGACAGAGTGCAGCATGATGGAGCTACAGGCATCACAGCTGTCCATGGGCGAGAGGCTGACGATGATGCATGATTTAATGGTTTACAGTAGTACAAGGTTGTTATCTACCATGGATTCATACAACCATCGACTAGCAGAGTTGGAGCAAATACGTCCTCCTGGTGCACCTTTATCGACACAGACTCCACCGACGTCACTGCCTTCTCCATCGACATCGGTGTTGATTTTACGGGAGCAGTATGATCTGTTCTTATCCCTAATGCGCACCGGCGGTCATCCTCCTGTAGATCCGCAGTAGTCCTAGTTAGGATAGTTTATTGATTGTTTGTGTTTCAGACCTATGATATTTGGTCATTTATGAATATTTTTTATTTCTGAGGCTCTCAGACTTTATTTCTTGTATTCTTTATGACGAGGCTTTCAGACCCAGTTGTGTGGATATTTATTGTATTATTTACGACGAGATTTTGTCCTGACTCGGTTCGTAATCTCAATATTTTGTTTTCTTCAAATTTTACTATATTATTTATATTAAATGTATGTTAATTTATAAGTGTTGAGTGTTCAGCTGAAGGGGGTCGGCGAACCCAGGAATTTTAACGGAGGTTGCTCCGGGTCTATTTATACAAAATGTGAATTCATAAACTTCAGGAAGAATAGTTTGGAAATAATTCAATATTCTTTTTTTATTTTTTTACTATATCTTTAGCTACGTTTATAGCGACGTTTAGCGACGTTTATATACGTCGCTACAAACGTCGCTATAAAAGTCGCTATAAATATTGTTATAAACGTCGCTAAAAACGTCATTGATCGTCGCAAATTTGGTTACATAACAGTATTGCCAGGTCAATATAATGTAGCTAAATGAGTCGCACAACGTCGCTAAAAAGAAAAAACTTAGCGACATATAGCGACACACAACACGTCGCTAATTTAGCAACGTTGCGTCGCTAAATATCGCTAATATAGCGACGCATTTAGGTCACTAAAAAATGTCGGTATAGCGACATTTTGTGATGTTTTTCTGGTCAGCGACTAATTTAAAGGCGACTTTATCTAAACGTCGCTACATACGTCGCTAAAATTATTTAGCGACATTTTTTTGCCATTTAGCAACATTTTTAGATGTCGCTAATTTGACTTATTCTGCTAGTGGGAGAAAGCAGTGACGTCGGTGGAGTCTGTGTCGATGAAGGCGCACTAGGAGGACATATCTACTCCAACTCTGCTAGTCGATGGTTATATGAATCCATGGTAGATAACAACCTCGTACTCTTATGAACCATTGAATCCTGCATCATCGTCAGCCTCTCGCCCATAGACAGTTGTGATGCCTGTAGCTCTGTCATGATGTGCTCTGTCGATGATCTAAGATCAGTTGTCATATCCCTAAGCTCCATGATGTTGCGCTCGAGTGTATCAAATCGTGTGATGAGCGTCGCATCGTCCGCATGCGGCTGGGACAGGGGCTGCTTCTCCATCCTTCGCAATAACTCATCACGGAGAGACGCAATCTGACGGTCAATTATCTCCTGGACTCGGGCTGACGCCTGTGAGGGCTGTGGAGAATGCGCACTAGCCGTGGAGGTTCTAGATGACTACGTCGCAACAAGGGCGCCATAGGATCTTGTACCGTAATACGTACCCCTCTAGAGACCACCAGCGGGGGTCACCCACAGCTCGTCCACCGACGGAGATGGAGAGGGCTACAAGGAAGTACCAACCTCTCCTGCTGTAGGTGCACAAGCAGTCGTCCGCTCACGTAGCCTAAGATACTCGGCATAGAAAAGTTTGGATACTCGAGAATTGCTAATGTGTCTAAGGTACTTATTACTAACTACATGGATATTTATTTGCATATTTCCTAAGTTATATTAAAATTAACACAAAGTAAAGTAATACTTACATAGGTCTGCGAGGCCCTCTCATCAATGAGATTTTTGCCCTTTCGATGGGTGGCCAGGAAGATGGTCACCATGTTGTCATCCTCACCCCTTTGTACCTGTTAAAATATATTATTTATTACTTACATTAAATATTTTATGCTACTACTATTTTATCGTACTTGCATTAAAATAATATATCTAAAATAAAAAATATACCAAACGACGAAAATATTCCGTCATCGAAATCGAGCCACCATACCACTTTGCTGCCTTCTGCCTAGTCGCCTTGGCCTTCTCAGACCTTTCCTTGTACCTCAGATTGTCGAATCTAGCCCTCATAGCAGTCCATTGCTCAGGCATGATCCAACCTTGGATCAGTTTTCCTTCGTGATCATGAGCCTTCTAGTCATTCAGAGCATCACGGATCAGCTTAGCAACAACGATAGAAAATATCTGCTCGATCAACTTGGCCCGGTGTGGTAGATAAAAATACGTTTGCTACAAGAAATAATTTAGTAAGTTATATAATATGCATAAATGAGATGATTGATATAATATACTTTTACCTTAAAGTGCGCAAACCAGAATGCCTTCCTCTCATCCGGAGCATTAGAGTAGTTGATCCAAGGACCACCATAGTTGTACCTCAAAAAGTGGCACAGGCATCTCTGTATCGGCGAGGGACGATATCTATATGGAGATAATTATTTTTATCCAAAAAGTAAATATATAATGAATAAAGAAATACACGATATATATGATGCTAAACCAACTAATTGACTTACTTTATACCGTCGGCCTAAATCTCCGTCCTTGTCTCGTCCGGAGGTGCGCATAGAGGATCTCACTGATGTTGGGACGACGTCGGCTCAACCTCTGCCATATTCTCAACTGTCTCTATGGTTCCATCAGCAGGAGAAACACTGGACGAGGGAGTAGTCTCAGTCCTGGAACTACTCGTCCCAGGAGTACTACCACGTAACTTCGTCGCAGTCAGAGATGTGACTGGTCGATATACTGGAGTACTTAGCACCGAGGATCCAGAACCAACAGTAGGAAGTACTGGAGGAGCACTCTGTCTACCTCGGGACCTACCGAATGCTTCTCATCATCCTGTTATACCTGGTAACAACATATGATAATAGAATAAATAAATAAATATATAGTACATTCTACAGTCAAAATATTATACATATTTTACAACATTAATAGAATTGCACAGTAAATAACTAGTAGTGTCATGAGTCTAAATTGATAGTACATTCTACAGACAAAATATAATATATGTCACAAGTCCAAATGGATTTATTTTATTTTCACTCATCTTCAGAAAATTTATATTGTTCGTCTTCATCGTCCTCCTCATCTTCACTATCATCTACTTCATCTTCGTCTTCGTCTTCATCTTCGTCATCATCATTCTCTTCGGATAATTCTACCTTTTCTATATTATTAGTCGTGTAATGAGTAACTTTCGTTGAGTCCACATCTACAATATTTTTTACAAGAGGTAGCTCATCCTCCTGATAAGCTATTTCGTCAATGTTGAAAGTATTTCTAGCTTTAGTCTTGCATACTGCCCACCAATCTGACCTTAATATCCCCCGTCTAGGATAAGTTGTGAAGTACACGAGCTGAGCCTGACTTGATAGGACAAATGGTTCGTAGCCTTGATATCTACGCTTGTAATTTATATCCACAAGACCATGCTTGTCAATTTTCTAACATTGATCTTGAATTGGATCGAACCATTCACACTTGAATAGTACGATCTTAGCAGGTTCCGTGCCATAATTATATGTCAACTCCATAATCTCTTGTAAGATGCCAAAGAAATTATTACCTGGATCGACGTCTTTGTAGTTCAAAGATTTGATACACAAACAACTATTTTTTATGGAATCAAGATCCAGAAAGCTGTCTCTGATCGGAGCATTTGTTGACTTGAACCTAAACCCATTCACATAGTAACTTAGCCATATTTTGATGGCAGTAATTGGTCTATTGGCTAGAGTTCTAATAGATTCAGTCTCGGGTGTTATTAGATGATAGACCTAAATACTAGAGTAGCGATAGTAAGTTATTTATTGTGCAAGTGAATATAGAAAAAATAATTATCGAGCTCCTTACATATGCGCTCAACCAAGAAGAAAAATGATGTCTCATTTCTTGTTCTACTTCTTCGTCTGTTATATAGGGTTTAACTGACCTCAGCTCATCATTATATGTGCTGAAAAATAATGAAGCAACCGCTGATTAGTTGCATAATATTAGCTTATACTATTACATTGAGATGTCGTAAATGTTGACGTATTAATTACTTACCCCTCTAGCTTCTCCACTTTATCCTCGTCGTAATTGAGTAATATATAAAACTGAGCAGTCTTTAGCTCGTCGTCATTCAAATATCTTTTCTTCATTTTCTCCAAAGGCTTTCTGGACACATTGAATACTTTCAGTATTGCATCATTATATTCATGATATCTATCGTTATTTTTCGGAGCCCTCGTTCTATTAGTAGCAACATAAGTTTTGAAATATGTCGAGCAAAGTTTGTAATCTCCTCGAGAACATAAGCTTCACAAATAGAGCCCTTAACCCGTGCCTTATTTTTTACCTTTCTTTTAGGTGATTCAGATACTGCTCGAACGGGTACATCGACCGATAATCGACAGGACCACCAACACGTGCCTCAAAGGAAAGATTAATTGGCAAATGCTCCATGGAGTCGAAGAATCCAGAAGGAAACACCTTCTCGAGCTTTCACAGTGTTACCGCAATGTCCTTCTCTTGCTTTTCTAGACGATCGACGAGCAACTTAGTAGAACAAAGATCTCTGAAGAATATGCTGAGCTCTGTCAATGGATCCCAAACGATATGCGGTAAGAATTCCTGAAATACAATCGAAATTAACCTCTCCATGAATATGTGACAATCTTGGCTCTTCATACCCGCCAGTTTGTTCACCTTAAGATCGACGCATCTTCTCAAGTTTGACACGTACCCGTCTAGAAACTTTAGACCCTGAATCCACCTACAAAGTCTTCATTTATTCTCCTTCTCTAGTAAAAAAATTGACTTAGGCTGCTTTAACTTTCTATTCTCCTCCTCTATCAAATGCAACGCAGGACATCTACATATTTCTTCTAAGTCCAACCTAGCCTTCGGATTATCTTTCATCTTCCCCTTTACCTCTATTATAGTATTAATTATGTTATCAAACACATTCTTCTCGATATGCATGGCATCAAGGTTATGTCTGATCAGATTGGTGCTCCAATATGGCAGATCCCAGAATATACTCATCTTCGTCCAGTTATGGGTGTGACCAAATCTGTCACACTTGTATCCCTTAGCAGGCTCTTTGATAACACTTGGTAAATCTTTTACCTCTTCCTATATTGTGTATTCCAGCCACCTTGGCGGTGGATTGGCCTTCTCTACAATGCCCGTACGAAAGGCATTCATGTTCCTCAAGTACGGATGATCCTTTGGCAGAAATTGTCGATGATAATCGAAGAAGCACGGTTTGCCTCCGTGTTTCAAACGAAAAGCCTTAGTGCGGTCCATACAATACTGACATGAGAGACGACCATGAGTGCTCTATCCCAATAACATTCCATAGGCCATAAAGTCATTGATGGTCCACATAAGTGCTTCCCTCATCTGAAAATTATGCTTTCTAAAAATATCGTACGTGTTGACAACTACTTCCCACAGCTGATTCAACTCATCTATCAACGGCTGTAAATATACATCGATATTCCTCTTCGGATTGTTCGAACCCGGAATAATAACGGTTAGGAACATATACGGAGTCTTCATGCACATCCAAGGCGGTAGATTATACAGAGTGACGATCACATGATAACACGAATACTGGGAGCCCGAAAGTTCGAATAGGGTAAAACCGTCGGAGGAACCTCAATCTGACATTACATGGATCCGAAGCAAAATCTGGATACTCTCGATCAAAGTGCTTCCATACTTCTCTATCGGATGGATGATCCAATACTCCTTCGATCTATTCATGCCTGTGTCAATTCATGTTTTCTGTAGTCTCCTTCACCATAAACAACCTCTGAAATTGCTGCATCAAAGGTAAGTAGTGCATCGAATCAGTAGGCTTCCTTGTACCGACAGACTTTCCTCTACCAGTGGCCTTGTAGCGATCAACACCACAGAATCTGCACGGGTTTTCATCCTTGTCATCTTTGTAGTACAACATGCACCCGTTGCGACATGCATCAATTTTTTTATATCCCATCCAGAGCGATCTTACCATCCTCTTAGATCGGTAGAAGTCTTCAGGAAACTTTGCACCCTCTGCAAGATCTCTATAATCAAATCCATCAGTCGGTTATAGCATTCTTGCGACATGTTAAAATCAGATTTGATGCTAAATAATCTTGTAACCACCTCCAACGGTGAATGTTTCTCACAACCATGATATAATAGAGTCCTTGCATTCTTCATCAAGTCCATGAACTTTCCAGCATCGGTAGTTGGTGCCTCCTCAGCTGCATCATGATTGTCCGGATCGAAACTAGGCCCCGCCGCATCAAAAACCATGTTCATCCACCCGTCGTCGTAAGTAGCGTGGTCGTAGACATATATATATGGCTCCACATAAGGCTCCAACTCCGATGCTAAAGACACAAGTTCTCCGTGCGCGGTCCACTGATAATAATTTGGTATGAAACTCTTCGAGTACAAATGATATGTGACTTCCACTTCTGGATGATATTTCAAGTTACGATATCTCACACACGGACACTTAATTTTGGTACCATCCATGTACTGATGGAACGCCTTGGCAAATTACAGGAACTGCTGTACACCCTCTATAAATTCATCCAGCACACCGCACATGTCATCAGGATGACGATTGTACATCTACGAACGATGACGCAGAT
Organism: Iris macrosiphon; assembly: GCA_036927795.1. Lineage (NCBI taxonomy): Eukaryota > Viridiplantae > Streptophyta > Magnoliopsida > Asparagales > Iridaceae > Iris > Iris macrosiphon. Next base: position 128,139,679 of record JAYESA010000002.1, read on the forward strand.
AGTAATTCATATATATTTTTAGACACTTCTGCAAAGATGAATAAACATCATTCAAGTATATACTCATGTTAATATTTTCTAGTGTATATTATCCAAATGACACTCAATCCAGATATATAAAGTTGAATAGACATCATTCAAAAAAATAGTTAAATTATAGTACATGTCACAAGTCTACTCATCTACGCACACATAAGAATTCTCAGGAATACAGTACATGCACTGATACACCTATTCCTAGCACTAATACTTCTTCGTTCAACTCTGTATCCTAGATACTCATATTGCAGTGTATCAGTGAGTGTCAACTCTGTATCCTGGATATCCACACTTGACATTTGTTTAGGCCATGACTTTCTAATTAAAAAGTCAAGTCATGGATATCTAATGTTAATTTTTTTTGTTCCAGGTTACATAATTGACACTCACTGATACACTACTGGATATCCACACTTGACATGTATGCATGTGTCCATGTCCTATAAAATGCTTACAATCTTATCCTCGATATCGAGTCCTAACCTTTCATATCCATGTGTCCTATAATTTTACCATACGTATCATGATATAATATGATACAAACATATGTGTGTTCGTGTCCATGTTAGGATTAGTGTATGCATGTTAGTGTGTCCGTGTATCCGAGTTTGGGTTAATGTTAGTGTCCACGCGTGTGTGTTTCCGAGTTAGGATTAGGATAGAGTTAGTGTCCGTAGCACCTAGATATCCACACACACACACACCCTCACTGCACTGTGCACAATTGTGCACTGTATAACACCCCACTTGATACCCAAAATTGCGTCTAATACACACATTCAATGCTATTTTACAAAAAAATGTGTGTTAATATGGTAAATTAATTAAGTACATGGATATATATCATGTCATTTCTGTGTGTGTGTCCTGTCTGTCTCAGTGTGTGTGTCTGTGACAGCATGTCGTATCTGTGTCAGTGTATGTGTGTGTCGTGTCTGTGTCAGTATGTGTGTGTGTTGTGTTTGTGTTAGGGTTTGTTTGTGACAGTATGTGTGTCGTATCTTTGTGTGTGTATCGTTTTTGTGTCAGTATCATATCGTGTCTGTATCTGTGAGAGAGAAAAAGAGATAGGGTTAGGGTTTACCTAGAGGAGAAGGAGGAGGAGGAGAAGCCCGAGGTCGTCGGAGGGGAGGAGGCACACCGGAAGGGAGGAGTCGTGCAGGAGGGGGTGCTCGGGGGGTGGAGAGCCGGTAGGGGGGTAGGGAGAGGGGGGTTTCGAATATTTGGGGATCGACAGAATGGAGGAAAATGAAATCCTAAACCCTATATTAAAAAGTTTAGCGACGTCATCAATAGAGGTTGCTAAATGTCGCCAATTAAAAAAATTAGCGACGTCATCAATAGACGTCCTAATTTAAAAGTTTGCGACGTCGCTAAAAATTAAAAAAATCAACATCGATAAATACGTCGCTAAACATCGCTAAATCTAAAAACTCAGCGACGTTTAGCAACGTTAAAGAAGCTTATAGCGACTATTCTTTAAAAAACTGAAGTGTAGTCGCTAAACGTTGTTATGTGTCGCCAACAGCGACGTATAGCCACGTTTATTTTTTGAGTCGCTCAAGTCTTTAATATTAGCGATGTTTTATTAAGACGTTGCTAAAAATGTTGTTATTTCATCATATTTTGATAGTGTCTCGCCCTTTGGACATGATCGTCCTTGTCTACGACCACATGGCGGCCCTCCATTGGACGAGGGGGGAGGATTTCGAGGGTGGGTCTGGTTTTAGCTGGGGTACTAATGGGCTACTTCCATGTAGGCACGGCCGTGGTGGGGGGAGAGGAGACGTCCAAGGACGGGTCATATATTATTTACGTAACTTTTAAGATTGGACCGGCTGGTTGGATCGTAGAACAACCAGTCCATTTGTTACTACGTTAACTTTCCAGGATGGTCCCTTGTCTTATCCGTATTTTTAAATATCTTGATATGGAAGGTGATAAGGATCTAATTTACTGAGTGCATGTCACGTGAATTTATCTAAGGACAGACCAACATTTTTATTGACATTTCCAGTAGTTCATCTAAAAGAATGCAACTGTGTCTTTGACAAAGATCAGGTTGATGTCTATTTGAGCTTGTTGTGGGCTTGCAATCAATATTTTACATAAAACATAGAATAAGTTAATATAATTATTTTAATATAAAAATACGTTTAATAAAATAAAAATATAGAGAATATTAGTGAAAATAATTCCAATTTTTTTGAAAATCGATATTGTACTAAGGACATTGCTAGGTGAACTGCGTGATTGGCTCATAGTTTTGGACCACCCGTTATATGGCGCAATCTCATTGGCAGTTCAACTGATGATGGATCCGAGCAAATGAGGGGAGAGGAAGGGGGCAGCATGGCTTACAGACCGGAACCGCGGGCCAATTTGTGGTTCATTTATTATTTTTCTTGTACTAATAGTTAGGGCATAGTTAAATTCTTGGTATCCACTATGACAGAGACAATTTAGTTTTAAATGACTAAAATCCCTGGCTGTACGTCGTGGTATGGCTTAGGTCTCCCCATCCAAATCAAATCTGCAAATGAAATCACCAAGAAATCCTGATATATAAGGGACAAAACTGTTGGAGTGGGTAGGGTTCCCAACCAATGTGGAAAATACCCCAGAGTAGGATTGAGTATTTCTACATATAATAGGAATATACTCAATTTATTTGGATTGAATATTCCTAAATATAATAGGAATATCTTAATGTATTTGGATTGGATATTCCTATATATAATAGGAATATGTCAATGGATTTGGATTTGGATTTGGATTTGGATTTGGATTTGGATTGGATATTCCTATATATAATAGGAATGCTAGTTGTGGGTTTGAGGCTATATATATAGGTGTCTCATGGCCCTAATATAAATTTCTTTCTCTAAAAAAAATATAGCAACAAGGAGAAAAAATAAGGCAAAAGTGCCATTGCAACATTGGAGAGGAGAAAGAAGTATTGGAGGCCGTTTCGAAGAAGGAGATCAGTTTCGGGTATTTCTCATTATCTTTCTTCTTCGTGGTTATAATCTATTTTCTGTTCCAAAAGAGTTATGGTGATCCGCTTGGATTAGTGAGAAATTTGTAAGGAGTCGGTGTATTTCTTATTCCATTAGTGGAGGCATTTCAGGGTTGGACTCTGATCGTCCCGTGGTTTTTCCCGCAAGGATTTTCTACGTAAAAATCTCTGTGTCTGCGATTTGTGTTTGGTGTTTTTGGTTTATACGTTTTGCTCGGTTCTCTCACAAGTATTATCTGGTTTGGGAAACAATTTTTGTACTTTCGTTTCCAACAAAGTGGTATCAGAGCCAGGTTCGGGAATTTCAGAAGGGTCTCAGGAGTTGACAAGCAAACTAGGAAGGAGAGATTGACGCAAAGCTGGTGTGCATGATAAACCTGAATGGTACCAACTATCATTACTGGAGGAGCAAGATGAAGGATCTGTTATTTTTTAAGAAGCTGCATCTGCCGGTATTTGCTTCCAAGAGGTCCAGTGACAAATCCGAAAAGGATTAGAATTTCGAGCATATACAGGTGTGTAGGTACATCAGGCAGTTTATTGACGAGAATGTGTACAACCATGTTGCCATTATTGAGTATGCGAGGATACTGTAGGATAATCTGGAATCTTTGTATTGGAAGAAGACTGGAGTAAATAAATTATTCTTGATCCAGATGATGATGGGTCTGCGGTACAAAGATGGGGCGTCTATTACGGATCACTTGAGTGAGTTCTAGGGCGTGGTTGACCAGCTATCCTCGATGGGAGTCAAGTTCGACGACGAGATTCAGGGACTATGCTGCTGTGTACATTGACTCGTGGGAGACCGTACGAGTGTCTATGATCGCTTCTGCTCTAGAAGGTGTGGTCAGTCTGCAGTTTGCCAAGAGCGGGGTACTAAATGAAGAGATGCAGAGACGTTCTCAGGGCACTTCATCCACATCCAACTCAGAGGCGCTTGTTTCAGAGAGCCGCAAAAGGGGGTAAAAACAGGGGTCCTGGTGGTGGCAGAGACAAAAGCAGGGGAAGGTCCAAGGGTTGGTACGAAGACTCAGAGTGTTACCATTGAGGCAAAAAGGGCCACATCAAGTAAAACTATTTCGCTTAGAAGAGAGAGAAGAAGGGCGACAAGGGAAAGCAATGTGAGAATATTACAGCGGTGACCTCGACACATGGAGGCGACATGATCATTGTAGGTGATAAGATAATTATGAACCTCGCCTGCGATGACAACTCTTGGCTAGTGGACTCAGGTGCTTCAGCGCATGTATCTCACAACAGTGCACTATTTGGTACATACACAATAAGCAACTGTGGAGTGTTGAAGATGGGCAATAGAGATGTGTCGAAGGCTGTTGCCATTGGAGATGTGCATTTGAGAACAAAGACAGGTGCAGTTCTTGTTCTCACAGATGTCCATCATGTCCCTGATATCCATTTTAACCTGGTATTGATTGGAAGGTTAGATAACGAGGGTTTCTTCAATCTCTTCGAGAACAATCATTGGAAGCTTTTTAGAGGTTCGATGGTGATTGCCAGAGGAAGCAAGAGGTCCGGACTCTACTATATGGAAGGGAGCGCACTAGGGGAATTTGAGGTTAAAGCAGCTACTAATGCGTCTACTAAGTTGTGGCACAGGCGGCTCAGCCATATCAACGAGAAGGGGATGCGCTACTTGGTGAACAGGAAGGTGATTCCAGGACTAAAGTCTACAAAGTTGGAGTAGTGCACGTACTATTTGGCAGAAAAGCAAAATAGGGTATCTTTCCAAAGTCACCCAAGTTCAAGGAAGCCGACGTTGCTCGAGTTGATTCACTCGGATGTCTGCGGTCCTATGAAGGTAAAATCTATTAGTAGTGCTTCTTATTTTCTAACATTTATTGATGACTATTCCAGGAAGGTTTGGGTTTATACCTTAAAGACCAAGGATCATGTGCTGTCCACTATCAAGGAGTTTCAGGCCTCTGTTGAAAAGGAGACGGACAAGAAGCTACTTTGTGTTCGGTCGGACAATGGCGGTGAGTATATCGGTCCCTTTGATGCTTATTGCAGAGGATAAGGGATACGACACCAAAAGACTCCACCAAAGACACCGCAGTTCAACGGTGTAGCAGAGGGGGTGAATAGGATGCTAATGGAGAGGGTGCGGTATTTTCTGTCAAAAGCAAACTTGCCAGGCAGCTATTGGGGTGATGCACTTTACATAGATGCTTATGTTATTAATTTATCTTCTAGTGCTCCTTTGCAGGGTGATGTGCCTAACAAAATATGGTTCGACAAAGAGCCTTCATACAATCACCTGCGAGTGTTTGGTTGTAAGGCCTTCGTGCATGTACCGATGGACGAGAGATCCAAACTTGAGCCAAAGACGAGGCAGTAAGTCTTTGTCGGCTACGGTCGGGATGAGTTTGGCTATAGACTCTACGATCTAGTGGAAAGAAATCTCTATAGTAGCAGGGATGTGGTATTCATCGAGGATCAGACCAAGACCAATACTCAGGATTCTAAGATGTAGTGTCCCGCTCCGCGTAGGCACTATGTACAAGTGGGATCGCCTTGCTTGCTCGAACGGAAGTCTTCTCGGGGAGTTCCCGACCGATTAATCAAAGTGAGTGGGCAGAACTGCATTCTCTGATTCTTGCATGACTTAATAATGAATCTGAGTTTTTGTATGCTTGTTGCTTAATAAGATTGTGTCATAAGAAGAAAGATAGAACCAACTCAGCGTGCTAATAAGAGAACTCACATAGCTTGTCATTAAAATGAATCTGCTTGCTTGCCTAATAAGAGAACTAGAAATGCTTGTCTAAAATGAGATAAAACCTTGCCATGATAATAACAAGAGTAAAGAGGATTGCTTGTACTTATATCGTATGCTAGACTGGAATACTAGAATGCTTGTCCACAAGAGATAAAATTTGCATGCTAGAGTTATAAGAACTGTTCTTGCTTGTTACTTGTTTAAGAGTTAGCTTGCTTGAATATATTTTATTGTTGGCTTATGAAGAGATGGAACTTGGAGAATAGCGTGAACTTGTGAATCTAGACTAATAGCCCACCCTGAGGCTTAAAAACCTTATGGGGGAGACATGGCTATTAGGCAATGCGCATTAAGACAATGAGCTTCGGCTATCTGGACTTGAGTTAGAGAAAAGAGAAAAGAGAAAAGAAGAGATAGACTTATTGTGCATAGTTCATCAGTTGCATGATAGCATATTTTTCTGATAGGGCTTGCATTCATGCATTTGGTCAGGACAACTTGTGCACAAGGATTATCTCTCGAGCGGTTTCTGGGGCACTGGGGATCGTTCGGTCCGGGAAGAGATCTAGATACCCAAGGCTTGTACGTTCTTGGGTAGACCAAAGACAAGTCTATTAGTGAGATAGGCTTGTACGTCCCAACTGCTAATCCCGATGAGGGGACCATCATATAGTTAGGGCGCATGCTAGGCTAGTCTTCTTGCATACCTAACTGTTTGATGCAGGGACGAACAGAGAAAACTAGAGAACTGTATACTTTATGTTATGCAAATTGTTGCTAACTTGTGTGTCTGCTGCAGGGATAACCGTTCGGCCATGGGTAAGAAATATTATGAGTTTATCTATAGCCTGCTTGTCTTTCAGTATGCATCATGATTTATCTGATAGAGCTTCATTGCATTGCATCGGTTGGACAATGGCTATTAGTGCAGAGCTGAACCTCAGTCACAGCTGCTAATAGTACCAGTATGTGAGTCATTGGATGGCTGGATTACCGCTGCCAATCCTGAGTTTCTCGGGGACCGAAATCATATAGATGTGTTGCCTTAAGTGCTTGAGTGCATAATAGTTTACTTGATATGCTTGCCTTGATTCGATATTTTCAGTCTGCTAGATTAACTTTGCCCTAACGAGATAGATTGTGATGCACAATACATGCTGCGCACTGCACGATAGAGCACTGTCCCAAATCGTATGCTTATAGTTTGAATATGCAAAACTGTTTCAAAGTTATGTTTCAAAAGATGTAATATGACTCTGCTAGAACTGCATGAAACGAACTTAGGTAAAACTAGCAAGATCACTAGAAATGCAATATTTTGCCACAAGTCTACTTAGTGTGGGTTTCAGGGGGTGTAGCTTCTGTTCAGTTGTTTTATCTCACCAGTACTTGCATAAAGTGCTGACCCACCAACAGTTTGCTTGTTCTCAGGTGCCTGTTCGTGCGAGGAAGCGATAGCCGTGCCTCATCCCAAGGAGCCGAAAATCTGGAGTCCATGCTTGGAGCCGCATCGAGTTGTGCCTGCTTTGAGTTGCTTTTGTATAAAGGGACATAATGTATGGAACAGTGTTACAGGGCTTGAGTTATCTGTAACCTCAGCCATGCGCCGCTTGTAACAATTTTGATATCAATAAAAGAGCTTATTTTCATATGCCATTGTGATCTTCACTTTTCTGCAATATGTGTGCTGCTGCTTCAGTATTTTAATAGCTTACTTGCCCTTGTATCAAAGCTTTGGCCTTGTACAAGCGCATCTTAGGCTTGCACGGCATCACGCCCGTGCGAGGATGATCGGTTCCGTAGGGACCAAGGCGAGGACGAACGGCCCTGCGGGACCAGGGCGTGACATAAGATGCCTTCTGAGGCTGAGGAATTGCTTGAGTTAGAGTTATTTTGCTTCGAGCAGTTTCTAGAGGACATCACAGAGGATCCAGTTATAGGAGAGCTAGTACATGGAGTTTCTCCCAATTTTGATCATCAACCTGCTGATGGTGGTCAGGGTGACCCTCAGAAGGATGATCATGCTGAGGAGGCAGTTCCTGATGGGGAGGAGACTATAGATATACAGTCATCACCAGTAGTTTTATTGAGAAGGAGCGATAGAGAGCATCGACCACCTATGAGATACTCATCGGGTGAGTATGTGCTACTAACGGATATGGGAGAACCCGAAAGTTTCACAGAGGCTATGGAAGACAAACACAGACAGGAGTGGATGGAGGCCATGCAGGAGGAGATGAGTTCCCTGGAGGCCAACTCTACTTATGATCTGGTGCGTTTGCCAAAGGGCAAGAAGGCTTTGAAGAATCAATGGGTGTTCAGAGTAAAACAGACAAATGATGCTACTCGCCCTCGATACAAAGCGAGACTGGTAGTTAAAGGCTATAGTCAGCGAAAAGGCGTAGATTATGATGAGATCTTTTCGCCACTCGTCAAGCAGTCGTCTATACGGGTGGTGCTAGCATTGGCAGCCAGTTTCGACTTGAAGGTTGAGCAAATGGACATGACGACGACATTCCTCCACGGTGATCTTAAGGAGGAGTTGTACATGGAGCAGCCAGAGGGATTCTGTAAGAAGGGTAAGTCATATTTGGTCTGCCGGTTGAGAAAGAGCTTATATGGTCTGAAACAGGCTCCGAGGCAGTGGTACAGGAAGTTTGAGTCATTTATGGGGGAGCATGGCTATACACGAACGACGTCGGATCATTGCATTTTTGTGAGGTACTTCGCCGAGGATGATTTTATCATTTTACTGCTTTATGTTGATGACAAGCTGTTGGTGGGTCGGAATGCCACCAGGATAGCAGAGTTGAAGTGCCAACTGGACGCGGCCTTCTCTATGAAGGATTTGGGTGCAACAAAGACTATTCTTGGGATGGAGATCAGCAAAGAGAGAGAGTCCAAGCTGCTACACTTATCCCAAAAGAAGTACATTCACCGGGTACTTTAACGTTTCGGGATGGACGGATCGAAGAAAGTGAGTAACCCCCTTGTGGCTCACTTTATGTTCACTGAGGAGTATGGTCCATCTACCGAGGATGAGAAGGAAGATATGGAGCAGATTCCATATGCATCAGCCGTGGAAAGTCTTATGTATGCTATGGTATGTACGAGGCCAGATATTGCTCACGTAGTCGGCATAGTTAGCAGGTATACTTCCAATCCTTGAAGGGTATATTGGAATGGGGTCAAGTGGATTCTACGGTATCTTCAGGACACTGCCGATTGAAGACTTTTATTTGGTGGTGACGAGTCGAAGCTGGTTGGGTATACCGACGCTGATATGGTTGAAGATGTAGACACGAGGCGATCGACTTCGGGCTATGTGATGATGTTTGCTGGTGGAGCAGTATCGTGGCAGTCGCATTTGCATAAATGTGTTGCCTTGTCGACGATAGAGGCAGAATACATTACGGCGACGGAGGCTTGCAAGGAGTTGCTGTGGATGAAGAAGCTGTTGCAGGAAATTGGGCTAAAGTATGAGCAGTATCCTTTGCTTTGCGATAGTCAGAGTGCTATTCACCTTGTGAAGAACCAGACGTTTCATAGCCGGTCCAAGCACATTGATACCCGGTATCATTGGATACGGGATATTGTTGATAAGAAGGAAACGACGCTTGAGAAGGTTCATACAGATGACAACGGAGCAGATATGTTCACAAAGATTGTTCCAAGGAAAAAGTTTGAGTACTACAGGCGGATCGTCGGGATGACGACCCCCTCCACATAGTTGTGAAGGGGGAGATTTGTTGGAGTGGGTGAGGTTCCCAACCTATGTGAAAAATACCCCAGAGTATGATTGAGTATTTCTACATATAATAAGAATACCTCAATTTATTTGGATTGGATATTGCTAAATATAATAGGAATATCTCAATGGATTTGGATTGGATATTCCTACATATAATAGGAATGTTAGTTGTAGGTTTGAGGCTATATATATAGGTGTCTCCTGGCCATAATATAAATCTCTATCTCTAAAAAAAATATAGCAACAAGGAGAGAAAATGAGGTAAGAGTGTCATTGCAACATTGGAGAGCAGAAAGAAGGATTGGAGGCCGTTTCGAAGAAGGAGATCAGTTTCAGGTATTTCTTATTGTCTTTCTTCTTCGTGGTTATATTCTATTTTATGTTCCAAAAGAGTTGTGGTGATCCGTTTAGATCGGTGAGAAGTTTGTAAGGAGTCGGTGTATTTCTTTTTCCATTAGTGGAGGCTTTTCAGGGTTGGACTCCGATCGTCCCGTCATTTTTTTCGCAAGGATTTTTTACGTCAAAAATATCTGTGTCTGCGATTTGTGTTTGGCATTTTTGGTTTGTACGTTTTCTTCGGTTCTTTCGCAGGTACTTTCTGATTTGGGGAACGATTTTCGCACTTTCGTTTCCAACACAAACATGTGGGTGTGGGGTGACCTAAAAATGCACCAAGAAATCTGTAAATGGATCCTTGGCTTCATGTCATGGCATGCAAGACATGGCATGGCTTAGGTCTCCCCTTTCATTTTCCTACAAGTAGATGATGAGATGTTCTTGTCTTCATGTGCAAGGAGCGAAGGACACTGTGTACTACCACCACCTTCCTTGCTTCACTTACTTAAAAGGAGCTGTTTTAGATAGAAATAACTCCTCAAAAGTATAAAAAGTGATACTTTCAATATTATTACGTAGTACACTTACAACTTGTAACATAGTTCACTTACTTGAAAGAGCCCACTCCAGCCCATTGCTGGATACGTCCAATAATTTTTTTTATATATTGTTAATATTATTTATCATTTAGATAAAAGTTACTCTTCTATTAATCAAAAGTCAAAAATATTTTTCTCAAAGTGTCGTTATTTTATTCAATAACGATACTTTAAGGAAGATATTCTAGACTTTTGCTCTAATAGAAAATAATCTTAATATCCTTCGTCTAACATGGAATAATATATATCAAAGAGGAAAGAGAGGGATGAGGGATACATGTAACGTGGAATGAAAGCGTGTGTTCCGGAACAAACACAATTCTCTGCATATGTAGCGAATGCTGGTAACACTTGAACTCCTCTCTATGACATAACACAATTCGCTACATATTTAGTTCGCAGTAACTAAACTCCTCTCTATAACCTTGCATATGTAGCATGTGTTCCGGAACAAACACAAAAGTGGTTACTTCTATAATTCAAGTTGAACCAAGGTCGGGTCTGAACCTATTATGACATAACAAACACAAAATTTTAACCCGAACATGGCTCTGATACAAAACCCAAAATATATCCGCCCCTGGTGAAGTAAACTTGTAGGCATAGCTCGTGGTACGGGCTGATACCAAAAGCTCCGTCGATACTGAAATCAACCGAATCAAAAGCACTGAAACGCTCTAAATTCTCCTAACCGTTTCGAAACTGCCAATTATGAAGAATTTGATACCTATCGACCAGTTATCTGTGATTCGTCAAGGAAGTTTATTTGTGCATGCGTACCTGACCGAAATTTGAAGAATTGTTGTTGCATTTTAACGTGGCCGAGGACCCAGTTTCAGGCCGTCTTGCTTTCGAAAAGAATTAAGAAAGATAAAAATGCGAGATTCTTTAGGCCCAAGTGGATTATTGTAAAGCCCCTTCTTACTAATTTTTAGTAAGATAAAGTGCAAAATATTCCTCCTTATATGAACACATTTTACAAAATAGCATCCAGTAAACGTTTGCAGCAATTAAATCCTCGTGCAATAGATAACTTGATCAAAATAGCTCCTTTCGTCTACTAACCATTTGGAGTGAATGTTAGTGACTTTTTTAAAAATAAATAAAATATCCAAAATATTCCTCTTCCCTTCTCTCCTCACCCGTGTTGGCCGCCCCCATTCCTCCCGCTCCCCCACCTCTGTCCCCTTCCTCCCCTCCGATGGGAACGAGGTCCATCTCCATTATGAATAAACATGGATTTGATCCATGGAAATCGGTCACCCATGGTTGGGTTCGGCCAAGTACTTAATCATTTTTCTGGGTGCAGTTTCTGTGAGAAAATTCAGTTTTGGGAGACTATTTTGAAGCTATTGCAATCATTATCTAGCTCGGTCTTCAATACAAAAGTTGTTGAGAAAAGTTCTCTCTTTCATCCAGGCTTTGAACCAGGTCATTTGAAGGTGTATTGAAAAAGTTATGGCCATCTGAAGTAGCCTATCTATTCATATTCTGCATACATTCAGCTTGTATGTAACATTGATGATAGATGAACGAATCTTGGGAGAAGGAACAATCTTCCCTTTGGACTTCTCCATGCAACGAATGTGATATACCCAAGAGGCATATCCTCCCTATAAATAGAGGGGAGATGGAGAAGGTTGAACACAACAAGTAAAAAGAAGAACAATACACAACTCGTAATCCTCACACTTATAATCCAACTCAAGTAAGTTTGTGAGAGAAAGTGATCCTCAAGTTAAGTTGTACCAACTTGAGAGAATGTCCTTGTAATCTTACATTTGATTATAGTGAAAACGGTGAAGAAGGGGCTGACGGAGGACGTAGGCTCAAATTGAGCTGAACCTCGGTAAATCTTGTATATGTTCTTTCTCTTAACTTCTCTTCTCTTCCATTTTATTTTATCTCATCACAAAGATAGGAAATGTCTTATTTTTTCCAACAGTGGTATCAGAGCACAGGTTGCTAATCTTCTTGTGTTGAGATGGAGACTCCCATTGGTGGCATTCGAATGATCAGCTTGAATGGACGCAACTGGATGATATGGAAGGCGAAGATGACGGACATTCTCTATTGCAAGGACCTCTATGCACCGGTTGAAGCAGAATCTTTCAAGTCGGATTCCATGACGGCGGAAGAATGGAAGAAGGTCGATCGGAAGACTATCGGCACCATTCGATAATGGGTGGATGACACCGTATTCCATCATGTGTCGAATGAGACTTCGACGAACAGCTTGTGGAAGAAACTTGAATATCTCTACGAGAGGAAGACCGCCGGCAACAAAGCTTTCTTGATTCAGAAGCTTGTCAATCTCAAGTTCAAGGAAGGTAATTCCGTATCTGAATATCTTAATAAAATTCAAAGTATTGTTAATTAGCTTGCAACTATGAAGATGGTATTGGACGACGAGCTTCAAGCCCTTCTTCTGGTTAGCTCATTACCGGATAGTTGGGAGACTCTGGTGGTGTCTCTTAGCAACTCCACACTTGACGGAGTTGTATCCATGAACCAAGTTACAAGCAGCCTCTTGAATGAAGAAATTCGAAGAAAGTCATCTGGATCCTCCCATTCTCATGCCTTTGTCACTGAGAATGTGGGAAGGAGCAAAAGCCGACAGGCCGAGACAAGTCGAGAGGGAAATCAAAGGCTAGGAAGGACATTAGTTGCTATCACTGCGGGAAGAGTGGACACATAAAACGGGAATGCCGCAAGCTCAAGCGAGAACAAAAGGAAGGAATGACCAATGAGAAGCAATAAAAGAATAAAAGTGCAGCAGTTGCAAACCCTCTCACCCAAAATATGTATTTTGTGTGTATTTTATATTATTATATTTATTATAGATTATTTTAATTATTAATTTTTTAGAGTATTCTCTTAATTAATTAGAAAATAAATTTCTTAGCATATCTACTTATATAAATATTTATTTAGAATCATTTTTAGGCTATTTTAGATTTTTTGAGATTTTTTTAGAATTTTTAAGTAATTAAAACATAGAAAACGTAGATTTTTAGGACTTCCATGATTTACTATGAGACCATACTTGCATATTGTTCCTACCAAATATTTATTTTAGGTTAAAATATTTAATTATATTTGTTTGTAATTTATTTAGAATTTTAAGAAATTTATTTATATTTTTGAAATTATTTAGGATTTATTTGGATATATGTAGTCTTAATATTAGATAGATGCTAATTTAGTGTTAATAGATATCAATAAGATTATATATAAATTATTTTTATTATCTTTAATTCTATTTAAGATTATAAATTATGGAGATAAACTCAAACTCTATTTTAAATTAATTCAAATCCTGAGCCTACTAAGAAAACAACTACATGCATATCCTATCCTTATTTAAACTGATCTTAATCATATCCAAATTAACCAATCCTAGTCGTATTCAATTAAGTAGTGTCCACCATTATAAATATCTTATCCTTCATATTTTTCTTTCCTAAATTTCCCTCTTTTTCGTCCAAAAACAGACGACTTAAAAAGACGATATCTCCTAGCTCCAGACTCCAAACTTGTTCCAATTTTTTTTAGAACCATATCAAGGTTAGTTTTCTGAATATATAAATTATTTTAATAATTTATGAACCTATTTTTCCAGAAAATTCTAAAAGTTCCAGCTGTCCAAAATCAGACGCATTTTCGTATTTTCAATATTTTGGGAGATCTCGAATTCGGAATTATGAAGTGTTTAAAGTTTCAAAAAGTTGACATGATGAACTTACATAAAATAATATTTCCATAATTTAACATATAAGTTTAATTTACTATAAAATTCGTGCAACGTAAAGGTAAATAGGAAACCACCAAAAATTGTCATATGTGCGTCCTTGTGGACATAACACTTTACCGACTTGTGATTTTATGAAATCATCGATTCCGATGAAATATATAAAATCTTACACACAAATCAAGGATTTGAGTTGGTTGACTTTTTGGTCAACGGATTGCCTCGATTTATGTGCCACGGATCACAAATCAGTAAAGTTGATTTTCTTTGGACCAAAATTAGGGTTTAGTAATAAAATCAGATTATAATAAGATTAAAATACTATTTTAGGTTATTTTATTCACAATTAAAATAGATTAAAATGGAGAAACCTATTCACCCACTTTTGTAACCTAACTTGTTAAATTTATATGACGGGTAGATCGGACGACGCCTTGAGTTGGGACTTCATTCTTTTTCAGGCCAAGCAAGAAACTTGCCAAATTGCTTACAGTACTTTGCATACTTATTATATTTTTATATATTCATTACATATGTATTTTCTTTCAGTCATAATTATATACTATATATATGTTAGCACACACTTGGCACATAGTATCATGGGATGGGAGGACAAACAGTAGGCGTATGGGCTATAACCACTCTGGTAAACCGTAGTAACTAGCACACACTAAGGTAGTTGTGTCGCGCTGGTCGCTACCCTTGAGGTATGTCAATTTCTGGTGTCGCGTTGGTCGCTACCCTTAAGGTATGTCGATTTTTGATGTTCCTGACGTGTATGTGAGTTGTAAGATTAGATAGAGTAGCCTACCCATGCCCATACATCAAAAAGTTATCCTCATTATGCATATTCATATAGATTATCTTGTATAACGTACTTATATATTTTTTGTCTATTATGCATGTTTACTGTATTCAATTGGCATGCTTCTATGTATCTTATTACGTCCCTCTGAGGACCTGGTCTTTTTTCAGATGTAGACGATCTTGACTATTCGCAGGAGCACAGATCAGGACTTGCTACTTATCTCTTTCGAGGAGGTCTTCTCTTCGAGTCTCATTGTTCATTAGATGTTCTTATGTGGTTTCCCTTATATTCTAGTTTGGCAGTGGATTTATTTTCACCCGACTATCATTCTTTGATACTTCATATGAGATTCAGTTATATAGTAGATTGGTTATTTATTTCTATTTGATTTTGTGGATGAGATCTAGTTATGCCCTGTGACTTGTGACAATTATATACCACTTATGAATTATTGTTCATAATATAGCGTACGTATGTGTTATGGTTTTTATATATTGGAGTCTCCAGATACATACGGCTGGCATGCTTACGTATTCCTAATCCTACGTATTGTGGGGCTGGGTCGTGACATATTTTTGTGGTGGCCCATGCAGGTCGAGAGTATATTGTCTCGGTTACGTTACTGTACCGAGCAAGCCTGCGCATAGGATTAGAATATAGGATCTCATCCACTTATTTATCACCTCCCTTGATTTTGTTCCGTATTCTTATTTGCTTGCTTACATTGCATCTAGCTTGATCCTTTATCAACGTCAATCTTATCTTTTCTTTCGTGCTTGATTGGGGTTAGGAATGTGACTTATACTAGGTATATACACTCTATTGTTCAATAACACTATTGGTTAAATTCTTTTAAGTTGGGTAGTATGCCTCATAACCTAATATCACATAGTTCTTTTGACCCATTAATTAAGTGTAATTGAATGACACCAACTATAGACTTGCATAAGAAGATAGTGTTTATCCAGACTGTAGAACTTAGAGGCCATACCCCAATTTGGTCGACCAGAGACTTAGATAAGAAGTTAGTATAGCAATTGTAGAGGCACAACACCGATCTTCTTGGTGAACTTGAATTATTTTTGTACCTTCTTTCATCATAATCTAGCGTATTTATATTTTTTGAACTACCTCGACTTATGCTGCTATTATAGCCTAGTTTTGCAAGCTTATTCTTTTATCGAGCTTGTTCATGACATATGTATTATTGGGTGCACACACTAATACAGTTGTCTATTTAGAATCAGTGTATTATGGTCTGATCAATCTTAGTGCGCTTGGTTCGCTCTTCGCATGACTACTTTACGTGGATTGAGATATAGTCGACTCAGCATGTTAGACGAAAATACTTGCCCTCTAGACATGTTCGAGCATATCGTATCGGTTACATAACTGTACTGATATGAGTATGCAAATAAAAATTTACCAAAATAAGGTTTCAATCCACAACTGCCCTTACAACTCTCTTTTTGAATTTTTTAATCACCTTGAACCCCGTACTTGTATTCTATCACCTCCTCATTGAATTCTTTATTATTATTTTTTGTCTTCCCCTATTTTGGAAAGACGAACGCTCGTGCTTAATATAAGTTTGATACACGGATAGTACTATATATACCCCATAGGCCAATCACATTACTTGGTTACTATATTTTGTAATCAAGGGCATAAAACATGTAAGATATTTTATGGATTGAATAACACGATTAATTAATTTGAGGACGTTTTTCTTAAATGTATAGCCTATATGATAGATCGATAAGCTGGGTAGATGTTGCATTGTCAACTTGAGCTAAATATTTTTATATTGTAATCAAGTAAGATTAGATTGAGAGATTTAAGTAAATTTAATTTTAAATTTTTTTAGAAGAATGACTTAGATTATGATGATTTAACTTTAAAGATAAGAATGCCTTATAGAATAAATTTTAAAATTTTGATATTACAGACCAAATATTTATAATTTGAGCACATGATTTAAATTTTGAATATTGGAGATTGAATTAATGATTTAAATCTTGAGAAAAAAATAGAACTCTAAACATGAATATTGATGGATTGAATTCAAAATTTTATAATTTGATGATTTGAATTAAAAGTTAAATTTTGATTGTTGGATCACCTATTTGAAATGTTGATAATATAAATTGAATTTAAAATTTTGAAGAGTACAAAATACTTAAACTGAAAATAGGAATACAATTTGATTAGAGTTATTTATTATTTAAAATCTAGAAAAAAAATTATTATAGCTGAAAATCATGATGTAAAATTTGATGTGGATTATTTAAATCTTCAAGATATCATATAGATTTAAATTAAATTTGGATGTTGATTATTAAAAAATCTAGAAGAGATTATGTAAACCCCTAGATTTTTCAGAAATTAAAAATAAATTTTCAGAAATTGGCAGTGATTTTTAACTAATTAAAATAAAATTTATTTTGAATTAAATATTTTTTAAGTATTAAATTAAATATTAAAATATTATAAAAATAATATTTTTGAGTGTAAAATAATTAATTATACCTACTGTAGTTTTTCTGGAATTTATTGGACCCCAGAACTATTATTAAAGACCTAAAAACTATGTTTTTAATTAAACCGGGTTAAACCATCCTGAACCAAACCAACCCAAACCGGCCCAATTGAACCGAACCCAATCCTATTGGATCGGGTCGGATCTGAACCCTACCCGACCCGACCCGCTGTCAACAGTAACGTAGAATTAATTTCTCTGCCCGCACGACTCCCCGGTCGCCGCTTCGACTTCCCTAACAGCCGCCCGTTCACCTGCAGACGCGTCTCACCACCTCCGCGCCGCCGCTAACGGCCGCGTCCGCTCACCTCCCCACCGGCCTCTCCTCTCCCCGCCAACGGCCGCCGCAACCCTATAAAACCCCTGAGCCCGAACCCCACAGCCACCGCCATCACCCCTCCGGCCACCGCTCCTCCACGCTGCCCGACCCTGAGCTCCCCATGACCTCAGGCGACTCCTCCGGCGACTTCCTCGACCGCCGCCGACGACCCCCACGCCGCCTCCTATCGCATCAAGAACATCCGCGAGGTATCCCCCTTTTAACCTGTGTTTCTCTCTGTACATCGATCCATTTTCTGTTCTGTCGAATCATGCACGTACCCTGCGTGACCCTCTCGAACCCCATACAATTTGTTCGGGGTATCGCGTCCTGTGTTGGTCGCAAACCGCGACGCAAAAACAGGAAAATATTTCCCAATTTCTAAAAATTCAAAATTTGTCCCAAACTCTCCAGTTCACGACCGTTTTGCGACCAACCTGCTAAATGTTTTCAAATTTTGCTTGAACAGTTATTTAGATCACTTAACCAAGTTTTAAACCTTGTTTATTATGCTGTAGTTTGTAATTAATTCGAGGGTGAAAATGACCAAAATATTGGTTATTTAAAAACTTTGATTTTTCCGGAACTTGGTGCGTCCCGCTAAACGAGGCAACTTGGTTGTGTATGAACTTCACCGAAAGGTGTACACTGTCAATACGGACGTGTGGGATTTCGCGGAAGTTGATTTGGATGTGCGTGTACACCAGAATCAACGTGTATCCACCGACAACACCCCGTATCGGCCCTGTTCTGAAACTCGTTGTAACTTTGTGTACGCTCATCGTTTCAAAATAAAACTTGTGCCATCAAACTTGTAGCAATACGCTGGTCCTATGACCCAAGTTTGGTTCGATTCTGAGAACGTTGACAAAATCCCGTATCGTGGGCCCCACAGCTCCACTTGACGGGCAATTTTGTGATCGGCTCATTGGAATCCAGTTCTGGACATTCCGTTGGGTTCGTATCGTCGTTCTGGACTTGTAGACTCTAAGTTTGATAAATTTGGAAAACTTTATCTCTGGCACATTTTTCGGTACGAAGTGGGCCACATATGGATCCCACTTTAACAAAAAACGGTCAATTTTGCCCCTGTGTCCAAATTGGACTTATGGACAGGAAATTCTAGCTATTTGATATCTTCTGAACATGATGGTAATGATTATGTTAGCAACCGGAGGAGTACCTGCAGATCTCGCTAATACCAGAGCAGCAGTTGGAAACTAAACCCGAAGCAAGTGTACCTTACCATACTTGCAGTAAATTGCTTATTATTATTATTCTCTTGATCTATTCTCAGTCATAACTATTCAACCTAGGACCGTGTGACATTACTTAACGTCCGAATAATATTCGGGTGTCAACACCGTACGCGGAGTTGTGTAACATCACCTAGAGTTGGATATCGAGACACTATACATTTTCGTGCTTACATTATCAAATACGTCATACCACATGACACATGACACTATTTATGAGACAGAATATTCCTGAGTCATTCATGGTGATTCTATATAGGCTACAGGATTCATGACATAGACTTTATATATATCCATAGCTATTATATGACTTGCTGCATTAGATATGATCTTGCGTGACATGGACATGAGACGTCGTGAACATGAGAAGTGTGATTACATTGGGTGGAAAGAGACACACAGGCTACAGGTTGATTTTATATATATGTTATTATTGTGAGGCCGTAGACTCTACATCAGAGCTAGGCACATTACGTGATATTACTGCTACCGGCTCTTCGACACAGAGCTTGTAGTAGTCTCAGCCTGAGTACTAGTAATGCTCTCACTTGCATATCATATAGCTGGTTACATAGTTTACCCTATTGATTTATTTATTATTGCACTGCATTTAATTTGGCTTGAGTTATTCTTGTACCTTGCTATGTCCCCTGAGGACCTGGATCCGGATTATGTCCCCAGGTATAGCAGAGGAGATGTATCCCGAGGTATACAGGACAGGAGCATAAGCAGGAGCAGACACTGGAGCTGAACCAATACCTGAGGATGAGGTGATGGCCGAGAAATTCTCCTGAGTATATGTTTATCTATACTCAGTCTTTGCTGTTATTAGAGTCCTTTATTTATTGTCTAATGAACTATTGTATCAGACTTATTATCGGGTTATTCTCCGATATACTTTATTGAGACTTGATGTTGATTATATTTCATTATGCTAATATTGATCATATTTATCTTCCATGGATGAGATTAGATTGTAACATGTTTAGTAGACCTTTATTGTTGTTTTACAGCTTAAGTACACCTTGATGTGTCACGCTCCAGTCCCAAAATATATAGGACTAGGACACGTAAGCATGTCAGCCGCATGGATATGGAAACTCCAATATATGGAAACCAAAACCCATACGTACGCTGTAATATGAATATTAAATCCACAAGTGGTATAAAATGTATCACAAGTCACAGGGTACAATCTAAATCTCATCCACCGAAAATTAATATAAATAAATAACTAACATCTATATAACTAGATCTCAATAAGAAGTATCTAAAGATGATAGTTTGATGTAAACAAATCCACTACCAACTCGAATAAAAAAGTACAACACAATAAACACAATATAATAATACCAGCTAACGACTACGGGGCTCGAAGAGGAGACATCCTCGAAACATAATTAACCATCAAAATCTGCGCTCCTACGAATACTCAAGAACAGATACACCTGGAAGGGCCAGGTCCTCAGAGGGACGTAACAAGATACATAGAAGCAAGCCAATTTGAATATAGTAAACATGCATAATATTTGAAAATAAATAAGTACGCTCTACAAGATAATCTATATGAATGCAAATGAGGATAATTTTTTGACGTATAGGCAAGGGTAGGCTACTCGATCTAAGCCTCACAACTCACACACCCGTCTAGAACATCATCAGCCGACATACCTCGGGGGTAGCGACCCTCGTGACTCCATCAATCGACATACCTCTGGGGTAGCGACCATCGGTCACGACTACCATAGTGCGTGCTAGTTACCATGGTTCACCAGAGTAGTTAAAGCCCATACGCTTACTGATTGTCCTCTCATGATACTAAGTGCCATGTGTGTGTCAACATATCTAATATATAGTAATGATTGAAAGAAACTACACATACAAGGAATATACAAAAATGTAATGAATATACATAAATAAAATAAGCATGTAAAATACAGTAAGCAATTTGGCAAGGTATCTTGCCTGGTAGAAAGCTGCAAAGTGTAACGTCCAGAAGTCCAACACACAAGATCAGAAGCTATGGCCTCAGAACAAATATCTCCGGATGCTGAAATAAACATCACCAACGTTCCCAGAATAAGCAAAATAGCTAGAAAGTACTTCCCTTTCGTCCAATTTGGACACAGGGGCAAAACGGTAATTTCAGGTCAAAGCGGGGTCCACATGTGGCCCAATTTGCACCGAAAAGTGTACCAGGGGTAATGGTCTCTAAAGGGGACAAATTATAGGTCAAACCAATTCTAAATATCAATACGAACTCAATGGTACGTCCAATTTTGGATTCCGGTGAGCCGAACACAAATTCGCCCAAAAAGTCAATTGTGGGGCCCGCCAATTGGCGACTTGGTCAACTGTCTCAGAATTGCGTAAAAATTGGGTCACAAGACCAGCGCGTTACCACGAGTCCAGTGGCGCAAGT
Source organism: Iris macrosiphon (assembly GCA_036927795.1). Taxonomy (NCBI): domain Eukaryota; kingdom Viridiplantae; phylum Streptophyta; class Magnoliopsida; order Asparagales; family Iridaceae; genus Iris; species Iris macrosiphon. The sequence goes on from JAYESA010000002.1 coordinate 128,161,261, forward strand.
TTCGTCGTAATCTGACTAGCGTGCACAAAATGCACACAGCTTTTGCAAAAGTTGCGACACGAGAATTGCTTGCGGACACGGGCTGATTCCGACGCGCACACGTTTCCGAATCAGTTTTTGCGAACTCTCACATGTCCGGGTATACTGTTCGCATCGTTTAGTATACTTGGTACACGGCGGGACGGTCCCGTTTGGCAGGGCGCGCTCCGTTTTACAACTTTTAGAAATCTGGAAAAAGTTTGTTTTCGGAGTTTTCCAACGAATTTAATTCTACATACAGCAATTAATAATTAAATATTAATTAACGAAAATTAAACTAGGTCAAGTGGTCTCCGCATACCAAAAAGAAAAATCGAATTCGAATCTCTGTGGTGGGAGATACGAATCCGGGAACATAGGTGGTTACCGTAGTTTTCTGCGATACCCAAAAGTGGTCTTTTTTCGTCAACTTGGACGCTGTTTTCGCCTAGGGTTACGCACTGTTTGTCACGTCCCAGTCCCAAAAATATGTAGGACTAGGACACGTAAGCATGCCAGCCGCATGGATATGGCAACTCCAATATATGAAAACCAAATCCATACGTACGCTGTAATATGAATATAAAATCCACAAGTGGTATAAAATGTAATACAAGTCACAGGATAAAATCTAAATCTCATCCACCAAAATCATATAGAAATAAATAACCAGTATCTATGAAACTAGATCTCAATAAGAAGTATCTAAGGATGATAGTTGGATGGAAACAAATCCACTACCAACTCGAATATAAGAGCAAATACAATATGAGTACAACACCACAACACAATATAAGAATACCAGTTATCCATCACAGCTCAAAGAGAAGACATCCTCGGATCACATGTAACCATCCAAATATGCGCTCCTGTAAATACTCAAGAAAAGATACACCTGGCAGCGGACCAGTTCCTCAGAGGGACGTAACAAGATACAGAAAATACGAGCCAATTTGAATACAGTAAACATGCATATGGTTTGAAAATAAATAAGTACGCTGTACAAGACAATCTATATGAATGCAAATAAGGACAACTTTTTGACTTATGGGCAAGGGTAGTCTACTCGATCTAAGCCTCACAACTCGCACACCCGTCTAGAATATCAGAAATCGACATACCTCTGGGGTAGCGACCAGCGCGACTCTACAGAAATCGACATACCTCTGGGGTAGCGACCAGTGTGACACACGCCCGTAGTGCGAACTATATACTACGATTTACCAGAGTGGTTAAAAGCCCATACGCCTAATGATTGTCCTCCCATGATACTAGGTGCCATGTGTGTGTCAACATATCTAATACATAGTAATGACTGGAGAAAAACTACACATGCAAGAACTATACAGAAATAAAATAAATAAAAAGAAATATAAATAGCATGCAAAGTACTGCAAACAATTTGGCAAGGTATCTTGCTTGGGGTCCTGCTGCTGGTATGAATCAGAGTCCAAGTCACAGTCCAAATAAACTATGTATTACAAATTTATCACGTCAAAAGATAATTTATTTTAATTTATTTAATCCTGGAATAATTACTCAAAAGTCCTATTTTAATCTTATTATTCTGATTTTTATGTTAATTCCTAAATTTTGTCCAAAGAAACTAAATTTTATCAACTCGAGACTCATGGCACGCAAATCGAGGCGATCTGTTGACCGAAAAGTCAACCGACACAAACTCAACTTTCATGCATGATTTCTTGTAGATTTTAGCATCAAAAATATGCTAAAATTTACGGCTCGTCCGAATTCAAATTTGTTTGGGAATTATGGCACATAAAAATTTCGTATTGTGCACCGATGGTTAAATTCTAACCTAGAAGTTCTACAGAATTAACAGTATGTAAATACTTTGAAATAAATTCTGGGAAAAATATATGTCGATGATCTCGACATTAGCTTTCCGAAACTTTAAACGGTTCTTGATTCTGATTCCTGGTTCTCCCGAAATCGCTAAAACATCGAAATACATCTATTTTCGGATATGCTGTGCTCTACGAATTTTCCAGAATTTAATACTCATAATTTCAAAAAAAAATTATATAATCAGAAATCTAACCTCATTATCGTTCTAACAAAAAAACTAGGCCTCGTTTGGAGTCCGGAGCTAGGAGATATCGTCCTTTTAATTCGTCATAACTAGTAAAAAATGAGGCTGAATTTATGACGAATTTTGACTATTTTTGGACGAAAAAGAGAGAAATTTGGGGGAAAAAAAATATGAAGGATGAGGTATTTATAATGGTGGATACTACTTAATTACATATGACTATGATTGGTTAATTTGAATAGGATTATGATGAATTTAAATAAGGATATGATATGCATGAGGTTGCTTTCCTAGTAGGTTCAGGATTTGAATTAATTTAAAATAGAGTTTGAATTTATCTCAATAATTTATAATCTTAAATATAATTAAAGATAATAGAAATAATTTATAAAACTTATTAATATCTATTAACACTAAATTAGCATCTATCTAATATTAAGACTATATATATCCAAATAAATCCTAAATAATTTTAAAAATCTAAATAAATTTCTTAAAATTCTAAATAAATTATAGAAAAATATAATTAAATATTTTAAACTAAAATAAATATTTGGTAGAAACAATATGCAAGTATGGTCTCATAGTAAATCATGAAAGACATAAAACTTTACGTTTCCTATGTTTTAATTACACAAAAAAAATTCTAGAGAAATCTCCAAAAATCTAAAATAGCCTAAAAATGATTCTAAATAAATATTTGTATAAGTAAATATATCATAAAATTTATTTTCTAATTAACTAAGAGAATACTCTAAAAAAATCAATATTTAAAATAAACTATAATAAATGTAAAAATATAAAATACACATAAAATACCTATTTTGGGTGAGGGAGTTTACAATCTACCCAACTTAAAATAATTTTGTTCTCAAAATTAAAATAAGGCATAATTTGTAAATCCTTCACATTCATACATAAGGTACATCAATCGCAATCTCTTCCAAAAATTTAAATAATAAAATCTATTCAAATCTATCGCGATCACTTCAAAATTAAGATAACCACTGTTTAAATCAAAATTCAACCTGTCGTAATCTCTTCTCGATTTTTTTTTTAATCAACATTCAAATCTAACTCAAGTCTGTATGACATCCCACATCAAAATTTATATCACCATTTCCAACTATCATAATCTTCTCTAGACTTTGAACAATAAACAATTCTAATCAAATCTTATTCCTATTCTCAAATTAAGAATTTTGTACTCTTCAAATATTTAAACTCAATTTACATCCTCAATATTTCAAATAGGTGACCCTACAATCAAAATTAAATTTTTAATTCAAATCATCAAATTGTAAAATTTAAATCTAATTCACCAGTTGTTCAAGTCTAAAATTCTATATTTATCCTAAAAATTTAAATCGATGATTCATCCTTCAATATTCAAAATTTAAATCATGTGCTCAAAGTATAAATATTGGGTCCTTAATATCAAGATTTTTAAAATTCATTAAATCCTCATTATCTTAATCATTCTTTTAAAATTCTTCACATTTAAAAGGACTTAATCTCTCAATCTAATCCTACTTGATCACAATCTAAAAGAATTCTCCTCAAGTTTAATAATGCAATTTCTACCCAACTTAGAATTTACCCATCTGTCACGCCCCAGTCCCAAAATACGTAGGACTAGGTCACGTAACCATGCCAGCTGGCCCGTATATATGGCAACTCCAATATATGAAAACCATATATACGTGCGTACGCTGTATAATGAACAATAATTCATAAGTGGTAAAACTGATCACAAGTCACAGGGTAATATCTAAATCTCATCCACAGAATCAAATATGAATAACCAATAATCATGTAACTAGATCTCAATACAGATATCTAAGAATGACAGTCAGATGAAATCAAATCTACTGCCGAAATAGAATACAAAAGGAACCAGAATACACACCATAAAGAACAACATCTGACAGTCACAAGGCTCGAAGAGAAGACCTCCTGGGAATAAACGTAACATGTCCGGATCTGTGCTCCTGCGAGTACTCAAGAACATATACACCTGGCAGGGAACCAGGTCCTCAGAGGGACATAGCAAGATACAGAAAAATAATATGCCATAATGTAAATACTGAATAAATAAATAGGATGTGCTAACCATCTAAGTGAATGCAATTTAAAGACCTTGTAGTACGCATGGGAATGTGTAGGCTAGACATATGCTGACGTAATTCACCAATCGTCATGACTGGCTAGTATATGTATCATATGCCCCCGATCACACGGGTAACTCTGCAATCGTCCATCCCTGCAGAGAGTGGAACGAAGGATAATAAAAACACACAAGGGGTATCCCATCCTCCTCGGAGCACAGTAACGGGAACAAGAAAACCAATTCCCCATCTCCGAGCAGCATGGTATCAGGCGACATGAACATATAAGGAGGGGGGTGTCCCATACGCATACTAGTATCTTTCCCGCCCAATATAGATGTACAAGTCGTGAAAACGACGTGGACACCTCCTACTATGATGCAAGTCTCAATAAAATAAACAACTGAGCTAAATACCGCTACACGTGTTGCTCACACTGATGGCCAGTCGCGCATGAGGCACGCGTCCCTACATGTACTCACTCTGTGACGTGTAATGATACGTGTCAAGGCCTGAGAAGTTATATCAATAACTTCACAACTTTAGGTGGGTCTACTAGACACTAGGTCAGATACAAGTCCTAACGTCAACGCCATCGTTGACTGCACCCGAATCTGCTCGGACGCGCACATTTATATAAAAATAAATAAACATGTAACTAGTAAGAACTGAATATAAACAGTACAACAAGGCAAGGTATACTTGCCTGACAGGAGAGCTGCGAATATAATGTCCAGATGTCAAATGCCAAGAAGTCAGAAACTATGTCCTCAGAAGGAAAGTCTCCGGATGCTGAAATAAATATCACTAACAGTCTCAGAAAATATCAAATAGCTAGAAACGCCTGTCCTTAAGTCCAATTTGGACACAGGGGCAAAAATGACAGTTTTCGGTCAAAGCGGGGTCCACATGTGGGCCGCTTTGCACCGAAGAACGTGTCAGGGTCAAAGGTCTCCAAATTTGCCAAACTCAGTGTCAACAAGTCAGGAACGCTGATACGAACTCAACGGAACTTCCAGAATTGGATTCCGATGAGCCGGTCACAAAATCGCCCGTCAAGTGGAGCCTGTGGGGCCCACGATACGGAATTTTGCCAACGTTCTCAGAATCGAACCAAACTTGGCTCACAGGACCAGCGTATTGCTACGAGTCCGATGGCACAAGTTTCGTCTCGATCCGACGTGTGTACACAAAGTTGCAGCGTGTTCCAGAACTGACGGATACGGGGCGGTGTCGGCGGATACGCGTTGATTCCGGTGTGCACGCACATCCAAATCAACTTCTCCGAACTCCTACACGTCCGTATCAACGTCGCGCACGTTTTGGTAAAGACCGCGTGCGACCAAGTCGTCCCGTTTGGCGGGGCGTACTCATTTCCGGGGTGAATCGGGTCGTTGTTTTTCCTGTTTTTGGATCGCGTGCCGCGATCGCCATAGGACGCGATGCACCGAGCGGGTTGCACGGGCACCGAGAAGGTCACATAGCCTACGTGTCACAACTGACGAAAATAAAAACGGAATTACGAGGAGTTAGAACGGGTTACCTGAACAGGGCTCCGTGGAAACTGAATTTTTCCGTGTCCGGCCACTGTGTTGTGTCCTGGTTTGAATCTGCCTGTGTTCGGGCTGTGTCCAGTCCGAGTCCAGTGGAGACTCGCCGGGGCTTCGCTGGAAGCGCTCAGGCGAAGCTCGTCGGTCAGCGGGGCGTCCGGGCAGGGCATGGCGCTGTGGCTAGGGCTCCGGGGTCGTCGACTCGTCGACGGAGGAGCTCTGGGCATCGTTCAGGAGTTGGCCGGAGTCTGCACAGCGAGTCGAAGCTGGACAGTGGCCGGAGTCTGAAGCCGCAGTGGGGGAGAAGTCAGGTGGAAGGTGGCTGGGCCCTGGGCTGAGCTCAGCGGCCGGGGGGGCGGCTCGGGCGAGGTTAGGGTTAGGGGGAGGAGTTCCATGGTGAGGAGGAGGAGAAGGAGTGGGTCGTGGTGGTGGCGTTGGTGCTGGTGGTGGAGGATGGTGGTGGCGGCGGAGTGGAGGAGGAGGAGTCTGGTGATGGAGGGTGGTGGTGGATGTGGTTGATGATGATGATGACGGTGGTGGCTGTGATAGGGGGCTGCGGGGTGGCGGTGGAGAGCTTTACGGGGAGGTGGCGGCGATGGAGGGAAGAGGAGCAGCGGGTCAGGGGGGTCGACGCCGGCGGGGCTCACCGCGAGGGAAGCTCAGGGGAAGAGGGGAGGAGAAGAGGGGGAGCTGAGGAGAGAGGGGCCAGCGGGGGGGTCTCACAGCGACCGGGGGGAAAGGGTGCCGCTCCGGCGGGGCTCGCCGCGGGGGAAGCTCACCGCGAGCGGGGAGGGAAGTCGACTCCGGCGAGGGAGCTTGAGGGTGGCGGAGGGCGGCTCGCCGCGGGGGCTCAGGGAAGAGGGAGGCTGCGGGGAGAAAGAGAGGAGAGGGGAGAGAGTCGGGCCAGCGGGGGGGGGAGACTCGCCGCGGCCGGGGGTCGGCTCCGGCGAGGGTTCGCCGCCGGCGGGGGTCTGCGGCTGTGGGGGGGGGTAGAGTCGGCTGAGTTAGGGTTAGGTTTTTAATTTCTTTTTAGGATTTTTTTTCTTTATTAATAGAAATATTTTAAGGATAAAAATGTAATTTACATTTAAGATATTTACTTAATGTAAATACATCGAATCTGGACTCCTTTTGGAATGGACGGTGCACGTTCACCGGCCAATCAGGAGGTGACACCTCGTATGGCAATTTACAAAAAAGTCCCTGTAATTTTGTAAATTGCGCAGAGGTCCTATTTTGGAAAATTGCGCAATTACGAAATTGTCTGGGAAAAACACCTGATTTCTGAAATTACTAAAATTCACAGTATTGAGGAAAATTGCTGTGCGAGGGTCCCGAGGGGGTGGGGGTGAGTCTGGGCGGGGACTGGGCCTGGTTTCTGGGTGATACGGGCCATCGTATTAATTAATTTATAAATACTGCGCACGGTGTTCTCTAATTATTTATAGGTAGTTAGGACCATAATTTTTCTACGGTATCAATATACTAAATGTAGTATACTCAGTGTAGAAAAATAACGTATTTTTGTCTGGGCAAAACGGTTGCATGTTGGGCCTCAAATCTCTATTGGAACAGGGATGGGTACAGGTCTGGGAATTAAAATAGGAATTAAATACGGGCGTTTGCAATGAGATTTGTGCGTCTCAAACGAGGCTCAAAATAAGGTATCAGGGAGTTGCACAAAGTGCAGGATAGTAGACTGACATGTCTAGGAGAGGTACGTGAACTTCATTCGGGGATAACAGTCAAGGTAAAGCTTCAAATAATTAGGTGACGGACAGGTGCACAAGAGAATAGGATATGTAAGCAAAATAATTAAAATATTGCAACAAATCCTAAAATGTGAAAAATATTCCTAAAATACTGGAATCTGGTCGAGGGGGTTTACAATCTACCCAACTTATAAAAATTTCGTCCTCGAAATTAAAACTAAGCCATGGTAGAAGGGAAAGACGGCATAAGATATAATTTAACCAAGTAATTTATATCTTGGGTTAAGAATAGGTTCGAAGACGTTTACGCATGTCGTACTCGCGCTTCCGAGTTGATTCTCCTGGCGCGTCATGCTTCCATGCTACGCAGATCAAGGGAAAAGACTGGTTCTCAATACTTTTTTTTTTTTTTTTTTTTTTCCGATGATCAAGGATTCCCACGGGTTATTCTTGATACGACAGGTCTCAGCCTAATGGTGATATCCTTAAAAAAAAAGACATGATCGTCCTTTTTGAATTCCAAGGGGCGATGATGACGATCTGCTACTGCTTCTGGCTGGCTGGCACTGCTCGTCAGTGTCCTTGTATTTACTTAACTGTCTCTTCGGTGTTGACCACCAACTCTGGTCATGCGAATCCTTGTCTGGTACAATGCTGACTGGTATACCGTGCAATCTTACGATCTGCCTCAAATAGGTAATGTCTCCGTAGCTAAAGCTTTTGCAGTCTGGCCAACTCTATAGGGTAAGAAAAGTGCTGACTGGTATGTCGGTCCATAGGAATTCTTAATCCTTACAAGTCAACCTAGTCATAGGTGCTGCTGTCCTTTCAGGAGTCAGTCAATTATTCATCCGGTAAAATCCATTTAGACTCCTGATAGCAAAATGATATTTTCTTCATCGTAATACTTGAGTTCTGAACTTGACCCAAGTTACGAGGCAAAAATAAAAATTTTGCTGCCTTAGTGATGCAGGTATCAGGAACGTAGGTAGGTAGGTAGGTAGCGAAGGTCATTCTAAGGATAGCACCATTTAAACTACAAACAAATCTAATAATAAAGTTTGGTAATACCCAAGAAACAAACAGAAATGGTACAGAAACAATACACTCTCGTATTTGTACGAGGCACGAGGTTTCGCCTTTCCGAAATAAGGGAAGACGATAAACAATAATCAAGAGTTCAAGGGGGAGGTAATAGATTAGTAGTGTGAGGATCAAGGCGTTTAAAGAATTCAACGGGAATTGTCAAAGCAGTTGTGGAATTGAGATGCTATTTTGGGAATCCCTATTAACATATTCGGATCAGCACAGTTATGTAGCTGATACGATATGCTCAGGCATATCCAACGGGCAAGTACATCTATCTACTAATCACTATATATCTCAATCCACGTATAGTTATGCGAAGGTCGAACCAAGTGCACTATGGTTGATCAGACCGTAATACACTGATTCTGAAATGTATTAGTATAGTACTCCAATAATACATCTCTCAAGAACAAGCTTGATAAAGAATGAGCTTGCGAAACTAGGCTATAATAGCGGCATAAGTCAAGGTAGTACGGTAAATATAAGTACGCTAGATTATGATGTGAGAAGTTTCAAAACAATTCAAATTCACAAACAGACAAGACTCCATAAACTCTGCAGTTATTATTCTAAATCCTTGACTAAGTCGCTAGTTGACCCAAAAGAGGTATGGCCTTCTAAGTTCTATAATCTATATAAACACTATAGGTTATCCGCCTAAAACAGAGATTCCAAGAAGGTCCGCGTAAAGTAGGGGTTCGAGGTTGTCTGCGTAAAGCAGTGATAAGATAATTTGGCGTAAGGTATAAATCTGAAACTGTCTGCGTAAAACAGAATTTCAAATTGTCCAGCGCAAGGTAGGGATCCAAAGTAGTTTGGCGTAAGTCAGGGATTCAAACTATCGACGTAAAATAGGCTTCAGAGTTATCCGCGTAAAACAGACAAGCGTAAGGTAGAGCTTCAGAGCTGTTCGCGTAAAAAGTCTCGGTGAAAGTCTGAGCGTAAAAGTCTGCGGTAAAGTTTTGCCTAAAGGTTGCGTAAAATCTGCCAGCGTAAACAGTCTAGCATACGCTGCAGCGTAAAGTTGTACAAGAAACTCATGGGTTTGTCAGTCAAGTTAATGAATCATGTCATCTGACAAAAGTACTTGCACAACGATCGAGGGGATGGTTTGATGATAATTGCACGGAGTTCAAGGTTGTCGTTTAGGGACGTATTGGATATAAGTCAATTTATGCTCGAGGTGAGACAAAACCAGATGTTCCGTCAAAAGCTGTTTCTTTTTGCACAGGGCTCGAGGCGTATCTCTGCGCAGAATTTGGTCGTGTCTGGGGAAAGCTAAGGCTGTAACAAATACGCTAACATCCTATTCTTATGTTATGCCTAAACAGGTTACTCTACGCTGGTTATCTATGAATCATCAGGTTTGCGCAGGGTAGTTACCTACGTGGCTGACATGATGCGTCATACGCAGGATAAGGAAGACTAAGGGCGGCGTAAAGGGGACAAGCTTCTACATGATTTAGCTTTTACGCCAACTAGGCAGGGGTTTGGCTCTTATGCTAACAACGGTCAAATGGGTTTTACGCCAACAAGGGTAAAGAGTCTCTGGCGTAAAACTCTGGTTATCCAAGCATAGGATGAGGGTTTCTGTCCTAGTATCCAACCTTGAATTTCTATTAGTTTCTTAAGACTAGGGTTAACACTATGGTCAAATCTCTAACTAATCCTAGTAGGGTTTATTCAAGTCTTATATAAATACGTCAAGGGATAAGAGTAAGTTAATCTATAGGTAAGTGACGCTAGGGTTTACTTAGGAAATCAGGAAGGCTAGGGTTTACTTAGGAAGTCAGGAAGGCTAGGGTTCACTAAGTAATCCGAACTTAAGGATATGTCAAAGCCCTAGTGGTATTCTTATTAGGAATGCTACCTCAATTATCATCCTATTAACCGGAGTTCCTATATTCTAGCAGGGATTATACTAAAAGAATTATCAGGGAAGCACATGAATCAAGCAGGATGCAATTATGTAAGTAGGACGAACTGGAAAGAAGATAAGTCATAGTCAATTTGGATGAGATTCTATATTCTAATCCTAGGTGCAGGCTTGCTCGGTACAGTAACGTAACCGAGACAATATGCTCTGACCTGCATGGGCCACCACTAAAAACATGTCACGCCCCAGTCCCAAAATACGTAGGACTAGGTCACGTAACCATGCCAGCTGGCCCGTATATATGGCAACTCCAATATATGAAAACCATATATACGTGCGTACGCTGTATAATGAACAATAATTCATAAGTGGTAAAACTGATCACAAGTCACAGGGTAATATCTAAATCTCATCCACAGAATCAAATATGAATAACCAATAATCATGTAACTAGATCTCAATACAGATATCTAAGAATGACAGTCAGATGAAATCAAATCTACTGCCGAAATAGAATACAAAAGGAACCAGAATACACACCATAAAGAACAACATCTGACAGTCACGAGGCTCGAAGAGAAGACCTCCTGGGAATAAACGTAACATGTCCGGATCTGTGCTCCTGCGAGTACTCAAGAACATATACACCTGGCAGGGAACCAGGTCCTCAGAGGGACATAGCAAGATACAGAAAAATAACATGCCATAATGTAAATACTGAATAAATAAATAGGATGTGCTAACCATCTAAGTGAATGCAATTTAAAGACCTTGTAGTACGCATGGGAATGTGTAGGCTAGACATATGCTGACGTAATTCACCAATCGTCATGACTGGCTAGTATATGTATCATATGCCCCCGATCACACGGGTAACTCTGCAATCGTCCATCCCTGCAGAGAGTGGAACGAAGGATAATAAAAACACACAAGGGGTATCCCATCCTCCTCGGAGCACAGTAACGGGAACAAGAAAACCAATTCCCCATCTCCGAGCAGCATGGTATCAGGCGACATGAACATATAAGGAGGGGGGTGTCCCATACGCATACTAGTATCTTTCCCGCCCAATATAGATGTACAAGTCGTGAAAACGACGTGGACACCTCCTACTATGATGCAAGTCTCAATAAAATAAACAACTGAGCTAAATACCGCTACACGTGTTGCTCACACTGATGGCCAGTCGCGCATGAGGCACGCGTCCCTACATGTACTCACTCTGTGACGTGTAATGATACGTGTCAAGGCCTGAGAAGTTATATCAATAACTTCACAATTTTAGGTGGGTCTACTAGACACTAGGTCAGATACAAGTCCTAACGTCAACGCCATCGTTGACTGCACCCGAATCTGCTCGGACGCGCACATTTATATAAAAATAAATAAACATGTAACTAGTAAGAACTGAATATAAACAGTACAACAAGGCAAGGTATACTTGCCTGACAGGAGAGCTGCGAATATAATGTCCAGATGTCAAATGCCAAGAAGTCAGAAACTATGTCCTCAGAAGGAAAGTCTCCGGATGCTGAAATAAATATCACTAACAGTCTCAGAAAATATCAAATAGCTAGAAACGCCTGTCCTTAAGTCCAATTTGGACACAGGGGCAAAAATGACAGTTTTCGGTCAAAGCGGGGTCCACATGTGGGCCGCTTTGCACCGAAGAACGTGTCAGGGTCAAAGGTCTCCAAATTTGCCAAACTCAGTGTCAACAAGTCAGGAACGCTGATACGAACTCAACGGAACTTCCAGAATTGGATTCCGATGAGCCGGTCACAAAATCGCCCGTCAAGTGGAGCCTGTGGGGCCCACGATACGGAATTTTGCCAACGTTCTCAGAATCGAACCAAACTTGGCTCACAGGACCAGCGTATTGCTACGAGTCCGATGGCACAAGTTTCGTCTCGATCCGACGTGTGTACACAAAGTTGCAGCGTGTTCCAGAACTGACGGATACGGGGCGGTGTCGGCGGATACGCGTTGATTCCGGTGTGCACGCACATCCAAATCAACTTCTCCGAACTCCTACACGTCCGTATCAACGTCGCGCACGTTTTGGTAAAGACCGCGTGCGACGAAGTCGTCCCGTTTGGCGGGGCGTACTCATTTCCGGGGTGAATCGGGTCGTTGTTTTTCCTGTTTTTGGATCGCGTGCCGCGATCGCCATAGGACGCGATGCACCGAGCGGGTTGCACGGGCACCGAGAAGGTCACATAGCCTACGTGTCACAACTGACGGAAATAAAAACGGAATTACGAGGAGTTAGAACGGGTTACCTGAACAGGGCTCCGTGGAAACTGAATTTTTCCGTGTCCGGCCACTGTGTTGTGTCCTGGTTTGAATCTGCCTGTGTTCGGGCTGTGTCCAGTCCGAGTCCAGTGGAGACTCGCCGGGGCTTCGCTGGAAGCGCTCAGGCGAAGCTCGTCGGTCAGCGGGGCGTCCGGGCAGGGCATGGCGCTGTGGCTAGGGCTCCGGGGTCGTCGACTCGTCGACGGAGGAGCTCTGGGCATCGTTCAGGAGTTGGCCGGAGTCTGCACAGCGAGTCGAAGCTGGACAGTGGCCGGAGTCTGAAGCCGCAGTGGGGGAGAAGTCAGGTGGAAGGTGGCTGGGCCCTGGGCTGAGCTCAGCGGCCGGGGGGGCGGCTCGGGCGAGGTTAGGGTTAGGGGGAGGAGTTCCATGGTGAGGAGGAGGAGAAGGAGTGGGTCGTGGTGGTGGCGTTGGTGCTGGTGGTGGAGGATGGTGGTGGCGGCGGAGTGGAGGAGGAGGAGTCTGGTGATGGAGGGTGGTGGTGGATGTGGTTGATGATGATGATGACGGTGGTGGCTGTGATAGGGGGCTGCGGGGTGGCGGTGGAGAGCTTTACGGGGAGGTGGCGGCGATGGAGGGAAGAGGAGCAGCGGGTCAGGGGGGTCGACGCCGGCAGGGCTCACCGCGAGGGAAGCTCAGGGGAAGAGGGGAGGAGAAGAGGGGGAGCTGAGGAGAGAGGGGCCAGCGGGGGGGTCTCACAGCGACCGGGGGGAAAGGGTGCCGCTCCGGCGGGGCTCGCCGCGGGGGAAGCTCACCGCGAGCGGGGAGGGAAGTCGACTCCGGCGAGGGAGCTTGAGGGTGGCGGAGGGCGGCTCGCCGCGGGGGCTCAGGGAAGAGGGAGGCTGCGGGGAGAAAGAGAGGAGAGGGGAGAGAGTCGGGCCAGCGGGGGGGGGGAGACTCGCCGCGGCCGGGGGTCGGCTCCGGCGAGGGTTCGCCGCCGGCGGGGGTCTGCGGCTGTGGGGGGGGGGTAGAGTCGGCTGAGTTAGGGTTAGGTTTTTAATTTCTTTTTAGGATTTTTTTTCTTTATTAATAGAAATATTTTAAGGATAAAAATGTAATTTACATTTAAGATATTTACTTAATGTAAATACATCGAATCTGGACTCCTTTTGGAATGGACGGTGCACGTTCACCGGCCAATCAGGAGGTGACACCTCGTATGGCAATTTACAGAAAAGTCCCTGTAATTTTGTAAATTGCGCAGAGGTCCTATTTTGGAAAATTGCGCAATTACGAAATTGTCTGGGAAAAACACCTGATTTCTGAAATTACTAAAATTCACAGTATTGAGGAAAATTGCTGTGCGAGGGTCCCGAGGGGGTGGGGGTGAGTCTGGGCGGGGACTGGGCCTGGTTTCTGGGTGATACGGGCCATCGTATTAATTAATTTATAAATACTGCGCACGGTGTTCTCTAATTATTTATAGGTAGTTAGGACCATAATTTTTCTACGGTATCAATATACTAAATGTAGTATACTCAGTGTAGAAAAATAACGTATTTTTGTCTGGGCAAAACGGTTGCATGTTGGGCCTCAAATCTCTATTGGAACAGGGATGGGTACAGGTCTGGGAATTAAAATAGGAATTAAATACGGGCGTTTGCAATGAGATTTGTGCGTCTCAAACGAGGCTCAAAATAAGGTATCAGGGAGTTGCACAAAGTGCAGGATAGTAGACTGACATGTCTAGGAGAGGTACGTGAACTTCATTCGGGGATAACAGTCAAGGTAAAGCTTCAAATAATTAGGTGACGGACAGGTGCACAAGAGAATAGGATATGTAAGCAAAATAATTAAAATATTGCAACAAATCCTAAAATGTGAAAAATATTCCTAAAATACTGGAATCTGGTCGAGGGGGTTTACACCATCTATCACATAAGGCTCTTACTCTTAAGAAAAATATTCCTCAATTTATTTTCTCATGTCATTCAATCCTCAAAACTTTAACACCAACTATATCATATGTGATATGCCCTTAATCAATTATGAAAGATAGTCACCAAATAATGTGATTGGCCTATGGGGGTATATCTTGTACTATCTGTGTATCACTTATATCCAAGCACGAGATTTCGTCTTTTCGAAACAAGGGAAGACGGAAAGCAACGAAAAAGAGTTCAAAGAGGGATAATAGAATGGAAGTATGAGAATCAAAGCGTTTAAAGAATTCAAATGGGAATTGTCAAGACAGTTGTGGATTAAAATCTTAATTTGGTAATTTTCTATTCGCATACTCACATCGGTACAGTTATGTACTTGATATGATATGCTTTGTCATATCTAGAGGGTAAGTATATTTGTCTACTGGTCCACTATACATCTCAATCCACGTAAAATACTATTGCGAAGGGCGAATCAAGCGCATTATGGCTAGCTAGACCATAATACACTGATTCTGATTAGACAATTTGTATTAGTGTGGTTGATCAGGCCCCAATAACACATATGTCATGAACAAGCTCGATATAAGATTAAGCTTGCAAAAACTATGCTATAATAGCAGCATAATTCAAGGTAGCACAGAAAATATAACGCTGGATTATGATGTGAGAAGTTACAAAATAATTCAAGTTCGCAAAAGCAAAAATAACATAAGCAATAATAATAAAAGACTCTACAATCTCTACAGTTATCATACAACCTCCTTATCTAAGTCGCTAGTCGACCAAATAGGGCAAGGACCTCTAAATTCTATGGTCTGAATAAATACTGTCGTCTTTTGCTAGCATGCGATAAATATCATTCGGTTACACTTCAATTAATAGGTCAAAAGACTATGTGATACTAGGTGTCAAACATTATGGTAAAACTTCTAACTAACTCTAGTAGTGTCTATACTACTCTCAAGTCTTCTTAATACATCAAGGGGTAATGGTATAACAATCTAAAGATAAGGAATTCTAGGTTCACTAGATATTCTAAACTTAGTGGTGTGTCTATATTCTCGTTGTATTCTTAATAGGTGTGCTACTCTAATTATTATCCTAATAACAGGGGTTCCTATATTCTAGCAGAAGACTATACTCAAGGAACTATTAGGTAAGCACATAAATCAAGTAGGATACAATTATTCAAAATAGAACAGATATGAGGAGATGAATCACAGTCAATTGTGGATGTGATCCTATACTCTAGTCCTAGGTGCAGGCTTGTTCGGTACAGTAACGTAACCGAGACAATATGCTCTCGACCTGCATAGGCCACCACAAAAATATGTCACGCCCCAGTCCCAAAAATACGTAGGACTAGGACACGTAAGCATGCCAGCCGCATGGATATGGCAACTCTAATATATGGAAACCAAATCCATACGTACGTTGTAATATGAATATAAAATCCACAAGTGGTATAAAATATAATACAAGTCACAGGGTAAAATCTAAATCTCATCCACCAAAATCATATAGAAATAAATAACCAGTATCTATGAAACTAGATCTCAATAAGAAGTATCTAAGGATGATAGTTGGATGAAAACAAATCCACTACCAACTCGAATATAAGAGCAAATACAATATGAGTACAACACCACAACACAATATAAGAATACCAGCTATCCATCACAGCTCGAAGAGAAGACATCCTCGGATCACATGTAACCATCCAAATCTGCGCTCCTGCAAATACTCAAGAAAAGTTACACCTGGCAGCGGACCAGGTCCTCAGAGGGACGTAACAAGATACAGAAAATACGAGCCAATTTGAATACAGTAAACATGCATATGATTTGAAAATAAATAAGTACGCTGTACAAGACAATCTATATGAATGCAAATGAGGACAACTTTTCGACGTATGGGCAAGGGTAGTCTACTCGATCTAAGCCTCACAACTCACACACCCGTCTAGAACATCAGAAATCGATATACCTCTGGGGTAGCGACCAGCGAGACTCTACAGAAATCGACATACCTCTGGGGTAGCGACCAGCGGGACACACGCCCGTAGTGCGAACTATATACTACGGTTTACCAGAGTGGTTAAAAGTCCATACGCCTAATGATTGTCCTCCCATGATACTAGGTGCCATGTGTGTGTCAACATATCTAATACATAGTAATGACTGAAGAAAAACTACACATGCAAGAACTATACAGAAATGAAATAAAAAAAAATATAAATAGCATGCAAAGTACTGTAAACAATTTGGCAAGGTATCTTGCCTGGATTCCTGCTGCTGGTATGAATCAGAGTCCAAGTCACAGTCCAAATAGCCTATGTATTACAAATTTATCACGTCAAAAGATAATTTATTTTAATTTATTTAATTCTGGAATAATTACTCTAAAATCCTATTTTAATATTATTATTCTGATTTTTATGTTTGTTCCTAAATTTTGTCCAAAGAAACTAAATTTTATCAACTCGAGACTCATGGCACGCAAATTGAGGCGATCTGTTGACCGAAAAGTCAACCGACACAAACTCAACTTTTATACATGATTTCCTGTAGATTTCAGGATCAAAAACATACTGGAATTTACGGCTCATCCGAATTCAAATTCGTTTGGGAATTATGGCACATACAATTTTTGTATTGTGCACCGATGGTTAAATTCTAACCTAGAAGTTCTACAGAATTAACAGTATGTAAATACTTTGAAATAAATTCTAGGAAAAATATATGTCGATCATCTCGACATTAGCTTTTCGAAACTTTAAACGGTTCGTGATTCTGATTCCTGCTCTCCCGAAATCGCGAAAACATCAAAATACGTCTATTTTCGGACATGCTGTGCTCTACTAATTTTCCAGAATTTAATACTCATAATTTCGAAAAACAATTTATATAATTAGAAATCTAACCCCATTATCATTCTAACAAAAAAAACTAGGCCTTGTTTAGAGTCCGGAGCTAGGAGATATCGTCCTTTTAATTCGTCATAACTAGTAGAAAATGAGGCTGAATTTATGACGAATTTTGACTATTTTTGGACGAAAAAGAGAGAAATTTGGGGAAGAAAAAATATGAAGGATGAGGTATTTATAATGGTGGACACTACTTGATTAAATACGACTAGGATTGGTTAATTTTCCTAGTAGGTTCAGGGTTTGAATTAATTTAAAATAGAGTTTGAATTTATCTCAATAATTTATAATCTTAAATATAATTAAAGATAATACAAATAATTTATAAAATCTTATTAATATCTATTGACACTAAATTAGCATCTATCTAATATTAAGACTATATATATTCAAATAAATCCTAAATAATTTTAAAAATCTAAATAAATTTCTTAAAATTCTAAATAAATTATAGAAAAATATAATTAAATATTTTAAACTAAAATAAATATTTGTTAGGAACAATATGCAAGTATGGTCTCATAGTAAATCATGAAAGTCCTAAAACTTTACGTTTCCTATGTTTTAATTACCCAAAAAAAATTCTAGAGAAATCTCCAAAAATCTAAAATAGCCTAAAAATGATTCTAAATAAATATTTGTATAAGTAAATATATCATAAAATTTATTTTCTAATTAACTAAGAGAATACTCTAAAAAAATTAATATTTAAAATAAACTATAATAAATGTAATAATATAAAATACACACAAAATACCTATTTTGGGTGAGGGAGTTTACAATCTACCCAACTTAAAATAATTTTGTCCTCGAAATTAAAATAAGGCATAATTTGTTAAATCCTTCACATTCATACATAAGGTACGTCAATCGCAATCTCTTCCAAAAATTTAAATAACAAAATCTATTCAAATCTATCGCGATCACTTCAAAATTAAGATAACCACTGTTTAAATCAAAATTCAACCTGTCGTAATCTCTTCTCGATTTTTTTTTTAATCAACATTCAAATCTAACTCAAGTCTATATGACATCCCACATCAAAATTTATATCACCATTTCCAACTATCATAATCTCCTCTAGACTTTGATCAATAAACAATTCTAATCAAATCTTATTTCTATTCTCAAATTAAGAATTTTGTACTCTTCAAATATTTAAACTCAATTTAAATCCTCAATATTTCAAATAGGTGACCCCACAATCAAAATTAAACTTTTAATTTAAATCATCAAATTATAAAATTTAAATCTAATTCACCAGTTGTTCAAGTCTAAAATTCTATATTTATCCTAAAAATTTAAATCGATGATTCATCCTTCAATATTCAAAATTTAAATCATGTGCTCAAAGTATAAATATTTGGTCCTCAATATCAAGATTTTTAAAATTCATTAAATCCTCATTATCTTAATCATTCTTTTAAAATTCTCCACATTTAAAAGGACTTAATCTCTCAATCTAATCCTACTTGATCACAATCTAAAAGAATTTTCCTCAAGTTTAATAATGCAATTTTTACCCAACTTAGAATTTACCCATCTATCACATAAGGTTCCTACACTTAAGAAAAATATTCCTCAATTTATTTTCTCATGTCATTCAATCCTCAAAACTTTAACACCAACTATATCATATGTGATATGCCCTTAATCAATTATGAAAGATAGTCACCAAATAATGTGATTGGCCTATGGGGGTATATCTTGTACTATCCGTGTATCACTTATATCCAAGCACGAGATTTCGTCTTTCCGAAACAAGGGAAGATGGAAAGCAACGAAAAAGAGTTCAAGGAGGGGTAATAGAATGGAAGTATGGGAATCAAAGCGTTTAAAGAATTCAAATGGAAATTGTCAAGACAGTTGTGGATTGAAATCTTAATTTGGTAATTTCCTATTCGCATACTCATATCGGTGCAGTTATGTACTTGATATGATATGCTTTGTCGTATCTAGAGGGTAAGTATATTTGTCTACTGGTCCACTATACATCTCAATCCACGTAAAATACTATTGCGAAGGACGAATCAAGCTCATTATGGCTAGCTTGACCATAATACACTGATTCTGATTAGACAATTTGTATTAGTGTGGTTGATCAGGCCCCAATAACACATATGTCATGAACAAGCTCGATATAAGATTAAGCTTGCAAAAACTAGGCTATAATAGCAGCATAATTCAAGGTAGCATAGAAAATTTAATGCTGGATTATGATGTGAGAAGTTACAAAATAATTCAAGTTCACAAAAGCAAAAATAACATAAGCAATAATAATAAAAGACTCTACAATCTCTACAGTTATCATACAACCTCCTTATCTAAGTCCCTAGTCGACCAAATAGGGCAAGGACCTCTAAATTCTATGGTCTGAATAAACACTTTCGTCTTTTGCTAGCATGCGATAAATATCATTCGGTTATACTTCAATTAATAGGTCAAAAGACTATGTGATACTAGGTGTCAAACATTATGGTAAAACTTCTAACTACTCTAGTAGTGTCTATACTACTCTCAAGTCTTCTTAATACATCAAGGGGTAATGGTATAACAATCTAAAGATAAGGAATTCTAGGTTCACTAGATATTCTAAACTTAGTGGTGTGTCTATATTCTCGTTGTATTCTTAATAGGTGTGCTACTCTAATTATCATCCTAATAACAGGGGTTCCTATATTCTAGCAGAAGACTATACTCAAGGAACTATTAGGGAAGCACATAAATCAAGTAGGATACAATTATTCAAAATAGAACAGATAGGAGGAGATGAATCACAGTCAATTGTGGATGAGATCCTACACTCTAGTCCTAGGTGTAGGCTTGTTCGGTACAGTAACGTAACCGAGACAATATGCTCTTGACCTGCATAGGCCACCACAAAAACATGTCACGCCCCAGTCCCAAAAATACGTAGGACTAGGACACGTAAGCATGCCAACCGCATGGATATGGCAACTCCAATATATGGAAACCAAATCCATACGTACGCTGTAATATGAATATAAAATTCACAAGTGGTATAAAATGTAATACAAGTCACAGGGTAAAATCTAAATCTCATCCACCAAAATCATACAGAAATAAATAACCAGTATCTATGAAACTAGATCTCAATAAGAAGTATCTAAGGATGATAGTTGGATGGAAACAAATCCACTACCAACTCGAATATAAGAGCAAATACAATATGAGTACAACACCACAACACAATATAAGAATACCAGCTATCCATCACAGCTCGAAGAGAAGACATCCTCGGATCACATGTAACCATCCAAATCTGCACTCCTGCAAATACTCAAGAAAAGTTACACCTGGCAGTGGACCAGGTCCTCAGAGGGATGTAACAAGATACAGAAAATACGAGCCAATTTGAATATAGTAAACATGCATATGGTTTGAAAATAAATAAGTACGCGGTACAAGACAATCTATATGAATGCAAATGAGGACAACTTTTCGACGTATGGGCAAGGGTAGTCTACTCGATCTAAGCCTCACAACTCACACACCCGTCTAGAACATCAGAAATCGATATACTTCTGGGGTAGCGACCAGCGCGACTCTACAAAAATCGACATACCTCTGGGATAGCGACCAGCGCGACACACGTCCGTAGTGCGAACTATATACTACAGTTTACCAGAGTGGTTAAAAGCCCATACGCCTAATGATTGTCCTCCCATGATACTAGGTGCCATGTGTGTGTCAATATATATAATACATAGTAATGATTGGAGAAAAACTACACATGCAAGAACTATACAGAAATGAAATAAATAAAAAGAAATATAAATAGCATGCAAAGTACTATAAATAATTTGGCAAGATATCTTGCCTGGGGTCCTGCTGCTGGTATGAATCAGAGTCCAAGTCACAGTCCAAATAGCCTATGTATTACAAATTTATCACGTCAAAAGATAATTTATTTTAATTTATTTAATTCTGGAATAATTACTCTAAAATCCTATTTTAATCTTATTATTCTGATTTTTATGTTAATTCCTAAATTTTGTCCAAAGAAACTGAATTTTATTAACTCGAGACTCATGGCATGCAAATCGAGGCGATCTGTTGACCAAAATGTCAACCGACACAAACTCAACTTTCATGCATGATTTCCTGTAGATTTTAGCATCAAAAACATGCTAGAATTTACGGCTCGTCCGAATTCAAATTTGTTTGGGAATTATGGCACATACAAATTTTGTATTGTACACCGATGGTTAAATTCTAACAAAGAAGTTCTACAGAATTAACAGTATATAAATAATTCGAAATAAATTCTGGGAAAAATATATGTCGATGATCTCGACATTAGATTTCTAAAACTTTAAGCGGTTCGTGATTTTGATTCCTGGTTCTCCCGAAATTGCAAAAATATCGAAATACGTCTATTTTCGGACATGCTGTACTCTACGAATTTTCCAGAATTTAATACTCATAATTTCGAAAAAAAATTTATATAATCAGAAACCTAACCTCATTATCGCTCTAACAAAAAAAACTAGGCCTCGTTTGGAGTCCGGAGCTAGGAGATATCGTCCTTTTAATTCGTCATAATTAGTAGAAAATGAGGCTAAATTTATGACGAATTTTGACTATTTTTTGACGAAAAAGAGAGAAATTTGGGAAAAAAAAAATGAAGGATGAGGTATTTATAATGGTGGACACTACTTAATTAAATACGACTAGGATTGGTTAATTTGAATAGGATTATGATGAATTTAAATAAGGATATGATATGCATGAGGTTGCTTTCCTAGTAGGTTCAGGATTTGAATTAATTTAAAATAGAGTTTGAATTTATCTCAATAATTTATAATCTTAAATATAATTAAAGATAATACAAATAATTTATAAAATCTTATTAATATCTATTAACACTAAATAGCATCTATCTAATATTAAGACTATATATATCCAAATAAATCCTAAATAATTTTAAAAATCTAAATAAATTTCTTAAAATTCTAAATAAATTATAGAAAAATATAATTAAATATTTTAAACTAAAATAAATATTTGGTAGGAACAATATGCAAGTATGGTCTCATAGTAAATCATGAAACTCCTAAAACTTTACGTTTCCTATGTTTTAATTACCCAAAAAAATTCTAGAGAAATCTCCAAAAATCTAAAATAGCCTAAAAATAATTCTAAATAAATATTTGTATAAATAAATATATCATAAAATTTATTTTCTAATTAACTAAGAGAATACTCTAAAAAAATCAATATTTAAAATAAACTATAATAAATATAATAATATAAAATACACACAAAATACCTATTTTGGGTGAGGGAGTTTACACTGTTCGAAGGTCAACTATCATACAGATATTGAAAAAGTTTAAGTGAGGATCATACTGGCAAAGACGGGGTCGAGTTTGGTTCAACGAGGTGACGGGAAATAGAGCCTAAACAGGGCTTCGCTGTAGTTAAATTTTGTTGCGCGTGGGGTGCGCGGTTGTGCTCGCAGACGTCGTGGTCGGCCGTGCAGCGCTGAACGGTGGTGGCGTGGGGCTCCGGTCGGAGGGGAGAGGGAGGATAAGAGATTTGGGGTTAGGGTTTTGGGAAGAGATGTATATATATATATATATATATATATATATATATATATATATATATATATATATATATAAAGGAAACGCGAGAGGGAGCGGGGGAAGCAACCGCGGGCCGATGGGGTCTTTACAGCGCTACTACTGCTGCTGCATGATTTCTGAAGCGGGCCGCTGGGGTTTTGGTATAGCGGGTTTAGTTGGGTGGAGATGGGTTTTGGGTAGTTAAGGTTAATGGATTTAGATCCATTATAAATTATTATTTTTCTTTCCTTTTTCATTTCTTTTTCTTTCTATTTCTTTTAACAATATATATATATATATATATATATATATATATATATATATATACATACATACATATATGCACATAGAAAAATCTAAAATTTGTATTAAAGCATACCATTAAGCTAGCAACTGTCCAAAGGGTCTCCTACATGAAATAAATAAGAAAAAAATTCCTAATGGCTCCTTAAATCCCCTAAATGCACCAAAACATAAAATAAAAATAAAATAAAATCTATTTATCCTAATTAGCACATAATTAATATAAATAAATTAATAATTAATAAAAAATAGCTTAATACGGTTTTTAGGATTAGGGATTTTATATTCTACCCAACTTATAAAAATTTCGTCCTCGAAATTAAAACTAAGCCGTGGTAGAAAGTCAATGATGGTATAAGTTAGAGATTTGTATCTTTTTCTGTCCATTCCTCCATCCTAACCTCCATGATTTTCCAATTATCATGGGGACGTTTGGAGGGCTATAATTTGTATTGTTTTAAAATACAAGGCTAGGTTTAAATGAGGGGCGATGTTGCGCGACCAAAATGTAGCGCAAGGGAACTTAATTATAAGTTGCACAAAGGTCAGAATGGAAGATTGGCACGTCTAGGATAAGGATGTAGAATTTGTAGAAGACAGTGGCTAGTGTAGGGCTCCAGTTATCGAAGCAATGGTAGGGTGCGCTAAGCGATATAATTATTGTATAATTAAATAAAATACTATGTTCTATCTCTAACTGGACTCAATCTAGCCTTAGTCTTACTATCTTAGCCATGTAGGTCTAATTTTTGGTGAGAATTTTACAATCTGCCCAACTTAAAATTTACCCATCTGTCACCTAAGGCTATACATCTAGGAAAACTATTTCTCAAATTATTTAATCATGTTATTCAATCCTCAAGGTTTTAACACCAAACATATCACCTATGATATGCCCTTAATCAATTATAAAAAAGAGTCACTAAGTCATGTGATTAGCCTTATGGGGTATATCTAGTACTATTAGTGTGTCAACTTATACCAAGCACGAGGTTTCGTCTTTCCGAAATAAGGGAAGACGGAGAGCAATAATAAAGAATTCAAGGTGAAGGTGATAGAATACAAGTACGAGGTTCAAAGAGATTAAAGAATTCGAAAAGAGAGTTGTCAGGACAGTTGTGGATTGAAATCCTATTTTTGGTAATTTCCTATTTACATGCTCATATCAGTACAGTTATGTAACCGATACGATGTGTCAGACATGTCTAGGGGTAATTATATTCGTCTACTACCATATATCTCAATCCAAGTAAAGTAGTCATGCGAAGAGCGAACCAAGCGCACTAAGGTTAGCTAGACCTTAATACACTGATTCTGATTAGGTAATTGTATCATTGTGTGCACCCAATAATACATATGTCATGAGCAAGTTTGATAAAAGAATAAGCTTGCAAAAACTAGGCTATGATAGCAGCATAAATCAAGGTAGTACAGAAAATATAAGTACGCTAGATTATGATGAGAGAAGTTACAAAATAATCCAAGTTCTCAAAGAAGATAAGACTCTTACAATCTCTACAGTTGTCATACTAACTCCTTGTCTAAGTCGATAGTTGACCAAATAGGGGTATGGGCTTCTAAGTTCTACAGTCTGATGAAAAATTATCATCTTATGCTAGCATACGGGTAATGTCATTCAGTTACACTTCAATAATAGGTCAAAAGACTATCTGATACTAGGCTGTGATACATACTATCCAACTTATAATAATAAACTAATACTGTAATTGCCTTAAGGATACCGTAGAAACTCCTGTTAAGGTCTACGAGAAGAGCTCTTGGTACTTATTAGGGTATCCTCTTTCATTTCATAGGTCATGGTCGTCTTAAGTCTTAGTCATAGCGCTTATAGAGCAAGTATCGATAGTAAGAGTGGAAAGTTACTAGCCTTCAAGGGGAAAGGGGATATAACTCGTATCGAGGTGGGGGTACATGTTACACGATTTAAAAACTAAGGAATAATCATTAGGTCGCAATCTACAAGAATAACTTAAAACTATCAAGTTCTAACTACTAAGCACATGAATTCAAAATTTAAGTTTACAACTATAATCCTAGCAAGCTATATATCCTAACATAGAATAAAATCACTTGGTCTATAATCAGAGAGGTTTAGGTGGCAGGAATTGAAAGATGAAGGAAAGAAATTTAGTCGTCTCACTAATAGCGAGCTCTAAGGGTTCAGAGGAACAAGTCATAAAACTAAATAGAAAGACTCTAGATAGTGGTATAGTTTTCTAAGGGAAGATGCTATGATAATCTCTGTGTTTGAGGTATGATCAAGAAAATATTCTATGCATTGCTCTTGGCTTTCTATGGTATTGTCTGCTACTATTAAGACAAAAGCTAAATTTATAGTTCTCTAGTACTATTTCACCACGAAAAGCTATATTAGTCCTAATACTGAAACTTGGATTTCTATTGGTTCCTCAATACTAGGGTCAAATATTATGGTAAAAACTCTAACTAACTCTAGTAGTGTCTATACTACTCTCAAGTCTTCATAATACATAAAGGGGTAATGGTAAACCAATCTATAGATAAGGAATTCTAGGGTTCACTAGATATTCTAACTTAGTGGTGTGTCAACACTCTAGTGGTACTCTTAATAGGAATGTTACCTTACTTATCATCTAACAACAGGGACTTATATATTCTAGGAGGGGGCTATACTCAAGGAATTATCAGGGAAGTACAGGAATCAAGTAGGATACAATTATTCAAATAGAATGGATTGGAAGGAGAGCGAATCATAGTCAATTGTGGATGAGATCCTATAGTCTATTCCTAGGTGCATGTTTGTTCGGTACAGTACCGTAACCGAGACAATATGCTCTTGACCTGCATGGGCCACCACAAAAACATGTCATGCCCCAGTCCCAAAATACATAGGACTAGGACACGTAAGCATGCCAGCTGCATGGATATGACAACTCCAATATATGGAAACCAAAACCCATACGTACGCTATAATATGAATATCAAATCCACAAGTGGTATAAAATATATCATAAGTCACAGGGTACAATCTAAATCTCATCGACCAAAAATCAATATAAATAAATAACTAACATCTATATAACTAGATCTTAATAAGAAGAATCTAAAGAAGATAGTTGGATGAAAACAAATTTACTACCAACTCGAATGGAAAAGTACAACATAATAAACACAATATAAGAATATCAGCTAACGACCACAGGGCTCGAAGAGAAGACATCCTCAAAACATAAGTAACCATCCAAATCTGTGCTCCTGCGAATACTCAAGAACAGATACACCTGGAAGGGCCAGGTCCTCAGAGGGACGTAACAAGATACATAGAAGCAAGCCAATTTGAATACAGTAAACATGCATAATATTTGAAAATAAATAAGTATGCTGTACAAAACAATTTATATGAATGCAAATGAGGATAACTTTTCGACGTATGGACAAGGGTAGGCTACTCGATCTAAGCCTCACAACTCACACACCCGTCTAGAACATCATCAGCCGACATACCTCGGGGGTAGCGACCCTCGTGACTCCATCAATCGACATACCACGGGGGTAGCGACCATCGATCACGACTACTATAGTGCGTGCTAGTTACCACGGTTTACCAGAGTAGTTAAAGCCCATACGCTTACTGATTGTCCTCTCATGATACTAAGTGCCATGTATGTGTCAACATATCTAATATATAGTAATGACCGAAAGAAACTACACATGCAAAGAATATACAGAAATAAAATAAATATACATAAATAAAATAAGCATGCAAAATACTATAAGCAATTTGACAAGGTATCTTGCCTGGTAGAAAGCTGCAAAGTGTAACGTCCAGAAGTCCAACACACAGGATCAGAAGCTATGGCCTCAGAACAAATGTCTCCGGATACTGAAATAAATATCATCAACGTTCCCAGAATAAGCAAAATATCTAGAAAGCACTTCCCTTTCGTCCAATTTGGACACAGAAGAAAAACGGTAATTTTGGGTCAAGGCGGGGTCCACTTGTGGCCCACTTTGCACCGAAAAGTGTGTCAGGAGTAAATGTCTCTAAAGGGGAAAATATTATAGGTCAAACCAATTCTAAATGTCAATACGAACTCAACGGTATGTCCAATTTTGGATTCCGGTGAGTCGAACACAAATTCGCCCAAAAAGTCAACCGTAGGGCCCACCAATTGGCGACTTGGTCAACTGTCTCAGAATTGCGTAAAAATTGGGTCACAGGACCAGCGCGTTACCACGAGTCTAGTGACGCAAGTTTTGATATAATCTGACGAGCGTGCACAAAATGCGCACAGCTTTCGCAAAAGTTACGACCTGGAGATTGTCTGCGGACACGGGCTAATTTCGACGCGCACACGCGTCCGAATCAGTTTTTGCGAACTCTCACGTGTCCTGGTACACTGCGCGCACTATTTGGTATACTTGGTACATGGCGGGACGGTCCCGTTTGGTGGGACGTGCTCCGTTTCATAACTTTTGAAAATATAAAAAAGTATATTTTCGGGGTTTTCTAACGAATTTAATTCTATATACAGCAGTTAATAATTAATTGTTAATTAACAAAAATTAAAGTAGGTCAAGTAGTCTCCGCATACCAAAAAGAAAAATTGAATTTGGATCTCTATAGTGGGAGATACGAATCCGGGAATATAGGTGGTCACCGCAGTTTTCTGCGATACCCAAAAGTTGTCTTTTTTCGTCAACTTGGACTCTATTTTCGCCTAGGGTTATGCGTTGTTCGAGGTCAACTATCATACAGATATTGAATAGTGTTAAGTGAAGATCATACCGGCAAAGACGGGGTCGAGTTTGGTTCAGCGAGGTGACAGAAAATAGACCCTGAACAGGACTTCGCTGTAGTTAAATTTTGCTGCGCGCAGGGTGCGCGGTTGTGCTTGCGGACGTCGTGGTCGGCCGTGCGACGCTGAACGATGGTGGCGTAGGGCTCCGGTCAGCGGAGAGAGGGAGGATGAGAGATTGGGGGTTAGGGTTTTGTGAAGAGATGTATATATATATAAAGGGAACGCGAGAGGGAGCGGGGGAAGCAACCGCGGGCCGCTGGGGTCTTTACAGCGCTACTACTGCTGCTGCATGGTTTCTGAAGTGGGCTGCTGGGGTTTTGGTATAGCGGGTTTAGTTGGGTTGAGATGGGTTTTGGGTAGTTAAGGTTAATGGATTTAGATCCATTATAAATTATTTTTGTTTTTTTTTATTTCCTTTTTTATTTCTTTTTCTTTCTATTTCTTTTAACAATATGTATATATATATATATATATATATATATTTATATATATATATATATATATATATGCACATAGAAAAATCTAGAATTTGTATTAATGCATACCATTAAGCTAGCAACTGTCCAAAGGGTCTCCTACATAAAATAAATTAGGAAAAATTTCTAATGGCTCCATAAATCCCCTAAATGCACCAACACCTAAAATAAAAATTAAATAAAATCTATTTCTTCTAATTAGCATATAATTAATAAAATTTAATTAATAATTAATAAAAAATAGCTTAATACGGTTATTAGGATTAGGGGTTTTACATGATGGGTCCATTAAATTGGGTTTGCCCATTAGAGTGTACTGCTGGCCATTGTCACGTGTCTAGTCTCTCGGTATTTTGGGACTAGGATGTGACATAGTTTTTGTGGTGGCCCATGTAGGTCTACGACTAAATTGTTCAGTTCAACTAAGGGACCGAGCAAACCTGCAATAAGGATAGGATAAGTTATAGGATCTCATCCATTTGAATTGAATTATTTTTTATCTCTATATCGGATTCGAATTAATTGCTTGATTTGTATCCTGTCTTGATTCCTCCGTGCGTTCTCATAGTTTATTTTTATGCAGAGTAATGGATCCAAGAACCGGTGACGAGAATCTCTTAGGTACACCACAAGATGTTGTGGTCACCTATGATGATGGAGTGACACCAGAAGATAGAGGACAATCAGCTCAAAGCAATCAGGCAGGCCAGCATACCTCAAGGTTTTGGCGTGATGACATTCCACCATTGTCGCAGTTCACTCCACCAATGCCTGTTTTTCTACCACGGCAAGCCATAGACGGGCAGTAGATATTTTAAATATTTTATGCAATAATGCAAGCCCAATAGCAGGTTCAACAAGAGGCTCAGCGTCACGAGGCGGAGAATTTGAGGAACAGCCTAGTAACCGCACTGGAGCAGGCGAACCCACCAGCTAGGCGACCATCGGCGGGATCTATCACCGATTTCCATCAGCTGAGGCCCCGTACCTTTTCTAGCAAGGAGGAGCCAACTGAAGTTCACGAGTGGCTCACGAACACACAACACCAGTTGGAAGCAACTGAACTTCCGAGGGAGCGATGGATGACTGCCGTCAGGATGCAATTTACGGACAATGCATACCATTGGTGGCAATCTGAAAAGAGGAGGCTCGGACATGACCGAGTCACTTGGGAAGAGTTCTCTAGACTCTTTCATGAGATGTATATCCCAGCTATTGCTCGATCAGAACTTCGAGACAAGTTTAACCGCCTTATTCAAGGCAATATGACGGTAGAAGAATACAATGCGGAGTTCATTCGACTGAGTTGCCTCACCCCTACTGTAATTCTGTCGAAAGAAGAGAAGGCAGAGAATTTCTTCGATGGACTCAGGTTTGAGCTCCAAAGATTGATCGGATCTGTTGCACCTACATCATACAAAGACGTCCTTGCTACAGCACGACGCATGGAGTGCGTCACCAGAAGGGAGTCCAGTCTGAAGCGGCCATTCATATCAGCACCATCCAGAGCATCACACGGAGAGTCTACAAAGCGACCCCAGAGGAATCTACCTTAGAGAGCAGCACCAAGAACCTTATCCCTTCCTACTTGTCACTACTGTGGCTAGGTAGGCCATATCAAGAGGGAGTGCAGACACAAGTTGGGACTATGCCTGATTTGCAGATCTAATCAGCATCCATTCAAGGACTGCTCTAAGCACCGAGAGGGAGCACCAACGGTAGATCGACCAGCTTTACCAGCACCAAGGCCAGCTTATCCAGCATTGGGAGCACCACAGACGGGAGTTAGAGGAGTCAGACCACCAGCTCCAAGAGGGTATCAGCAGAGACCACCTTTGGCACCTCAGGCAGCACTATTCCAGCAGGCACGACAGCAGAGAGGTCCAGCTCAGGGACGAGGACAGGCATTTTTATTGGCTATTAAGGAGGAAGCTACTGCAGGAGAGATTATATCAGGTACTATATTAGTAGCTTCATTACCTGCTGTAGCTTTATTTGATTCTGGAGCATCACATTCATTCATAGCTGCTAGCTTCGTAGCCACATATAGAGTAGCTACCGCACCCCTTCCAAAGACTAAGAGAATTTTTATGGGAGGTGGAATTATCCCAGTTAATGACATCTGTAGATCTTGTTCGGTAGTAGTCTGTGGAAGAGAGATACAAGCTCAATTTCTGATCTTTTCTATGTCGGATTATGATGTTGTACTTGGTATGGACTGGTTAAGTCAGTACCTTGCAATCCTAGATTGCCGGCTTAGACGGATTATATTTAGACCTCCTGGACATCCAGAGTTTGAGTTTCTTCGGAGAGCTATAGAGCAAGGTATTCAGGCTACTCTTAGGTTACTATCTGTAGAAAGGGAGTCAAGTTACCCAAGAGTTATATCAGAGTTTGTGGATGTATTTCTCGATGATCTTTCAGGTTTACCACATGATCAGAAAATAGAATTCACAATAGACTTGACTCCAGGAGCAAAGCCTATCACTTCATCAGTGTACCGGCTAGCACCTAAGGTGTCACGACCCGCACCCGGTATAGGGGCACGAGAGGATGGGTGCGTCCAGCCTACGTTGCAGCATCGACGGTAGAACGCTGATTAGGTCACAATACTAGCTAATCACTCTCACATGAATATCCAACTCCATAAGGAGACACAGATATCATACTATAATATGGAATATACTCAGTCACATAACTAAAGCACGATGAGATATCGAAAAAAACAAATGAAATATAAGACAAGTCTAAACAACAATAAATAGTCTAACCTGCAATCAATAACATCCAAATCTCCAAGTATGCCGAAAATAAGTCCTCTAAGTCGTAGTCTGAAAAAAATATCCAGTCATGATTGGAGCGAATTACAAGCACTAACAGAAGTTCTATGTATATTGACAAAAACTATAATACAGTATAAAGAAATACAAGATGGATATAAATACTGGCAATAGCAATACTGGAATAATGAAGTACTGGAAATAGAAATACTGGAATAAGAAATATAGGAATAATGTCATCACCAATGGTGCATCTAGCAATGAACAAGAATACAAGTGCATGCTAGAATAATGAACTAGAATATAGTGAATACTATAACAGTAACTAGAACATAGAAAAATATTAGATCAATAAACTAGAGATACATGTAGAGACTATCTAGCTAAGTGTGTGAAATATTAGCATATCATATGATCAACTTGGGACTGATCAGGCTTGCTATCTATGACTAGCTATGATTCATGTAAGGTCAGGCTAACCATTCGGATAGATATGATGCAAGCAATAGTCAGGCTAATCATACATAACAGGCTATGAGGCATGTAATGGTCAGGCTGCACCGACGTGAGGTATGGGTGAGCTATGATTCAAGTAGAGGTGGGTATGATCACAAAATATACTAATATTTTCCCGTTTTCCCAGCTAGCACGATGGATTCCAATAACGACTCCTCGTGACAGGTCTCGATGATGCCAACTCGTGTATACAACAATGTCAGAATCATGTATGCTATACAACTAGAATTATAGAGATAATTAATATAATAAAAACTATCAGAGAATGTACTCGCCTTTGGTCCTTAGCTGGTATAAATCAGAGTCCAAGTCACAGTCCAAATATCCCATGTATTACAATTTTACCATGTCAAAAGATAATTTATTAATTTATTTAATTCTAGAATAATTACTCTAAAATATTATTTTAATCTTATTATTCTGATTTTTAGGTTAATTCCTAAATTTTGTCCAAAGGAACTGAATTTTATCAACTCGAGACTCATGGCACACAAATCGAGGCAATCTGTTAATCGAAAAGTCAACCGACACAAACTTGAATTTCATGCATGATTTCATGTAGATTTTAATGTCAAAAACATGTTGAAATTTATGGCTCATCCGAATTCAAATTCGTTTGGGAATTATGCCACATACAAATTTCGTATTATGCACCGATGGTTAATTTCTAATCAAAAAGTTCTACAGAATTAACAGTATATAAATACTTCGAATTAAATTCTAGTAAAAACATATGTAAATTATCTTGACATTAGCTTTCCGAAACTTTAAATGGTTCATGATTCTGATTCCTGGTCCTCCAAAAATTATGAAACCATCGAAACACGTCTATTTTTGGACATGCTGTGCTCTACGAATTTTCCAAAATTTAATACTCATAATTTCGTAAAAAAAATATATATTCAGAAAGCTAACCTCATTATGGTTCTAACGCAAGAAACTGGGCCTCGTTTGGAGTCAGGAGCTATGAGTAATGGCTTCTGGAAGATGAAGGAATCCTAGATGACAATTCTCCAAAATTCGGCTCAAAGAAAAACCCTAGGAATTATAACCTAAACTATTATATATATAGAGGAGAGAGAGAACAGCCGCGGTTCGGAATGCGCCACATGGAAGCCATCTGCTGTTGCCCACTTAGATCGAACGGTCAGAGTTTGACCCAGCTCGGCTCAGCTGAGTCCGAGTCGAACTCTGACTCGGCTCGGCTCGAGGTCGGCTCGGTTGCACCCGCACCCACCCCGCGGTCGCTAACAGGCGGGCCTGCCCAGTTCACTGCGGGAGGCTGATGGATGGGCCCCAGTTGGCTGACTGGGCAGAATAATTACTTTTATTGGTTTTCTTTTTCAGAAATTAGTTTTTAATTCAGTTTTTCATAATAAACTCAAAATAAATGCTAAAAATTATCAAAAAATTCCCAAAAAATTCTAGAAAATATATTTGACTATTTAGAATATAAAATAAAAGTTTGGAATATTTTTAATTATGTTTAACCCTAAAATAAATTCTTACAAGTTCTAGAAAATTAGTGTTACTAGTTTTTAATTAACTAAAAATTGTAGAAAATTCCCAATAGCCCCAAATTAACCTAATAACAATATTTAAGCAAGAATTTCAGGATACGGAGGTTACATAAGGAGTTGATAGAATTGAAGGAGCAAGTTGATGATCTTCTGGAGAAGGGTTTTATTTGACCCAGTATTTCACCATGGAGAGCACCCATACTATTTATGCCAAAGAAGGATAGGAAGTACGCCTGTGTATTGACTACAGGGCATTGAACGCGGTAACCATTAAGAACCGGTATCCCTTGCTACGCATTGACGACTTATTCGATCAATTGAGTGGTGCTATGGTATTCTCAAATATTGACCTTAGATCTGGTTATCACCAGATTATAGTGAGGAAGGAGGATATA
The DNA here is from genome assembly GCA_036927795.1 of Iris macrosiphon. Lineage (NCBI taxonomy): Eukaryota > Viridiplantae > Streptophyta > Magnoliopsida > Asparagales > Iridaceae > Iris > Iris macrosiphon. The sequence goes on from JAYESA010000002.1 coordinate 128,195,175, forward strand.
CCGAAGACAGCCTTCAGGACCAAGTATGGACACTATGAGTTCTTAGTTATGCCATTTGGTTTAACCAATGCGCCAGCAGTGTTCATGAGTTTGATGAACAGAGTTTTTCATCAGTACCTGGACAAGTTCGTGGTTTTGTTTATTGATGACATCTTAATATATTCCAAGAGCCACGAAGAGCACGAGGAGCATCTCTGAATCGTGCTAGAGACGCTGAGACATGAAAAGCTGTATGCCAAACTCAGTAAATATGAGTTTTGAATGGATAAGGTGCCATTCTTGGGATATATCATCTCAGGAGAAGGACTTTCAGTTGATCCAGAGACGGTTGCTGCAATAGAAACTTGGCCTACACCTACACCAGTTGCAGAAGTGAGAAGTTTTCTCGGACTTGCTGGATATTACCGGGGGTTCGTAGAGAATTTTTTAAGGATTGCGGAGCCAATGACGCTTTTACACGTAAGGACCAGGAGTTTGCATGGACGGAAGATTGTCAGAAGGCTTTTAAAGGATTGAAGAGACGATTAACAACAGCACCGGTCTTGACTCTTCCTTCAGGATCGGGAGGCTTTGTTGTTTATAGTGATGCGTCAGGCAGTGGACTAGGATATGTTTTGATGCAACATGGCAAAGTTATCGCTTATGCATCGAGACAGCTGAAGGTCCATGATAAGAACTACCCGATGCACGATCTTGAGCTAGCTGCAGTAATATTTGCACTAAAGATATGAAGGCACTATCTTTATGGAGAGAAGGTAAAAATCTTTACTGATCACAAGAGTCTGAAGTATGTATATACTCAGAAAGAGATCAATATGAGACAGAGACATTGGCTTGAGTTGATGATCGACTTTGATATAGATCTGCAGTACTATCCGGGCAAGGCGAATGTCGTAGCAGACGAACTCAGCAGGAAGCCCACATCTTATTTCTTGGCGATACAGCCCCAGCTATTAAAGGATCTACAGGAGATCAAGATAGAGATTGTTTTGCCTAGACAAAGTGGCTTGTTGGCTGTAGAAGCATGAAATACGTTGGGGAATTATACGCGTACTATATAATCAAAACCCCCAACATGCATGAAGTTCGCGTAAAGCAGCGCTTCAAGGCCGTGTGGCATAAAATATGGCTTCAGAACTGCTCGTGCAAAACAGAACTTCAGAGTTGAGTGGCGTATAGAAGAGCTTCAGAACTGCTCGCGCAAAACAGAACTTCAGAGCTGAGTGGCGTATAAAAGAGCTTCAGAACTGCCCGCGTAAAGCAGCGCTTCAATGCTGTTTTGGCGTAAAAGGTTGCTACACCTCCCTACGGCGTAAAATACGTTTGTCTTTAATGCAACGTAAAGTCATACGAGAAACTCTTCGTATTCTCCGAATGAATTTGTCAGACAAAACAGTGAACCTAACTCCTGACAAAAGTACTGCACGACGATCGAGAGGATGGCTGTGATAATAATTTTGCACAGAGACCCAGACTGTCGTTTAGTGACATATCCTTGATACAAGTCATTTTTACCCATTCAAGGAATACGCTGCCTATTTTACACAGGCAGAGATTAGTTTTTACGCTCAAGATGAGACGAGATCAGACGCCAAGTCAAAAGATGTTCTCGTACAGTGCTCGAGGCATATCTCGGCATTTAATGCACAAGATTGAGGCATATCTCTGCATTAAATGCACGAGATTTGGTTCTATCCTTTATAATTTTGTCATGACTGGGAGAGCTAAAACTAGGGCTAATACACTTACATCACCATCCTGGCATTTTACGCCAACCAGGCTATTTTCAACCATAGGAGCACGCCGTATGCTATCTCCTCGAAATACGCCAACCAGGCTATTTTCAACTCTAGGAGTACGCCGTATGCTATCTCCTTAAAATACGCCAACTCAGGCTATATTGGTAAAGGTACGTGATGAGGCTATTTGGCCCAGAATACGCTCAAGACCTCAGTCAAGGAGGATAATTGGCTAATTTTATGCTGGTTATCTATTATTCATGCACCATCAAGTTTTACGTAAAATTTGGCCTTTACGCCAATAAGACAACTATTTTGGCTTTTACGCCAACAAGACAGCTATTTGGCTTTTATACCAACAAGACAGCTATTTGGCTTTTACGCCAACAAGACAGTTATTTAGCTTTTTACGCCAACAAGACAGTTATTTGGCTTTTAGGCCAACCATCTCTACGCGAGGGGCAGTTATCTACGTGGCTTGCATGCCATGATCATCGAGAAGCAGTTATACGCGTTACCTTATAATGGGACACGTGTCATACGCAGATTCAGAGGGTCATTTGAACGTGGGTAGCAGTTATTATAACCGCCGCGTAAAAGATGCAACTTTCTTCACAGTTTGGCTTTTACGCCGACTGGACCATTATTTAGCTGATCTCTATAAATAGAGACCCTTGGTCACTGGGTAAAGGGGCCAAAAAAACAAACAGAGACAGAGGGGAGAGATCAGAGATCAAGAGATCATAGAGAGAGAGAGAGAGTACAGACAGAGAGTGTTGATTGACAACTTTGGCAACGAGAATTCAATTCCTCCTGCAATCTTTGAAGCTTCTTCTTCTTCTTGTAAACTCCCTCACCCAAAATTAGGCCTAATTTGCTTAGATAGTAAAATTATGGCTAGTTTGAACCAATTAGAATTAGAACACGACATATATTTAATTATGAAATAATTTATACCGCGTAGCGCACATTACCGTTGCTTCTATAATTGGAGCACCCCATTAGCCGTTGCCTATCTACGAACTTCACAACTTCATCCTAGACATGCCTGCCTACTATTCTGACCCTTGCGCAACTTATAATATTGCTCTCTGATGCTATATTTTAGTCGCACAATAAACGTCACGGACGCTATTTCTTAATTCTAAATAAATTCCAATTTTGTACCCTTATGCGTCCCAATCAAAATTGGAGACACAATCTTGACTGTTTTATGCAATCTAGATTTAATTAATATTCTACACACTACCCTCTACGCCCTAACACTTGTGGTCCGCCTAAATTTAATCTCATGTAGTCCTAATTAATTCTAGAACATCGTGCACATTTTAATTTAATTAATTAAATCTAATTTCCGTCTTTGTGCAATTTTCTAATTGTTGGGCATTTTTATGCAAAAGCGCATTGAGGTATCCCCACCATTGGACAATTCATGAAGAAATCCCAGTTTTCCCCTTCACATGAATTTTTTCGTAATTTATCGGAATGTGCAAACGCACAGCCTCAATCCCTCATTTAAACCCAATCCTTGCATTTAAACAATGCAAATTGTAGCCTCCCAACACCCCCATGGCAAGCCAAGGCCCATCCCAAGAAGAGAGTTGACCAAGCCCAAATTTACCTAGGTCAAACCCAAACCCAAAGTCCTACATGTATAAATATCCTTCTTTTACTTTTTCTTTCTTTTTTTCCTATAAACCTAACAAGCTACCAGCCGACCTTCACCCATTTTCCTATTCATCATCATCTTCCCCCTCTCTGTTTTGGCCGCCACCCTCCACCGGAGTCTCGCCGGAGTAGTAATCGCGTCCGTCTCCTCGCCGTGACCTCGCCACCGAACTCGCCAATGACAGAACCCGCTCGCCTGAAGCACGGTCGACCCCGCTGTACATCCCGGCCACCCCATCGACAACTCGACTGAATCCCCACCCACTGGTCCTCCACCACCTCCTTCCCATTCTCCACTCTCTCTTCTGATCGAGCCGACGCCATAGAATCTATAGAGGAAGGACGTCGGCGGAGCGTGGCGAGCTCCGACTACCTCCGCCACGTGGACCCTTCCAGCGCCGGCAACATCTCCAGCCTCAACGCCGTCGTCCTCGGCGAGTCGCTCACCTCCGAGGAGCACGACCTCTTCTTCCCGAGCCCCAGCTTCTCCTCCCAAGCCTTCCTCTCCTCCCCACACCAGTATCAAGAAATGTACACGAGATCCGTCGAGAACCCGGCCGGCTTCTGGTCCGACATCGCCTCCTCCGAATTCTACTATAGTTTTGACGTCACCAATGAGTTCCCTCACGATCCCAATGCCTTCACCCAGGGGCTCTTGTATGGAGGAAATGATAATTGTTCGAGTCAACTGGTTTATATGGAAGGTTATCAGTCAGACATGTTAATCTCCAGACTGGGAAGGTTGAGGTTTACCATCGAATGGATGGATTTTGTTTGGAGAAGGTCTCACTCTTCTAGGTGAAAGGTTGTTTCAAGTAGCTTGGTTGAAGAAAACTGGTTTCACCTATGACCGAGGCAGAAGTTTACTCATCAGATACAGGATGGTTGGGGGCTGGCGACCGATGGAAAAGTAATTTTTGGGAGTGATGGAAGTTCCATATTATATCAGCTTGACCCTGTTACCTGGAAAGCAATAGACCAAGTAACTGTTAAGTACAATGCTCATGAAGTTCTTTTTTTAAAAAGAAAATGAGCTGGAATATATAGATGGTGAAGTATGGGCAAATATTTGGCAGTCTGATTGTATAGCTAAAATATTGCATAATCACGGAGTGGTGCAAGGGTGGATCTTACTTCACGAATTAAGGCAAAGCTTGTTAAAATCTGGACATAAAGGTATTGATGTTCTAAATGGTATAGCTTGGGATGAAGAAAACAGCCGCCTGTTTGTGACAGGAAAGTTATGGCCAAAGCTTTATGAGATCAAGCTGCGCCAGGATATTAGATTTATTCTGCGCGACTTTCGGAGCAGGATATTGGGACTACATAGCTTCTTGCCAGGCAAGTATACCTTGCCAATTCGTTTACAGTATTTTGCATGCTATTTATATTTCTGTATATTCATTGCCTGTGTAATTTCGTTCAGTTATATTTATTGCATGTGTAGTTCGTTCAGTCATTACTATTTATATTAGATATGTTGACACACACTTGACACCTAGTATCATGAGAGGACAATCATTAGGCTTATGGGCTTTTAACCACTCTGGTGTACTGTAGTAACTAGCACGCACTATGGTAGTCGTGTCCGATGGTCGCTACCCCCGCGGTATATCAATTGATGGAATCCAAGGGTCGCTACCCCCGCGGTATGTCGGCTGATGATGTCCACTGACGAGCGTGAGGTTGTGAGGATTAGATCGAGTAACCTACCCTTGCCCATACGTCGAAAAGTTATCCTCATTTGCATTCATATAGATTGTCCTGTACAGCGTACTTATCTATTTTCAAATATGATGCATGTTTACTGTATTCAAATTGGCTCGTATTTTCTGTATCTTGTTATGTCCCTCTAAGGACCTGGTCCTCTGCCAGGTGTATCTGTTCTTGAGTATTTGCAGGAGCACAGATTTGGATAGTGACATGCGATCCGAGGATGTCTTCTCTTCGAGTCCGTGATTGATAGCTGGTATTCTTATATTATGTTTATTGTGTTGTACTCATATTATATTTGCTCTTATATTCGAGTTGGTAGTGGATTTGTTTCCATCCAACTATCATCCTTAGATACTTCTTATTGAGATCTAGTTCATAGATACTGGTTATTTATTTCTATATAATTTTGGTGGATGAGATTTAGATTGTACCCTATGACTTGTGACATATGTTTATACCACTTGTGGATTGATATTCATATTACAGCGCACGTGTGGATTTTGGTTTCCATACATTGGAGTTGCCATATCCATGCGGCTGGCATGTACGTATCCTAGTCCTACGTATTTTGGGACTGGGGCGTGACATGTTTTTGTGGTGGCCCATACAGGTCGAGAGCATATTGTCTCGGTTACGTTACTGTACCGAGCAAGCCTGCACCTAGGATTAGAGTATAGGATCTCATCCACAATTGACTATGAATTATCTTCTTTCTTATCCGTTCTATCGCATCATGCTTGATTCTTGTGCTTCCCTAATTATTCCTTTAGTATAGCCTTCCCCTAGAACATAGGAACCCTTGTTGTTAGAATAATAATTAGGGTAATAATCCTACCAAGAATACAACTAGAGTATTGACACGTCACTAAGTTTAGAATATCTAGTGAGCCCTAGCATTCCTTATCTATAGGTTGGTCTACCATTACCCTTGAGGTATTTATGAAGGAATTTAGAGTGGTGTAGACATTACTAGGGAAATAAGAAATTTAACCATATTATTGACCCTAGTATTGAGGGACCACTAGAAATCCAAGGATGAATATTAGGACCAAACCTAACTTGTATGGTGAGATAGTATTATAGAACTATACATTTTGATTATTATCTTAGTATGAGCAGACAGTACTCTAGGAAGCCATGAGGAATAAAATAATATTTTTCTAGATCATACTCCGAACACAGAGATTAGCATACCACCTCCCCTTAGAAAACTATGATATTATCTAGAGTCCTTCTATTTAAATTCAATCTTGTTCCTCTGAAAATTTTGTGCTCGCTATTTATGCGACAACTATGTTGTTCTTCCCTTCTCTCAACTCGTGCCACCTAACCCTTCCATACTTACTAGTAACACTTGTTCTATAAGCACTATGATTAAGACTTAAGATGACCAATACCTTTGTAATGTAATAGGATACCCTAATAAGTACCAAGACCCTTACTCGTGAACCTTAACAAGAGCCTCTACTGTATCCTTAAGACAGTACAATATTAGGAAATTCTTTTAAGTTGGGTAGTATGCCTCATAGCATAGTATCATATAGTCCTGTTGGCCCATTGATGTAGTATAATGGAATGACACCAACTTTAGGCTTGCATTAGAGGTTAGTGTTTATTCAGACTATAAATAATTAGAGGTCCATACCCCTATGTGGTCAACCAGCAAACTTAGACAAGGAGCTAGTATGATAACTGTAGAGACTGTAGAGTCTCACCTCCTTGTGAACTTGAATTAGTTCGTACCTCCTATCATCATAATCTAGCATAGTTATATTTCTGTACTACCTCGACTTATGCTGCTCTTTATAGCCTAGTTTTGCAAGCTTATTCTTTTATCAAGCTTGATCATGATATTGTATTATTGGGGACGCCTACTAATACATTGTCTAATCAGAATCAGTATAGTAAGGTCTAGCTAACCTTAGTACATTGGTTCGCCCTTCGTAATACTACTTTACGTGTATTGAAACATATAGTTGACTAGTGGACGAATATGCTTACCCTCTAGATATGTCTGAGCATATTGTATCGGTTACATAACTGTACTGATATGAGCATGCAAATAAGAAACTACCAAATAGTGTTTTAATCCACAAACTGCCTTGACAATTCCCATTTGAGTCCTTTAAACGCTTTGATTCCCATACTTCCATTCTATTACCTCTCCTTGAACTCTTTACCATTGTTTTTCGTCTTTTCTTGTTTTGGAAAGACGAAACCTCGTGCTTGGAAATAAGTGATACACTGATAGTGCTAGGCATGCCCCATAGGCTAATCATATGACTAGGTGATTCTCTTTTATAATTGATTAAGGACACATCATAGGTAATATATTGGTGTTAAAACCTTGAGGATTGGATAACATGATTAAATAATTTGGGACACAGCCTTCTTAGAGGTATAGCCTTAGATGATAGATGGGTAAATTCTAAGTTGGGTAGAAACCGCAATGTTAACTTAAGGAGAATTCTTTAGACTGTAATCAAGTAAGGTTAGAGAGAGAAATCCTACCCTAGTTTAATTTCGAGGACAAAAATATTTTAAGTTGGGTAGATTGTAAATCCTCTCACCCAAAATTAGGCCTAATTTGCTTAGATAGTAAAATTAGGGCTAGTTTGAACCAATTAGAATTAGAACACGACATTTATTTAATTATGAAATAATTTATACCGCGTAGCGCACATTACCATTGCTTCTATAATTGGAGCACCCCACTAGCCGTTGCCTATCTACGAACTTTATAACTTCATCCTAGACATGCCCGCCTACTATTCTGACCCTTGTACAACTTATAATATTGCTCTCTGATACTATATTTTAGCCGCACAATAAACGTCGCGGACGCTATTTCTTAATTCGAAATAAATTCTAATTTTGTACCCTTATGCGTCCCAATCAAAATTGGAGACACAATCTTGACCGTTTTGTGCAATCTAGATTTTATTAATATTCTACACTGTACCCTCTATGCCCTAACACTTGTGGTCGGCCTAAATTTAATCACATGTAGTCCTAATTAATTCTAGAACATCGTGCGTGTTTCGATTTAATTAATTAAATCTAATTTCCGCCTTTGTGCAATTTTCTAATTGTTGGGCATTTTTATGCAAAAGCGCGTTAAGGTATCCCCACCATTGGACAATTCATGAAGAAATCCCAGTTTTCCCCTTCACATGAATTTTTTCGTAATTTATCGGAATGTGCAAACGCACAGCCTCAATCCCTCATTTAAACCCAATCCTTGCATTTAAACAATGCAAATTGTAGCCTCCCAACACCCCCATGGCAAGCCAAGGCCCATCCCAAGAAGAGAGTTGACTAAGCCCAAATTTACCTAGGTCAAACCCAAAAGTCCTACATGTATAAATATCCTTCTTTTACTTTTTCTTTCTTTTCTTCCTATAAACCTAACAAGCTACCAGCCGACCTTCACCCATCTTCCTATTCATCATCATCTTCCCCCTCTCTGTTTTGGCTGCCACCCTCCACCGGAGTCTCGCCGGAGTAGTAATCGCGTCCGCCTCCTCGCCGTGACCTCGCCACCGAACTCGCCAACGACAGAACCCGCTCGCCTGAAGCACGATCGACCCCGCTGTACATCCCGGCCACCCCATGGACAACTCGACCGAATCCCCACCCACTGGTCCTCCACCACATCCTCCCCATTCTCCACTCTCTCTTCCGATCGAGCCGACGCCATGGAATCTACAGAGGAAGGACGTCGGCAGAGCGTGGCGATCTCCGACCACCTCCGCCACGTGGACTCCATGTCCCAGGTCCCTTCCAGCGCCGGCAACATCTCCAGCCTCAACGCCGTCGTCCTCGGCGAGTCGCTCGCCTCCGAGGAGCACGACCTCTTCTTTCCGAGCCCCAGCTTCTCCTCCCAAGCCTTCCTCTCCTCCCTACACCAGTATCAAGAAATGTATACGAGATCCGTCGAGAACCCGGCCGGCTTCTGGTCCGACATCGCCTCCTCCGAATTCTACTACTGTTTCGACGTCGCCAATGAGTTCCCTCACGATGCCAATGCCTTCACCCAGGGGCTCTTGTATGGAGGAAATAATAATTGTTCGAGTCAACTGGTCTATATGGAAGGTTATCAGTCAGACAGGTTAATCTCCAGACTGGGAAGGTTGAGGTTTACCATCGAATGGATGGATTTTGTTTGGAGAAGGTCTCACTCTTCTAGGTGAAAGGTTGTTTCAAGTAGCTTGGTTAAAGAAAATCGGTTTCACGTATGACCGAGGCAGAAGTTTACTCATCAGATACAGGATGGTTGAGGGCTGGCGACCGATGGAAAAGTGATTTTTGGGAGTGATGGAAGTTCCACATTATATCAGCTTGACCCTGTTACCTGGAAAGCAATAGACCAAGTAACTGTTATGTACAATGCTCATGAAGTTCTTTTTTTAAAAAGAAAATGAGCTGGAATATATAGATGGTGAAGTATGGGCAAATGTCTGGCAGTCTGATTGTATAGCTAGAATATTACATAATCACGGAGTGGTGCAAGGGTGGATCTTACTTCACGAATTAAGGCAAAGCTTGTTAAAATCTGGACATAAAGGTATTGATGTTCTAAATGGTATAGCTTGGGATGAAGAAAATAGCCGCCTGTTTGTGACAGGAAAGTTATGGCCAAAGCTTTATGAGATCAAGCTGCGCCAGGATATTGGATTTGTTCTGCGCGACTTTCGGAGCAGGATATTGGGACTACATAGCTTCTTGCCAGGCAAGTATACCTTGCCAATTCATTTATAGTATTTTGTATGCTATTTATATTTCTGTATATTCATTGCCTGTGTAGTTTCGTTCAGTTATATTTATTGCATGTGTAGTTCGTTCAGTCATTACTATTTATATTAGATATGTTGACACACACTTGACACCTAGTATTATGAGAGGACAATCATTAGACGTATGGGCTTTCAACCACTTTGGTGTACCGTAGTAACTAGCACGCACTATGGTAGTCGTGTCCGATGGTCGCTACCCCGCGGTATGTAGATTGATGGAGTCCGAGGGTCGCTACCTCCGCGGTATGTCAGCTGATGATGTCCACTGACGAGCGTGAGATTGTGAGGATTAGATCGAGTAGCCTACCCTTGCCCATACGTCGAAAAGTTATCCTCATTTGCATTCATATAGATTGTCCTGTACAGCGTACTTATCTATTTTCAAATATGATTGATGTTTACTGTATTCAAATTGGCTCGTATTTTCTGTATCTTGTTACGTACCTCTGAGGACCTGGTCCTCTGCCAGGTGTATCTGTTCTTGAGTATTTGCAGGAACGCAGATTTGGATAGTGACATGCGATCTGAGGATGTCTTCTCTTCGAGTCCGTGATTGATAGCTGGTATTCTTATATTGTGTTTATTGTGTTGTACTCATATTATATTTGCTCTTATATTTGAGTTGGTAGTGGATTTGTTTTCATCCAACTATCATCCTTAGATACTTCTTATTGAGATCTAGTTCATAGATACTGGTTATTTATTTCTATATGATTTTGGTGGATAAGATTTAGATTGTATCCTATGACTTGTGACATATGTTTATACCACTTGTAGATTGATATTCATATTACAGCGCACGTGTAGATTTTGGTTTCCATACATTGGAGTTGCCATATCCATGCGGCTGGCATGTACGTGTCCTTGTCCTACGTATTTTGGGACTGGGGCGTGACACTTCTACAACACTTCTTTCTCATCGTGTGGTCCAAGGTACAAAGTGATCGACCGCAGATCAGACTCCTATAGCAATTTTTCCCCAAAATTATTTTTATTGTACTTGACATCCTCGTATAGGATTAATTGTACTCTTTTTCCTGTTTGTAAAAAAAAAAAGAAAGGTTTTGTATAAACCCTCTTCTTCTCTCATTTTTGTTTATTCAAACACAAGATGGCGACTCTGTTGGGGAAAGACTTTCTCTTCTGACGAGAAGGCAATTGCTCAACGCGATGCGGTAGCTGTCGGATCAACGAAGAATACCTTGGTCGTCCAATTCGACCAATCTGCTTATGAAGACATGCTTCGTGCAGGGGGTAGCTCTCGTTCCCCCTCTGTCCAGAATAACAGGAAGCTGCGTAAAGTTTGGATGCCCAAGACGTCCTTTACCCTTCCTGCAAGCTCTCCTCCTCTGATAAACAAGGTTGTGACATCACAGCCTACGCGCTCTACGCGTAAAACTATGTCTCCCGTCCGTGACATGGCAGACAAAACTTCTGGCAATGCCTCAGTGCCAATCCAGAAGTGTAGAACGCGCCCTGCGGGTAAAACTATATCTCCCGTTTGTGACGTGGCAGACAAAACTTTTGGCAATGCCCCAGTGCCAATCCAGAAGTCTAGAACGCGTCCTGCGCGTAAAACTTAGTCTCCCATCTGTGACGTGGCAGACAAAATTTCTGACAAGGCCTCAGCGCCAATTCAGAAATTTCAAACGCGCTTTGCGCATAAAAATACATCTCCCATCTATGATGAGGCAGATGGGCCCCTAGATCACATCAAGGAAAAACAAGTAGCGAGTCTCCCAACCTCTAGGCTTGTACGCCACCAAGAGAACAAGTTGCCCACTCTTCAGATTATGCGAGACGCTGGAGGCCATTTGAGGACTTTCCCCGTTTTACGCGAACCTGTGCAAAGCTCCAGATTGTGCCAGGATAAGCCTGTCCGCGTAAAGAAGATCTGTTTTACGGGAAAATATGCTCCTCAGAAGGATGATGGGTCGTATGCTACTCACATGGCGGAACTGCTGTATTCTTATGGTAGAGAGAGGGTCGTGGTTCCCAATCTCCACATTCCTACTGATGTAAAAAGGCAGAATAAGCCTTCTTCTGTTAATCCCCCTGATTTGCGTAATTTCTTGATCCAGAAAGACAAAGACAGGGGATCTTCTAATATGTTTATTACACCTCCTAGGGAGCATTATTGTAATAGTCATAAGGTTGTAATTAACTACGGTTGTTCTAAGGTAAAATGGTCAGTTTTTGACCAGTTGAACTACTCTTTGTTTTTACAGAAAGAAGAACCGACATTCGTATCGGTAAATATGGCTTAGCACATTCCTAGAGGAAGTTCAAGTTCAAGACGTTATCCCTCTAGAACTCCAAGCCAAAGGAGATTTGACAGACTCCTTGAGAATATTGAAGCAGGTGTCTTTCGAAACACCCGCTCGAGGTCACGGCAATCGGCTACATATTCTTCTGATTCCGACACTGGGGGTCGCCAGTTTCCTGAATTTGATGCTGAAAGTATAGACTCAATCTCTACAGAGATCTATACTAATCCCTCGGTAGCATCCAGAGAAATGGGAGTTTATGCTGTTGGAGATGAACATGAAGAAGCTTCCCCATCCGGAAGTGCAGAACAACGCATCGCTGTATTGGAAGCATCTCTCAAAGAGATGCATACCATGATGGAGAGTATACACCAGATGTTGGTGACTCAACACATAGCTGTGGTGGCTCAAACACATGTTCCTCCGACTCAACTACGTGTGGGGGTAGATATACCATCAAGCCAGGAGCCTGATCAAAATCAAGAACCAGCTGCTCCTCAACCTCTCAACTCGGAGAATGTATTACCTCATATTGGAGTTACAATACAACCGGTCTCTCACCTCTCTGCGGTCCCTTTCCCGACTGAAATCCGATACAGGCAGTTCAGGAATTAAAAGCCCAATTTGATGCCTTGAAGCACAAGGATCAGCTCAAGAAAATGGGAATCAACCAGCCATACCCAGCTGTATGGGATGAGATCCCTTTCCCACCAAAATACAAACCACAGGCTATGGTTTTGTTTGAGGGAAAGACGTCACCAAGCCAGTATATGAATTACTTCAGCATGATGACGGTGTTGTTGCAGGAAAATAATACCCTTCTCACTCGAGTGTTTAAGGGCTGTCTGTCTGGAGTGGCCTACCAATGGTACCGTAGTCTAGCGGACAACTGCATTACTTCTTTTGAAAAATTCAAAACTCTGTTCTTCGCTCGATTCTACGAAGGAGGAATGGACATGTCGATGTCATCACTCATCGAAGTAAAGCAGAAAGAAAAAGAAAACGTTCGTACTTTTATTGAAAATTTTTGTCAGGCTACTTTGCAGTTGCCTCCCAGAGTTCCAGATTCTGCCTTGGTGGATATTTGCAGGAAGAACCTTCTCCCACTGATCTCAGTATTCACGGGACCATATCAGTTCCATGATTGGCCCTCGTTTATCATATCGACGGTAGTCGCTGAAGATAACAGTTGGAAGGCTCGTGACAACGAAATCATGATCTCTGCCTCTGATAGAGGGAAGCGGTCATCCTCTAATAATGACCATACTCGTAGTGCAAAAGGAAAGGAAGCTCTGGCAATCAACACGTCCAGGCAAAATACTCCAGCGACTACGCAGACGAAACCTGGGACTTCCAGACATATAGAAGAATATTCTTTTAATGATGTCGACATTCCGAGCATATTCGATTATCTAGTCAAAAGTGGCAAGCTTACTCTCCCCGAGATAAAGCATCCAAATGAAGTCGACAGTACAAATAATCCTAAGTACTGCATTTTCCACATATATATACATCACCCCACAAAGGCGTGCTATGTACTAAAAAAGAAAATCCAGGAGCTGATCGACGCCAAGGCCATCACTCTGTATAATAACAAGAAGACGGTCACTACAAACATGATCTCCCTCCAGTTTGGCAACCTGCCCCCTCAAGAAATTCCGGATGGTGTGGTACCTATTCCACGGGCAATGATGAACATTGTTAATCTCCCTCCTAATAGGGGTCAAAATTATGACTTAGTGCCCCTAACTACTAAGCATGGGGAGATCATGTGGGTTCACCCTGATCTGGTGTCAGAAATTGAGGAAGAGACTAAAGCTGCTAAAGCTAATTCTAAAAAGAACTCAAGATGTAAACCATGCCATATGGTTGCAGTATCCCCGACATCGGAAGAAGAGGCTTTAGCAACCAAAACCCGGTCAGGGAAAGCCTACCTCAAAGAATATGGAGGAAATCTGGAAGAAGCGACGGCAGACACTTCGGCAGCCAAACCTCCAGAGCCTGAACCTGTTATACCAGAGGCAGGTCCTTCTAAACCAACTTCGGTGGACAAAGGTAAGCAGAAAGAAGTTCATTTCGATAAACCTTTGAAGAATATTCAAAATAAAGGTTTAGAGAAACCTTATAACTTTGACATCTTGGCTCAGTTGGCTAATACTCCAACCAGATTGTCTATCTTTGAGCTACTTCGGCTATCCAAATACACTCGTCAAGTCTTGAGTGAAGTGTTAATGCAAGCAGATGTATGCTTGACTCAGCTCAAGTCCCCTGATAAAGAGCCTGTGGCATATCCTCAATGCCATAGTGTGATAGAAGTGGTCCCTAACATCACTTTCACTCAAGAGGACATGTTATTGAAATATAACAAATATGACATGTCTCTTTATTACACCGGATACATCGGCTCCGTTGAGGTAGACCGAATTTACATAGATTCGGGATCGTCGATCGGCATTATCCCTCATAGTCTGTTAAGACCGTTGAGAATTCCTACAAGCGAACTGGCTTACACTACCACCACAATCGTGGGCTTTAATGCCAGGAAGAGCAGACCGTTGGGGAAGATTCGTCTGAGAATCCAGATTGGTGACCTTAGATCAGTGGCTACCTGCTACGTCATTGATTCGGAGGTGTCTTACAACATTATATTGGGCAGACCATGGATCCACGATCACAATATTGTTCCTTCAACCCTACATCAATGCTTCAAATATATAGACACTCAGGGAACAGTGAAGACAGAATTCGCTGATCTCAACCCGTTCAAAGGAGTTGAGTCCTACTATTCGGATGCCATGTTATACACCCAACACTATATGAAGGAGGTATCAGGCAGAATGAGGAGGAATCCTACCAGGAACCAGGAGAACCATCTACTGAGCAACCTTTGTCAATCCAGGTGAAAGAGCGGACTACCCGTCCAAAAGTCATGGAACCTATGACTATCCACTTGGGCAAAACCAAATCGGGAGGAGGAAGTGATCCCCTAGTGATTAGTCTGAACAAGAAGCCTCCACCTGTGGTCATTGACCTTAGGCGCAACAAGAAGTCGGCTGATGTAAATACAACCGGGAACGTGGTTTCTGACGATAATAAAGATTCTCTTTTTCAGTATACTGACACTCAATTTCCTAATCAGGAATGTTCTCCTCCTAACAATATAGAACCCATAGCACAAAAATTCTTGGAAGCTATAGACTTTTATCATCCATATGTGTGGGAAGTAGCGTCAACATCTAATGTCATCACGACATATGGGCGACATATAGATTCTATCTTTATTATTCCACCTACTCGCAGCAATCAGCATCCAATAGTCTTCGGTCAAATGCGGAATAGACCGATTGTACAAGAAGATTCTCACGAGTCTGATGATGGGAAAATACAAGTCTACAGGTATAGCCCACAGGCTGTGAAGATTATGCAAAGCATGGGTTATGACTTGAAGTTGGAGCCAGGCCTCAACTATGGAAAAGGCAGACGAATGTCGTTGCATGGTGATCCTTACTGTCAACGAACTTATTTTGGGTTAGGATATACCACATCTCTTACAGCTTCAAACAACTCTGAACCAAGTGATGGGACCATTTTCTCTTCTCAAGATAATTTTTCATCCTCCGATTCAGAGGATGAATTTGAACTGGCACTATCAGTAAATATGGTATTGACAGATTCCCTCGAAACATAGGAACAAGAATCTGAACCATTTGAGAATGAATCCTGGGCACAGCAAATGGACACACAATGGGAACTCCAGTTCGAAAAAAAGAACCACCTACTGAAGATAAGGTTGTCCAAGTTAATATTGGGAATAAAATTTTACTAAAACCGATATTTATCCGCAGCAATCTTTCCGAAGAAGAAAAAGAAGAAATGATCCGGCTGATAAAAGAATATATCGATGTCTTTGCTTGAAATTATAAGGATATGCCAGGTCTTGATCCAAAAGTGGCTACCCATAATCTCAACATACTATCAAATTCAAAGCCTGTAAAGCAACACCAACGTCGGTTCCGCCCGGACATGATGGATGCCATTGAAGCTAAAATCAAGAAGCTAATAGCCTGTGGGTTCATCCGGGAAGAACAACATCCTGATTGGGTCGCTAATGTTGTCCCGGTTATGAAGAAAAATAAAAAAGTTCGTGTTTGTATCGACTTTCGAGATCTAAATGCGGCCTGCCCTAAAGACGAGTTCCCTCTTCCAATTACAGACGTCATGATCGATAATACGTGTGGTTTTGAGCGCATGTCCTTCATGGATGGATTTTCGGGATATAATCAAATTAAGATGAATCCTGAAGATGAGAAGCATACTGCCTTTCGTACACCACTGGGGGTATATTGCTATACAGTCATGCCTTTTGGATTAAAGAATGCCGGGGTCACATATCAATGAGCTATGAGTAACATATTCCATGAGCACTTATGCAAATCGGTAGAATATTACGTAGACGATATTGCTGTCAAAAACCGCCTCAAGGATAATCACATCCAAGACTTGAAGACAGTATTCGAGTTGATGCTCCAACATTAACTCAAAATGAACCCTACAAAGTCCTTTCTCGGGGTATCCAGTGGCAAATTCCAGGGATTTGTCATTACCGCTAAAGGCATTCAAGTTGACCCTGATAAAGTAAAAGCTATCCTAGAAATGCGACCGCACCGTAATTTCAGAGAACTCAAGGGATTTCAAGGTCGTCTAGCTTATATCAGGAGATTCATATCCAACCTCTCTAGAAGATGTCAACCTTTTTCTTGTCTAATGAAGAAAGATGTGTCATTCGTATGGGTCTAAGCCTGTCAGCAAGCGTTTAACGATATCAAACGCTATCTTACTAATCCTCCGATTTTGGTGCCTCCCGTCATAGGAAGACCATTTTTGCTGTATGTTCGAGCAATGGATCATTCTTTAGGGGCTCTTCTCGCACAGAAGAATGATAAGGGTCACGAACAGGCTATTTACTATCTAAGCAAGATGATGGTCGGAGCTGAACACAGGTATAGTCCAATGGAAAAAGAATGTTTGGCCCGAATATTCGCCATTCAGAAGACGCGACATTACGTGACAGGCCAAACTATTCATATCATCTCCATAATTAATCCACTTCGGGTATTAATGAATAAGCCAAGTGTTCTTAATTCCCGACTCGCGACTTGGACAATGCTATTGACACCGTATGATATGGTGTACGTCCCTCAGAAGTCCATGAAAGGTCAAGCCTTGGCTGATTTCTTAGCCGCCCATCCAATTTCGGAAACCTCTAAATTATATGAGGACATTCCCGACAAAGTTGCAGAATATAATTCGGCAATGGAAGGTGATACATAGCAGCTATACTTCGATGGTGCCTCCAGGACTGGTCCCAGGGAAAACGTGGTTTCAGGAGTAGGAATTATTCTGGTAACTCCTGATAAACTCGTCATCTACCGAGCATATTCTCTTAGTGAACCCTGCTCTAATAATGTGGCAGAGTATAATGCTCTATTGATTGGGCTTCAAGTCGCTAAAGAATTGGAGGTTGAATACTTGGAAGCTTTTGGTGATTCTCAGCTGATCGTCAATCAGGTCAGAGAAATATATGAAGTCTGCAATCCAGACCTCATTTTTTATCACCAAACAACGATCGAGATAACAATGTCTTTTAAAGGTTTCTTCTTAGAGCATGTACCTCGATCTCAAAATTTGGAAGCTGATGCACTGGCCAGCCTAGCTGCAGACCTGGCTATTCC
The DNA here is from genome assembly GCA_036927795.1 of Iris macrosiphon. Taxonomy (NCBI): domain Eukaryota; kingdom Viridiplantae; phylum Streptophyta; class Magnoliopsida; order Asparagales; family Iridaceae; genus Iris; species Iris macrosiphon. The sequence continues at coordinate 128,213,093 of JAYESA010000002.1, forward strand.
TATAAGAAGGCAGAATTCGGTGATCCTCCTTAACAGACATTTGTGTAGTGTGAAAAATAATTTTCACATAGAACGCAGCTATGCTATAAACACGCTTCCTCCTAAAAGAGATTGGAGAAGTCCCTTTATAGACTTCGTGTCATACGGAATCTTACCAAAGGATCCTAAAGAAGCAGCATCTATCAAAAGATGATCACTACGCTTCTATTTTGATACTTCTTCACAAAGTCTATATCGCCAAACATATGATGGACTATTGCTACGATGTCTCTCTGATGATGATGCAAAGCGGGTTATCCGAGAAGCTCATGACAGAGTATGTGGAGCACATCAACCCGGTCCTAAGTTACAGGATCGTATCAGGAGGATGGGCTACTACTGGCCTACTATGATTGCAGATGCCGTGAAATATGTAAGACAATGCAAAGCCTGTCAGGTTCATGTGGATTTTATTCATTAGCCTTCTGAGTATTTACATCCTACTATTGCATCATGGCCTTTTGAAGCATGGAGTATGGATATCATTGGTCCTTTTCACCCTTCGTCTTCTAGAGGACATCGGTTCATATTGGCTATCACCGACTATTTTTCTAAATGGGCGGAGGCGATCCCCCTTGTTGAGGTAAAGACATCCAACGTGATTAGCTTTATCAAGCATCATGTCATTTATCGCTTTGGGATACCCCAAAGGATATTCATGACAATGGGCCTCAATTCATCAGTCAAGCATTTCACCGATTTTGCGATAAGAATCGGATACAAAATATGGCCTCAACGGCCAATAATCCTGCTGCTAATGGTTTGGCGGAAGCCTTCAACAAAACCATCATCAAACTCTTGAAGAAGTTTGTCTCTTCGAACAAAAGAGATTGGAACGAGAAGTTGGGGGAATATCTCTGGGCATACCGCACGATGGTACGAACACCAACGGGTTGTACCCTATTTTTATTAGTTTACGGGTGTGAAGCAGTTCTCCCCATTGAAGTTCAAATTCCATCACTCAGAATAGCAGTGGCTAATGAGATGACTCAGAAAAATAATGATCGTTTAAGACTTCAAGAGCTAGAAGGATTAGACGAGAAACGCCTTCAAGCTCAACAGCGCATCGAGTTCTACCAGGCATGCATCTCCAGAGCTTTTAATTAGAAAGTGAAGGAAAGAGTGTTCAAAGTTGGTGAGCTAGTTTTGGCTGTAAAGAGGCCAATGATCATTACACACAAAAGTAAGGGCAAGTTCCAACCCAAATGGGAGGGCCCTTATGTGATTGAAACCACATTTTCAAATGGCACTTACAAATTAGCCAAGCCTAATGGAGATTTGATAATTGCTCCTATCAACGGCAAATTCCTAAAGATGTACTATGCTTGATCTCCCTTGCTTAAACGGAGTATGATGAAGATTTCATTCTGACGATACTACGTACAAAACTTAGTTGGAGCATATTCTATCATGTTCTTATGACCTCTGAATAGATATGTTTAACTAATTTGAAACGTCAAAACCTATCACGTCCATATTACCTCTGATGGTATTTTATACACAAATTTAGTTGGATCATATTCTATCATGTCCATATTACCTCTGAATAGATATGTTCGGCTAAACCCTACCGAAAGTATATCACGTCTATATTACCTCTGATATCACTTTCATCTTAGTCTATCATTTATATTCTAAAGTGATGGGTCCACAAAGTCAGAAAATTTATCTTTATTATCTCTGGGGATAGCAAATTACAAAAGGAGCAGAAAAGTACATCATTGGGGAGGAGCAGTTAAATCGCGAATCTGCTTCGCCAAAGCAGCCATCCTCTCATTCTTGGAGTTCAAGATGTTGGTACGAGCCCGCTCCAGCCTTGCTTCGTTATTGTTCAAGGGAGATAGTTCGAACAGAGAATCAACAAAACTTGCGTGGATGATACCCGCATGTTTCAAGTTCTGTTGATCTGTCTTCACTTGATCCTCAAATACATAATGAACCACCGATGCCTTAAGAAGCTTCTCCCTTGCCTGAACAAGTTCAGCTTCCAATTCTTGAAACCTCGCTTCATATCCCTCACATTCGGCCTGGTACTAAGCTAGCTGAGGGATAATCTCCACCAATACTGCTCGCTCTTTCTCCATCTCGTGTTGACGTTCCTGGATGGACTTGCTTAAAGATTTTGTTTTCTGAGAAAGTTCCGCCGTTAGGGAGTCATACTCAGCCTGAACCAAGTTATTGATGCTGCCTCGGGATAGTTGCAAATATTTGTTAATGGGTTGTTCTAAACCATTAACTATTTGCTCTAGCGCATTAGCTCTTTCTGCGTCACTAAAATTTCTAATTTGCACTATAGTGAGATTGGAGGACATCTTCAGAGCATCAAAGCCGAGATTCTTCTCCAGCACCAGGGATATCAATTCTTTCAAAGTGAGGTGGAATACGCTAGTATAATATTTAACTAGCATGGCAAAGCTCGAATGGACGCTGGGAGTGGCCGCAATATCGGTAAATCTCCTTTCTAGAATATCGGCAAAGGATGTTGCCACTGTCGTTGCTTCAACAGATGGCGTGACAAAAGAAGAGACACCAACAATGGTTGAAGTTGCTGGCATGCTCGACGAAGGATGCACAGTCGAGATGGTGGGTTCATCCACCTCTGATATGGCTTGAACTGCTACTGGCGGGATTACGTCTGAAAATTTTGTAAGATCAACAGTTTCAAAATATGCTTCTTCGATGGTGGTCACCGTCGTTTCATCAGCTGGATCCGCAACAAAATCAGAGATTGCTCCAGCTCCACCTTTCCCAGAGATGTCTTCGCCTGAAAATAAGATAAGAGAAAGTTAATATCAATTCGATGTTAATTTTCCTAAAAAATACGTGAAGACAACATTTACCCATGGCCGATGGTATGTATGTGGCGTCTACAGCCTGTATAGCTAAATCATTTCTTAATGATGCTAAACAAGCTGTCATACCTGGAGAAGAGGGTGCACCAACTGACACTTGAGGGTAATCGTCTCATTCGTCACCCAGATCCACTCGAGGTTCATCTGGTGGAATCTCGCTTGAGATACTTACAGACGAAGGAAGGGCTTGTCCCATTATTTGTCTTGATAAAGGTATATTGATTCTTATTATGCTCGGCCTCGAAGGCGATCTAGAAGCACTACCGGTAGCGGTGGTAGCGGCAGCAATCGCGGGCAAAGAATCTCTAGCACTCTAATTGGAACTGTGGAGGCTCCTTCTTTAAAAGGCGAAGAACCCCTAATCAAAGAATCATCTCCAACGGGGGAAACAATGTGCTCACTCCTGGAAGAGGCCCCCTTGGTGGAAGTCCTTTTGGGACCTCTGGTTATCTGCTTCTTCTTGCGGGAAGAAGGCTCTTGCAGAGTGGAAGACTTTCGTTTACTGGAGATTATGAGTGGCTCTGCTGGCGGAGCTATTACACCTCTCGGTAAAATCAGCAAATAGTCATCGGCACCGGTGGTTTTATCACCCTCATTAGAGGAAACGGAGGGTATCTCCTCTCTTCCGGTGGACTTATGGGAAGGCATTCTAAAACTTTCATGTACATCAAAATCACGATGGAAGGTATTGATGGACGCATAAACTACGCGTACGAATAAAGAATGCACAACTCCATGGAGAGAGAAGTCACTGGCACAGCAAAGGTTGCTCCAGTGAAACCCATTATGAAGTACCGCTATCCTCTAGCTCCATCAATAAGTCCACCTTTGAACTTGAAGCTGGTGATGGGATTTCCCACATACAACTGATCATACCCAAATTGCCTGACAAAACGGCTAGGCAGATAAGGCTCCAAGTAGCAGTAGTCCTCACTTCTGTACAGCAGATAGGAAGGTCTAATGCAGACCAACCAGTAAAAGGCTTTAGGAAAAAGAATAGTCTTCCCCTGACCCGTATCCCGAAGTTTAGTCCCTTGTTAATTGATATGTACAGGGGGAAGGATGCAGAAGAACTTTCAACTATGGAAAAAATTTAGTGCTAGCCGACAATCTATGATGCTAGTCACATTCCAAGAAGAATTCCTGTAATTCAACAGGAAGTTATTGCCCGAACCACTGGCCCATCCGGGAGACATCACTTTGGTGTTGTGAAGGATTAACCATCCCACCAGATATAAGAATGGCAATTCCACTCTGGGATATCCTTCACGCTGTGTATCATCAGCCAGCAGTCCCTCAGTGATGGCCCTCAGGCCAGCTTGAATCCTGCATACCATGGCAGGGAGCAGGACCAATCTTGCTCCAAACACCAAACGTACTGTAGGCCATAAGGTATTGCGATGAATGGGATCCGCAGACGCAATGCCAGGAACCACCCATCGGCGTAGCCAGACAGAAAGGAAGCCATCCAGTTGAGCTTCTCTTGACAAAGGCTTTCGACAATGCCTCATATGGCTGCAGGCTTTGGTTCCTGCAGGATAACCCCCTATCTCTTCATTAAGAACCCAATCTAGAGCCCCTGCATCTTTGATGATCATCGATTATGCTGACATTAAGCATGCTCAGAAGGTTCAAGGGTTTATCTCGGCTATCTACAACCTTGTCCTTCTTGGCATTTCTGGCCTGATAGAAGAAGAGGTAGGATACCGCCACTGCCCAAGGGTTGGTATCCTTTAGCTCCCTATTTGTGTGAATGTACTCTTCATAAGGAGTGTCTCTCATTGGCAGCTTTGAGATATCTGCCATCTCATGAAAGGCTAAGCCCAACTACCTAGCGGAGTGGCGAAAGTCCCAGTGAGCGAGTTATATCGTTCCATCAAAGCTAAGAACAAATTGGGGTTGAGAGGCAGCCCAACACTAGTGGCACTCACAGCCGCAAACAAGCCAATACTTTCCAGCTCCGTCTGAAAGTGCTTCAGGGTCCATGCAGTGAAACTGGCCCATCGAAGATTCTGGGGGCTAAGCCATCCACTGGTGCGAGGGTTAACCTTGGGGTATACTCCTCCCTGCCCCATAAAGTTATTGCAGAAATTTGCTATTTAAAGCGGCTGGATCAGTGAAGTGTCTTCACTCGGGATGCTGCCCGACAGTAATCCTCTGAAAGGTATGACAGGGCCCGAGGGACTTCTTACAAAGGATCCTCGGTTTAATCCTTTTTTATAAAAGATCTTCCCTGACTGCCCATGAAGATCAGGAGTCAGAGTCCATACCATCTTTCTAGGATATGTAGCATGGAAGAATGTAGAGATAGGGTAATCTCTGGGCATCTTTGGCAGATACAAGATCGTGCCCTCAGCAGTAAATACCCAATCTTCCTTCTTGGGCTTCGTCTGAGATTGCTTATCAATCATATCCCCGAATAAGAAAGATGGTTTCTTATACTCAGTACCATCTATGTATGTCAGGGGCCCCCCACTGATCATACTCAGCAACATTCGTTCTCCCTGGGCCGAGATCAGAGTTCCCCTTTCTTGAGGATACTCGTTTCCAGAGATGGGGAATGTCACATGGGACAAGTCCTCCAGATAGTTAGAATTCAGCATTCCAGCAGCAGAGCCCATCACTTCAGCCAGAGGGGGGATCTGTAAGTCTACTGCAAAAAGCAAGAAAACAAGTCAGTTTTACGCTAGATACTACACTCTTTGCAGTATACGCCAAAACTTGACAGGCTGTGCTTTTACGCCTGTAGAAGCATAAAAAATATGCTACAGAGTTATACGCAGTATTTAAGTATTGTGTGGCGTAAGACTTGTTCAGAGCCATCGGCGTATAACAGAGCTTCATCGCTAGTACGACATAAAATATAAGCTCCAGGACAACCCCGCGTAATGCAGTATTTCCAGGCTGCTTCGGTGTAAAAAAGGTTGTTACATCGCCACTTTGGCGTAAAAACCTACTCGCTTTTAATGCGGTAGGAAGTTGTACGGGAAACTCTTCATATTTCTCGAATGAACCTGTCAGATCATGTAGTGAACCTGAGTCCTGACAAAGAGTACTGTACAACTATCCAGACGACAGCTGTAATGATGGTGCGGCACAGAGACCCAAACCGTCGTTTAGTGACATTTCCTTGAGACAAAGTGCTTTTACGCATACAAGAAAATACGCTGCCTAGTTTTACACAGGCAGATGTGAGCTTTTACGCTCAACAAAAGACAAAATGAACCACCACGTCAAAAGCTGCTCTTCGTACAGAGCTCGAGGCACGTCTCGGCAGTTAATGCGCGTGATGGGGGCAGATCTCTGCATTTAATGCACGATATTTGGTTCTATTTTTGAAGACTAGACGAGCCATAATTACCGCTAATACGTCCATATCATCACCTCTGCATATTACGCCATCAGGCTATTTTTAGCTATGGGAGCACGATGTACGCTATCTCCTTGAAATACGCCAACCGGGCTATTTTCAGCTATAAGGAGTATGTCGTATTCTATCTCCCCGGAATATGCCAACTTAGGCTATATTTGAATTGGTGCATGATAAGGCTATTTTGTCCAGAATACGCTCAAGACCTCAGTCAAGGAAGGAGGATCGGCTATCTTTTACGCTAGCTACCAATCCATGCAGCATCAGGCTTCTACGCCTATTTGGCTTCTATACCGACTCGACAACCACTTGGCTTCTACGCCAACTTGACAACTATTTGGCTTCTACGCCATGGTGACAGTTATTGGCTTCTACGCCAACCTTTTCTACGCGAGGGACAGCTACCTACGTGGTTTGCATGCCGTGATCTTTGTAGCAGTTATACGCATTACCTCATCATGGAATACGCGTCACATACAGATTCAGAAGATCATTTATACGTGGGTGACAATTATTATAACCGCCGCGTAAAAAGTGCCATACTCTCCACTATCCGGCTTCTACGCTGATTGGATGGTTACTGTCACTAAAATCCTATAAATAGAGACCTCTATTGACAGAGGTTCGGGGTCGAAGAATTAAGGTCGCAAATTCCAAGATCGAGAACTCGGAGGTCAAGGGTCAGAAATTGATTTCTGAGAGAGAGAAAAGTCCAGAGCACGGACAGAGAGCAGAGATCGACAATTTTGGCATCGAGCATCCATTCCCTCTTGCAATCCTTGAAGATTCTCCGTCTTCTATAGCACTTCTTCATCATCGTGTGGTCCAAGGGACAAAGTGATCGACCGCAGATCAGACTCCTATAGCAATATTTACCCAGATTAAAATTTATACTTGACATCCTCGTATAGGATTAATTATACTTCTTGTTTGTAAACCAAAGAGAGGGTTTCGTATAAACCTTGTTTTATTTCTTTCGTTTATTATCAAACACAAGATGGCGACTCTGCTGGGGACCTCTTTCTCATCTGATGAGAAAGCAATTGCTCAACACGATGCAGTATCAGTAGGATCAATAAAGAAGACTTTGGTCGTCCATTTCGACCAATCTGCCTACGAAGATATGCTTCGAGCAGGGGGTAGCTCTCACTCTCTCTCTGTCCAAAACAAGAGGAAATTACGTAAGGTATGGATGCCCCAGACATCCTCTACCATTTCTGCTGACTCTCTGGTTTCTCCGACCAACAAGGTTGTAGCTTCGCAACCTCCATGCCCTGCGCGTAAAACTCTGTCTCCTGTCTGTGACGTGGCAGACAAAACTTCTGGTGATGCCTCAATGCTAATCCAGAAGCCTACTCCGCGCTCTGCGCGTAAAATTTAGTCTCCCGTCTGTGACGTGGCAGACAAAATTTCTGATAATGCCTCAGTGCCAAATTAGAAATTTCAAATGAACTCTGCGCGTAAAGATGCATCTTTCCTCCGTGGAAAAACAGATGGTCCCTGCAATCTACGTAAGGAAAAACAAGTGGCGGACTTCTCAAATTCTAAGCCTTTACGCCAGCAAGAGAAGAATCTGCCCGCTCTCCAGATTACGCGAGAAGCGGATGGCCGATTAAGGGCTTCCTCAGTTTTACGCCAACCTGAGCAGAGTTCCAAATTACGCCAGGTCAAGCCCCTCAGCGTAAAGAAAGCTCGATTTACGGAGAGACACACTCCTCGGGGATCATCTGCTACTCAGATGGCTAACCTGTTGTATACGGGTGACAGGGGAAAAGTTATGGTTCCCAATATCTGTATTCCAAATGATGTAAACAGGAGGAACAAGCCTTCTTCCTCTTCTTCTTCAGTTAATCCTCCTGACTTGCGTGAATATCTGATCCAGAAACGCAAAGACAGGAGTTATAACTAGGATTCAGTTCCCCTAACTATCAAATATGGGGAGATCATGTGGGAAGATGCGTCAACATCTAATATCATCATGACATATGGACCACATGAAGATTCTGCCTTTATTGTTCCACCAACTCGCGACGACCATCATCCAATAGTCTTCGGTCGCATGCGGAGCAGCCCGATTGTACAAGAAGAATTTTACGAGTCTGAGGGTGGCAAAATACAAATCCACAGGTATAGCTCACAAGCTTTAAAGATTATACAAAGCATGGGTTATGATTTGAAGCTGAAACAAGGCCTCAACTATGGAAAAGGCAGACGAACACCATTGCATGGTAATCATTATTGTCAACAAACTCGTTTTGGGTTGGGGTATACTGCATCTCTTGTAAACTCCAAACCTTCAGAGTCTAATCCTATACAACCAGAGGCAGGTCCTTCTAAATCAGCTTCTGTGGACAAACGCCATGACATGTCTGGGGGTAGCCTACCTCGACAAAATAGGGCAGCATCCAAAGCTGGGGGTAGAATTTCCTCTGAGTCCGAAGATGATGCAATGATGACGATCTTCCCGGAAGACCGTAAAACTCAGGCATCGGGAGCCCGAAGGCCAAAAGGGACTTTATTCTTCAATGAAGATGACATCATTGAAATCTTCAATATATTGATGAAGGAACACAAACTTCGGCTACCCAATATCAGATATCCTGAGAGGACTGGCAAAGTCGATGACCCAGATTATTGTCTCTTTCATAGGTACATTCATCACCCCACAAGGGCATGCTATGTATTAAAAAAGAGAATCCAGGAGTTGATCGACGCCAAAGTCATCACTTTGTATCTGTAAACGAGGAGACGATCACTGCAGATTGTTTTCACTTTAACGTGACAATTTGCCCCCTCAAGAATATACCGGATGATTAGTCCTTAAAGTTTCCCCAGCAGATTCTTCAGGTTTATCCCCACTCAAAAAAATTACTCTATAGTGAATTTTTTGGACATGAGTTCACGTTCATATTACCTCTGAACTATTGTCTAAATATTTTTTTATTTCTCCAGCTGAGTTTGTCATGTTCATATTACCTCTGAACAAACCTGCCTGGTTTGGCCATCGATTATCACTTCCATATGACCTCTGATATCGGTTGTCATCTCAACTTAGCACCCGTACTTAACTCTAAGTACAACAGTGGGATTAAGTCCACAAAAACTGTCATTTCCATATTACCTCTGAGCAGATATGTACCTCCATCCCCAATGGAGTCACAATTCAAAAGTATGTCATGTTCATATTACCTCTGAACAAACTTTCCGAATTTATGGCTATCGATTAGCATGTCCATATTACCTCGGATATCGGTTGTCATCTCAACTTAGCACCCGTACTTAACTCTAAGTACGCCAGTGGGGTTAAGTCCACAAAAACTGCCATGTCCATATTACCTCTGAGCAGATATGTACCTGCATCCCCAATGGAGTCACAATTCAAAAGTATGTCATGTTCATATTACCTCTGAACAAACTTTTCGAATTCTTGGATATCGATTATCATGTCCATATTACCTCTGATATCGGTTGTCATCTCAACTTAGCACCCGTACTTAACCTTAAGTACGCCAGTGGTGTTAGGCCTACAAAAACTGCCACGTCCATATTACCTTAGGCAGGGCTTATCCCAAACCTATTATTTGCACTTTCGTGCGCAACAAATGATAGGTCCACCAAATATCCCCAGTGGGATGTCCTCAACAAATATGGTATCATACTACGTCCATATTACCTCTAGTATGATGTCCAAAATTTACGCAAACAATCATAAAGAAATAGAGGACCCTTATATGATTGCAAATGGCACATACAGATTAGCCAAGTCTAATAAAAAAAAAATTTGGCTACTATCAACTGCAAATTCCCGAAGAAGTACTATGCTTGATCTCCTTCGTTTAACGGAGTATGACGAAGATCTTATTCTGACGATACCATGCACAAAGGTTAGTTGGATCATATTCTATCAGGTTCATGTGACCTCCGAATAGATATCCTTAACTAATTTGTAAACCTATCATGTTAATGATTCCTCTGATATCACTTTCACCCTAGCCTATCGTTTATATTCCAAAATGATAGGTCCACAAAGTCAGATAAAGTCTCTTTATTATCTCCAGAAAGAGCAAATTATATGTAAAAGCAAAAGGTACATCATTGGGGAGGAGCAGTCAAATCACGGATCTGCTGCGCCAGTACGGCCATCTTCTCATTCCTGGAGCTCAAAACTGTAGCGCGAGCCAGCTCCAACCTTGCCTCCGCATTATTCAAGGCAGACATTTCAGACCAAGCACGTACAAAATCTGCGTGGGTGACACCCTTACGTGCCAGGTTCTGCTGAGCCGCTTCCTTTTGGTCATTTAACACATCTCGAGCTGCCAACAAAGAGAGAGCATTCTCCTTGGCCTTAGCGAGGTCGTCTTCCAATTTGCAGACCCTCGCTACCTCTTCCTCATATTTGACCTCGCACTTGGCCAGCTGGGGAATGATATACTCCAATTCGGCATGCTCCTCATTCATCTCTTTCTGCTGAGCCTCGATGGACTTACTCAGAGTTTCTATCTCCCCGACAAGCCTCGCAGTCAAAGAGTCATATTCATCCTAGACCAGGTCATCAATGTTGCCCTGGGATAATTGTAAATAATTGTTAATGGGTTGTTCCAAACCATTAACTATCTGCTCCGGTGTATCAGCTCTCCCAGCGTCATTGAAATCTCTGATCGACGCTATCTCAAACTGGGAGGACCTCTTCAGAGCCTCAAAACCTAGATTCTTCTCCAGCACCATTGATATTAACATTTTCAAAGTGGTATAGAAAATACTAGTATACTGCTCAATCAGTATGGCAAAATCAGATTGGACGCTGGGAGTGGCTGCAATATCGGAGAATCCCCTTCCAGGAACGACTGCAGAGGGTGTCGTCACAGTCGTCGCTTCAGTAGAGGGCGCGACAAAGGTCGAAGCACCGACAACGGCCAAAGTGGCTGGCGTACTCAAAGGAGGCATAGTCGTAATGACAGGCTCATCCTCCTCTCGAGATATCGGAACCATTTCGGGTGAGCCAACACCCAAAAATATTTTCTTTTCAAAGTCGGGCACCTCCTTGTAATCGACAAGAGCTGAAACAAAGCCAAAAGTTGGTCGATGCTGCCCTCCCTGTAGATGTCTTCCCCTGAAAAGAAGACAAGAGAAAGTTAATATCAACATGATGTTAATTTTTCTAAAAGAGGCGTAAAGACGACATTTACCCATGGCCGATGGTATATATGGCGCGTCTGCAGCCAGTACAGCTAAATCATTTCTTAATGATGCTAAGCGAGCTGTCATACCTGGAGAAGGGGGTGTGCCAACTGATACTGGCAGGTATTCTTCCAGGTCTTCATCGAGACCCACTCGAGGCTCATTGGGTGGAATCTCGCTGGGTATACTTACAAACGCGGCAGGGGTTTCTCCCGTTGCTGGTCTGGATAAAGATATTCTTATTTAGCTTGGCCCCGAAGGCGATCTCGTACCACTACCTGAAGCGGTAGCAGCGACAGCAGCCTCGACCAAAGATTCTCTGGCACTGCCAGCCGGAATTATGGAGGTTCCCTCTCTAATAGGTGAAGGACCTCTAATCAAAGGATCGTCCCCAACAGGGGAAACAGCAGGCTCACTTCTAGGAGCCTCATGACTGGAAGTCCTGACAGGACCACTAATAGTCTTTTTTTTCTTGCGAGGGGAAGTCTCCTTCAGAACAGGAGTCCTTCGCTTACCAGGGATAACCAGAGGCTCTGCAGGCGGAGGTATTTTGCCTCTCGGTACTGTCAGCAAAAGCTCATCTGGATTGACAGAGTCTTCACCCTCGTAAGAGGAAACTGATAGGATTTCCTCTCTTTCCGCGGACTTAGAAGAGGGCATCCTAAAACTTCCACGCATATCAAAATCGCAATGGAAGGTATTGATGGCCACATAAAACTGGGCGTACGAATGGAGAATGCCCAACTCCATGGAGAGAGAAGTCGCGGGCACAGTAAAGGCCGCCCCAGTATAACCCATTATGAAGTACCGCCATCCTCTCGCTCCATCAATAAGTCCACCCCTGGACTTGAAGCTGGTGATAGCGTTTTTCACGTGCAATTGGTCATACCCAAACTGCCTGGCGAACCGACTGAACAGGTAGGGCTCCAAGAAGTAATGGTCTTTATTTCTGTACAATAAATAGGAAGGTCTAATGCAGACCAACCAATAAAAAGCTTCAGAAGAAAGAACGATCTTTCCTTCACCTGAGTCCTGAAACTTGCTCCCCTGTTGATTGATATGTACAGTGGGGACAATACAGAAGAGCTTCCAACTGTGAGCAAAATTTAATGCCCGCCGACAGTCTACGACGGTGGTCACGTTCCAGGTGGAATTCTTATAATTCAACAAGAAATTATTCCCCGAACTACTGGCAGAGCCGGGAGACATCACTCTGGGGTTATGAAGAATTAGCTATCCCATCAAGTACAGGAACGGTAATTCTACCCTGGGAAAGCTGTCACGCCGTGTTTCATCGGCAAGCAGCCCATCAGTAATGGCCCTCAGGCCAGCTTATATCCGGCATACCATAGCAGGGAGCAGGCCTAGTCTTGCCCCAAACACCAAAGGCATTGTAGGCCATAAGGTGTTACGGTGAATAAAATCCGAAGATGCAATGCCAGGTACTACCAATCGGCGTAGCTATACAGAGAGGAAGCCAGCCAGTTGAGCTTCCCTTGTCAGAGGCCTGCGGTAATGCCTCAAATAACTGTAGGCTTTAGTGCCTGCAGGATATTTTCCTATCCCTTCGTCGAGAACTCGATCTAAAGCCCCAGCGTCTTCAATAAGGTCATCGACTACTTGAGCTTTAAGCACGCTCAGAAGGCTCAAAGGCCTATCCTGCTATCCACAACTTTGTCTGGCTTAGCATCTCTAGCCTGAGGTAGGACGCCCATTTGTTTGTATGAGCCAAATCAGAGGGCTTATTATAGAAGGCGGTGTACGCTAAATAGTGGCTCATTAGCTCCTGGTACACTGCCACCACCCGAGGGTTTGTATCCCCCAGCTCCCGGTTTGTGGGAACATACTCTTCATAAGGAGTATCCCCCATTGGCAGTTGCCATTTCGTGAAGGGCCAATCCCAACTCCCCCAGTGGAGTGGTGAAAGTCCCAGTGAGCAAGATATATCGGTCCAGCAAAGCCAAAAATAGGTTGGGGTTGAGAGGTAACCCAACACTGGTAGCACTCACAGCCGCGTACAGACCAATGCTCTCCAGCTCCGTCTGAAAGTTCTTCAGGGCCCAGGCAGCTAAACGAACCCATCGAAGATTTATAGGGGTAAGCCACACATTGGTTCGAGGATTAACCTTGGGGTATACTCCTCCATGCCCTATGAAGTCATTACAGAAAGTCGGTAATTGGACTGGTTGGAGCAATGAAGTGTCTTCACTCGGGACACTGCCCGAAAATAATCCCCTGAACGACATGACCGGGCCGGAAGGGCGGCTTACAAATAACCTTTGGTCTGATCCCTTCTGATAAAATATCTTCCCCGACTGGCCGTGAAGATTAGGGGTCAGAGTCCACAATATCCTCCTGGGATGCGTAGCATGGAAGAATGCCGAGATAGGGTAATCTCTCAGCATCTTGGGCAGGTACATGACCATGCCCCCAACAGTAAAAACCCAGTCTTCCTTCTTGGGCTTCGTCTGGGATTGTTTATCAATCATATCCCCGAAGAGGAAAGCTGGTTTTATGTATTTTGCCCCGTCTATATACGTCAGGGGTTCTCCGTTGATCATGCTCAACAGCAAAAACATGTCACGCCCCAGTCCCAAAAATACGTAGAACTAGGACACGTAAGCATGCCAGCCGCATGGATATGGCAACTCCAATATATGGAAACCAAATCCATACGTACGCTGTAATATGAATATAAAATCCACAAGTGGTATAAAATGTAATACAAGTCACAGGGTAAAATCTAAATCTCATCCAACAAAATCATATAGAAATAAATAACCAGTATCTATGAAACTAGATCTCAATAAGAAGTATCTAGGATGATAGTTGGATGGAAACAAATCCACTACCAACTCGAATATAAGAGCAAATACAATATGAGTACAACACCACAACACAATATAAGAATACCAACTATCCATCACAGCTCGAAGAGAAGACATCCTCGGATCACATGTAACCATCCAAATCTGCGCTCCTGCAAATATTCAAGAAAAGATACACCTGGCAGCGGACCAGGTCCTCAGAGGGACGTAACAAGATACAGAAAATACGAGCCAATTTGAATACAGTAAACATGCATATGGTTTAAAAATAAATAAGTACACTGTACAAGACAATCTATATGAATACAAATGAGGACAACTTTTTGACGTATGGGCAAGGGTAGTCTACTCGATCTAAGCCTCACAACTCACACACCCGTCTAGAAGAAATCGACATACCTCTGGGGTAGCGACCAGCGCGACTCTACAGAAATCGACATACCTCTGGGGTAGCGACCAGCGCGACACACGCCCGTAGTGCGAACTATATACTATGGTTTACCAGAGTGGTTAAAAGCCCATACGCCTAATGATTGTCCTCTATGATACTAAGTGTCAAGTGTGTGTCAACATATCTAATATATAGTAATGACTGAAAGAAAACTACACATGCAAGAATAAACAGAAATGCAATAAATATAAAGAAATATAAATAGCATATAAAAGTACTGTAACAATTTGGCAAGGTATCTTGCCTGGGGTCCTGCTGCTGGTATGAATCAGAGTCCAAGTCACAGTCCAAATAGCCTATGTATTACAAATTTATCACGTCAAAAGATAATTTATTTTAATTTATTTAATTCTAGAATAATTACTCTAAAATCCTATTTTAATCTTATTATTCTGATTTTTATGTTAATTCCTAAATTTTGTCCAAAGAAACTGAATTTTATCAACTCGAGTCTCATGGCACGCAAATCGAGGCAATCTGTTGACCAAAAAGTCAACCGACACAAACTTAACTTTCATGCATGATTTCCTATAGATTTTAGCGTCAAAAATATGCTAGAATTTACAGCTCGTCCGAATTCAAATTCGTTTGGGAATTATGGCACATACAAATTTTGTATTGTGCACCGATGGTAAAATTCTAACCTAGAAGTTCTACAGAACTAACAGTATGTAAATACTTCAAATTAAATTCTGGGAAAAATATATGTCGATGATCTCGACATTAGCTTTCCGAAACTTTAAACGGTTCATGATTCTGATTCCTGGTTCTCCCGAAATCGCGAAAATATTAAAACACGTCTATTTTTGGACATGCTATGCTCTACGAATTTTCCAGAATTTAATACTCATAATTTAGAAAAAAAATTTATATAATCAGAAATCTAACCTCATTATCGTTCTAACAAAAAAAATTGGAGCAGATTTGGAGTCCGGAGCTAGGAGATATCGTCTTTTTAATTCGTCATAACTAGTAGAAAATGAGGCTGAATTTATGACGAATTTTGACTATTTTTTGGACGAAAAAGAGAGGAATTTGGGGAAGAAAAATATGAAGGATGAGGTATTTATAATGGTGGAGACTACTTAATTAAATACAACTAGGATTGGTTAATTTGGATAGGATTATGATGAATTTAAATAAGGATATGATATACATTAAGTTGCTTTCCTAGTAGGCTCAGGATTTGAATTAATTTAAAGTAGAGTTTGAATCTATCTCAATAATTTATAATCTTAAATATAATTAAAGATAATACAAATAATTTATAAAATCTTATTAATATCTATTAACACTAAATTAGCATCTATCTAATATTAAGACTATATATATATCCAAATAAATCCTAATTAATTTCAAAAATCTAAAATAACCTAAAAATGATTCTAAATAAATATTTATATAAGTAAATATATCAAAAAATTCATTTGCAAATTAAATAACAGAATACTCTAAAGAAATTCAATATCTATAATAATATAAAATATACACAAAATATCTATTTTGGGTGAGGGGGTTTACAGCATTCGCTCTCCTTGAGACGATATCAGGATTCCCCTTCCTTCAGGATACTGGGGTCCGGAAATAGGAAATGTCACATGGGACAAATCCTCCAGGTAATTGTAGTTCAGCATCCCAGCAGCAGAACCCATCACCTCAGCCAACGGAGATATCTGCAAGTTAACAACAAAGTGTAAGAAAAATATGTCAGTTTCTATACTAGACCTCACAATCTTGCAGCTTATGCCAAAGAGCAACAGTCTGTGCTTTTACGCCAAGACTACAAAAACTTGAGTTTTTACGCTGGAACCTATTTCCTAGGCGTAAAATTCAAGATTTGTAGTATACACAAAAAATATGACAGTTTGTGTTTTTACGCCAGACTGCCGAAGTTTGAGTTATTACGCCGGAATTTTCATCCAGAACGTAACACTCAAAGTTTGTAGTATACGCCAAATTTTGACAGTCAAAGCTTTTACGCCAGACTGCAAAAATATGGAGTTTTTATGCTGACACATTAGGAATATGGATGTAAATGATAAAATATCTCTGTGCATCATCTTCCTCGAAGAGGCTCTCAGCACAGAAGATGACCTAGTGCGTTCACATACAACGTGTGCGAAGGGTTTTTTCATTTTTTGTCGTCCCAAAAGCTTTACCTATAATGCCCGGTGCACAGCTTGACGGTGGGATACTTCGTTCTGAGCGAGGTTCGCTCTGCCCGATGGGAGTCGCTCTTGCTTGGACAGAAGAGCGAGAAGAGGAGGCAGCTTTCTTTCCCTTGGTGGTCGAAGATTGTTTCGGTGCCATTGCTAAAAAAACTTAGAGTGCTCAGAGAAGAAACGAAGAAGAACTCTCAAAGAGACGAAGGTTTTTCTTTCGCAAAAGACAGATGAAAAATTTTCTCTTTGAAGAACTTGGGGTACTTATAGAGTTCAGATAAACTCTTCGAATCCCTAACCAAATCCGATATATAATATTCGGTTATGATTGGGGACTACGTCAGCCTATTATTCAGGGAAGGCGGACAGTCAGCGAATTCAAAAAGTTTTTCGTGCAGAACAGATTCATAATTTTACGCCAAGGAGCTTTTTACGCTCGGGAAGCTACAAATCTATATTTTTCTCTCAGAGGCTATAAGTCTACGGTTTTACACCTGGATGCTTTTACGCTCAATAGCTTTTACGCTCGAGAGGCTACAAACCTACGACTTCACGCTCAGAGGCTACAAATCTATGATTTCACGCTCAGAAGCTTTTTACGCTCAGAGGCGACAAATCTACGACTTCACGCTCGGAAGTTTTCTTTTCAGAGGCTATAAATCTACAGTTTTACGCCCGGATGCTCTTATGCTCAGCAGCTTTTACGCTCGAGAGGCTACAAACTTACGATTTTATGCTCATCTACACTACGGATCTATGACTTTTCGCATATCTTAAAATACGCAGGCCAGAGTATGCGTATATCTGAACAATTCTCAAAGCGGCCAATCACAAGGGTTCACGCAGAAGATGCTCCTTCTTGGTCTCAAAATATCCCAAGTACCCAAAGCATACAGAGTTCAGTATTGAAAATGACTCTTCTTCTTGGGTCGATTGGAAGTTCATCCAAAACCCAGTCAGAATATTTTCTCTACAGTTCAAGATGGTGACTCAGTTTTGACATCCATTTCTTACCCTACTTCAAGGGATTTTCTGGAAATCATTCTTGAAGATGATGGTCTGAACAAGAATTATTCTTATCAGAGAAGTGACAGCTCAGAATTCTATGCAATTCCTCGTTCAAAACAGCTGGATAGTTTAAATATGCGACTAAAATGCTAAGCAGCTTCTTACGCATTTCCATTTACGCGTAAAAGATACGACGAGATACTCTTTTTATCAGAGTCGGCGTAAAGTTATTCAGACGTGGCGAAGCTACACATATTCAGACTTTATCATAGCAAAAATATAACAAATTATCAAGATGCGCAGAAGAAGACAACTTTATTAATCATGATTACATATGATGGAAATCCAGTTTACAAAGGGTTTTTTCATCTTCATGATTACATATGATGGAAATTCTTGTTCTACCAAGGGTTTCTCATTTTCATTTAAGGATCACACCAAGAGTCTGTTCTGTCAGGTTCCCGCATTGGTGGAGATCTTTATCCGTCTTCTTCAGCAGTTAGTCGGTTTCTGCGACCGATTAACAAGAAAATGATCAATGGCGGGAGGATACAAAACTGGGCCTGTATAAATTATTCAAAAGCCCATCCTCCATATGCCTTGACAGATTGAGTTGAGGTTTTAGACCCAACTTAATACTGGAAGACAGGGCTAGTTTGTCTGCCCTCGTCCACCAACAACGGAAGAAAATACAGCTTGCAAGCTGTGTGGTCGAATGTGACCCTTCCTCTCTCTTGGACGAATCGCCATATAAAGTTGCTGATTATCCCGAGCAAAGGAAGCTATGATATCCTTCCATGATCCATCGTTGCAGAGGACATTTGCTCGAAGAAGCCTTTTTTGGCTCCTTACATACTGGAAGAACATAATCTTCTTCTTCCTCAAGTCGACCCGACGAACTCCGGCAATCATCTCTGTGTGGTGAAGAAAATGTGAGAAGAACATGTTAACTCATCAGCCTTTATATAGGCAAAAGAGAACACACCGAATCCCAACAAATCCCCAAAAATCTGCCAAGAAATTAGCCTCGAGGAACGAGTCAGACTTGACCGTTTCATGCTTTATTCAAAGTGTTTCAAATTACGAGGAATTTGAAAACTTTGAAGGGGGTCTTGTAGAAGCATAAAAAATACGCTGCAGAGTTATACGCAGTATTTAAGTGCTGTGTCGCGTAAGACTTGACTTCAGAGCCATCGGCGTACAACAGAGCTTCATCGCTAGTACAGCATAAAATATAAGCTCCAGGACAACCCCGCGTAATGCAGTATTTTTAGGCTGCTTCGGCGTAAAAAGGTTGTTACATCGCCACTTTGGCGTAAAAACCTACTCGCTTTTAATGCGGTGGGAAGTTGTACGGGGAACTCTTCGTATTTCTCGAATGAACCTGTCAGATCAGGCAGTGAACCTGACTCCTGACAAAGAGTACTGCACAACTATCCAGACGATGGCTGTAATGATGGTGCGACACAGAGACCCAAACCATCGTTTAGTGACATTTTCTTGATACAAAGTGCTTTTACGCATACAAGGAAATACGCTGCCTAGTTTTACACAAGCAGATGTGAGCTTTTACGCTCAGCAAAAGACAAAACGAACTACCACGTCAAAAGCTGCTCTTCGTACAGAGCTCGAGGCACGTCTCGGCAGTTAATGCGCGTGATGGGGGCAGATCTCTGCATTTAATGCACGAGATTTGGTTCTATTTTCAAAGACTGGGTGAGCCATAATTACGGCTAATACGTCCACATCATCACCTCTGTATATTACGCCATCATGCTATTTTCAGCTATGGGAGCACGCTGTACGCTATCTCCTTGAAATACGCCAACCGGGCTATTTTTAGCTATAAGGAGTACGCCGTATGCTATCTCCCCATAATACGCCAACTCAGGCTATATTTGTATTGGTGCGTGATATGGCTATTTGGTCCAGAATATGCTCAAGACCTCAGCCAAGGAAGGAGGACCGGCTATCTTTTACGCTAGCTACCTATCCATGCAGCATCAGGCTTATATGCCTATAAGGCTTCTATGCCTATTTGGCTTCTATGCCGACTCGACAACCACTTGGCTTCTAAGCCAACTTGACAACTATTTGGCTTCTACACCATGGTGACAGTTATTGGCTTCTAC
The DNA here is from genome assembly GCA_036927795.1 of Iris macrosiphon. Lineage (NCBI taxonomy): Eukaryota > Viridiplantae > Streptophyta > Magnoliopsida > Asparagales > Iridaceae > Iris > Iris macrosiphon. Next base: position 128,233,113 of record JAYESA010000002.1, read on the forward strand.
GCCAACCTTTTCTATGCAAGGGACAGCTACCTACGTGGCTTGCATGCCGTGATCTTCGCAGCAGTTATACGTATTACCTTATCATAGGATACGTGTCACACGCAGATTCAGAAGATCATTTATACGTGGATGGTAGTTATTATAACCGCCGTATAAAAAGTGTCATACTCTCCACTATCCGGCTTCTACACCGATTGGACGGTTACTGTCACTAAAACCCTATAAATAGAGACCTCTATTGACAGAGGTCCAGGGTCGAAGAATTAAGGTCACAAATTCCAAGATCGAGAACTCGGAGGTCAAGGGTAGGAAATTGATTTCTGAGAGAGAAAAGTCCAGAGCACGGACAGAGAGCAGTGATCGACGATTTTGGCATCGAGCATCCATTCCCTCTTGCAATCCTTGAAGCTTCTCCGTCTTCTACAGCACTTCTTCATCATCGTGTGGTCCAAGGGACAAAGTGATCAACCGCAGATCAGACTCCTATAGCAATATTTACCCAGATTAAAATTTGTACTTGACATCCTCGTATAGGATTAATTGTACTTCTTGTTTGTAAACCAAAGAGAGGGTTTCGTATAAACCTTGTTTCATTTCTTTCGTTTATTATCAAACAACTCCGGACTGCCAAAATTTGAGTTTTACGCTAGAATTCACATCCAGTGTGTAAAATGCAAGGTTTGCAGTATACGCCAAATTTTGACAGTCTGTGCTTTTACACCAGACTTCAAAAAAAATATGTGGAGTTTTACGCTAACACATTAGGAATGTGGGTGTATTTGCGCATACACGTACAACGTGTGCGAAGGATTTTTTTTCTCCTCTTGAAGCCCTTACCTATGATGCCCGGAGCGCAGCTAGATGGCGGAGCACTTCGTTCAGGACGAGGCTCGCTCGGCCTAACGGGGGTCGCTCGTACTTGAGCAGTGGAGCGAGATGAAGAAGCGACTTTCTTTCCCTTAGCAGCGGAGGCCTGTTTTGGTGCCATGGTGAAACTGAGTTCTCAGGAAGAGACGAAGATGAAGAGTTCTCAGAAAGAGACGAAGATGAAGAGTTCTCAGAAAGAGACGAAGAGTTCTCAGAAAAAAGATGAAGGGTTTCTCTCTCGCGACCTAGGTCTATTTATAGAGTTCAGATAACTCTTCGAATACTTAACCAAATCCAATTTTTAATAGTCGGTTATGATTTGGGACCACGTCAGCCTATCATTTGAAAAAAGAAGGCGGACAGTCATACTGCGTAACGGATCCATGATTTTACGTGCAGAGCAAGGATCCATGGTTTTACGCTCGAAAGCTACAGATCCACGATTTTACGCTCAGAAGCTACAGATCTACGATTTTATGCTCAGAAGCTACAAATCTACGGTTTTACGTTCAGAAGCTACAGATCTATGAATTTACGCTCGGAAGTTTTTACGTTCAGAAGCTACAGATCTACGATTTTACGCTCAGAACCTACAGATGCTACGGATCTATGACTTTTTGCATATCTTAAAATTACGCAGGACAGGATATGCGTATAATTTGGGTCTTATACTCGAGAAAGCCAATTACAAAGGATTACGCAGAAAATGCTCCTTTTTTGTTACAAAACATTACAAGTGCCTGAAACACACAGATGTCAGCATTGAAGATGACTCTTCTTCTTGGGCCATTGGAAGTTCATTCGAAGTCTAGCCAGAATCCTTTACATCTAGGTTCAAGTATGGCCTGTTCGGCGGATATTTCTTGCTCTATTTCGAGAAGCTTTCGGGAAGCCATTCTTGAAGATGATGTTCTGAACAGAAATTCTTTGTATTAGAGAAGTAACAGTTCAGAATTATATGTGACTCCTCGTCCAAAAATAGCATGACAATTGGACTTTCAAGACGATTTAATGCCGAGGAGCTTTTTACGCATGTTCCTCTATGCGTAAAAGTTGGAACGTGACTGGAAGCATATTTATCAGAATCAACATAAAGATTACTCAGGCATGCTGAAGATGCATATTATCAGACTTTCTCACAGCAAATATGGCAAATCAATGATGCGTAAAAGAAGACAAGTTTATTAATCATGATTACATATAATAGAAATCCATTTTTTATAAAGGATTTTTCATTAATATTCAAGATCATGATTACATATGATAAAAATCCATTTTTACAAAGTATTTTTCATTAATATTCAAGATCACGACGGGAATTTATTACGCCAGTTTCTCGTCTGACGGAGATCTTCAGTTCTTCTTCTACGGCTCGGCTTCTTCGACCGATGAACAAGAAAATGGTGAATGGCGGGAGGATACAAAACTGGGCCTATTTAAATTATTCAAGCCCCCCTCTATACGTCGTTTACGGCCATGCCCAGATTTGTGACCCAACACAATACTGGAAGACACGACCAAGCTGCCCACCAGGGTCCAGCTTCATGATAGGGGAAAGTACAGCTTGCAAGTTGTGTGGTCCAATGAGACCCTTCCTCTCTCTTTGACGAATCGCCATATAAAATTGCTGATTACCCCGAGCAAAGAAAGCTATGATACCCTTCTATGGTCCATCATTGCAGAGGATACTTGCTCGAAGACGTCTCCTTTTATGGCTCCTTACATACTGGAAGAGCATAGTCTTCTTCTTTCTCAGTTCAGCCCAATGAATCTCGACAACCATCTTTGTGGTGAAGGGATTATGGAAAAACAAGTTCATTCGCTTGCCTTTATATAGGCAGAAGAGAACATGCCAAATCCCAACAACTTCTTAAATATTGTCGAAAAATTAGCCTCAAAAAATGAGTCAAATTTGACCATTTCTTGCTTCATTCAAAGTATTTCAAATTACGAGAAATTTGAAAACTTTGAAGGGGGTCTTGTAGAAGCATGAAATACGCTAGGGAATTGTATGCGTACTATACAGTCAAAACCTCCAACATGCATGAAGTCCGCGTAAAGCAGCGCTTCAAGGCCGTGTGGCGTAAAACATGGCTTCAGAACTGCTCGCGCAAAATAAAACTTCAGAGCTGAGTGGCGTATAGAAGAGCTTCAGAACTGCTCACGCAAAATAGAACTTCAGAGCTGAGTAGCGTATAGAAGAGCTTCAGAACTGCCCGCGTAAAGCAGCGCTTCAATGCTGTTTTAGCGTAAAATGTTGATACACCTCCCTACGGCGTAAAATATATTTGTCTTTAGTGCAACGTAAAGTCATACGAGGAACTCTTCGTATTCCCCGAATGAATCTGTTAGACAAAATAGTGAACCTGACTCCTGACAAAAGTACTGTACGACGATCGAGAGGACGGCTGTGATGATGATTTTGCACAGAGACCCAGACTGTCGTTTAGTGACATATCCTTGATACAAGTCATTTTTACGCATTCAAGGAATACGCTGCCTATTCTACACAGGCAGAAATTAGTTTTTACGCTCAAGATGAGACAAGATTAGACGCCACGTCAAAAGCTATTCTCGTACAGTGCTCGAGGCATATCTTAGCATTTAATGCACGAGATTGAGGCATATCTCTGCATTAAATGCACGAGATTTGGTTCTATCCTTTATAATTTTGTCATGACTGGGAGAGCTACAACTAGGGCTAATACACTTACATCACCATCCTGGCATTTTATGCCAACCAGGCTATTTTCAACCATAGGAGCACGCCGTATGCTATCTCCTCGAAATACGCCAACTCGGGCTATATTGGCAAAGGTACGTGATGAGGCTATTTGGCCCAGAATACGCTCAAGACCTCAGTCGTGGAGGATAATTGGCTATTTTTACGCTGGTTATCTATTATTCATGCACCATCAAGTTTTACGAAGAATTTAGCCTTTACACCAACAAGACAGCTATTTTGGCTTTTACGCCAACAAGACAGCTATTTGGCTTTTATGCCAACAAGACAGCTATTTGGCTTTTACGCCAACAAGACAGTTATTTGGCTTTTTACGCCAACAAGATAGTTATTTGGCTTTTACGCCAACCATCTCTACGCGAGGGGCAGTTACCTACGTGGCTTGCATGCCATGATCTTCGAAAAGCAGTTATACGCGTTACCTCATAATGGGACACGTATCATATGCAGATTCAGAGGGTCATTTGAACGTGGGTAGCAGTTATTATAACCGCCGCGTAAAAGATGCAACTTTTTTCACAGTTTGGCTTTTACGCCGACTGGACCGTTATTTAGCTGATCTCTATAAATAGAGACCCTTGGTCACAGGGTAAAGGGGCCAAAAAAATAGACAGAGAGAGAGGGGAGAGATCAGAGATCAAGAGATCATAGAGAGAGAGCACAGACAGAGAGTGTTGATTGACAACTTTGGCAACGAGAATTCAATCCCTCCTGCAATCTTTAAAACTTCTTCTTCTTCTACAGCACTTATTCCTCATTGTGTGGTCCAAGGGACAAAGTGATCGACCGCGGATCAGACTCCTATAGCAAATTTTCTCCATAATCATTTTTATTGTACTTAACATCCTCGTATAGGATTAATTGTACTATTTTTCTTGTTTATAAACAAAAAAAGAAAGGTTTCGTATAAACCCTCTTCTTCTCTTATTTTTGTTTATTCAAACATTGGCGAATCTTGAAGTTATGTCATCACTTGTGGAGAGGATTAAGGCGGCATTGCCCAACGATGCTAGGTTTCGAAGACTTAAAGAGAAGACGGAAGCCGGCATGCAGACGGAACTTCGCATCCATGAGGACGGGACGTTAAGGTACAAAAATCGCCTATATGTTTCGAATGGGGTGTCACGCCCCAGTCCTAAAATATCGAGGGACTGGACACGTGGCAATGGCCAGCAGCACACACCGATGGACAAACCTAATTTAATGGATCCATCGGGGCGTACTTAAGCTGTAGTACAACAGTCAGGATCTACTGATCTCATCCACAGAATGAATATATCAAATATCAACAAAAGAAAATAAAATATCATCATCAAGTCACAAGTAATTAAAATCGGAGAACAATCCGATAATCAAGTCTGATACAATTGTTCATTAAACAAGAAAGTAAATAACAACACAGACTGAGTATGAAAGAACATATACTTAGGAAAATCTATGGCAATTACCTAGTCCTCGGTTCCTGGTTCTGCTCTAGTGCCTTCTCCTGAACCTGCTTCTGCTCTTGCTAATACACCTGTCCTGTAAACCTCAGAGTGGATCTCCTCTACTAAATCTGGAGACATAATCCGGAACCAGGTCCTCAGGGGACATAGCAAGGTATAGATAATACAAGCCAAAATAAATGCAGTGCAGCAATAAATGAAATAATAGGGTGAACTAGATAACCAGCTAAGTGATATATAAGTTGAGAGCATCACTAAAACTCAGGCTGAAACCACTACAACCTCTGTGTCGGGGAGCCGGTAGCAGTAATAATACGTAGTGGGCCAAGCTCGGGTTTAGAGTCTTGAGCACCGCAATAATAGGGTTTTATATATATATGATCAGCCTGTAGCCTGTGTGTCTCTCCCCACCCAATGTAATCACACGTCTCATGTCCATGACACGCAAGATCAACACTAATGCAGCAAGTCATAATAAGAACTAATATAATGTCTATGTCCATCCTGCATCCTACACAGAATCACCATAAATATTTCAGGAAGATTCTGTCAAATGTATAGTGTCAAGTTTCCTGGGTATAACGTACTTGATAACGCAAGTACGAGAATGTAAAGGGTCACGATGTCCATCTCTAGGTGACTTTACACAACTCCGCGTACGGTGTTGGCACCCGACTATTAATCGGACGCTAAGTAAGTCATACGGTCCTAGGTTTAAGCATGTACAACAAATATATATGTCAAGGAAATAAGTAGCAAAAACTGTAGAATTTGGCAAGGTACACTTGCCTGGGGTTCCGGCTCCGATTGTAGCTCTGACTTTAGCGGGAATTGCAGGGACTTCTCCGGTTGCTGAAATAAATATCACCATTAGATCCAGAAAATATTAATTAGCTAAAAACGTCTGTCCTTGAGTCCAATTTGGATACAAGGGCAAAATCACAATTTCTGTTCAAGGCGGGGTCCACATGTGGGCCGCTTTGCACCGAAAAATGTGTCAAAATCAAAGGTCTCCAAATCTGTCAAACTTAGTGTCAACAAGTCAGGAACGATGATACGAACCCAACAGAACTTCCAGAATTAGATTTCGATGAGCCGATCACAAAATCGCACGTCAAGTGGAGTCTGTGGGGCCCATGATATGCGATTTTGTCAACGTTCTCAAAATCGAACCAAACATGGGTCACAGGACCATCGTATTGCTACGAGTCCGATGGCGCAAGTTTCATTTTGATCCGACATGTGTACACAAAGTTACGACGCGATCCAGAAAGAACGGATACGGGGCGTTGTCGACGGATACGCGTTGATTCCGGTGTGCACGCACATCCAAATCAACTTCTGCAAAATCCCACACGTCCGTATCGATGGCACGCACGCATCAGTGAAGACCGCACGCGACCAAGTCATCCCGTTTGGTGGAGCGTACTCAGTTCCGGGGTGAAACATGGCGTTGATTTTCCTGTTTTTGGATCGCGGTTTGCGATCGCCACAGGATGCGATGCACCGAGCGGGTTGCACGGGCATCGAGAGGGTTACGCAGGATTCGTGTCACAACTGACGGAACCAAAAACGGGGCATCGAGGAGAGAGAACAGGTTACCTGAACAGGGCTCCATGAAATCTAAATTACTCGTATCCTCGTGTTGAGTCGTATCCGGGCCGTGTCCTGGCTAGGTTTAGGTTTTGGGGCTTCGCCGAGTCAGGATGCTGCTGGGCTCACCAAGGCTTCGCCGGAGGAGAGGCGACGTGCTGCGGAGGTGGAGAGGGCTCGTCGGCGCAGGCGGAGGCTCGGGGACGGCGCCGTTGGCTCGAGGCGGTCGCTGCTGCGGGTCGGGGGTCGGCAGAGCGGCTCCGGGGCTGCGGGTTGTCGAGGGGGCTGCACTGGCGGCTGCTCGGGAAGGCGTGGTGGAGGAGGAAGACAGGGTGGCCGGGGCGGAGGAGCAGGAGTCGAGGGTTCCGGTCAGGGGAGAACGGAGGAGATGGTCGGTTGGGGGTTTTCTGGTCGGAGGAGGCGCAGGCTTCGGGCGGTGGCCGCTGGGGAGTGGAGCTGAGGCTCTGGCGGAGGAGAAAGGGGAGAGGGTCAGCGGAGGGGGCGGTTGGGCGGCGAGGCGATGCGTCGACCGGAGAGGGGAGGGGACGGTGGGGCGGTCGTGGCGGTTACAGAGAGGGGAGCCGGAGGGTCGCCGGCGGCCACGGCGTAACGGCCGGAAGTGGCGCGGGTGCGGGGCTGAACGGTTGAGGGAGATGAGGGGTTCGGGCTATTGGATCCGGGTCGGGTCGGGTTCAATTCGGATCCGACCCGACCCGTTAAGGCTGGGTTGGGTTGGGTTCAACAGTGAATTGGTTTGGTTTAATTTGGTTTAAGTGAACCGGGTTCAGGTTTAATTCGATTTAATTAAATAATAGTTTTTAGGGCTTTAAAAATACTTTCGGGGTCCAATAAATTCCCAAAAAATTATCCTATGTCTAGTTTTTCACTTTACACCAGAAAATATTATTTTTATAATATTTTAATATTAATAAACGTCAATTAAAAATTATTTAATAATTAAAATATCTTAGTTTAATTACAGAAAAATTATCAGAAAATTCCAGAAAATTGTGTAAAATTTAAATTAAAAATTCTTAAAAATCAGGAGGTTTACAATCTACCCCCCTTAAGAGGATTGTGTCCTCGCAATCAAAGAATAACCGGTCAACAGAGATGACACGGTTACAAATATTTTTTGAAGCACATTACTATCAAGAAGAATCAAAGTTGAGGGTGTAAGAATAACACAAAGGAAAAATCATTTCCCTAAGCGATGGAAGTTATGAAATTTCCCGGGTGAAGAAAATCTAGAAATTTACAGTTTTAGAAAACCATGTTATCTTTCAAAAACATATCAGGTTAACATTTATAAAACATTTTAGCAAGTTCAAAATTACTAGGTTAGCAAGTTAAAATTGTCAGGTCAAGTCTAAGGTCACGAACCAGCAGGCACGAATTACAGCAAATCTAGAAACAGATAACTATAAAACTTACTCGCATTAACTATTCCATGAATCTGTGCGTCTTCCAAAGTCATCACTAGAGCTTGTCCGCGTCCTTGCAGATGATTCCTCGGCTGTTGTTGAGCCTGTTGGAAGAGTGCTGCTTGTGGTACCAAGGGTGGCCTCGGCAGATATTCTCCTGGGGCATGTGGTAGAACTCCTTCAACTTTCGTTTGCAGTATTTCCAATGCTGGAGCGGCTGGCCTTGGTGCTGGTAGTGCTTGTCGATTAACCATTGGTGCTCTCTTTCGATGCTGAGGACAATCTTTGGCTAAGTGTTGGTTGGACGCACAAATCAAGCATAATCCCAATTTACGTCTGCACTCGTTCTCAATGTGGCCTCTCTTGCGATAATTTTGACAGATAGGCAGTACTTGCGGAGATGCTTCTGGTGGTTGGTGCATGTGAGACTTCTTTGCAATTTCTTTCTGTGGTGCTCTGGCTGGTGCTGATGTGGCTGGTTGATGAATCATCACTGCTTTCTCTCGACGTTCAGGGCAATCCCTTATCGAATGCTTTTTGGATCCGCAAGATAAACATCGTCCCAGTCTGCGTCGGTATTCTTTAGCGAAATGGCCTACCTTGCTACAGTAGTGACAAGTAGGAAGGACTAGTGCAAGTGGTATAGATGCTCTCTGTGGTGGATTCATCTGTGGTCGCTTTGCAACTCTTTCTTATTGTGCTTGGTCTGGTGCTGTTGCATACGGTCGCTTCTAGCTGGACTCGATCCTTGTGTTGCACTCCATGGGTCATGCTACAGCAAGAACGTCCTCGTCTAAGGTAGTTACATTTGAACTGATTAATCTCCGTAACTCCGAGCTAAATCTGTCGATGAACTTCTTCACTTGGTTTTGCTGATCTTCTTGATGAACCTTCTGATGGGCTTGCATCATCGCGTAGAACATTCGAAACATTTGTTGTTTGTCCATAGCCTGCCCTTGTGGAACGGTAGGCATCGGAGGAGCAAGCTGCGTCGATGGTGGAACGTCATCTTCTTGGATTCTCGAGGCATGCGGACTTGCTTGTTGTGATGATGGACCTTCACTAACTGGTGTCACTTCATCTCCGTTGGTTATCACAGCACCTTGTGGTGTTTCTGGATGAGTCTCGTCACTGGCTTGTGGATCCATAATTCTGCAACCAAAATAAACTATAAAAAGTACACAAGAATCAAGGCAGGATGCAAGTCAAAAAATTTAATTCGAATCCGATACAGATATCAAGAACGTTTCAAGCAAGTGGATGAGATCCTAAAAACTTATCCTATTCTTATTGCAGGCCTGTTCGGTCCCTAAGTTGAAACCGAACAATTTAGTCGTTGACCTGCATGGGCCACCACAAAAACTATGTCACGCCCCAGTCCCAAAATATCGAGGGACTGGACACGTGGCAATGGCCAGCAGCACACACCGATGGACAAACCCAATTTAATGGATCCATCGGGGTGTACTTAAGCTGTAGTACAACAGTCAGGATCTACTGATCTCATCCACAGAATGAATATATCAAATATCAACAAAAGGAAATAAAACATCATCATCAAGTCACAAGTAATTAAAATCGGGGAACAATCCGATAATCAAGTCTGATACAATTGTTCATTAAACAAGAAAGCAAATAACAACACAGACTGAGTATGGAAGAACATATACTCAGGAAAATCTATGGCAATCACCTAGTCCTCGGTTCCTGGTTCTGCTCCAGTGCCTGCTCCTGAACCTGCTTCTGCTCCTGCTAATGCACCTGTCCTGTAAACCTCAGAGTGGATCTCCTCTGCTAAACCTGGGGACATAATCCGGATCCAGGTCCTCAGGGGACATAGCAAGGTACAGATAATATAAGCCAAAATAAATGCAGTACAGCAATAAATAAAATAATAGGGTGAACTAGATAACCAGCTAAGTGATATGTAAGTTGAGAGTATCACTAAAACTCAGGCTGAAACCACTACAAGCTCTATGTCGGGGAGCTGGTAGCAGTAATAACACGTAGTGGGCCAAGCTCGGGTTTAGAGTCTTGAGCACCACAATAATAGGGGTTTTATATATATATGATCAGCCTGTAGTCTGTATGTCTCTCCCCACCCAATGTAATCATACGTCTCATGTCCATGACACGCAAGATCAACACTAATGCAGCAAGTCATAATAAGAACTAATATAATGTCTATGTCCATCCTGCATCCTACACAGAATCACCATGAATATCTCAGGAAGATTCTGTCAAATGTATAGTGTCAAGTGTCCTGGGTATAACGTACTTGATAACGTAAGTACGAGAATGTAAAGGGTCACGATGTCCATCTCTAGGTGACTTTACACAACTCCGCGTACGGTGTTGGCACCCGACTATTAATCGGACGCTAAGTAAGTCACACAGTCCTAGGTTTAAGCATGTACAACAAATATATATGTCAAGGAAATAAGTAGCAAAAACTGCAGAATTTGGCAAGGTACACTTGCTTGGGTTTCCGGCTCCAATTGTAGCTCTGACTTCAGCGGGAATTACAGAAACTTCTTCGGTTGCTGAAATAAATATCACCATTAGATCCAGAAAATATCAATTAGCTAGAAACGCCTGTCCTTAAGTCCAATTTGGACACAAGGGCAAAATCACAGTTTTTGGTCAATGTGGGGTCCACATGTGGGCCGCTTTGCACCGAAAAATGTGTCAAAATTAAAGTTCTCCAAATCTATCAAACTTAGTGTCAACAAGTTAGGAACAATGATACGAATCCAATGGAACTTCCAGAATTGGATTCCGATGAGCCGATCATAAAATCGCCCGTCAAGTGGAGCCTGTGGGGCCCACGATACACGATTTTGTCAACGTTCTCAGAATCGAACCAAACTTGGATCACAGGACCAGCGTATTACTACGAGTCCGATGGCATAAGTTTCATTTCGATCTGACGTGTGTACACAAAGTTACGATACGATCCAGAAAGGACGGATACGGGCGTTGTCGGCGGATATGCGTTGATTCCGGTGTGCACGCACATCCAAATCAACTTCTGCGAAATCCCATACGTCCGTATCGATGGGGTGCACGCATCGGTGAAGACCGCACGTGACCAAGTTGTCCCGTTTGGCGGGGCGTACTCAGTTCTGGGGTGAAACAGGGCGTTGATTTTCCTGTTTTTGGATCGCGGTTTACGATCGCCACAGGACGCGATGTACTGAGCGGGTTACACGGACATCGAGAGGGGTACGCATGGTTCATGTCACAACTGACGGAACCGAATGTAATACCCCGTTCCGTTCTAGCGGACTGTCGTCTCAAACGGCAAAAGTGCAACTGTCCCGACCCGCTTTGCCTCAAACGAGAAGCAAAGGATATCCAGACTTGTCCCTACAGGAATCAACTTCGGCTTTCAGAGGCTCGATTGACGTATCGCTCTACCGAGGCAAATCATCGCTAAGGTGGGTGGCTACGGTGAACTTGTCTTTGCTTAGCCAGCACACATAAAATCTGGATTGATACATGCTAGTCGCTAGCTGAATCACCCCTGCATGCTAATAAGAATCCAACGCACCTAGCTAAGGGAATAATCCCAACTTGTATTGCTTATGCTAGAACATAGAAAATGGAAATACTGCTTATATTCAGACCCTCACATGCTAAGTCCCTAACGGTTTCATCTCTCGGCTTACCTTCGGGTCCGAGCAAACGTGTTTACTTATGTTCCTTAGAAATGCATGCTTGTCTGCTTGAATGTTGCCATGTTTTCATCCAAACCCTGGGAGACTACAAAGTAGTCGTTCTGCACATGGAAGAACCTGAAATTGTCCGGGACCGTTAGGTCACCAAGGCAATTTCTGAACCAGGGAATTTGCACCCTGAATGAATAAATTACTGAATCACAGCTCATGGAGCAAAACTACTGAATCAACGATCCTGCCTCAACAAGTTCCATATATATATATCCTGACTCGAACTTGTTCCATATAACTTGTTCATATATATATATATATATCCTGCCTAGAACTTGTTCCTGAACCTGACCCTGACCTGCATGTCGCGGACAACTTGTTTCAAGTGAGATTCTCCTGATCTCTGTTCCTACGGACGGTCTCCGGGGCACCGGGCCGATCCGATCCGGACAGGAACCCCTGTTAGTCTGCCTGCTTCGGGCAGAATGGCATGTAGCGCCTGTGAACTTATCCTTCACGCCATTCTTGCTCACAGACTAAGTAGCCGCCTGACTCGGAAGGAATGACTTGTAGCGCTCCTGATCCGTGCGTTACATTTCATTTCCTTTAATGTGCTACACCTGTCCTTTATGGCTATGCCAGCGACTCCTGTTCATATAGATAAGTCATCCTCGCTTAGCGGCTATCCGCGTGTGAGTCACTGTATTGCATCAATGAACAACTGAACACCTGAACGATCATGTTAAAAATGACCCTCGTGTTTGCATATGCCATGCCCCTGAATGTTTATACTTGCCCGTGCTTGAATTAACAATGTTGCCTCAATGGTTGCCTTGGACAGGGAAGGATATGGTAAGTTGGTAAGTCTCGCCGTGTTTTCTCTCATGTTGCACGGCGCACCGCCACACGAGTTAGGCTATTCAATCTTTACATGAAAATGATCCTAAGGCAACTAGAAAGACAACTTAATAGTTGTGTACGGAACCTGTATTACGTGTTTGGATTTGTCGAGCGGGCGAGTAGCTTCCCCACCAGTGCATTCAATGTACTGATAATCCACCAGTTTGTATGCAGGGTGCGGGAGAACCTCGTTCGGTGCGGATGCCTCTAACGTGCATGCTTAGGCGCGGACATCACTCCGAAGCAACGGTGCGTCCGGAACAGAAGCACGTATACAAGACATAATATTGTGAACATAGCCCGAACTCGCCTGAACATCGCCTGTACAATCATTCCACAGTTGTAGCCACTTAGCACACTTTTACTGTTTCAGAGAGAGAGGCTTGAGCGACTTGTAATCTTGGCTATACGCCGCCTGTAACACTTGTTCATATCAATAAAAGAGCTTGCTTTATTCAACTTGTGTTTTAATGCTTTTGCTATATTGTCGACTCAGTGAACCTGTTACCGATCGCCTATGCGTTCATGAATCCGCTGCACTCGGACAATATGTGCGACTCTGTGGCTTAGAACTCTTACCGCCAGCCAATGAACCATGGCCTTGCACGGGCGTAGCTCACGATCGTGCGACATCACGCCCGGATGGGTCAAGCGATCGTTACGCGGGAGCGCTGGCGAAGGTGATTCCCGCCTAGCGGGAACGGCCGATTGCCTGTGGGAGATCGGGGCGTGACACCGAAAATGGGGCAACGAGTACGGCGCCGTTGGCTCGAGGTGCTGCGGAGGTGGAGCGGGCTCGTCGGCGCAGGCGGAGGCTCGGGGACGGCGCCGTTGGCTCGAGGCGGTCGCTGCTGCGGGTCGGGGGACGGCGGAGCGGCTCCGGGGCTGCGGGTTGTCGAGGGGGCTACTCTGGCGGCTGCTCGGGGAGGCGTGGCGGAGGAGGAAGACAGGGTGGCCGGGGCGGAGGAGCAGGAGTCGAGGGTTCCGGTCAGGGGAGAACGGAGGAGATGGTCGACTGGGGGTTTTCTGGTCGGAGGAGGCGCAGGCTTCGGGCGGTGGCCGCTGGGGAGTGGAGCTGAGGCTCTGGCAGAGGAGAAAGGGGAGAGGGTCAGCGGAGGCGGCGGTTGGGCGGCGAGGCGATGCGTCGACCGGTGAGGGGAGGGGAAGGTGGGGCGGTCGCGGCGGTTACAGAGAGGGGAGCCGGAGGGTCGCCGGCGGCCACGGCGTAACGGCCGAAAGCGGCGCGGGTGCGGGGCTGAACGGTTGAGGGAGATGAGGGGTTCGGGCTATTGGATCCGGGTCGGGTCAGGTTCAATTCGGATCCGACCCGACCCGTTAAGGCTGGGTTGGGTTGGGTTCAACAGTGAATTGGTTTGGTTTAATTTGGTTCAAGTGAACCGGGTTCAGGTTTAATTCGATTTAATTAAACAATAGTTTTTAGGGCTTTAAAAATACTTCTGGGGTCCAATAAATTCCCAGAAAATTACCCTATGTCTAGTTTTTCACTTTACACCATAAAATATTATTTTCATAATATTTTAATATTAATAAACATCAATTAAAAATTATTTAATAATTAAAATACCTTAGTTTATTTACAGAAAAATCATCAGAAAATTCTATAAAATTGTGTAAAATTTAAATTAAAAATTCTTGAAAATCAGGGGGTTTATATGGGAAATTGAGACATGAGTTGATGTCTGAAGCACATAGCTCCATGTACTCTATTTATCCGGGAGGAACAAAGATGTACCGAGATTTGAGACAGTATTATTGGTGGCATGGAATAAAGAGAGAGATTGCACGATTTGTGGCAAAATGTTTGGTCTGCCAGCAAGTTAAGGCCGAACATCAGAGAACTGCTGGTATGCTACAGCCGCTTCCCATACCTGAATGGAAGTGGGAACATATAACTATAGATTTTGTTACAGGATTTCCAAGAAGTCCCAGTGGAAAAGATGCAGTATGGGTTATCGTGGATCGACTCACTAAATCAGCACATTTCTTGCCGTTTAGAGTTAGAGAGTCCACAAAAATTCTAGCCGACATGTACATACGACAGATCGTAAGATTACATGGAGTACCGGTTAGTATTGTGTCAGATCATGACTCAAGATTTATATCCCATTTTTGGCGAAGCATGTAAGAGAGTCTTGGCACCCGACTTAAGTTCAGTACTGCTTACCATCCACAGACAGATGGTCAGTCGGAGCGCACGATTTAGATCCTGGAGGATATGTTGCGATCGTGTATGTTAGACTTCGGAGAGTCTTGGGAAGACCATTTGCACTTGGTGGAGTTCTCTTACAATAACAGCTAACAGGCGAGCATCCAGATGGCACCATTCGAGGATTTGTACGACAGAAAGTGCAGATCACCGATATGTTGGAGTGACATTGGCGAGCATCAGATACTGGGTCCAGAGTTAGTGATGCAAACATTTGAGAAGGTGAAGCAAATTCAGAATCATCTTTATGCAACTTAGGACAGACAAAAGCATTGGGCTAATATACACAGATGACCCTTGGAATTCAAAGAAGGAGAGCACGTATTCTTGAGGATTTTACCTACTCAGGGTACTATTCGATTTAGGAGCAGAGGCAAGCTGAGCCCAAGGTACATTGGGCCATTTAATATTTTGGAGCGTATTGGTGAGGTGGTGTATCGTCTTGCATTACCCCCATCTTTAGAGGGAGTGCATGATGTATTCCATATCTCACAGTTGAGGAGGTACTTGACTGACCCAAGCCACGTAGTCGATCATTCTGAGATTGTAGTGGGCCCTAGCTTGAGATATGAAGAGCAGCCAGTTGGAATACCCGACATTAGGGAAAAGATATTACGTGGTCGGTCAAACGATTAGACTAGTTCGAGTAGCTTGGAAACATCACTCCCCCGACGAATCTACCTGGGAACGAGAGGATATCATACGCCAGCGTTATCCTCACATATTCGAAGATGCAAGTATGACCTAAGCATTTCTTCTAGTTACATATTTTAATTTTCTTTAGTAGTTAATTCTTTGATTGCGAGGACGCAATCCTTTTAAGGGGAATAGATTATAAACCCTCAAATTTTTCAGAAATTAAAAATAAATTTTTGGGAATTTTATGTGATTTTTAACTAATTAAAATAAAATTTCTTCTGAATTAATATTTTTAAGTATTAAATTAAATATTAAAATATTATAAAAATAATATTTTTGGGTGTAAAATAATTAATTAGACCTACTCTAATTTTTCTGGAATTTATTGGACCCTAAGGCTATTTTTAAAGACCTAAAAACTATATTTTTAAATAAACCGGGTTAAACCATCATGAACCAAACCAACCCAAACCGGCCCAATTAAACCGGACCCAATCCTATTGGATCGGGTCGGATCTGAACCCGACCAGACCCGACCCGCTGTCAACAGTAACGGAGAATTAATTTCTTCGCCCGCACGACTCCCAAGCCGGCGCTCCGACTTCCCTAACAGTCGTCCGTTCACCTGCAGCCGCGTCTCACCACCTCCGCACCGCCGCCAACGGCCACGTCCGTTCGCCTCCCCATCGGCCTCTCCTCTCCCCACCAAATGCCGTCGTAACCCTATAAAACCCCTGAGCCCGAACCCCACAGCCACCGCCATCACCCCTTCGGCCACCGCTCCTCCACGCCGACGGACCCCGAGTTACCCACAACCTCAGGCGACTCCTCCGGCGACTTCCTCGACCACCGACGACAACCCCCACGGTCCCCAGCAGCCGCCGTGCCCCTTAGCAACCGCCACCGCGCCGCCTCCTATCGCGTCAACAACATCCGCGAGGTATCCCCCTTCTAACTTGCGTTTCTCTTTGTACATCGATCCATTTTTTGTTCTGTCGAATCGTACGCGTACCCTGCGTGACCCTCTCGAACCCCATACAATTTGTTCGGGGTATCACGTCCTGTGTCGGTAGCAAACCGCGACGCAAAAATAGAAAAATATTTTCCAATTTTCCAGTTCACGACCGTTTTACGACCAACCTGCTAAATGTTTTCAAAATTTGCTTGAACAGTTATTTAGACCACTTAACCAAGTTTTAAACCCTATTTTTAGTTTATTTTATTATGGTGTAGTTTGTAATTAATTCGAGGGTAAAAATGACCAAAATATTGGTTATTTTAAAAACCCTGATTTTTTTCGGAACTGGGTTTGCCCCGCTAAACGAGGCAACTTGGTTTTGTGCAAACTTTACCAAAATGTGCGCACTATCAATACAGACGTATGGGATTTCGTGGAATTTGATTTGGATGTGCGTCGATACCGAAATCAACGTGTATCCGTCAACACCCCGTATTGGTCCTATTCTGAAACTCGTTGTAACTTCGTATACGCTCGTCATTTTGAAATAAAACTTACGCCATCGGACTCGTAGCAATACGCTGGTCCTGTGACCCAAGTTTGGTTCGATTCTGAGAACGTTAACAAAATTCCATATCGTGGGCCCTATGGTTTCACTTTACGGGCAATTTTGTGATTGGCTTATCGTAATTCAGTTCTGGATATTCCGTTGGGTTCGTATCATCGTTCTGGACTTGTAGACACTAAGTTTGATAAATTTGGAGAAATTTATCTCTGGCATGATTTTTGGTGCGAAGTGGGCCACATGTGGACCCCACTTTGACCAGAAACGGTCAATTTTACCCCTGTGTCCAAATTGGACTTATGGACAGGAAATTCTAGCTATTTGATACCTTCTGAATACGATAGTAATAATTATTTCAGCAACCGGAGGAGTTGTCACGACCCGCACCCGGAAGTTCGGGCACGAGTGCGTGGGTACGTCCAGCCTACGCCGCAGAGTCGGCGGTAGTACGCTGTCTAGGTCAATCCATCTAAACTAGTCTAACTCATTCACAATTAACATAGGCAAGATAATAATGAGAAACGAAACTTAAGATTGCAACTGAAAATAAATGTGACAACAGATTCAAATGTTTAAGTACAGAAATTCAATATTCAAATCGGGGACAAACCCGATAAATAAGATAAGAAATAGAAATGAAAGGTAGCTACTACTAGCTACTCAGCAGCAGGGGTCTCCTGAGTGGGTTCTGGCTCCTCATAGGTATCATCTGTACCCTCATAAGGACCATAATAGGTAGGGGCAAGATCCTCATCATCGCCTAAATCAACAGATCCAGTTAGGAAAGGAGCAAAGTACACAGTGCACAACAATGTCAAACTAAATATTTATGACAATTAAACATTGAATATCATGTTAAGAAAATTGCATAAAAGAATGTTAATATCTCAGAGTCAAAACTATAAGCAGGAATATGAGAAAACAGAAGTAAACGAGCAGGAAAAGAAACTACACAGTCAGCAAGAATATAACATGACCTGAAGTTATCTGTATGAAACTTGTGTTTGTTTTTAGAATACTTAGTTGGCATGTAGGGGTTTATAAGGCTAATCCGGCCGTCATGGATGGCTATTAGTCACGAATAATCGAGATCCGGCTGATGGACAGTCGTGTACCAACAGCTATTATTCACGGCAAGGGGAAGGGTAAACTACATGCCTTTCAGTATTCTCCCACCCGACATGAAAAACAAGACATGAATTCCAATATTCAAGACATAAAATATAGTATTCTAACACTACATGTAATCAGCAAGAGTACTAGTAGAGCAGGGAATTTAATTATCACAATATAAAGATTAACTTGAAGTGCAGGTACTTGCCTGTTGTTTGGATCTGTTTAATTTGGTTCTTGGGAGAAATTTCCACAGATGAGTCCAAAAGCTGAAATAGACATTACCATCACTCTCAGAAGATGTCAAATAGCTAGAAACGCCTGTCCTTGGGTCCAATTTGGAGACAAGGGCAAAAACGGCAGTTTCGGGCCAAAACGGGGTCCGCCGTTGGGCCCGCTTTGCACCGAAAAACGTGTCCGGGTCAAAAGTCTCCAAATTCACCAAACTTAGTGTCAACAGGTCAGGAACGCTGATACGAACCCAACGGAACTTCCAGATTTGGATTCCGATGAGCCGAACACAAAATCGCCCGTCGAACGGGGCCTGTGGGGCCCACGACACGCGATTTCGTCAACGTTCTCAGAATCGAACCAAACTTGACCCACAGGACCAGCGTATCGCTACGAGTCCGATGGCGCAAGTTTCGTCTCGATCTGACGAGTGTGCACGAAATTAGGGTAAATTGCCGAAAAGGCGGATACGGGGCGATGTCCGCGGATACGCGTTGATTCCGGTGTGCACGCACACCCGAATCAGCTTCCACGAAGACTCACACGTCCGTATCGATGATGCGCACGTATCTGTGAAGACCGCACGCGACCAAGTCGTCCCGTTTGGCGGGACGTACTTGGTTCCGGGGTGAAACAGGGTCTGGTTTTTCCTGTTTTTGGATCGCGGTGTGCGATCACCACAGGACGCGGTGTCCCGAACAGTTTATCCGGACACCGAGAGGGTCATACAGGCTACGCGTAGGAATTTACAGAATCGAAAACGGAGATCAGGGTTGCAAGTTACGAATACCTGAAGGGGACCGAGAAACCAGGGCTTTCTGTGTCCGTATCGTGTCCTGGACACGTGTCCTGGACCGTGTCCGCGGCGTGTCCGGGGCTCCTCGGCCGTGTCCGGTGCTCTGGGGAACTGGCCGTCGGTCGGCGAGGCCCTGGGAGGTCCGGCGGGGTCGTCGGACGGCGGCTACGGCTCGGGCGGCTCTCGAACGGCGGGGAGGAGTCGGACTCGGGGTCGGCTCCGCCTGGGGAGGAGGAGGAAAGGAAGGGGAGAGGAGGAGACGCGGGAGGTGGTGGACGGCGGGTCTGGACGGCGGGCGGATCGCGCAGGGGGCTGAGGGGAAGTCGGCGGCGGGTTCCGGCGGGTTAGGGTTAGGGCTCGGGTCTGTGGGGGAGGAAGAGGGCGGAGGCGAGGGGATTTATAGGGGTTCGGGGCGGGGAAGGCCGGGGCGTCGAGGCGGAAGAATCGGAGGGGAGGCGCGGACGTGGGGCGGTTCTCCGGCCGAAAACGCGGCGGCCGGCGGGTAGATCGGGGGGGGGAAACGTGGGGACGACGGGGTCGTGCGGGCGGGTCGGGGATTTGCGGGCGGGTCGGGTTGGCTGACCCGACCAGACCCGATAGGGCGGGGGACCGGGCTGGGCTGTGCTTCGGCCCACTTGGCCGGGCCGGCCCAGAAACGAAAATAAAAAAACAAAATAAAAATAAATAATAAATAATAATAATAATTAATAATAAATATAAATAGTTTAAATAATTAATTAATTAATAAAGATGGTTTTGAGGTATTTAAAAATAGGTCTTAGGCCCAGAAAAATTCAGAAAAATTACCCTAAGTCCAATTTTTCATTTTACACCCAAAAATGTTATTTTTATGACATTTTAATATTATTTATTACCAATTAAAAATCATTTATTAATAGAAAACCCTGATTTTAATTACAGAAAATTCCCAGAAAATTCCAGAAATTTGGAAAAATCCAAGATTTAATAATTTGAGAAATTTAGGGGGTTTACAACCTACCCAACTTACAAAAATTTCGTCCTCGAAATTTAAGAATAACAAGGCACGAAAAGAAAGGCCGAGAAATAAAATACACCTCAGGGTTCAAAAAGATAGGGATATCGCTCTCTAATCTCGTCTTCTCGCTCCCAGGTGGATTCGCCGGGAGAATGATGCTTCCAAGCTACGCGAACCAGGGAGATAACCTGGTTCCGTAGGACTTTCTCCGAGCGATCCAGGATCTCCACGGGTTGCTCTTGGTATGTCAAACTTGGGCCTACTTCGAGCTCTGAGTGATCCAAAATGTGGCTGGGGTCTAACACATACTTCCTCAGCTGCGACACGTGGAAGACGTTATGGACTCCTTCCAGAGAGGGTGGCAATGCCAGACGGTATGCCACTTCTCCGATTTTCTCCTGAATGCCAAAAGGTCCAATGAATCTTGGGCTGAGTTTTCCACTCCTTCCGAACCTAATGGTGCCACGTGTCGGGGAAATCTTTAAGAATACCAGCTCTCCAACCTTAAAATAGAGTCAAAATGAAGCCTTAGTTCCATAGACAAAATATTTAAATTGACTTAAATTTCATAAATTTAATTACCTCAAATTCCAAGGGCCTTCGGTGGCTATTTGCCCAATGTCGTTGCCTGTCTTGAGCCACTCGAAGTCTGTCCCTTATTTGCTTTACCTTCTCAGCTGAATCGATCACCATCTCTGGTCCCAGCAAGGCTCTTTCTCCAACGTCGTCCCATGATAGCGGGGTACGACATCTTCGTCCATACAGAGCTTCAAATGGAGTCATCTCGATACTGGCTTGGTAACTGTTATTATAAGAGAACTCCACCAGATGTAGGTAGTCTTCCCAGGATCCTCCAAAATCCAGAACACATGTACGGAGCATATCTTCAAGGGTCTGGATTGTACGTTCCGATTGCCCATCGGTTTGGGGATGATAAGCTGTGCTAAATTTGAGTTGAGTCCCCAAGCTGGCTTGCAAGCTCTTCCAGAAGTGAGAGGTGAACCTTGAATCTCGGTCGGAGACAATACTTACTGGGACTCCATGCAGTCTGACAATGTGTCTGATATATAAATCTGCCAGCTTCTCTGTAGATAGTCCTACTTTGAAAGGTAAAAAATGTGCAGACTTGGTCAGTCTATCTACTATCACCCAGATTGCATCCTTACCACTAGGTGTCCTTGGAAGTCCGGAAACAAAATCCATTGTGATATGTTCCCACTTCCACTCCGGAATGGGTAGGGGTTGGAGCAATCCTCCAGGTCTTTGTCTTTCTGCCTTGACCTGCTGGCACACTAAACAACGAGATACGAACCTGGCTACTTCTCTTTTCATGCCATACCACCAAACATACGTCCTCAGGTCCTTGTACATCTTGTTGGCTCCTGGATGTATAGAGTACTGCGATCTGTGCGCCTCTTGCATAATTTCTTCTCTTATGTCTCCTTGAGATACACATAATCTATCGCCATGCCTCAGCGATCCATCTTCATGAATTCTGAATTCTTCTACTAGTCCAGCTTGCACTTGACCTCGAAGGCTTCGCAGGCCTTCGTCCTGAAATTGAGTCTCCTTGATCTTGTCCATTAAAGTAGACTGAATCTGCAAGTTCATCATTTGGCCTTCTTTTCCTGGGATAATTACTTCAATACCTAAACTTTCCAAATCCTCCAGCAGGTGTCTGTCCATAGTCAAGTACATCGCCATAGGATACCTGCTTAGCGCATCAGCAACTACATTTGCCTTCCCAGGGTGATATTGAAGAGTGATATCAAAATCTTTCATTAGTTCCAGCCACCTTCTTTGCCTCATGTTTAGCTCTTTCTGAGTGAAAATATATTTTAGACTTTTATGGTCTGTAAATATTTCCACCCTTTCTCCATAAAGATAATGCTTCCAAAGTTTAAGAGCAAAAATGACAGCTGCCAATTCTAAATCATGAGTTGGGTAATTCTTTTCATGGGGTCGAAGCTGTCTAGAGGCATAGGCTATTACCTTCTTGTTCTGCTCCAGTACACAACCTAGACCTTTTCCAGAAGCATCACTATAAATAGCGAAACCTCCGGTTCCGGAAGGTAAGGTCAGAATAGGGGCAGAAGTCAGTCTTTTCTTCAATTCCTCAAAGGCACGCTGACATTCATCAGTCCAAGTGAACTCTTCATCCTTTCTTGTTAATTTTGTCATGGGCTCCGCAATTCTAGCAAAGTCCTTCACAAACTTCTGATAGTAGCCAGCTAGTCCCAGGAAACTTCTAATCTCAGCTACAGAGTCTGGAGTGGGCCAGGATTCTACTACAGCTATCTTCTTAGGATCTACTGCTATTCCATCTCCAGTCACAACATGTCCCAAGAATTCTACTTTTTCTAGGAAGAAGGCACATTTAGACAATTTTCCATAAAGTTTTTCCTTCCTCAAAGTCTCCAAGGCTAACCTCAAATGTTCTTCATGTTCTTCGGGGGTCTTGGAGTAGATCAAAATATCATCAATGAAGACCACTACAAATTTGTCTAGGTATGGCTGGAAAACTCTGTTCATTAAGTTCATAAAAACTGCTGGAGCATTCGTCAACCCGAACGGCATCACTAAGAATTCGTAATGTCCGTTCCGGGTATTGAAAGCAGTTTTAGGAATGTCTTCCTTTCTCACCCTTACTTGGTGGTAACCAGACCTCAAATCAATCTTTGAAAACACCCGAGCTCCACTCAACTGATCAAATAAGTCATCTATCCTGGGCAGGGGATACTTATTCTTAATTGTTAAGGCATTTAAGGCCCTATAGTCAATACACATTCTGGATGTTCCGTCTTTCTTGGGCACAAATAGTACTGGAGCTCCCCAAGGTGAGACACTAGACCTAATGAAGCATTTGTCTTCTAGTTCTTTGATTTGCTTATTTAGTTCTATTATCTCCTTCTTGTTGATTCTGTAGGGATTTTGGGACACTGGTGCTGCTCCTGGCACTAAGTCAATGGAGAATTCAACTTCTCGGTCTGGGGGTAAGCCTGGGAGATCCTCAGGGAAGACATCAAGGTATTCAGAGATGATAGGTGGCAATTCCTCTGTTACTAGGGCTCCACAAATTATGTTATTACCCATTTCTCTAGAACCTCTAGCAAATTCAAATTCTGGCTTGCCAGGGGGTCTGAAGATTACACTGCCTCTGTGACAGTCTATTGTGGCATGATGTTGACTTAACCAATCCATACCCAGTATAATGTCAAAACTGGGCACTGGCATTACAAGTAGTCTAGCATACAGTTCTCTTCCACATAATGTGATAGGACAATTGTTACAGGCATCACTAACTGGGATGATTCCTCCACCGGTAATGATCTTATAACAATTCCTAAGGGGTTTAGTGGTTAAGCTATGCTTCATAAGGAAATCTACTGACATGAATGAATGAGAAGCTCCAGAGTCAAATAAAGTAATAGCTGGTATTGAATTTATAAGCAAGCTGTGGCCTCAGCTTCTTCTAGAGTCATTGCATAAGCACGGCCTTGCTGCGGTGCACCCCTCTGTTGCTGCTGGTGCTGAGCAAAGCGTTGTTGCTGTGTTGGAAGCGGGGGTCCCCTCTGTTGTGTTGCTGGGGGCCTGGCCTGGACTGGAGCCTTTGGTGCAGCGGGGCGTCCTGGAGCAGCAGGACAGTCCCTCAATTGATGTGCTGGGGAGCCACAATAGAGACAGGCACCTAGCCTCTTTCTACAGTCTTGCCAAGTGTGGCCTGGTTTTTGGTAATAGTTGCAAGGGGGAGCTCGCTGGTTCTGTCCTTGAGCCTGGGGTGCTGGAGCTCGAGGGAGAGGACGCTGATTTTGCTGCGGGGCCTTCTGTTGTTGTTGTTGTTGAAAAGGGCGTTTGTTGGGTCCCGTATTTCCGGTATCTCTTTCTCGCTTCAGTTTGTGCCCCATATCTCTCTCTACGCCTTGAGCCACGCTCAAGATCTCCTCATAGGTGCGAGCTCGGCTGGTGGTGACAGCAAGGCGGATATCCGGAGATAGCCCCTTCTTGAATCTACGGGCTCTGTCCTCCGGGGTACGAACCATGTACTCCGCAAAGTGACTTAACCTGCTAAATTCAGCAGTATATTCATCAACAGTCATGTTACCTTGTTCCAGTCTCTCGAATTGGCTTTCGAGAGCTTCCCGAGCCACTTCGGGATAAAATTTCTCCTTGAATAGCCTTTTAAAATCTTTCCAGGTGATGTCGGGAGCAGATAGTTGAGGTTCATCTCTGAACCAGGTTCGAGCAATGTCGAACAGTTGCAGGCTTGCGGACTCTACTTTGAGGTCATCAGGGACCCGGACAGTCTTCAGGAGTCTCTCGACATTCTCTATCCACTCATCGGCATAGAGAATGCCCTCAGTTCCATAGAATTCCAGAGGCCTAAGGTTCTTGAAGTCTTTGGCACTTCCTGGCCTCTTGAGTGGCGACTCCTGGGACTTAATAGCTTCTGAGAGGCTGGTCCGCAGGAGTGCAGTCTGTTCTTTCTGGGATTCCACCAATCCCTGGAACACTCCAAGTAGTTGTGCCCCATCAAGAGTAACTGCCGGAACAGATGGAGGCGGCGGGAGTGCAAGAGTCTCGGGCACATTCTGTTCAGCTGGTTCTGATGTACCTCCTACTGTGTTCCTGGTCTGGACCATTCTGTTAGATTAAGGGATAGGAAGATCAGAATAGAAAACTTGGGAATCAAAGGCGATAGGTAAATTGAACAGCAAAGATATCAAGAATTTGAAATAAGGACGCTATACTGTGAATGAGCTTTTCCTAGAATCCTAAATTTTATTCCATACCCTGTCCTAGGGTATTACCCTATTTTAGGATAGGACCTGCATGGGCCACCATAAAAATGTGTCACGACCCGCACCCGGAAGTTCGGGCACGAGTGCGTGGGTACGTCCAGCCTACGCCGCAGAGTCGGCGGTAGTACGCTGTCTAGGTCAATCCATCTAAACTAGTCTAACTCATTCACAATTAACATAGGCAAGATAATAATGAGAAACAAAACTTAAGATTGCAACTGAAAATAAATGTGACAACAGATTCAAATGTTTAAGTACAGAAATTCAATATTCAAATCGGGGACAAACCCGATAAATAAGATAAGAAATAGAAATGAAAGGTAGCTACTACTAGCTACTCAGCAGCAGGGGTCTCCTGAGTGGGTTCTGGCTCCTCATAGGTATCATCTGTACCCTCATAAGGACCATAATAGGTAGGGGCAAGATCCTCATCATCGCCTAAATCAACAGATCCAGTCAGGAAAGGAGCAAAGTACACAGTGCACAACAATGTCAAACTAAATATTTATGACAATTAAACATTGAATATCATGTTAAGGAAATTGCATAAAAGAATGTTAATATCTCAGAGTCAAAACTATAAGTAGGAATATGAGAAAACAGAAGTAAACGAGCAGGAAAAGAAACTACACAGTCAGCAAGAATATAACATGACCTGAAGTTATCTGTATGAAACTTGTGTTTGTTTTTAGAATACTTAGTTGGCATGTAGGGGTTTATAAGGCTAATCCGGCCGTCATGGATGGCTATTAGTCACGAATAATCGAGATCCGGCTGATGGACAGTCGTGTACCAACAGCTATTATTCACGGCAAGGGGAAGGGTAAACTACATGCCTTTCAGTATTCTCCCACCCGACATGAAAAACAAGACATGAATTCCAATATTCAAGACATGAAATATAGTATTCTAATACTACATGTAATCAGCAAGAGTACTAGTAGAGCAGGGAATTTAATTATCACAATATAAAGATTAACTTGAAGTGTAGGTACTTGCCTGTTGTTTGGATCTGTTTAATTTGGTTCTTGGGAGAAATTTCCACAGATGAGTCCAAAAGCTGAAATAGACATTACCATCACTCTCAGAAGATGTCAAATAGCTAGAAACGCCTGTCCTTGGGTCCAATTTGGAGACAAGGGCAAAAACGGCAGTTTCGGGCCAAAACGGGGTCCGCCGTTGGGCCCGCTTTGCACCAAAAAACGTGTCCGGGTCAAAAGTCTCCAAATTCACCAAACTTAATGTCAACAGGTCAGGAACGCTGATACGAACCCAACGGAACTTCCAGATTTGGATTCCGATGAGCCGAACACAAAATCGCCCGTCGAGCGGGGCCTGTGGGGCCCACGACACGCGATTTCGTCAACGTTCTCAGAATCGAACCAAACTTGATCCACAGGACCAGCGTATCGCTACGAGTCCGATGGCGCAAGTTTCGTCTCGATCTGACGAGTGTGCACAAAGTTAGGGTGAATTACCGAAAAGGCGGATACGGGGCGATGTCCGCGGATACGCGTTGATTCCGGTGTGCACGCACACCCGAATCAGCTTCCACGAAGACTCACACGTCCGTATCGATGATGCGCACGTATCTGTGAAGACCGCACGCGACCAAGTCGTCCCGTTTGGCGGGACGTACTTGGTTCCGGGGTGAAACAGGGTCTGGTTTTTCCTGTTTTTGGATCGCGGTGTGCGATCACCACAGGACGCGGTGTCCCGAACAGTTTATCCGGACACCGAGAGGGTCATACAGGCTACGCGTAGGAATTTACAGAATCGAAAACGGAGATCAGGGTTGCAAGTTACAAATACCTGAAGGGGACCGAGAAACCAGGGCTTTCTGTGTCCGTATCGTGTCCTGGACACGTGTCCTGGACCGTGTCCGCGGCGTGTCCGGGGCTCCTCGGCCGTGTCCGGTGCTCTGGGGAACTGGCCGTCGGTCGGCGAGGCCCTGGGAGGTCCGACGGGGTCGTCGGACGGCGGCTACGGCTCGGGCGGCTCTCGAACGGCGGGGAGGAGTCGGACTCGGGGTCGGCTCCGCCTGGGGAGGAGGAGGAAAGGAAGGGGAGAGGAGGAGACGCGGGAGGTGGTGGACGGCGGGTCTGGACGGCGGGCGGATCGCGCAGGGTGCTGAGGGGAAGTCGGCGGCGGGTTCCGGCGGGTTAGGGTTAGGGCTCGGGTCTGTGGGGGAGGAAGAGGGCGGAGGCGAGGGGATTTATAGGGGTTCGGGGCGGGGAAGGCCGGGGCGTCGAGGGCGGAAGAATCGGAGGGGAGGCGCGGACGTGGGGCGGTTCTCCGGCCGAAAACGCGGCGGCCGGCGGGTAGATCGGGGTGGGAAACGTGGGGACGACGGGGTCGTGCGGGCGGGTCGGGGATTTACGGGCGGGTCGGGTTGGCTGACCCGACCCGACCCGATAGGGCGGGGGACCGGGCTGGGCTGTGCTTCGGCCCACTGGGCCGGGCCGGCCCAGAAACGAAAATAAAAAAACAAAATAAAAATAAATAATAAATAATAATAATAATTAATAATAAATATAAATAGTTTAAATAATTAATTAATTAATAAAGATGGTTTTGAGGTATTTAAAAATAGGTCTGAGGCCCAGAAAAATCCAGAAAAATTATCTTAAGTCCAATTTTTCATTTTACACCCAAAAATGTTATTTTCATGACATTTTAATTTTATTTATTACCAATTAAAAATCATTTATTAATAGAAAACCCTGATTTTAATTACAGAAAATTCCAGAAAATTGGGAAAATCCAAGATTTAATAATTTGAGAAATTTAGGGGGTTTACAGGAGTACCTGTAGATCCCGCTGATACTAGAGCAGCAGTTGGAAACCAAACCCCAAGCAAGTGTACCTTGCCATACTTGTAGTAAATTGCTTATTATTATTCTCTTGATCTATTCTGAGTCATAACTATTCAACCTAGGACCGTGTGACATTACTTAACGTCCAAATAATATTCGGGTGTCAATACCGTACGCGGAGTTGTGTAACGTCACCTAGAGATGGATATCGAGGCACTATACAATTTTGTACTTGTATTATCAAGTACGTCATACCACAGGACACCTAACATTATTCATGAGACAGAATCTTCCTGAGTCATTCATGGTAATTCTGTATAAGCTACATGATTCGTGACATAAACTTTATATATATCCATAGCTATCATATGACTTGCTGCATTAGATATGATGTTGCGTGACATGGACATGAGACATCGTGAACATGAGACGTGTGATTACATTGGGTGGAGAGAGACATACAGGCTACAGGCTAATTTTATATATATATTATTATTATGAGGTCGTAGACTCTACATCAGAGCTAGGCACATTACGTGATATTACTGCTACCGGCTCCCCGACACAGAGCTTGTAGTAGTCTCATGCTGAGTACTAGTGATGCTCTCACTTGCATATCACATAGCTGGTTACATAGTTTACCCTATTGATTCATTTATTATTGCACTGTATTTACTTTGGCTTGAGTTATTCTTGTACCTTGCTATGTCCCCTGAGGACCTGGATCCGGATTATGTCCCCAGGTATAACAGAGGAGATCTATCCCGAGGTATACGGGACAGGAGCAGAAGCAGGAGAAGACACTGGAGCTGAACCAATACCTGAGGACGAGGTGATGGCCGAGGAATTCTCCTGAGTATCTGTTTATCTATACTCAGTCTTTGCTGTTATTAGACTCCTTTATTTATTGTATAATGAACTATTGTATCAGACTTATTATCGGGTTGTTCCTCGATATACTTTATTGAGACTTGATGTTGGTTATATTTCATTATGCTGATATTGATCATATTTATCTTTCATGGATGATATTAGATTGTGACATGTTTAGTAGACCTTTATTGTTGTTTTACAGCTTAAGTACACCTTGATGGGTCCATTAAATTGGGTTTACCCATTAGAGTGTACTGCTGGCCATTGCCACGTGTCTAGTCTCTCAGTATTTTGGGACTGGGGCGTGACAGATTATGATAGGTTAAATTTTGATTTAAAGAGTGGTTATTTTAATTTTGAAGAGATTATGATGGATTTGAATAGATTTTGTCATTTAAATTTTTAAGAAGATTGCGGTTGACTTGCCTTAGATACGAAAGTGAAAGATTTAACAAATCATTTCTTATTTTTAATTTCGAGGACAAAATTTTTGTAAGTTGGGTAGATTGTAAACCCCCTCACCCAAAATATGTATTTTGTGTATATTTTATATTATTATATTTATTATTGATTTTTTAAATATTTAATTTTTTTAGAGTATTTTCTTAGTTAATTAGAAAATAAATTTCTTAGTATATCTACTTTTATAAATATTTATTTAGAATCATTTTTAGGCTATTTTAGATTTTTGGAGATTTTTCTAGAATTTTTAGGTAATTAAAACATAGGGAACGTAGATTTCTAGGACTTCCATGATTTACCATGAGACCATACTTGCATATTGTTAGAATTTTAAGAAATTTATTTAGATTTATAAAATTATTTAGGATTTATTTGGATATATATAGTCTTAATATTAGATATATGCTAATTTAGTGTTAATAGATATTAATAAGATTATATATAAATTTTTTGTATTATCTTTAATTCTATTTAAGATTATAAATTATGGAGATAAACTCAAACTCTATTTTAAATTAATTCAAATCCTGAGCCTACTAAGAAAACAACTTCATGCATATCCTATTCTTATTTAAAATGATCCTAATCACATCCAAATTAGCCAATCCTAGTCGTATTCAATTAAGTAGTGTCCACCATTATAAATACCTCATCCTTCATTTTTTTTTCCCAAATTCTATCTTTTTCGTCATAAATGCAGCCTCATTTTCTAGTTGTTATGACGACTTAAAAAGACGATACTCCTAGCTCCAGATTCCAAACGCGTTCCAGTTTTTTTGTAGAACCATATCAAGGTTAGTTTTCTGAATATATAAATTATTTTAATAATTCATGAACCTATTTTTCCAGAAAATTCTAAAAGTGTCAACTGTCTGAAATCAGACGTGTTTCCGTATTTTCGATATTTTGGGAGATCCCGAATTCGGAATTACGAACCGTTTGAAGTTTCAAAAAGTTGACATCATGAAATTACATAAAATAATATTTCCAGAATTTAACATATAAGTTTAATTTACTGTAAAATTCGTAAACGTAGAGGTAAATAGGAAACCACCAAAAATTATCATCTATGCGCCCTTGTGGACATAACTCTTTACCAACTTGTGATTTTATGAAACCGTCGATTCTGGTGTTCATGTAGCACTGAAATCTATAAAATTCTATACAGAAATCAAGGATTTGAGTTGGTTGACTTTTTGGTCAACATATTGCCTCGATTTGTGTGCCACGGATCACAAATCCGTAAAGTTGATTTTCTTTGGACCGAAATTAGGGTTTAGTAATAAAATCAGATTATACTATTTTAGGTTATTTTATTCAAAATTAAAATATATTAAAATAGAGAAACCTATTCACCCACTTTTGTAACCTAACTTGTTTAATTTTTGTGACGGGTAGATCGGACGACGCCTTGAGTTGGGACTTCATTTTTTTTATGCCAGGCAAGATACCTTGCCAAATTTCTTACAGTACTTTGCATGCTTATTATATTTTTATATATTCACTGTATATGTGTTTTTTTTAGTCATAATTATATACTATATATATGTTAACACATACTTGACACATAGTATCATGGGAGGGGAGGAGAAACAGTAGGCGTATGGGCTATAACCACTCTGGTAAACCGTAGTAACTAGCAAACACTACGGTAGTTGTGTCGCGTTGGTCGCTACCCTTGAGGTATGTCGATTTCTGGTGTCGCGCTGGTCGCTACCCTTCACTACTAGAAAAAACGGGATTAGCGACGCATTTTAGCGACTCCATATAAAAACGTCGCTAAATTAGCGAATCCATAAAAAATGTCGCTAGACGTCGCTAAATGTCGATATTTAGCGACGTTTAGCAACTTTTATTAAGATTTTAAAAGATTAGTCGCTATAAGTTCAATTAAGGTTGCTAAACGTCGCTAATATATTTAATTTAGCGACGTTTAGCATCGTAATTAGCGACATATATATTAAAAATATTTAGCAACGTGTTTAGCGACGTTATTGATGTCGCTAAATTTTAATTTAGCGACGTTTTTATTTGACGTCGCTAAACGTCGCTAAATTTTGGTTAATTAGGGCTCAGTTTTCTTTTCCCCTATCCGTCAAAAATTTTGAAAGTTTTTAAAACCTTTCGCTTTCCCCCACCCCCCCTCTCCGGCGACCGGCTCTCCACGGCTGCGGCTACTTCGGCATCCCCCTCCTCCTCCTCGAGCTCTAGGTAAACCCTAACTCTATCTCTCTCTCTCTCTCTCTCTCTCTCTCTCTCTCTCTCTCTCTCACATGTGACACAAATACGACACACGCACACAGACACTGACAGACACACACGACACACACACACACAGATGCAGACACACACACACACTTGACACACACGACACACACACAGACGCAGACACACACACACACGCATACACACTCACACAGACACTGACACTGATACTGACACAACACACACACACACACACACAATATTTGATCTATTGGATGTGTCCATGTGAATTGAGGGTTGGTATCATGGTGGTGTGGTATATGGAGGATGTATCCTAGAGTATCTTGGTGTTACACACCAAATATTT
Source organism: Iris macrosiphon (assembly GCA_036927795.1). Classification (NCBI taxonomy): domain Eukaryota; kingdom Viridiplantae; phylum Streptophyta; class Magnoliopsida; order Asparagales; family Iridaceae; genus Iris; species Iris macrosiphon. The sequence goes on from JAYESA010000002.1 coordinate 128,264,804, forward strand.
ATGAATTGGACTAGTGGTTGTGTGTGTGTGTCTATTTATGCCTTAGAGTATCATATGATATGTATATATAAATTGGTGTATTATCTATTTGCATATGAGAGAGTGTATGCATATATAGGTGTATCTCGATATATATATAGATAGGTATATAGCTACTGTTATCTGTGTTGGTGTTCATAGTGTCTTCTAGCTGTGCTTGATGTGGGAGAGGGTAGAAGAGTCGAGTTGTGTGTGGGTGTCACTACTGAACTATGAGGCTTCAGGAACTGAACACAATTCAGTTTGGCCGAGTGCATTAGGCAAGCTGGCAATGTGTTGCAGTGGTGTCGGGTTGGCACTGTGAGGAGGGGATTGGTTTCTGTCATCTTCTGCAGTGGGAGAGTGTTGGTGCACACTTGAACAGCATCAAACACATGCATGCTTGAGCAATGGCAAGGCAGCAACAAGCACTGCTGTGAGCCATGGTAGTAGCTAAGGACAGTTGGAAACAACTAAGTGAAGGGAAGATTTAGCCACTGCAGCAGCAGTACAAAGTATCAGAGGTTGCAGACTTAGTTAGGGTCTGCAGGCATATGTTTGGGTTAAGGTATAGACCAGTATCGGGTAGGTGTTCACAGGTCACTTGTTGCATGTCAATACAGCCCTTAACTGATACTGTAGTATCAGGGATTTAATTGGCAAGAGTGATCAGTGCAGTGCAGTTCAATTAGAGCATAATGGTGCTGTGAAGTGAACTGATACTGTGGTATCAGGGAGGAGTGACTGCTATGGGTTATAGTCCAGTGAGCAAGTATAAGGATGAAGTGCAAGGTGCCAGGCCAAGAGTAAGAGGCTCTCAGTGTGGATAGTAGAGTACTTAATATCAAAGCAGAATATCCTAGTAGTCTAGTATCAAGTGGGAGTAACAAGTGACTGGGACCAAGGTATTATTGTGACATACATTTATGAGCTAAGATGTGAGTTGGGGTAAGGTAGGAAATTAGTTAAGTTATACTAGTAGTATTTAGTATAGCTAATATTAACTAGTATACTTAGTAATAACTAGTATTAGCTAGGCATTAACTAGTATAAACTAGAATTTCTTAGTACGACCTAGAAGACATAGTGTAGCAAGGTATTAACATAGTATTGACTAGTATAAACTAGTATGGATCTAGAAGTGGCTTAGAAACATCACCATGAACTAGTTAACCCTGTTTATCATTTCAAAACACTCATTAACATTTATATTCCATATCTAGGGCTCTTGGACTTTGATAAATGAAAGTATGTATTATATCAGTTATGAAATAAAAGTATTGCTTATTTTAGACTTTGATAAATGGTCAGTTGTTTTGAATATTGCTTATTTTAGAATTTGATAAATGAAAGTATGTATTATATAAGTTATGATTTTTATAGTACGGTTAAGTTATGAAGTTAGGTGATAAACCACTATATGTAATGATTTATATGATACATACTGTCATTTTTGCAGAAGTATCTAGAAATGGATATGAATTACTATCTGCGTCATCGTTCGTGGATGTACAACCGTCATCCTGATGACATGTGTGGTGTGCGGGATAAATTCATTGAGGGTGTACAGCAGTTCCTGCAGTTCGCCAAGGCGTTCCCTCAGTACATGGACGGTACCAAAATTAAGTATCCGTGTGTAAGATATCGCAACAGGAAATATCATCCAGAAGTGGAAGTTACATATCATTTATACTCGAAGGGCTTCACGCCGAATTACTATCAGTGGACCGCGCACGGAGAACTTGTATCTCTAGCATCGGAGTCGGAGCCTTATGTGGAGCCGTATATGGATGTCCACGACCACGATGCTTACGACGACGGGTTGGTGAACATGGTTTATGATGCGGCGGGGCCTAGTTTCAATCCGGACAATTATGATGCGGCGGGGCCTAGTTTCAATCCGAACAATTATGATACGGCGGGACCTAGTTTCAATCCGGACAATTATGATGCATATGAGGAGGCACCGAATGTCGATTCTGTAAAGTTTATGGAGTTGCTGGAGAATGCAACGACTCCACTATATCCTGGTTGTGAGGATCATTCACCGTTGGAGGTGGTTACAAGATTATTGAGCATCAAGTCCGATTTTAACATGTCGCAAGAATGTTATAATCGACTGCTCGATTTGATTATAGAGATCTTGCCCGAGGGTGCAAAGTTGCCTAAAGACTTATATCGATCTAAGAGGATGGTGAGATCGCTTTGGATGGGATACGAGAAAATCGATACATGTCGCAATGGGTGCATGTTGTACTACAAAGACGACAAGAATGAAGATGCGTGCAGATTCTGTGGTGCTAATCGCTACAAGCCACTGTTAGAGGAAAGTCTATCGGTGCAAGGAAGCCTACCGATTTGATGCACTACTTGCCTTTGACGCTGCGGTTGCAGCGGTTATTTATGGTTAAGGAGACTACAGAAAACATGAGTTGGCACAGGCGAAAACAGATCGAAGGAGTATTGGATCATCCATCCGATGGAGAAGCATGAAAGTACTTTGATCGAGAGTATCCACATTTTGCCGAGGAAGCGCGTAATGTCAGATTGGGGCTCTCCTCTGACGGTTTTACCCCATTCGGACTTTCGGGCTCCCAGTATTCGTGTTGGCCTGTGATTGTCACTCCGTACAATCTACCGCCTTGGATGTGCATAAAGACTCCAAGGGGTAAGTAATTAATACGTCCACGTTTACATCATCTCAATGTAATAGTATAAGATACTATTATGCTACTAATCAGCAGTTGCTTCATTATTTTTCAGCACATATAATAATGAGTTGAGGTCGGTTAGACCCTACATAACAGACGAAGAAGTAGAACAAGATATGAGATGCCATTTTCCTTCTTGGTTGAGCGTATATATATGATGCTTGATAATTACTTTTTATTTCTGCACTTGTAAAATAAATAACTTACTATCGCTACTTTGGTATTTAGGTCGATCGTCTAATAACACCCGAGACTGAATCTATTAGAACTCTAGCCAAGGGACCAATTACTGCCGTAAAAATATGGCCAAGTTTCTGTGTGAATGGGTTCAGGTTCAAGTCAACAAAAGCTCCTATCAGTGACAGCTTTCTGGATCTTGATTCCACGAAAAATAGTTGTTTGTGTATCAAATCTTCGAACTACAAAGACGTCAATCCGGGCAATGATTTTTTTGGCATCTTACGAGAGATTGTGGAGTTGACATATAATTATGGCACAAAATCTGCTAATATCGTGCTATTCATGTGTGAATGGTTTGATCCGATTCAAGATCAAGGTTGAAAAATTGACAAGCATGGCCTTGTGGATATAAACTACAAGCGTAGATATCAAGTCTACGAACTATTTGTCCTATCAAGTCAGGCTCAGCTCGTGTACTTCACAACTTATCCTAGACGAGGGACAGCGAGGTCGGATTGGTGGGCAATATGCAAGACTAAAGCTAGAAATACCTTTGACATTGACGAAATAGCTTTTCAGGAGGACGATCTACCTCTTGTAACAAATATTGTAGATGTGGACTCAACGAAAGTTACTCATTACATGAGTAATAATGTAGAAGATGTAGAATTATCCGAAGAGGAAGACGAAGTAGATAAAAGTGAAGATGAGGAGGAGAAAGAGGAAGAGGAGGACGAGGAAGGCGAACAAAATAAATTTTCTGAAGATGATTGAAAATAAAATATATTGCATGTAGAATGTAACTATATTTTGACTGTAGAATGTAGATCAAGGTTGGAAAATTGACGAAGTAGATGTACCCATTAACGAATATATGTATTATATTTTGACTGTAGAATGCTTTGAGATATGCATCACATTTCGACTGTAGAATGTACTATATATTTGTGTTTCTCTATATTCATCATATGTTGTTATCAGATATGACCGGACGATACGGAGGATTCGGCAGGTCTCGAGGTAGACAGAGTGCTCCTCCGGTACTGCCTACTGTTGGTTCTGGATCATCATCGCCCAGTACTCCAGTATATCAATCACTCACATCTCCGACTGTTGGGACGAGTAGTTCCAGGCGTGATAGTACACCCTCGTCCAGCGTTCCTCCTGCTGATGGAATCATGGAGACAGATGAGCATGTCGAGGAGGTCGTGCCCACGTTGTCCCAGCATCAGCAAGATCCTCCATGCGCACCTCCGGAGGAGACGAGGACAGAGATTTGGGACGACGGTACAAAGTAAATCAATTAGATGGTTTAGTATAATATATATCGTGTATTTCTTTATTCATCGTATATTGACTTTTTTAGTATTCTAAATTATTATCTCTGTATAGATATCGTCCATCGTCGGTTCAGAGACGCCTGGGCCAATTTTTGAGGAACAACTACGGTGGCCCTTGGATCAACTACTCTGAGGCTCCGGAGGAGAGAAAGGCATTCTGGTTTACACACTTCCGGGTAAAAGTATATTAAATAAATCCTCTAATTTATGCATATTATATAACTTATTCGTGATGCTAACTTACTAAATTATTTATTGTAGCAAACATATTTTTATCCTCCGCACCGGGCCGAGTTGATCGAGCGGCTCTTTTCTACCGTTGCCGCCAAGCTTATCCGAGATGCTCTGGATGACCAGAAGGCTCGTGATTGTGCTGGAAAATCGATCCAAGGTTGGATCACGCCAGAGCAGGCCAAGGCGGCTAGGCGGAATACTGCCAAGTGGTGTAGTGGCTCGATTCTGATGACGGAACATTTCCGTCATTTGTGTAGAAGCATAAAAAATATGCTGGATAGCTATACGCAGCATGTTGATGCTGGGCAGCATAAAAAGATGACTTTGGAGCCATCAACGTGCAACAGAGCTTTTTCGCTGAGCACAGCATAAAATATAAGCTCAAGGACCATCCGCGTAATACAGTATATCCAGGCTGCTTCAGCGTAAAAAGGGTGCTACATCGCCTTTATGGCGTAAAAATCATCCGCTTTAATGCAATATTGAAGTGTACGAGGAACGCTTCGTATTCTCCGAAATGAACCTGTCAAATCATGCAGTGAACCTGACGTCTGAACTCCTGACAAAGAGTACTGCACGACTACCCAGATGATGGCTGTAATGATGGCGCGGTACAGCAACCCAGACTATCATTTAGTGACATCTCCTTGACGTAAACTGCTTTTACGCATATAAGGGAATACGCTGCCTAGTTTTACACAGGCAGACGTGAGCTTCTTACGCTCCACAGAAGACAAACAGACTGCCACGTCAAAAACTGCTCTTCGTACAGAGCTCGAGGCACATATTTGCATTTAATGTGTAGAGTGATGGCAGAGGTCGAGGCTGTCTCTGCATTTAATGTGCAGAGTGATGGCAGAGCTCGAGGCACGCCTCTGCATTTAATACGCATAATGGTGACAGATCTTCAAGACACGCCTCTGCATTTAATGCGCAGAATGATGGCAAATCTGTGAGATACGTCTCTGGAATATGCTGCCTAGTTTTACACAGGCAGACGTGAGCTTCTTACGCTCCGCAGAAGACAAATAGACCGCTACGTCATCAATTGCTCTTCGTACAGGGTTCGAGACGCGTATCTGCATTTAATGCGCAGAATGATGGCAAATCTTCGAAGACACGCCTCTGCATTTAATGCGCAGGATGGGGGCAGATCTCGGCATTTAATGCAAGAGATTTGATTATACTCTCCAAAAGCCGTAATTTTGGCTAAAACGTCCACATCATCACTTTGGCACATTATGCCATCGGACTATTCTCAGCTATGGGAGCACGCTGTACTCTATCTCCTTGGAATACGCCAACTCAGGCTACATTTTTATTGGTGCGTATTAAGGCTATTCGGCCCAGAATTCGCTCAAGGCCTCAGTCAGGGGAGGAGGATCAGCTATCTTCTACGCCCACTCGGCTTCTACACCCACTCAGCTTCTATGCCTACTCGGCTTCTACGCCCACTCGGCTCCTATGCCTACTCGGCTTCTAAGCCTACTCGGCTTCTATGCCTACTTGGCTTCTACGCCATGGTGACAGTTATTGACTTCTACACCATGGTGACAGTTATTGACTTCTACGCCAACCTTTTCTACGCGAGGGATAACTACCTACGTGGCTTTTATGCCGTGATCTTCGCAGCAGTTATACGCATTGTCTTTTAATTGGACACGCGTCACACGCTCATTCAAAAGGTCATCTATACGCGGGCAACGGTTATTTTAACCATCGTATAAAAGGGTGTTGTACTTTCCACTACTCGGTTTCTACGCCGACTGAGTGGTCACTGTCACTAAAACTCTATTAATAGAGACCTCTATCAACAGAGGTCCAGGGTCAAAAAATAGAGTATCAGATCGAAGGTCGAGAAAACTGAAGGTTGAAAATTGGTCACAGATTTCAAGAAAGAAGAATCCAGAGCTCAGGCAAAGAGTAGTGATCGACGACTTTGGCATCGAGCATCCACTCTCTTTAGCAACCTTCGAAGCTGCTTTCTGTCTTCTACGGTAATTCTTCATCATCGTGTGGTCCAAGGGACAAAGTGATCGACTGCAGATCAGACTCCTATAGCAATATTTACCCAGTTAAAAAATTGTACTCGACATCCTCGTATAGGATTTATTATATTTCTTGTTTGTAAACATAAGAGCGAGTTTTCGTATAAAACCTCGTTTCCATTTCTTTTGTTTATTTATCAAACAACAAGATGGCGACTTTGCTGGAGACATCTTTCTCTTCTGATGAGGAAGCAATTGCTCAACACGATGCGGTATCCGTGGGATCAGTGAAGAAGACACTGGTCGTCCAGTTTGACCAGTCTGCCTACGAAGACATGCTTCGAACAAGGGGTAGCTCTCACTCTCTCTCTGTCCAAGACAACAGGAAGCTGCGTAAGGTCTGGATGCCCAAGACATCCCCTACCATTCCTGCCGACTCTTCGATCTCTCCGACCAACGAGGTTGTAGCATCGCTCCCTCCGCGCCTTGAGCGTAAAATTCAGTCTCCCGTCACTGACGGAATAGACAAAGCTTCTGGCAATGCCTCAATGCTAATCCAGAAGTATATATCGCGCTCTGCACGTAAAACTCAGTCTCCCGTCACTGACGGAACAGACAAAACTTTGGACAATGCCTCAGTGCTAGTCCCGAAGCCTACTCCGCACTCTGCGCATAAAATCCAGTCTCCTGTCGCTGACAGGGCAGACAGAATTTCTGACAATGCCTTAGCGCCAAATCAGAAATTCCAAATACACTCCGCGCGTAAAAATGCATTTGCCCTCCACAAAAAAGTAGATGATCCTTGCAATCTACGCAAAGGAAAGCAAACAGCGGACTGCTCAACTTATCGACCTTTACGCTAGCAAGGGAAGAATCTGCCTTCCCTCCGGATTACGCGAGAGGCTGACGGCCGACTGAGGACATCCTCAGCTTTATGCCAGCCTGAGCAGAGCTCCAAATTATGCCAGGAGAAGCAACTCAGCGTAAAGAAGGCTCAATTTATGAAAAGACACCCTCCCCGGGGATTATCTGCCACCCAGATAGCCAACCTGTTGTATATAGGTGGCACAGGGAGAACTATGGTTCCCAACGTCCGCATGCCGGCCAATGTAAAAAAGAGGAACAAGCCCTCTTTTCCTTCTTCTGTTAAAACTCCTGACTTGCGTGAATTTCTAATCCAGAAATGCAAAGACAAGAGTCATAAACAGGCTTCAGTTCCCCTAACGGTCAAATGCGGAGAGATCTTGTGGGAAGATGCATCAACATCTAATATCGTCATGACAGGTGGGCCACATGAAGATTCCATCTTTATTATTCCTCCAACTCGCGACGACCAGCATCCAATAGTCTTCGGTCGCATACGGAGCAGCCCCATTATACAGGAAGAATTTCGCGAGTGTGAGGGTGGCAAAATATAAATCCACAGGTATAGCCCACAGGCTTTAAAAATTATACAAAGCATGGGTTATGATTTGAAGTTGAAACAAGGCCTCAACTATGAAAAAGGCAGACGAATACCGTTGCAGGGTAATTCTTACTGTCAACAAGCTCGTTTTGGGCTAGGGTATACTGCATCTCTTGCAAACTCACAACCTCGAGAGTCTGATCCTGCACAACCGGAGGCAGGACCTTCTAAATCAGCTTCAGGGGTCAAATGCCACGACTTGTCTGGGGGTAGCCAACCTCGACAAAACAGGCCAGCATCCAAAGCTGGGGGTAGAATTCCCTCGGAATCCGAAAATGATGCGACGATGACAATCTTCCCAGAAGGACGTAAAACTCAGGCATCGGGAGCCCGAAGACCAAAAGGGACTTTCTCCTTCAATGAAGATGACATCATTGAAATCTTCAATATGTTGATGGAGGAACACAAACTTCAGCTTCCCAACATCAGATACCCTGAGATGGCTGGCAAAGTTGATGACCCAGATTATTGCCTCTTTCATCGGTACATTCATCACCCTATAAGGGCCTGCTATGTATTAAAAAATAGAATTCAGGAGTTGATCGATGCCAAAGTCATCACTTTGCACCTATAAACGTGGGGACGATCACTGCAAATTGATTTTACTGTTAACGTGATAATTTGCTTCCTCAAGAAGATACCGGATGATGAGTCCCTAAAGTTTTCCCAGTGGATTCTTCGGGTCTATCCCTATTCAAGAAAATCACTCCACAGTAAATTTTTTGGACAGGAGTTCGTGTTCATATTACCTCTGAACTATTGTCCGAACATTTCGTTATCTCCCCAGATGAGTTTGTCATGTTCATATTACCTCTGAACAAACTTTTCGAGTTTTTTGGCTATCGATTATCATGTCCATATTACCTCTGATATCGGTTGTCATCCCAACTTAGCACCCGTACTTAAACTCTAAGTACGTCAGTGGTGTTAGGTCCATAAAAATTGCCATATCCATATTACCTCTGAGCAGATGTATACCTCCATCCCCAATAGAATCACAACTCGAGAGTTTGTCATGTTCATATTACCTCTGAACAAACTTTCCGAGTTTTTCGGCTATCGATTATCATGTCCAAATTACCTGATATCGGTTGTCATCTCAACTTAGCACTCGTACTTAACTCTAAGTACGCCAGTGGTGTTAGGTCCACAAAAACTGCCATGTTCATATTATCTCTGAACAAACCTCCATGATCCGGCTATCGTTTATCATGTCCATATTACCTCTGGTATCGGTTGTCATCTCAACTTAGCACCCGTACTGAACTCTAAGTACGTCAATAGTGTTAGGTCCATAAAAACTGCCATGTCCATATTACCTCTGGCAGGGCTTGTCCTAAACTTATTACTTGCACTCAGGTGCACAAGAAGTAAAAGGTCCACAAAAATTCCCATGTGGAATGACCGCAATAGAAAACGAAATGTTCACGTCCATATTACCTCTGAACTATCCTCATTTTCCTCAGTAGAGAAAAAGTCAGTTCATGTCCATATTACCTCTGAACTACGTCTCTCCACAATCACCACAGAGTCCATATTATCTCTGTCAGGATTTGTCTCAAACCTATTACTTGCACTATGGTGCGCAAAAAGTAATAGGTCCACTAAAAATCCCCCAGTGGGATGTCCTCAACAAATACGGTATCGTACTACGTCCATATTACCTCTAGTACAATATCCGAAATTTGCGCAAACAGTCATAAAGCAATGGGAGGGTCCTTATATGATTGCAAACGGCGCTTACAGGTTAGCCAAGCCTAATGAAAACTTGTTAATGGCTCCTATCAACGACAAATTCCTAAAGAGGTACTATGCTTAACCTCCTTTACTCAAGTGGAATATGGCGAAGATCTCATTCTGACAAAACTACTTCCAAAACGAAACTAGTTGGATCGTATTCTATCATGTCCATATAACCTCTGAACAGATATGTTTAACTAATTTGGAACTGCAAGACCTATCACGTCCATATTACCTCTGATAGTATTTTGTGTACAAATTTTAGCTGAAGCGTATTCTATCATGTCCATATAACCTCTGAATAGATATGTCCTACTAAAACTCATCGAGAGTATATCACGTCCATATTACCTCTGATATTACTTTTACCCAAACCTGTCATTTATATTCCAAAATGATGGGTCCACAAAGTCAGATGAAAGCCTCTTTACTATTCCCAAAAAGAGCAAAATTACATTGGAAAGCAAAAAATTACATCATTTGGGAGGAGCGGTCAGGTCGCGAATCTGCTGCGCCAGCGCGGTCATCTTCTCAGTCCTGGAGCTCAAAACAGTAGCGCGGGCCTGCTCCAGCCGTGCCTCGTCATTGCTTAGGAGGGACAGTTCGGATCTAGCCCAAACAAAACCAGCACAGGCAACTCCTGCACACGCCAAGTTCTGTTAAGCTAGGCCCCGTCGACCATTCACCACATCTAGAGCTTCCGACGACTGAGAAGCCCACTCCTTTGCCTGAGCGAGTTTTGCTTCCAGTTTGCGGACCCTCGCTATATTTCCTTCATGCTCGGCCTGGCACTTCGTTTGAAGAGGAATGACCTCCTCCAAGACAGCTTTTTTTTCATCCATCTCCTGCTGATGTGTCTGAATGGATTTATTTAGGGCTTCCATCTGTTCAGTAAGCTGTGCAGTCAAGGAGTCATATTCAGCCTGGACCAGGTCGTCAACGCTGCCACGAGATAGCTGTTGATATTCGTTAATGGGTTGCTCCAAACCATTAACTATCTCCTCCAGTGTGTCAGCTACCCCAGTGTCATCGTATTCTCTGATCGGCACTATCGCAAACTAAGAGGACCTCCTCAGCGCCTCGAAGCTCAGATTCTTCTCCAACACCATTGATATCAACGTTTTCATACCGGTATAGAAGATACTGGTATACTGCTCAGTCAGCATGGCTAGATCCGAATGGACGCTGGGAGTGGCTACAATATTGGCGAATCCCCTCCAGGAACGACCGCAGACGATGTTGCCACAGCCGTTGCCTCAACAGGTGGTGCGACAAAAGAAAATGCGCCAATACCGGACGAAGTGACCGGCGTACTCAAAGGAGGCATTGTCACAATGACAGGCTCATCCTCCTCCTGAGATATCGGAACCGTCTCGGGCGATCCGGCACCCAAAAATGTTTCCTCTTCGAGGTCGGGTACCTCCATGTAGACGCCAGGACCTGACACAGAGCCAAAAGGCGTGTCAACACTGCCCTCCCCGAAGATGTCTTCTCCTGAAAAGAAGACAAAAGAAAGTTAATATCAAAATGATGTTAATTTTTCTAAAGAGAGGCGTAAAGACGACATTTACCCATGGCCGATGGCATATATGTCGCGTCTGCGGCCAGTACAGCTAAATCATGTCTTAATGATGCTAGGCAAGCTGTCATACTTGGGGAAGGGGGTGTGCTAACTGACATCGACAGGTACTCTTCCGAATCTTTGCCGAGATCCACTCGAGGTTCACCAGGTGGTATCTCGCTGGGCGCACCGACAGACACGACAAGGGTTTCTCCCGATGCTGACCTGGATAAAGATATCCTTGTTCGGCTCGGCCCCGAAGGTGATCTCGTTCCACTACCCGAAGCGGTAGCAGCGACAGCTGCCTCCAGCAGGAATTCTCTGGCACCGCCAGCCGGGACTGTAGAGGTTCCCTCTCTAAAAGGCGAGGAACCTCCAATCAAAGAATTGTCCCCAACAGGGGGAGATGCAGGCTCAATTCTAGGAGCCTCATTACCGGGAATCTGGAGAGGACGAGTAACCGCCTTCTTCTTCCTCTTGCGAGGGAAAGTCTCCTTCAGAGCAGGAGCCCTTCGCTTCCCAGAGATTACCAAAGGCCCTGCAGGCGGAGGTACTTCACCCCTCGGTACCGCCACCAGAGGCTCATCTGGATTAACGGACTCTTCACCCTCGTCAGAAGAAACTGAGGGGATTTTGACTCTTCCCCCAGGCTTGGAAGAGGGCATCCTAAAACTTCCATGCATATCAAAATCGCGATGGAACGTGTTGGTTGCCACATAGAACTGGGCATACAAGTGGAGAATGCGCAGCTCCGTGGAGAGTGAAATAACGGGCACGGTAAAGATTGCTCCAGTGCAACCCATGATGAAGTATCGCCATCCTCTCGCTCTATCAATGAGTCTGCCCCTGGACCTGAAGCTAGTGACGGCATTGCCCACGTGCAACTGGTCATACCCAAATTGCCTGGCAAACCGACTAGGTAGGTAGGGCTCAAAGAAGCAATAGTCTTCACTTCTGTACAGTAAATGGGAAGGTCTAATACAGACCAACCATTTAAAAGCCTCAGGAGAAAGAACGGTCTTCCCGTCGCCCATATCCTAAAGTCTGATCCCCTGTTGATTGAGATGTACAGAGGGGACAATGCAGAAAAGCTTCCAGCTGTGACTGAAGTTCAGCACCCGCCGACAGTCTAAAACTGTGGTCACGTTCCAGGAGGAATTCTTGTAGTTCAACAAGAAACTACCCCCCGAACTACTGCCAGAGCCGGGAGACATCACCCTGGGGTTATGGAGAATTAACCATCCCATCAAATCCAGGTATGCTAATTGTACCCTGGGAAAGCTATCACGCCGAGTTTCATCGACGAGCAGCCTATCAGTCATGGCCCTCAGGCCAGCTTGTATGTGGCATACCATGGCAGGAAGCAAGCCCAGTCTTACCCCGAACACCAGACACACTGCAGGCCATAGCGTGTTGCGGTGAATGCGGTCCGTAGATACGATGCCGGGTACCACCAGTCGGCGCAGCCATATGGAGAGGAAGCCAGCCAGTTGAGCTTCCTTGGACAGAGGCTTGTGGCAATGCCTCAAATAGCTGTAGGCCTTAGTGCCTGCGGGATATTTTCCTATCCCTTCGTCGAGAATCTGGTCCGGAGCCCCAGCATCCTCCATAAGATCGTCGCCTACCTGAGCACTAAGTACGCTCAGAAAATTCAAAGGCTGATCCTTCGTATCCAAGACCTTCTCCGGCTTAGCAGTCCTGGCCCGGTGAAAGAAGAGGTAGGACGCCCATTTATTAATGTGAGTCAAATCTGAAGGCTCACCATAAAAAGTGGTGCAAGCGAGGTAGTGGCACATCAGCTCCTGGTACACGACCACTACCCGAGGGTCTGAATCCCCCAACTCCCGGTTCGTGGGAACATACTCTTTATATGGAGTATCCCCCATCGGCAGTCTCGAGATCTCTACCATCTCGTGGAGGGCCAATCCCAACTCCCTCAGTGGAGTGGCGAAAGTCCCGGTGAGCGAGATATATCACTCTATCAGTGCCAGAAACAGGTTCGGGTTGAGAGTTAACCCAACACTGGTAGCACTCACAGCCGCGAACAGACCAATGCTCTCCAGCTCGATCTGGAAATGCTTCAGGGCCCATTCAGCTAAACGAGCCCATCGAAGATTTGTAGGGGTGATCCACCCACTTGTCCGAGGGTTCACCTTAGGGTATACTCCCCCATGCCCCATGAAATCGTTGCAGAAAGTCAGTAATTGGACCGACTGGAGCACTAAACTGTCTTCACTCGGGACGCTGCCCGGGTACAATCCCCTGAACGGCATCACAAAGCCGGAAGGGAGGCTGACAAACGACCCCTGGTCAGCTCCTTTCAGATGAAATATCTTCCCCGCCCGGCCGTGAAGATCGGGAGTCAGCGTCCACGACATCCTCCTGGGATGTGTAATATAGAAGAATGCCGAGATGGGATAGTCTCTCAGCATCTTGGGCAGATACAGAACCAAGCCTCCGGCAGAAAAAATCCCAGAGTTCTTTCTTGGGCTTCGTTTGGGACTGCTTGTCAATCATTTCCCCGAAGAGGAAAGCCGACTTTATGTATTGGTCCCGGTCTATGTACGTTAGGGGCTCCCCGTTGATCATGTTCAACAGCGTTCGCTCGCCTTGAGCCGATATCAGGATTCCCCTTCCTTCAGGATACTGGGGTCCAGAGATAGGAAATGTCACGTGGGACAAATCCTCCAGGTAGTTGGAATGAAGCATCCCGGCAGCGGAACCCATCACCTCAGCCAGCGGAGACGTATGCAAGTTGACTGCAAGAAGCAAGAAAGACACGTCAGTTTCTATACTAGACATTACAAATCCTGCAGCATATGCCAAAAAAATTAACAGTCTGTGCTTTACGCCAAGACTGTAAAAACTTGATCTTTTACGCTGGAATATTATTCCAAGGCGTAAAAATCAAGACTGGCAGTATACGCAAAGTTTCGACAGTCTGTATTTTACGCCAGACTGCCAAAATTTGAGTTATTATGCCAGAATTCTCATCCAGAAGCGTAATATTCAAATTTTATAGTATACGCCAAGTTTCGACAGTCAAAGCTTTTACGCCCGACTGCGAAAATATGGAGTTTTTGCGCTGACACATTAGAAATGTGGGCGCAAAAGATGAAACGTCTCTGTGCATCATCTTCCTCGAAGAGGCTATCAGCGCAGAAGACGACCTAGCGCGTTCACGTACAACGTGTGCGAAGGATTTTCAGTCATTCTTTTTCGTCCCAAAAGCTCTACCTTTAAGGCCGGGTGCACTGCTCGTCGGCGGGACACTTCGTTCAGAATGAAGTTCGCCTTGCCCGACCGAAGTCGCTCTCCCTTGGGCAGAAGAGCGAGAAGAAGAATCAACCTTCTTTCCCTTAGGGGAGGGGATTTGTTTCGGGGCCATTACTGAAAACTTTGAAGGCTCGGAGAGGAAACGAAGAAGAACTCGAACAGTCGAAGGCTTTCTTTCGCAGAAGACGGATGAAAAGTTTTTCTCTCAAAATACTTGGGGTATATATAGAGTTCGGATGGACTCCTTGAATCCTGAACCAAATCTCACATTTAATATTCGGTTATGATAGGGGACTATGTCAGCCTATTACTCAGAGAAGGCGGACAGTCAGCGAATTCGAAAAGTTTTCGTGCAAAACAGATTCGTGGTTTTTACGCTAAGGAGCTTTCTACGCTCGACAGCTACAGATCTACGGTTTTACGCTCACAGGCTATAAGTCTATGGTTTTACGCCCGGATGCTTTTATACTCGGTAGCTTTTACGCTCGAGAGGCTACAAACCTACGACTTCATGCTCAGCAGCTACAAATCTATGATTTCACGCTCGGTAGCTTTTTATGCTCAGAGGCAACAAATCCACAACTTCACGCTCGGAAGATTTTCTTTTCAGAGGCTACAAATCTACAGTTTCTACGCCCGGATGCTCTCATGCTCAGCAGCTTTTACGCTCGAGAGGCTACGAACTTATGATTTTATGCTCAACTATAATTACAGATCGATGACTTTCCGCATATCTAAAAATACGCAGGCCAGAGTACGCGTATATCTGAACAATTCTCAAGACGGTCAATTATAAGAGTTCACACAGAAGATACTCCTTCTTGACCTCAAAATATCCCAAGTACCCGAAGCATACAGAGTTCAACATTGAAAATGACTTTTCTCCTTGGGTCGATTGGAAGTTCATCCAGACTCCAGTCTAAATATTTCATCTACAGCTCAAGATGGCAACTCAGTTTTTGACAGCTATTTCTCGCCCTGTTCTAAGAGATTTTTGAGAAATCATTCTTGAAGATGATTGTTTGAACAAGAATTCTATTTATCAGAAGTGACAGTTCAGAATTCTACGCGGTGCCTCATTTCTGACAGTATGACAGTTCAAAATACTCGAATGCTAAGCGGTTTTCTGCGCATCCTTAGTTATGCGTAAAAGACAGGACGGGACCTAGCACTCTTTCTATCAGAGTCGGCATAAAGTTATCAGACGTGTCGAAGCTACACATATTCAGACTTCACAGCAAAGTATATGGCAAATAATCATATGCACAGAAGAAAGACGATTTTATTAGAATCATGATTACATATGAGGGAAATTCAGTCTACAAAGGTTTTTTTCTTTATTTTCATGATTACATATGAGGGAAATCCCGTCTACAAAGGATTTTCTCGTCATCGTCGGAAGGCCACCCCCAGAGTCTGTTCTGCCAGGTTCTCGCATAGGTGGAGATCTTCATCCATCTTCTCCAGCAGTTAGTCGGTTTTCGCAACCGACTAACAAGAAAATGATACATGGCAGGAGGATACAAAACTGGGCCTGCATAAATCATGCAGATCCTATGCTCCGAACGCCATGACAGATTGAGTTGAGGTATTTTACCCAACTCAATACTCGAGGACAGAGCTAGTTTGTCTGCTCTCGTCCATGAACGACAGGAGAAGATACAGCTTGCAAGCTGTGTGGTCAAATGTGACCCTTCCTTTCTCCGGAAGAACCGCCATACAAAGTTGCTGATTATCCCGAGCAAAGGAGGCTATGATATCCTTCCATGATCCATTATTGCAGAGGATATTTGCTCGAAGACGTCATCTTTTTTGGCTCCTTACATGCTGGAAGAACATGGTCTTCTTCTTTCTCAAGTCAACCCGACGAACTCCGGCGATCATCGCTGTGTGGTGAAGGAAATATGGAAAGAACAGGTTAAACTCCTCAGCCTTTTATAGGCAAGAGAGAGCCCACCGTATCCCAACGGATCCCCAATAACTCCGCCATAAAGTCAGCCTTGAAGGACGTGTCAGGCTTGACCGTTTTATGCTTTATTCAAAGCGTTAAGCGTTTCAAATTACGAAGAATTTAAAAGCTTTGAAGGGGGTCTTGTAGAAGCATGAAAAATACGCTGGATAGCTATACGCAGCATGTTAATGCTGGGCAGCGTAAAAAGATGACTTCGGAGCCATCAACGTGCAACAGAGATTTTCCGCTGAGCACAGCGTAAAATATAAGCTCAAGGACCATCCGCGTAATACAGTATGTCCAGGCTGCTTCAGTGTAAAAAGGGTGCTATATCGCCTTTATGGCGTAAAAATTATCCGCTTTAATGCAGCATTGAAGTGTACGAGGAACGCTTCGTATTCCCCGAAATGAACCTGCCAAATCATGCAGTAAACCTGACGTCTGAACTCCTGACAAAGAGTACTGCACGACTACCCAGACGACAGCTATAATGATGGCGCGGCACAGCGACCCAGACTGTCGTTTAGTGACATCTCCTTGGCGTAAACTGCTTTTACGCATACAAAGGAATACGCTGCCTAGTTTTACACAGGCAGACGTGAGCTTCTTACGCTCTGCAGAAGACAAACAGACTGCCACGTCAAAAGCTGCTCTTCGTACAGAGCTCGAGGCACATCTCTGCATTTAATGCACAGAGTGATGGCAGAGCTCGAGGCACATCTCTGTATTTAATACGCAGAGTGATGGCAGAGCTCGAGGCATGCCTCTGTATTTAATGCGCAGAATGGTGACAGATCTTCAAGACACGCCTCTGCATTTAATGCGCAGAATGATGGCAAATCTCTGAGACACGCCTCTGGAATACGCTGCCTAGTTTTACACAGGCAGACGTGAGCTTCTTACGCTCCGCAGAAGACAAACAGACCGCCACGTCATCAATTGCTCTTCGTACAGGTTTTGAGGCGCGTATCTACATTTGATGCGCAGAATGATAGCAAATCTTCGAAGACACGCCTCTGTATTTAATGCGCAGGATAGGGGCAGATCTCGGCATTTAATGCAAGAGATTTGATTATATTCTCCAAAAGCCGTAATTTCAGCTAAAATATCCACATCATCACTTTGGCACATTACGCCATCGGACTATTCTCAACTATGGGAGCACGCTGTACGCTATCTCCTTGGAATACGCCAACTCAGGCCATATTTGCATTGGTGCGTATTAAGGCTATTCGGCCCAGAATTTGCTCAAGGCCTCAGTCAGGGAAGGAGGATCAGCTATCTTCTACGCCCACTCGGCTTCTACGCCCACTCGGCTTCTATGCCTACTCGGCTTCTACGCCTACTCGGCTTCTATGCCTACTTGGCTTCTACGCCATGGTGACAGTTATTAGCTTCTACGCCAACCTTTTCTACGCGAGGGATAACTACCTTCGTGGCTTTTATGCCGTGATCTTCGCAGCAGTTATACGCGTTGTCTATTAATTGGACACGTGTCACACGCTCATTCAAAAGGTCATCTATATGCGGGCAACGGTTATTTTAACCATCGTGTAAAAGGATGTTGTACTTTCCATTACTCGGTTTCTTTGCCGACTGAGTGGTCACTGTCACTAAAACTCTATAAATAGAGACCACTATCAACAGAGGTCCAGGGTCGAAAAATAGAGTATCAGATCGAAGGTCAAAAAAATTGAAGGTCAAAAATTGGTCGCAGATTTCAAGAGAGAAGAATCCAGAGCTCAGGCAAAGAGTAGTGATCGACAACTTTGGCATCGAGCATCCACTCTCTTTAGCAACCTTCGAAGCTGCTTTCTGTCTTCTACGGCACTTCTTCATCATCGTGTGGTCCAAGGGACAAAGTGATCGACTGCAGATCAGACTCCTATAGCAATATTTATCCAGATTAAAAAATTGTACTCGACATCCTCGTAAAGGATTAATTGTACTTCTTGTTTGTAAACATAAGAGCAGGTTTTTGTATAAAACCTCATTTCTATTTCTTTCGTTTATTTATCAAACAACAGTTTGGTATATTTTTTCTTTTAAAATATATTATTTTAATGTAAGTACCATAAAATGGTACTTGGAAAAAATATTTAAGTTTAGTAATAAATAATATATTTTTAACATGTACAGAGGGGTGAGGATGCAAACATGGTGACCGTCTTCTTGGCCACCCATCACAAGGACGAAAATCTCATTGATGAGAGGGCCTCGCAGACCTATGTAAGTATTACTTTACTTTGTGTTAATTTTAATATGACTTAGGCAATTATCGAGTTTCCAAACCTTTCTAGGCTGAGTATCTTAGGCTGCCTGAGCGGGCGACTACTAGTGCACCTATACCTGGAGAGGCTGGTACTTCATCGCAGCCCGCTCCAGCTCTGTCGACGGATGACCTGTGGGTGACCGCAGCTGGTGGTCTCCAGAGGGGTACGTACTATGGTACGGGCTCCTATGGCGCCCTGGTTGCGACGCAGTCATCTAGGGCCTCCCCGACAGCTGCATATTCCACACATCCCTCGCAGTCGCAGCCCTCGCAGTCGTCGGCCAGGGTCCCAGCCGCAGGCGGACGATCCGATGCTCATCGCACGATTCGATATGCTCGACCGCAGCATGACGGAGCTCCGGGATTTGACAAATGATATTAGAGCCTCGACAGACCGCAACATCATGGAGCTGCAGGCGTCACAACTATCGATGGGCGAGAGGCTGACGATGATGCAGGATTCAATGGTTCATAGCAGTACGAGGCTATTATCTACCATGGATTCTTACAACCAGCGACTCGCAGACTTGGAGCTGGCACGGCCTTCTGGTGCGCCTACATCGACACAGACTCCACCGACGTCACTGCCTTCTCCATCGACATTGGTGTCGATTCCACGAGACGAGTATGAGCAGTTCTTATCCTTTAAGCGCACCGGTGGTCAGCCTCCTGCAGATCCGCAATAGTATAGCTAGTTACTGGATATTTTTTATTATTATTATTTAGGATGCGATTGTATGGATATAAATTTGCCATATTCTTTACGATAAGATTTGCTGGATGCTTTCTTTTCTTCAAATTTTATTATATTATTCATATTAAATATGTGTCCTTTACGATGAGATTTGCTGGATATTCACACAGTTCTAATATATTTTGGTTTACAACTGATGATTGATACTTGGCCTGTATTTACCCAGTGCACTAGAATATTCCCCCTTGGTGCTGCTACTGTGTCCTTTATTCAATTATTTCTACTACCATCATATACCTGATAATGAACCCAAGGGGGTTGGCAAACCCAGAAATGTAATTCAGTAATATTTTTTTTTCTGAAAATTAGCGACGTTTAGCAACGTTTAGCGACGTTCATTTACGTCGCTAACTACGTCGCTAATTAGTGATGTTGTTACACGTCGCTAAAGACGTCGCTAACGAAGTCGCTAAAATTGTCGATGTACGTCGCAAACTGCTGACATGGCAGTATTGCCAGGTCATTAAAGACATCGGTGTATCGTCGCTATATAAGTCGCTAATTAGCGACGTTTAGCGAATTTATTAAACGTCGCTAATTAGTGACGTGCATCGCCAAACGTCGCTAAATTTAGCGATAGATTAAAGTCACTAAAAAATGTCGGCATAGCGACGTTTAGCGACATTTTTTGTTTTAGTGACTTGATTTTTTCCGACTTCTTTAAAACGTCGCTAATTACATCGCTAAACGTAAGTAGCGATGTTTTTGGTTATTTAGCGACGTTTTTGGTCATTTAGGGACGTTTTTAAACGTCGCTAATTTGACTTTTTCTGGTAGTGCTTGAGGTATATCGACTTTTGATGTTCCTGACATGTGTGTGAGTTATAAGATTAGATAGAGTAGCCTATCCATGCCCATACGTCGAAAAGTTGTCCTCATTATGCATATTTATATAGATTGTCTTGTACATCCTACTTATATATTTTCTGTCTATTATGCATGTTTACTGTATTCAATTGGCTTGCTTTTATGTATCTTGTTACGTCCCTCTGAGGACCTGGTCCCTTTCCAGGTGTAGACGATCTTGACTATTCGCAGGAGCACGGATCAGGACTTGCTACTTATCTCTTTCGAGGAGGTCTTCTCTTCGAGTCTTATTGTTCATTAGATGTTCTTATGTTATTTCCCTTATATTCTAGTTTGGCAGTAGATTTGTTTTCACCCGACTATCATTCTTTGATACTTCATATTAAGATTCAGTTATATAGTAGATTGGTTATTTATTTCTATTTGATTCTGTGGATGAGATCTAGTTATGCCCTGTGACTTGTGACAATTATATACCACTTGTGAATTATTGTTCATAATACAGCGTACGTATGTATTATGGTTTCCATATATTGGAGTCTCCAGATACATACGGCTGGCATGCTTATGTATTCCTAGTCCTACATATTTTGGGACTATGGCGTGATAGCAGTTGTCACTGACAATAAAATCATACTTTTCTCGGCATGTGAAGAAGACTGTGCAAATCTTACTTGCCAAGACTCAGAATGGGTGATTGATTCTGGTGCCTCCTACCATGCTACTCCCTGGAAGGACTACTTCACTTTGCTTCGTGAAGGTAACCTTGGAATGGTAAAAATGGGTAACAAAAACTCTTCTCAAATTCTTGGCATTAAAAATATTTATGTTACCACTAACCTTGGAACAAAGATGGTTCTAAAAGATGTTAGATTTGTGCCCTGTCTTCGTCTTAATCTTCTCTCCACCGACAAGCTTAATGAAGAAGGATACACAAGCAGATTTAATAAAGGATGCTGGAAGCTTACCAAAGGATCACTTGTACTGGTGAAAGGAAAGAAGTGTTGCACTCTCTACAAGACTCAGTTCCACTTAGAGAATGATAAACTTGGAACAGTGGAAGGTACCTCTATGGATTTGTGGCACAAGCGGCTTGGCCACATTAGCGAGAAAGGACTACAAACTCTCGCAAGGTGACAACAACTTCCATCTATGTAAGGTACAATACTATCCCACTGTGATCATTGCTTAATTGGAAAACAACACCGGGTAGCTTTTGTTAAAAATTATAACAAAAAAGAAACCAGCATATTGGACTTAGTCTATTCGGTTGTGTGCGGACGCATAAATGTAAAAAACTTTAGTGGTGCCTCCTACTTTGTGACCTTCATATATGATGCATCTAGAAAGGTGTGGGTGTATGTCATAAAAGCCAAAGATCAAGTCTTTGAAGTTTTCAAAGACTTCCATACCAAAGTAGAAAGAGAAACCGGAAAGCTCTTGAAGTGTATTCACATGAATAATGGTGGTAAGTATACTTCAAGGATGTTTGAAGATTATTGTTCTAAATATGGAATTAGACACCAAAAGATTGTCCCACACACACCACAACATAATGGGGTTGCAGAAAGAATGAATCGCACAATTGTGGAAAGGATAAGAAGTTGTTATCCTTAGCCAAATTACCAAAAATATATTGGGGAGAGGCAGTTTGAACAGCCTGCTATTTGATAAACTTGTCCCCCTCAGTTCCTTTGGATGGAGATATTCCTGAAAGGGTTTGGAGTGGAAAGGATATTTTTTATTTCCACTTGGGTGTATTCGGGTGCAAGGAATTTGTGCATGTACCTAAGAAGAAAAGAATAAAACTTGATGACAAAGCCATTCCATGTATCTTCTTAGGATATGGAAATGATGAATTTGGATATAGGTTGTGGGATCCTATAAACAAGAAAATTATAAGGAGCAGGGATGTTGTATTTTGTGAAGATAAAATACTTGCTGATTTTAAAAAAGAAGAAGAGCCACAAAATACTCACATTGCCCCAGATCCAATCTCCACGCCAATTGTTATTCCTTTTCTTATGCCAGAAAATAATAATTTTCAAGATGTGTAGGAAGAAAAAATTACAGGTTTTTCAGGTTCTGATCAGGGGGAGCATGAACATGCAGAACCGCCGCATAGGATTTGCCACCAACACCTCAGTTGAGACGGTCGGAGAGGGAACGACAACCCTTAATTAGATATCCTTCTTCAGAATATACTATGGTGACAGATGCAGGTGAACCAGAAAGTTTTCATGAAGCACAAGTCAATAAAGATCATGCCAAGTGAAAGAAAGCTATATAAGAGGAGATGGATTCTTTGCATAAGAACTACACTTATGACCTGGTTGAGCTACCAAAGAACAGAAAATCCTTGAAGAACAAATGGATGTTCAAAATCAAGAATGAAGGAAATGGCCAAGTCAAGTAAAAAGCTCGTCTCGTGGTGAAAGATTTCAGTCAGAAGCAAGGTATTGACTATGAAGAAATATTTTCTTCTGTTGTAAAGATGTCTTCTATTCCCGTTATTCTTGGTCTTATTTCTTCCCAAGATCTTGAAGTTGAGCAGTTAGATGTGAAGACTGCATTTCTCTATGGTAATTTGGCGAAAGAAATCTATATGGAGCAGCCAGAGGATTTCAAGGTAAAGGATAAGGAACACTTGGTTTACAAATTAAAGAATAGCTTGTATGGGCTCAAGCAGGCACCGCGACAGTGGTATAAAATGTTTGATTCTTTTATACTTGACCATGGATACAAAAGAACATCTATAGATCATTGTGTTTATGTCCAGAAGTTCTCTGATGATGATTTTGTTATTCTCTCTCTATATGTTGATGATATGCTTGTTGTTGGAAAAGATATGTCCAAGATTGACAGGTTGAAGAAAGAGTTAAGCAAGTCCTTTGATATGAAGGACTTAGGAGCAGCACAACATATATTAGGAATGAAGATCTCTCGGGACAGAAGTGCGAGAAAGTTGTGGCTATCACAAGAAAGATACATTGAACATGTTCTGGAGAGGTTTAATATGGTGAACTCTAAGCCAGTCAGCACACCGCTAGCAGCTCATTTTAAGCTAAGTGCACAACAAAGCCCTTCAAGTGAGAAGAAGAAGGAGGATATGAAGAGCATTCCATTTGCCTCGGCCGTCGAAAGTTTGATGTACTCAATGGTTTGTACAAGATCCAACATAGCACATGCAGTTGGAGTGGTAAGTCATTTTCTTGCCAATCCTGGTAAAGCAAATTGGGAAGCAGTAAAGTGGATCCTAAGATATCTTAGAGAAACCTATAAATATTCTTTATGTTTTGGGGATAAAAAATCTATCTTGGAAGGTTACACTGATTCTGACATGACAGGTGATTTGGACAAGAGAAAGTCCACATCAGGATACTTGTTTACCTTTGTAGGGGGGCCGTATCATGTGTCACGCCCCAGTCCCAAAAATACGTAGGACTAGGACACGTAAGCATGCCAGCCGCATGGATATGGCAACTCCAATAATGGAAACCAAATCCATACGTACGCTGTTTTATGAATATCAAATCCACAAGTGGTGAAACTGTAATACAAGTCACAGGGTAAAATCTAAATCTTATCCACCAAAATCATATAGAAATAAATAATCAGTATCTATGAAACTAGATCTCAACAAGAAGTATCTAAGGATGATAGTTGGGTGGAAACAAATCCACTACCAACTCAAATGGGAAAAGTAAATACAATATAAGTACAACTCACTCAAACAATATAAGTACCAGCTACCAATCACGGCTAGAAGGGAAGACATCCACGAAGCTTCTATATCCTTCCAATCTGCGCTCCTGCAAATACTCAAGAATAGGTACACCTGGCAGCGGACCAGGTCCTCAGAGGGATATAACAAGTATACTTAAACACATGTCAATAAAGTACTGAAATAAATATCCAAAGGGGTCGCCTAACCGTCTAAAGTGAATGCAGTTAAGAACAACTTTCCCCACAAGTGAGCTATCTGGCTGAAAACTGGGATTTGGCATGGTTCTCTTTTGAAGATCCAGGGGCCTAAAAGGCACGTCGTCTTTTGAACGTCGGTGGCCCGCCTGATAGTACATAATATATAGTGGTCATCATGATCCGTATCTCCAGCGGAGAATCCGGGCGTACAGGAGAAAGTGCAAAGGAGCTCAAATGCGGTACTTGTTGTTCTCCCCACCCCATGCTCTAAGCATGTCATATCCATGACACGATAACACCTCTAATAACTGCCAAGTCTACTAGCATGCAAAGTTTCTAACAGCAGTTATTCCTAACGCACGGTTCATACGTACAGGAGGCCAGACCTGTCACGCAGTCCGTGATCTATATGAGACTCACAACTTGTGTAAAAATATGTGTCACGGCCAAATGAACCTAATGATACTATATGATAATGGGGTAGTCTCATGAACAGGGTCAATGCAATACATAAATAAAAACATATTGCGACGTCACCGTCGCGCATATTTTATATAACAATTAAAATATATGAACTAAGGACAGAAAGTAAAGATGCATGCAACATATGGAACATAAATAACAGTACAATGGCAAGGTATACTTGCCTGGCAAGGTATACTTGCCTGGCAAGGAAGCTGCAATGTACCAATAACCTGCTCCAGAAATCGGGCAGAACAATCCAATATCCTATGTACACATAAATATAATATAATAGAATCATTAGTCATTAGACTAGCACATACTCAACCATATTTACACTGGAATCAGGGGGTATACTAGGGGTAACACTAGTCATCTAACACGGTCAATTACGCATTGAATTACGCAGGTGTCGCGTCTTCAAGTACTGTACGAAATCAGTCAGTCAACTGACAGGTGTCTATGCCAGTACGTTAGTGTACGCAAGGCAGACAAATTCACAAGTTCTTAGGGTCAACATGGTCAAGGTAAGTATGGGATAGTCCATGATATCCTAGGGTCATACAGTCTAAATATTTAGTCATAATTATCAATTAGCATTTACTTACATATATATTCATATAACTATATAATAATATAACCATTAATTTATTTTAATTTATTTAATTCTGGAATAATTACTCTAAAATCCTATTTTAATCTTATTATTCTGATTTTTATGTTAATTCCTAAATTTTGTCCAAAGAAACTGAATTTTATCAACTCGAGACTCATGGCACGCAAATCGAGGCGATCTGTTGACCAAAAAGTCAACCGATACAAACTCGACTTTCATGCATGATTTCCTGTAGATTTCAGCATAAAAAATATACTGGAATTTACGGCTCGTCTGAATTCAAATTCGTTTGGGAACTATGGCACATACAAATTTTGTATTGTGCACCGATGGTTAAATTCTAACCTAGAAGTTCTACAGAATTAACAGTATGTAAATACTTCGAAATAAATTCTAGGAAAAATATATGTCGATGATCTCGACATTAGCTTTCCGAAACTTTAAACGGTTCATGATTCTGATTCTTGGTTCTCCCGGAATCGCGAAAATATCGAAACACGTCTATTTTTGGACATGCTGTGCTCTACGAATTTTCTAGAATTAATACTAATAATTTAAAAAACAATTTATATTATCAGAAATTTAACCTCATTATCGTTCTAACAAAAAAAACTGGAGCGTGTTTGGAGTCCGGAGCTAGGAGATATCGTCTTTTTAATTCGTCATAACTAGTAGAAAATGTGGCTGAATTTATGACGAATTTTGAATATTTTTTTGGACGAAAAAGAGAGGAATTTGGGAAAGAAAAATATGAAGGATGAGGTATATATAATGGTGGACACTACTTAATTAAATAAGAATAGGATTGGTTAATTTGGATAGGATTATGATGAATTTAAATAAGGATAGGATATGCATGAAATTGATTTCCTAGTAGGTTCAGGATTTGAATTAATTTAAAATAGAGTTTGAATTTATCTCAATAATTTATAATCTTAAATATAATTAAAGATAATACAAATAATTTATAAAATCTTATTAATATCTATTAACTCTAAATTAGTATATATCTAATATTAAGACTATATATATCCAAATAAATCCTAAATAATTTTAAAATCTAAATAAATTTCTTAAAATTCTAAATAAATTACAAAAAAATATAATTAAATATTTTAAACTAAAATAAATATTTGGTAGAAACGACATGCAAGTATGGTCGTATAGTAAATCATAGAAGTCCTAGAAATTTATGTTTTCTAAGTTTTAATTACCAAAAAAATTCTAGAAAAATCTCCAAAAATCTAAAATAACCTAAAATAATTCTAAATGAATATTTATATAAGTAAATATATCAAGAAATTTATTTTCTAATTAACTAAGAGCATATTCTAAATAAATTCAACATATATAATAAATATAATAATATAAAATATACACAAAATATCTATTTTGGGTGAGGGAGTTTACAATCTACCCAACTTAAAATAATTTCGTCCTCGAAATTAAAATAAGACATAATTTGTTAAATCCTTCACATTCGTACATAAGGTATGTCAATCGCAATCTCTTCCAAAAATTTAAATAACAAAATCTATTCGAATCTATCGCGATCACTTCAAAATTAATATAACCACTGTTTAAATCAAAATTCAACCTGTCGTAATCTCTTCTCAATTTTTAAATAATCAACATCCAAATCTGACTCAAGTCTATATGGCATCCCACATCAAAATTTATATCATAATTTCCAACTATCATAATCTTCTCTAGACTTTGAACAATAAACAATTCTAATCAAATCTTATTCCTATTCTTAACTTAAGAATTTTGTACTATTCGAATATTTAAACTCAATTTACATCCTCAATATTTTAAATAGGTGACCCAACAATCAAAATTAAACTTTTAATTCAAATCATCAAATTATAAAATTTAAATCTAATTAACCAATTGTTCAAGTCTAAAATTATATATTTATCCTCAAAATTTAAATCGATGATTCATCCTTCAATATTAAAAATTTAAATCATGTGCTCAAAGTATAAATATTGGGTCCTCAATATCAAGATTTTTAAAATTCATTAAATCCTCATTATCTTAATCATCCTTCTAAATTTCTCAAAATTACAATGGCTTGAACCTCTCCCAATCTAGTCTTACTCGATCATAATCTAAAGAAATTTCTCCCGAGTTGACAATGCACTACTACCCAACTTAGAATTTATCCACCTATCACCTAAGGCTATATACCTTAAGAAAATATCCCTTAATTTATTTACTCATGTCGTTCAATCCTCGAAACTTCAACGCCGATCATATCACATATGATATGTCCTTAATTACGAAAGAATAATCCTCAAGTATGTGATCGGCCTATGGGGTATATCTAGTACTCTATGTGTATCAAACTTTATACCCAGCACGAGGTTTCGTCTTTCCGAAATAAGGGAAGACGAAGATCAATAATAAAGAGTTCAAGGGCAGCGTAATAGAATAGAAGTATTGGGATCAAGGCGTTTAAAGAATTCAATTGGGAATTGTCAAAGCAGTTGTGGATTGAAATTCTATTTTGGTAATCCTTTGTTTGCCTGCTCATATTAGTACAGTTATGTAACTGATACGATATGTCAGACATGCCTAGGGCAAGTATATTCGTCTACTAATCACTACATATCTCAATCCACGTAAAGTAGTTATGCGAAGGCGAACCAAGCACACTAAGGTTAGCTAGACCTTAATACACTAATTCTGAAATGTATTAATGTGTATACCCAATAATACATATGTCATGAACAAGCTCGATAAAGAATAAGCTTGCAAAAACTAGGCTATAATAGCAGCATAATTCGAGGTAGCACAAAAAAAATATAACGCTGGATTATGATGAGAGAAGTTACAAATAATTCAAGTTTGCAAAAACAAAAATAACATAAGCAATAATAACAA
The DNA here is from genome assembly GCA_036927795.1 of Iris macrosiphon. NCBI lineage: Eukaryota > Viridiplantae > Streptophyta > Magnoliopsida > Asparagales > Iridaceae > Iris > Iris macrosiphon. The sequence goes on from JAYESA010000002.1 coordinate 128,292,992, forward strand.
AGGACTCTACAATCTCTACAGTTATCATACAACCTCCTTTTCTAAGTCGCTAGTCGACCAAATAGGGCATGGACCTCTAAATTCTACCGTCTGAATAAACACTGTCGTCTAATGCTAGCATACAATTAATGCCATTCAGTTACACTTCATCAATGGATTCACAAGGGCTATATGATACCAGGTGGTGAGGTATACTACCCAACTTAAAATAATTTAACTAGTACTGTGACAGCCTTAAGAGGATCCTACAAAAATAACCTTGCACATGTACATAGAACAGAAACTATTATTAGGGTATATGAGAAAAGATCTTGGTATTGATTAGGGTATCCTTTTTATGTAGGTAATGGTCATCCTAAGTCTTAGTCATAGCACTTATAGAGCAAGTGTCAATAGTAAGGATAGAAGAGTTACTGGCCGTCAGAGGGGAAAGAGGATATAGCCTACATTGAGGTGGGGTACATGTTACATGATTTAAAACTAAGGGTTAATCATCGGTCATAATCTACAAAATAACTTAAACTTATCAAGTTCTAACTACCAAGCATAAAAAAAATTTTACATTCAAGGCTACAACTATAATCCTAGCAAACTATGAGCCCTTAACAAAGAATAATTACTTGGCCTACTATCCGAAGTGTCAGATGGCACGAGTTGAAAGATGAAAAGAAGAAACGTAATTAGCCGTCGCAAAATAGCGAGTGCTATGGTCGTAGGGAACAATATATAAAATAAAGATAGAGGGCTCTAGATAGCATCATGGTTCTCTAAGGGGAGTGGGGTGTTGGTTGCTATGTTCGGGGTATGATCAAGGGAGAAGTGTTGATTACATTCCTCTAGGCTTCCTAGGGTGCTGTCTACTAATAACAAGATAATGATATAAGTTTATAGTTCCAATATCATCTAACTATGAAGGTTAGGTTTAGTCCAAATATTAAGTTTTTGGTTTTCTATGGGTTCCTCAATGCTAGGGGCAACATTATGGTAACCTTCTAACTAACTCTAGTAGTGTCTATACTACTCTCAAGTCCTCATATTACATCCGGGGTAATGGTAAACCAATTATAGGGATAAGGGATTCTAGGGTTCGCTAGATATTCTAAGCTTAGTTGTGTATCTATAATCTCGTTGTATTCTAAATAGGTGTGCTACTCTAATTATCATCTAACAACAGGAACTTCTATATTCTAGGAGGAGGTTATACTTAAAAACTATTAGGGAAGCACAAGAATCAAGCATGATGCATTTGATCAAAATAGAACAGAGAGGAGGAAGATGAATCAGGGTCAGTTGTGGATGAGATCCTATATTCTAGTCCTAGGTGCAGGCTTGTTCGGTACAATAACGTAACCGAGACAATATGCTCTTGACCTGCATGGGCCACTACAAAAACATGTTACGCCCCAGTCCCAAAAATACGTAGGACTAGGACACGTAAGCATGCCAGCCGCATGGATATGGCAACTCCAATAATGGAAACCAAATCCATACGTACGCTGTTTTATGAATATCAAATCCACAAGTGGTAAAACTGTAATACAAGTCACAGGGTAAAATCTAAATCTCATCCACCAAAATTATATAAAAATAAATAATCAGTATCTATGAAACTAGATCTCAACAAGAAGTATCTAAGGATGATAGTTGGGTAGAAACAAATCCAATACCAACTCAAATGGGAAAAGTAAATACAATATAAGTACAACTCACTCAAACAATATAAGTACCAGCTACCAATCACGGCTCGAAGGGAAGACATCCACGAAGCTTCTATATCCTTCCAATCTGCGCTCCTGCAAATACTCAAGAACAGGTACACCTGGCAGCGGACCAGGTCCTCAGAGGGACATAACAAGTATACTTAAACACATGCCAATAAAGTACTGAAATAAATATCCAAAGGGGTCGCCTAACCGTCTAAAGTGAATGCAGTTAAGAACAACTTTTCCCACAAGTGAGCTATCTGGCTAAAAACTGGGATTTGGCATGGTTCGCTTTTGAAGATCCAGGGGCCTAAAAGGCACGTCGTCTTTTGAACGCCGGTGGCCCGCCTGATAGTACATAATATATAGTGGTCATCATGACCCGTATCTCCAGCGGAGAATCCGGGCGTACAGGAGAAAGTGCAAAGGAGCTCAAATGCGGTACTTGTTGTTCTCCCCACCCCATGCTCTAAGCATGTCATATCCATGACACGATAATACCTCTAATAACTGCCAAGTCTACTAGCATGCAAAGTTTCTAACAGCAGTTATTCCTAACGCAAGGTTCATACGTACAGGAGGCCAGACCTGTCACGCAGTCCGTGATCTATATGAGACTCACAACTCGTGTAAAAATATATGTCACGGCCAAATGAACCTAATGATACTATATGATAATGGGGTAGTCTCATGAACAGGGTCAATGCAATACATAAATAAAAACATATTGCGACGTCACCGTCGCGCACATTTTATATAACAATTAAAATATATGAACTAAGGACAGAAAGTAAAGATGCATGCAACATATGGAACATAAATAACAGTACAATGGCAAGGTATACTTGCCTGGCACGGAAGCTACAATGTACCAATAACCTGCTCCAGAAATCGCGCAGAACAATCCAATATCCTATGTACACATAAATATAATATAATAGAATCATTAGTAATTAGACTAGCACATACTCAACCATATTTACACTGGAATCAGGGAGTATACTAGGGGTAACACTAGTCATCTAATACGGTCAATTACGCATTGAATTGCGCAGGTGTCGTGTCTTCAAGTACTGTACGAAATCAGTCAGTCAACTGACAGGTGTCTATGCCAGTACGTTAGTGTACGCAAGGCAGACAAATTCACAAGTTCTTAGGGTCAACATGGTCAAGGTAAGTATGGGATAGTCCATGATATCCTAGGGTCATACAGTCTGAATATTTAGTCATAATTATCAATTAGCATTTACTTACATATATATTCATATAACTATATAATAATATAACCATTAATTTATTTTAATTTATTTAATTCTAGAATAATTACTCTAAAATTCTATTTTAATCTTATTATTCTGATTTTTATGTTAATTCCTAAATTTTGTCCAAAGAAACTGAATTTTATCAACTCGAGACTCATGGCACGCAAATCGAGGCGATCTGTTGACCAAAAAGTCAACCGATACAAACTCGACTTTCATGCATGATTTCCTGTAGATTTCAGCATAAAAAATATACTAGAATTTACGGCTCGTCTGAATTCAAATTCGTTTGGGAATTATGGCACATACAAATTTTGTATTGTGCACCGATGGTTAAATTCTAACCTAGAAGTTCTACAGAATTAACAGTATGTAAATACTTCGAAATAAATTCTGGGAAAAATATATGTCGATGATCTCGACATTAGCTTTCCGAAACTTTAAACGGTTAGTGATTCTGATTCCTGGTTCTCCCGAAATCGCGAAAACATCGAAACACATCTATTTTTGGACATGCTGTGCTCTACGAATTTTCCAGAATTAATACTAATAATTTAGAAAAACAATTTATATTATCAGAAAGCTAACCTCATTATCATTCTAACAAAAAAAATTGGAGCGTGTTTGGAGTCCGGAGCTAGGAGATATCGTCTTTTTAATTCGTCATAACTAGTAGAAAATGTGGCTGAATTTATGACGAATTTTGAATATTTTTTTGGACGAAAAAGAGAGAAATTTGGGAAAGAAAAATATGAAGGATGAGGTATATATAATGGTGGACACTACTTAATTAAATAAGAATAGGATTGGTTAATTTGGATAGAATTATGATGAATTTAAATAAGGATAGGATATGCATGAAGTTGATTTCCTAGTAGGTTCAGGATTTGAATTAATTTAAAATAGAGTTTGAATTTATCTCAATAATTTATAATCTTAAATATAATTAAAGATAATACAAATAATTTATAAAATCTTATTAATATCTATTAACTCTAAATTAGTATATATCTAATATTAAGACTATATATATCCAAATAAATCCTAAATAATTTTAAAATCTAAATAAATTTCTTAAAATTCTAAATAAATTACAAAAAAATATAATTAAATATTTTAAACTAAAATAAATATTTGGTAGGAACGACATGCAAGTATGGTCGTATAGTAAATCATAGAAGTCCTAGAAATTTATGTTTTCTAAGTTTTAATTACCAAAAAAATTCTAGAAAAATCTTCAAAAATCTAAAATAACCTAAAATAATTCTAAATGAATATTTATATAAGTAAATATATCAAGAAATTTATTTTCTAATTAACTAAGAGCATATTCTAAATAAATTCAACATATATAATAAATATAATAATATAAAATATACACAAAATATCTATTTTGGGTGAGGGAGTTTACCTCATGACAATCAAAGATGCAAAAGTGTATCGCTCTATCCACCACAGAAGCTAAATATATTGCTGCACAGAAGCCAGCAAAGAGCTCTTATGGATGAAGAATTTTTTAAAGGAGTTATCTCTCAAGCAAGAGAAGTATACTCTATATTGTGACAGTCAGAGCGCCATTGACTTGAGTAAAAATGCTACCTATCACTCAAGAAAAAAGCACATCGATGTACGTCATCACTGGATCTGAGATGCTTTGGAGAATCGCTTGATGCATATTAAGAAGATTGATACAAGACAAAATCCGTCTGACATGATGACGAAGCCTCTACAAAAAGAGAAGCATAACTTCTGTCGTAGGAAGGCAGGTATGACTACTGTTTTGAGAACTTTCTCCTCATGAGGATGGAGGGGAAGATTGATAGGAATGAGGTCCATCCCCATGATGAATAAACATGGATTTGATCCATGGAAATCGGTCACCCATGGTTGGGTTCGGTCAAGTACTTAACAATTTTTCTGGGTACAGTTTCTGTGACAAGATTCAGTTTTGGGAGGCTATTTCGAAGCTGTTGCAATCATTATCTGGATCGATCTTCAATACAAAAGTTGTTGAGAAAAGTTTTTTCTTTCATCCAGGCTTTGAACCAGGTCATTTGGAGGTGTATTGAAGAAGTTATGACCATCTGAAGTAGCCTATCTATTCATATGCTGCATGCATTTAGCTTTCATGTAACATTGATGATAGATGAACGAATCTTGGGAGAAGGAATGAATCTTCCTTTGGACTTCTCCATGCAACGAATGTGATATACCCAAGAGGCATATCCTCCCTATAAATAGAGGGGAGATGGTGAAGGTTGAACACAACAAGTAACAAGAAGAACAATATACAACTTGTAATCCTCACACTTGTAATCTACCTCAAGTGAGTTTGTGAGAGAAAGTGATCCTCAAGTTAATTTGTACCAACTTGAGAGAATGTCCTTGTAATCTTTTATTTGATTATAGTTACAACGGTAAAGAAGGGGCGGGCGGAGGACGTAGGCTCAAATTGAGCTGAACCTCGGTAAATCTTGTGTGTGTTCTCTCTTAACTTTTCTTCTCTTTCATTTTATTTTATCTCATCACAAAGACGAAAAATATCTTATTTTTTCCAACAGTCTTGTCTTCAGTCAAGATTGTCAAAACTTTGACAGTCCTGACTTCAATCATGACTATCAAAACTTTGACAATCCACATTATTATTATTATTCAACACCAATCTAGTATGTTTTCATTAGGACTGTAAAAAAATTGACAGTCCTTGAAGTATACAAGACTGTAAAAAAAATTACAGTCATAAATTTTTGTATGTGCAACCAGCGACTATGCCAACTTCGAATGATCTTTTGGGCATACAATGATCTGTTTTATTGGTTTCGAAAGTTCAAAAATTTGTCCAAAGTTAATCTAAAGCCTATTTTTATGTTACTATGCATTGATCTTTTGGGCATTTAGAAGGATTGCGATGAAGATTTATCAAAATAAAATAAAAATTACATACCCTAAAATTATAGATGTATAATATAGAGGAACAAGATTGGGAAGATAATTTGTGAAAGATTGGGAAGAAGATTAGGGTTATGGAGAAGATGGAGCATATGGATAAGAAGAAGTTTAGGATTTTAAAGAGAGAGAGAGAGAGAGAGAGAGAGAATTAAAGTTAGAATGATTTGGTTTTGGAAGAGTTTGAAGGAGTTTGGGGAGTGTTTGGGAGATGTAGGCAGCCTCAAGTTGTAAAATGGCTGCCACGAGTAAAAGTTTCTCTAAAGTGGACTAGTTTCGAGTAAATTCTATTGTGCCCCGATAAACAACCAAAATAAATAAATACAATCATAATCAATTGTTCCATTCCCAAAGCAATACCCTAAAAGTAAAATCAATATGAGCTTCGACCTCGTTTGGTTCGTGGAAACTAAAGAAAAGAAAATTAATTTTTTACACCTTTTTTCTATAAAAATTGTTAACTTTCATTATTTGTTTAGAAAATTTCAAATGGGTAAAAATCTTCGTCGTATTTGAACAAAACAGGAAAAGTTTTTCGAATTTCCAAAGAAAGTAATCTGACGCCAGTTCAACTGGCGCCAAACAAATTTTAAAAAAACTTGCGCTAGTTAACTTCAAAATTTTGAAGTTGGCGCCAAGTTCGTTTTAAAAATTTATTTCAGAGCAATAAAAGTAGCTAGCAATAAAATAAAGTTGCAATATAGCAATAAGACGCATTCACAATCTCTAATAAAGTAGCAATATATCAATAAAACATAGTAGCATGGTTATCCAAATAACAATACAACATAATCAGTTACCACTACTACGACCACGTATAATCCATCGAAAATAAGATCTGCGTCATTATAGATTAAATAAGAATGACATATATTTATTTTAAATAAATAGAAATATAAAATCTATTTATCTCCATATGCTCTAGCGAGTCAAATTGTGACCAATAAATGGAGGCAGACTGATATCTGCAGTGTTCCTGGTCCACTACATCAACCGTTCATCGCCTAGATACTAAAAAAATACCAGTTTCACAACTGATACGTGTAACTGGTCTACCAATAGTAAAATGTTCATAGGACCATACCTAAGATCATTATCATGTATCCAGTTAGATTTGTACACATGTCTAAGATACTAGAATAATGTAATAACATGATAATTGAATAATGTAATAGCATGATAAAATACCTGTAGTAGAATCATGCATCTGGTCAGATTCGTGTTACAGGTATCTGATGTCGTTTGACAAACTCTTTAAAGGAGGTATACAAGAATGCCACTGCTCCGCAGGCATGTCGATTACATTGTTGCAATTTTTTTTAAAAAAAAGTAGAAAACGTACACTTACTTTGCAGCCAGTTTCGTTTGGAAAAAAATTGAACCACATAAGCAAGTAAATATGCTATTGTGCAACAAACAATCTGAAATATTAAATTATATTTCTAGTGAGTCAAACTATAATATCCATTTTAATCTGAAATAAAGAGTTAATTTTATACCCGATTTTCATCCATGATCAGATGACCGTCAGATGTACGGTTAAGATGCATAAAGTTATTTCTTACCCAGCTAACAATGATGTATGATCTACCCTTTTGTCCCTGTCTGCTCGGACTCGACAGACCAACATAACGTCGAATTAAAACTTCAGTATTTTATCATTCTGTGAAATATATAGGATCACCTGTAATATTAATTTAGATTATTGTATTACCTAAATCAAGATATCAGCTAAGATATTACGTAATAAATTATCTATCTTTAATAGGTAATCCTACGATGTTTGTTACGTCCCAAATAGTAACTGTCATTTTTCCTACTAGCAACTAAAAATTATTGTGGTGGGGCCACCAACACTTTGCCAAACTAAGCATAAAGTCCCTGTCATGTTGCAGGAACTCTATTTGATCTATATAATGACATCCAAAAGACTCAACTAAGGCCTTTTGTTGGGAGGTTAGCTCCCATTTGGCGGCGTCGACCTTATATTTTATGTGGCGCCATTGACTATGTTCACGTAAATGTGCATCGTGCAGGTAATCATATTACTACACATATAATTTAAGCAAGTAAATAAACTACTTTAAATAAATAAATAAAATTAATAAATACAAATAAATAAATAAAATTTACCTCTCAAGTAAATACCAGTCGAGATATGTGATTTTCACGTTCTTGAATTTCTCTTTCGGTGGTAGGTCCACATGGAATACGTCCATCGTTCTGTTCTTACATCTTCTCTTCTGTGAGCTGTTCTTCTTCTCCTTATTCTCTTTTTGGTTGTCTCTCCACTCCTACTCTTCTTTCTTGTTCTGAGTGATGCTTCTCTCTCACTCACTCACTTACTTCCCTTTTATAGCAATCCAGTCGACCTATCACCCAATCAAAATCCCAACCATCAATTTATGGCAAAGAAAATGGACCAACCGATGTCGGTCAAATAGAATCAAAGTCTGGCGCTAGCTTCAAAATTTTGAAGTCTGGCGCCAGTTGCAATGGCGCCAAGTTTTTTAAATTTTTTGTTGTTTGGCGCCAGTGCAACTGGCGTCAGATCCTTTTTTTTGAAAATTCAGAAAAATTTTCATTTTATGTGCAAATATGACGAAGATTTTTACCCATTTGAAATTTTCTGTTAATTTTTTTTACCAGTGTTTGGAAAAGTCCAGTAAATTGGGAGTGAAAGCGATAATTGGAATAGAAAAGCGAATCCATAGTTTGGAGAGTTTTTCTTTTCCTTTAGGAATCATCATTTCCTTTGGTATCCAGATACAAAAAAGAAATGACTTTTCTTTTTCATGGTCGTGATTATGCGAACCAAACGTGGCCATATCCCAATCAAATTGGTAGATAGGACTTACCTATAAATGATTGTTGAGGATGATGATCAATGGGGGTAAGAATGATGGACGTGGGAATGTTAAGGTGGTCTACTAGTAGGAAGAACACACAGGTACAAGAACCAGAGAGGACTTCTGATTAAGGACCAGTTCGTATTCGACGTATTTATTTGGCGATTGGTTCCGATTAAGTTTATTTGAGTCATTGGGTTTTATTTATTAGCTTTCGTTTATTTAGGGGGTCTAAGTTTGGGTTTTATTTATTCGAGTCAAGGAAATGAATATTCTCAAATTGTTCTCATATTACTTACAAATCCGTCACGGATGCCATTAAGCACCTCAATAACTAAATATGCCCTTAAGCACCTTATAATTAATATCTAGTGTAGAAGAATATGGTAAGTAGATTAACATAAATTGTTGTATAAGTATATGATTATGCATATAGGAAGTCGACACGTGAAAGTATACTAGTGGTACATACCGCCAATGAGTGTGCTATTGGCAGTATGCAACTAGTAGCTAGTTTTACACTAATAATGAGAAACAAAGCAACTGATGTACAGTAAGAGCAGCTACAGCAACAACAACATATGATGTAAGTTGGTGAGGAACATACCATGCTACGTGGTGATGAGATTATTAGAGCCAACAACAACAGCCAACATAATCTTGAACATCTACAGGAATTTATGGTACAAACGTAAGGATACTCCATAAAATTGATGTTGTGTCGTGTCATGTCGAACATTATCACGTCCCAGTCCCAAAATACGTAGGACTAGGAATACGTAACACGCTCAGCCGTATGTATACGAACTCCAATATATGAAAAACCATATACATACATACGCTGTACATGAATATCCAATCCACCAGTGGTAATATACTGTCACAACAAGTCACACAGAATCTATATCTCATCCACAACACAAATAATCAGTAGAAATAAAGAGCTGAATAATAACTTAATATCAAAGATGAGTATCAAGTCTGATAGTCGGGTGGAAACAAATCCACTACAAAACGACTATACTGAAACAGTGGTAATAAAATCACTTATACTCTGAAGGTAGGTCCTCCTCAGTCGGGTAAGTAGTATCCGGTCCAGGTCCGTACTCCTGCGGATACTCCTGCTCGTCCATATCTAGAAAGGGACCAGGTCCTCAGAGGGACGTAACAAGATACATAATAACATGCCAATAAGTACTAAAATGTAAACATCCAATGAGTCGCCTAACCGTCTAAGTGAATGCAGTTGAGAACAACTTTCTAGCAAATGGGCTATTTGGCTATATAGTGGGATTGGCATGACTCTCTCAGAGAATCAGGGGCCTCAAAGCATGTCGTCTTTTGAACGGCAGAGGCCGCCAAGTAGTATAGGGGTCGTCATGACCGCGTATCTCCGGTGGAGCGTACGGGTTACATATAAGAAAAGTGCAAACGAGCCCAAATGTCTTACTTGTTGTTCTCCCTATCCCATGCTCTAAGCATGCCATATCCATGACACAATAAAACCTCTAAATAATTGCTAGGTCTACTAGCATACAAAGTTTCTATCAGCAGTCATCCCTAACGCACGTCCATACGTACAGGAGGCCAGACTTGTCACGCAGTCCGTGATCTATATGAGACTCACAACTCGTGTAACAACTATGTCATGGCCAATGAACCTAATGATGCTCCATAATACTGGGGTGGTCTCATAACTTAGGTCCAAAATATACATACATAAACATCTATATAAGCAGAATTAAACATGCATGTATCAGATGGAATGTAAATAATAGTACGATGGCAAGGTATACTTGCCGAGCAAAAAGTTCTGTATAGTACAAGCGTTCAATAAGGTGTTACGTTTGTTGTAAGAAGAAGTGGGGTTAGGGTTTGGGAGTTGTACTATATATAGGGATAAGGAGGCGGTGGAATGAGGCGGTGGGTGATGAGTCACATGCTAGGGTGAGCTGCTGCTGTTATCCTGTCATTGGTTTTGGTTTTGGTTGAGGAGAGTTTAGTAATAACAGGTAAAGAGGCGGTGGTATTGCGGCTGATATTTTTTTTCACACGTGCAGAGAAGGAATTAAGCGGTGGAGTTCCTGTTTTACGCGCGGAGCAGTGGAGGTTTGCTTTACACGCGGTGAAAGAAAAAAAAAACAAAGTTGGTTTTGCAACTACTGTTGTTGATATTTTCCTATTGGGTTTTGGTTTGAGGTTAACGGGTTTCGGATTGTGATCCAATAGGAATCCAAACCCATTTTCTTTTATTTCTTTTTTCTTTCTTTTTCTAATAACTTTTATATATATATATATATATATATATATATATATATATATATATATATATATATATATACTTAGAAATTTCTAGAAATTATATTGGTGCATATGGTTAAGCTAGCAACTGTCCAAAGGTCTTCTACATGGAATAAATTAGAAAAAAATTATAATTGCCCCATAAATCCTCTAATTATACAAACACTTCAATTGAAAATTAATAAAAATCTATTCTTTCTATTTAGCTCATAATTACTAAATAAATTAAATAATACGGTTTTCAGAATTAGGGGTTTTATATTCTACCCAACTTATAAAAATTTTATCCTCGAAACTAAAACTAAGCCACGGTAGAAAGTTAAGAATGGTAGGAGATATTAACAAAGTAAATTTATACCTTGGTCAATGAATAGGTTAGGAAAACGTTTGCGCATGTCATCCTCACGTTCCCAAGTAGATTCTCCTGGCGCGACATGCTTCCATGCCACGCGGATCAAGGGAATAGACTGGTTCCTTAATACTTTCTCTCGACGACCGAGGATTCTCACGGGTTGCTCTTGATAAGACAAGCTCGGCCCAATGGTGATCTCCGAATGGTCTAGGACATAACTGCTGTCTACCACATATCGCCTGAGCTGCGATACATGGAATATGTCATGTACTCCCTCAAGTGAAGGTAGGAGCGCAAGTCGATACGCTACTTCTCCCACTCTCTCTAGTACGTCAAATGGTCCAATATACCTTGGACTCAACTTGCCACGCCATCCGAATCGAATGGTGCCTCTGGTAGGTGATATCCTTAAGAAGACATGATCGCCCTCTTTAAATTCCAAAGGACGACGATGAAGGTCTGCCCATTATTTTTGCCTATCTTGCCCTGCTCGCAAGTGTTTTGTATCTTCTTAACTGTCTCAACGGTGTTGATCACTAATTTTGGTCCCAGAATTTGACGTTCTCCCACGTCATTCCAACACACAGGAGACCTACAGTTTCTTCCATAAAATGCTTCAAACGGAGCCATCTGGATGCTTGTCTGATAGCTATTGTTGTAAGAAAACTCCACAAGGTGTAGGTGGTCCTCCCATGATCCCCCAAAGTCTATCATACAAGCCCTTAACATATCTTCCAATGTCTGAATAGTACGCTCTGACTGTCCATCTGTCTGCGGGTGATAAGATGTGCTGAACTTCAAACAAGTTCCAAGACTCTCTTGCATGCTTCTCCAAAAGTGTGATATAAAGCGTGAATCTCTATCTGATACAATGCTGACTGGTATATCGTACAATCTCACGATCTGCTTCATATATAGGTCAGCCAAAACTTTTGTAGATTGGCCAACTCTAAAAGACAAGAAATGAGCTGATTTGGTGAGTCGATCTACTATTACCCATACTGCATCTTTACCACTTGGGCTTTTGGGAAAACCCGTGACGAAGTCCATAGTGATGTGTTTCCACTTCCATTCTGGAATCGGAAGTGGTTGCAATAATCATGTTCTCCTCTGGTGCTCCGTCTTTACTTGCTGACATACCAAACATTTATTTACAAAATGAGCTATTTCTCTTTTCATTCTATGCCACCAAAAGTGTTGTCGTAAATCACGATATATCTTGGTGCCTCTAGGATGAATAGAATATATCGAAATATGAGCTTCTGTCATCAGCTCCTGTCGAATCTCTCCATTTGGAACATAAAGACGATTACCACATCGTAATGTTCCGCCATCATGAATGCGCAGTCATGTCTGCTCTCCGGCCTCTGTCCTTTCCTTTAATCTTCTGAATCTGGCGTCTGTAGACAAAGCTGCCTTAATCCTCTCTACCGGTGATGATTGTACTTGCAAATTGGCTAATATCCTGTATGCTCCGGGTAATATCACTTCAATGCCAAGATATTGTAAGTCCTCCAATAATTCTCTCTGTGTCGTTAAGAAGTAAGCCGCTGGCTTCCGGCTTAACGCGTCTGCTACAACGTTAGCCTTGCCTGGATGATAATGTAGCTCTATCTCGAAATCTTTCATCAACTCAAGCCATGTTGCCTCATATTTAACTCCTTCTGCGTAAAGAAGTACTTGAGGCTTTTGTGGTCTGTATAGATTTCCACTCGTTCCCCATATAAGTAATGTCTCCATAGCTTCAGAGCAAATACAACGGCTGCAAGTTCCAAGTCATGAGATGGATAATTCTTCTCATGTACTCTTAACTGTCTAGATGCATATGCAATCACCTTGCTATGCTGCATTAATACGCATCCCAAGCCTTTTCCTGATGCGTTACTGTAGATCACATAGCCTCCTGATCCTGATGGTATAGTTAATACTGGTGTTGTAGTCAGTCGCTTCTTCAATTCCTCGAAAGCGGATTAACACTCGTTGGTCCATATGAACTCTTGATCTTTGCAAGTCAACAGAGTCATAGGTGTTGCTATCCTTAAGAAGTTCTCCACGAACCGTCGGTAATATCCCGCAAGTCCAAGAAAACTTCTCACCTCCGCTGCTGATTTAGGAACGGGCCATGTCTCGATTGCCGAGATCTTTTCTGGATCAACAAAAATACCCCTATAACCACATGTCCAAGAAAGGAGACTCTGTCTAAGAAGAACTCACATTTACTGAGCTTTGCATATAGATGCTCTCTCCTCAAGGTCTCTAGAACAATCTCCAGGTGCTTTTCGTACTCCTCGTGGCTCTTTGAATAAACAAGTATATCATCTATGAAGACGACCACAAACTGGTTCAAATACTGATGGAAGAATCGATTCATTAAGTCCATAAAGATAGCTGGAGCATTGGTCAATCCAAATGGCATGACCAGAAACTCGTAGTGCCCATATCTTGTCCAGAATGCGGTCTTTGCAATGTCCTCCTTCCGTACTTTTACCTGGTGGTATCCCAATCTCAAATCTATCTTTGACAATATCTTGGCTCCACTAAGTTGATCAAATAGGTCATCAATGCATGGCAATGGATATTTATTCTTCACTGTTACTACATTCAAGGCTCTATAGTCAATGCACATACGCTCTGATCCATCCTTCTTTGGTACAAACAACACTGGTGCTCCCCAGGGTGATGCACTTGGTCGGATGAAACATTTCTCTTCTAGTTCTTTCAACTGTGTCTTCGGTTCATCCATCTCCTTCTTCGCCAGTCTATAAACATGTGATGCTATGGGTGCTGCTCCCGGCGTCAATTCAACCAAAAAATCTACGTCTCTATCTGGGGGTAGGCCTGGTAATTCTTCTGGAAAGACGTCTTGGAATTCTGAAATAATGGGATGATGGACAACATCGTCCATTGTGAGCTACAGACCATCAAGGATTTCGGTGGATCCTCGTACAAACTCAAGTTCAGGCTGGCCGGGTACCTTAAAAAGAATGCTTCCTCCAAAACAATCGAAGAAAGCATGGTACTTGCTCAGCCAGTCCATTTCAAGCACAATATCGAAAGTTGGCATAGGAAGGACTAAGAGTTGGGCGTTTATCTCTCTGACACATATCACTATAGGACACGATCTACAAATTCTACTAATAGGTACAACTCCTCCTCCGGTAAGAATTCTAACACAACTAGGTAAAGGTGTAGAGGTAATATTGTGTTTTGCAATAAATCTAGATGATATGAATGAGTGGGTGGCTCCCGTATCAAACAATGTCACAGCAGGAAAAGTAAAATCAAGAGTGATACCTGCTATGACATTAACCTCCTGATCCATGTCATCTACTTCCATTGCAAAAGCTTGCCCATTCCTCTGCGGCTGTCCATGATTAGCTCTCAGGTAATGATCCTCCTGGGTAGGTAGCGGTGGTCCTCGCTGAAATCCTCCTGCTGCTGGAGGTCAAGGTGCTCCTGGTCTAGCCATTTGTTGAGCTGGCTTTGGTGATGGAAGTGCTAGTCTCTGTGCTGGCGGTGGAAGTGTCTGCTGCATTGGACAATTTCTCGCTAGGTGCTGTCCGGAACCACATCTCATACACTGTCCCAAACAGATTGGACAGTCATTTGAGATGTGCCTGCGTCTCCTACAATAATTGCAGTGGGGCTTCTCTAGGATCTGGTACGGTCCTGCTCTATGCTGATACTGTTGTTGCTGAGCTAAAGGACGTCTGATTGGTCCTCCTTGTTGTGTCCTTGTCGGTCCTTGTTGTGTCCTCAGCTGACCTCCCTTTCCTCTACTGATGGTTTCTTGCAATCTGGCTTCCGTCAGTAACTCAGCATAAGAGATCCGGGACTGTGAGCTGGTATAATATTGGAGCTCCTGTGTCAGTCCGTGATGAAATCTCTTAGCCTTGGCCAAGTCATCTAGTACCAGGGCAGCGGCATATTTACTAAGGCGACTAAACTCGGCATCGTACTCGTCAACTATTATGTTCCCTTGCTCCAGGTGAAGAAATTGATCGTACAATGTATCTCTAACGGTGTCAGGAAAGTACTTTCTTTCAAAGCAATCCAAGAACTGCTCCCAAGTCTGGTATGTACCCAGCTGGCGCTCCATGGATTCCCACCAGTGATGAGCATTACCATCTAGAAGCGTTCTTACACCCGTCATCCATAGGTCTGTAGGTAGCTGCGATGCCTCTAATAACTTTCGAGTGTGAGTGATCCAGTTGGTAGTTTCCTCTGGACTCTCAATGCCTTTGTACGGCCTTGGACCCATCTGTATAAAGTCCTTTACTGAACCAACTCTAGCTCGAGGTTCTGGAGCTAGTGCTTGAGCTGGTACAGTAGTCTTTGCAGCCATTCTCTCAAGTGCTGCTAAGAACTCTTATCTTTGTTCTGCTGCTTGTTGCCTCTGTTCCTGCATCATCATCTAGAAGAATTGGAACAGTTGTGCCTGGCCATCCTGTGGTGTCGATGAGACTGAAAGGGTCCCATTAGGTGGAACGGAAAGATCAGATGGAACTGGATTGTGAATCTCTCCCTCTGGTCCTGGAAGTCTATGATTTGTTGAGGTCTCTCCTTGAGTCTAACCATTGACTCCAGGAGTTGTGTCGTCATTGGCGACAATACATCCTTTCTGCATATCCATCTCTCTGCAGGCGATATACACAACGTTTAGACGAAGTACAGGAATCAAACAGGGTGCAAGTATTAAATAGGATGCAAAAGCATGAAATATGCTAGGGAATTGTCTGCGTATTTCACAGTCAAAAACCTGCAACATCCATGGAGTCTCTCCTGCGTAAAATAGGGACTCAAGGTAGTAGGCGTAAAACAGAGATTCAAAACTGTCGGCATAAAGTATGGCTTCAGAGTTGTCTGCGTAAAAGTTTGTGTAAAAAGTCTGCGCGTAAAAGCTGCGTAAAATCTGTGCGTAAAAGATCTACGCGCGTAAAATTTGAGCGTAAAAGATTGCTGCGTAAAGTCTAGTTAAATTCTGTCTGCGTAAACTCTTCGTAAAATCTGCTTGCGTAAAATCTGAAATACGTTGCAGCGTAAAGTCGTACGAGGAACTCTTTGTATTTTCTCGGGTGAATTTGTTAGATAATTCAGTGAACCTGACATCTGACAAAAGTACAACACGACGATCAAGAGGACGGCTGTGATGATGATTTTGCACAGAGACCCAGGTTGTCGTTTAGTGAAATATCTCATATAAATTATTTTACGCATGGAGTCTCTAAATATGCTGCCTATAGAAATGGGTTTTACACTCAAAATAAAATAAAATCATGTGCCACATCAAAAAGCTGTTTCTTGCACAGGGCTCAAGGTATATCTCTGCATTTAATGTACGAGATTTGATCATAACTGGGAAACTAAGGCTATGCCAAATACGCTTATCTCACCATCCTTACATTTTACGCCAAATCAGGCTACTCTACGCTGGTTATATATTATTCATGAATCATCAAGTTTATACAGGACGATTACCTACGTAGCTTGCATGCTGTGATCTTATAAAGGGATACGTGTCATACGCGGATTGAACATGGGTAGCAGTTGTCATAACCACAGCGTAAATGAGGCAATTTTTTTCATAGTTTGGCCCTTTACGCCAATAAGGCAGTTTATTTGGCTTTTATGCCAACAACAATTATTTTGGTTTTTACGCCAACAAGGTAAAGGGTCTGGTCACATCGTAAAGGGTTTTTGGCGTAAAACTTTATTTTACCCAACAGAGGATAATTAAAAGGAAGAATGTGGTTTAGTCAAATGTGGATGAGATCCTTATACTCTATTCCTATACGCAGGCTTGTTTGGTACAGTTACGTAACCAAGACAATATATTTTTGGACCTGCACGGGCCACCACCAAAAATATGTCACGCCCCAGTCCCAAAATACGTAGGACTAGGAATACATAACACGTCCAGCCGTATGTATACGAACTCCAATATATGGAAAACCATATACATATGTACGCTATACATGAATATCCAATCCGTTAGTGGTAATATACTGTCACAACAAGTCACACAGAATCTATATCTCATCCACAACACAAATAATCAGTAGGAATAAAGAGCTGAATAATAACTTAATATCAAAGATGAGTATCAATCTGATAGTCGGGTGGAAACAAATCCACTACAAAACGACTATACTGAAACAGTAGTAATAAAATCACTTATACTCTGAAGGTAGGTCCTCTTCAGTCGGGTAAGTAGTATCCGGTCCAGGTCCGTACTCCTGCAGATACTCCTGCTCGTCCATATCTGGAAAGGGACCAGGTCCTCAGAGGAAGGTAACAAGATACATAATAACATGCCAATAAGTACTGAAATGTAAACATCCAATGGGTCGCCTAACCGTCTAAGTGAATGCAGTTGAGAACAACTTTCTAGCAAGTGGGCTATCTGGCTATATAGTGGGATTGGCATGACTCTCTCGGAGAATCAGGGGCCTCAAAGCATATCGTCTTTTGAACGGCAGAGGCCGCCAAGTAGTATAGGGGTCGTCATGACCGCGTATCTCCGGTGGAGCGTACGGGTTACATATAAGGAAAGTGCAAACGAGCCCAAATGTCTTACTTGTTGTTCTCCCCATCCCATGCTCTAAGCATGCCTTATCCATGATACAATAAAACCTCTAAATAACTGCCAGGTCTACTAGCATGCAAAGTTTATATCAGCAGTCATCCCTAACGCACGTCCATACATACAGGAGGCCAGACCTGTCACGCAGTCCGTGATCTATATGAGACTCACAACTCGTGTAACAAATTTGTCATGGCCAATGAACCTAATGATGCTCCATAATACTGGGGTGGTCTCATAACTTAGGTCCAAAATATACATACATAAACATCTATATAAGCAGAATTAAACATGCATGTATCAGCTGGAATGTAAATAATAGTACGATGGCAATGTATACTTGCCGAGCAAAAAGTCCTGTATAGTGCAAACGTTCAATAAGGTGTTACGTTTGCTGTAAGAAGAAGTGGGGTTAGGGTTTGGGAGTTGTACTATATATAGGGATAAGGAAGCGGTGGAATGAGGCTGTGGGTGATGAGTCACATGCGGGGGTGAGCTGCTGCTATTTTCCTGTCATTGGTTTTGGTTTTGGTTGAGGAGAGTTTAGTAATAACAGGTAAAGAGGCGGTGGTGTTGCGGCTGATATTTTTCTTCACACGTGCGGAGAAGGAATTAAGCGGTGGAGTTCCTGTTTTACGCGCGGAGCAGTGGATGTTTGCTTTACGCGCGGTGAAAGGAAAAAAAACAAAGTTGGTTTTGCTACTACTGCTGTTGATATTTTTCTATTGGGTTTGGGTTTGAGGTTAACGGGTTTCGGATTGAGATCCAATAGGAATCAAAACACATTTTCTTTTATTTCCTTTTTCTTTCTTTTGCTAATAACTTTTATATATATATATATATATATATATATATATATATATATATATATATATATATATATATATATACTTAGAAATTTCTAGAAATTATATTGGTGCATATGGTTAAGCTAGAAGCTGTCCAAAGGTCTTCTACATGGAATAAATTAGGAAAAATTTATAATGGCCCCATAAATTCTCTAATTACACAAACACCTCAATTGAAAATTAATAAAAATCTATTCCTTCTATTTAGCTCATAATTACTAAATAAATTAAATAATACGGTTTTCAGAATTAGAGGTTTTACAAACACGTACGAAAAAGGACGTCCCGAAATTTTCTTCTGTCCTTATTGTCTCTATATCCTATTCGTTAACCACCTCAATATAATAACTAAAGACTTTTACTTTTCAATTATAAATACTTAGAAAGTACAGATATTCCAAATTTTTTGTCAAACACGTATCGACAGTGATGTACAAAAATTATGTCGTGTCCATGTCTTCATTGTCTTCATTGTCTCATGTCGTATTCGTGTCTGTGCAACATCAATAAATACCAACAATAATCTCCCAAAACACCAACTAGATCAATGTGAACCATATGTATATTTTACTTCTTCTCTATAGTGATTTCCATAAACCATAAGTAAACAACATCCAGTGCAGCACTCCTACCAAATTTAGGGTCCGTTTTGGTTCAAGGTAATATAATTGTAATCGTAATAGAATTGTATTTGTAATGTAATAAAATTATAATTAAATTAATATGTTTGGTTGGAACATGTTATCAAATCATGTAATGTAATGTCAATTGCATTCATATATTTGGTCTACCATGTAATGTAATTGAGTTTTAAGGTAATAATATTTTTAAAAAGTACAACATAAAATTTAAAAGTAAATTAATAAAAATAATAAAATAACGAAATAATAAAATAAATTTTTTATAAATAAATAAAAAAAGGTAAAATATTAGTTTCGTTCTTCTACTAAAAAAGACTAATAAACAAAAATGAGAAAAAAATATTAAAAAAACACAAAAAAATGAAAGAAAAAAAAACGATAATAACGTCGAAAAAAACGAAAAAGGCCAAAATATCAAAAATGACTAAAAAGAAAATAACCAAAAAAAATGAAAAAATGATTAAAAAAAGATAAAATAAAAAAAGGACTAAAAACGAAAAAAAGCTCAAAAATTTTCAAAATTGAAAAAAGGACCAAAAAAGAAAAATACGACAAAAAATGAAATGATGATAAAAACGACAAAAAATGAAAAATACCAAAAAAACGTAAAAAAACGAAAAAAAATTGATCAAAAACAAAAAATAATGACTAAAAACGATAAAAAATGACAACAAAAAAAACAACAAAAACGACAAAACTTCCAAAACGACCAACAAAAATTCAAAAAAAATTCAAAAAATGAAAAAAGAAAAAAAGTTCAAAAACAACCAAAATTTAAAAAAGATAAAAAGATCAAAAAATAAAAAAAGACCAAAAGCGAAAATACGACAAAAAAACGAAAAACATTCAAAAACGACAAAAAAAAAATATGATAAAAAAATACGACAAAAAGACAAAAAATAGAAAACAAAACAAAAAATGACAAAAAAAACGATAAAAACAAAAAAAAACGACCAAAAAAAATAAAAAACAACAAAAAACAAAAAAAAGGAAAAAAATTAAAAAAATGACAAAAAATGAAAAAAATAAAAAGTTCAAAAAATACCAAAATTTTAAAAAAAAAAAGATAAAAACAACAAAAAATAAAAAAAGATCAAAAGCAAAAATACGACTAAAACACGAAAAACATTCAAAAACGAAAAAAATAAAAATAAAAATGATAAATAAAAATCAAAAAGACAAAAAATAGAAGGAAAAAAAAATCCAAAAATGACAAAGAAGATAAAAAACGATAAAAAAAACTACCAAATCAATAAAAAAAAACCAAAAATGACAAAAAAAGAGCAAACGAGGCAAAAGCGATAAACAAAACTAGAAAAAAAAGATTAAAACGATAAAAAAATCATCGACGACAAAAAAACAAAAAAAATCAAAAACGAAAAAAATAACCAAAATAACAAATAACAAGAAAAAATTATTAAAACGAAAAAAAAAGAAAACGTCAAAAAATGTTTTAAAAAGGCAAATGATGAAAAAAAGAAAAAAAAGACCAAAATAATGATTAAAAAAGGAAAAACGATAAATGAAAGAAGACAAAAACATGAAAAAATAATCAAAAATGACAAAAAAGTAAAAAATCGTACGAAAACGACAAAAAATGTGCAAAAAGATAAAAAAGAGCAAAAATGATAAAAATAATTAAAAAGATCAAAAACAACAAAAATGAGCAAAAAAATCGATTTTTTTTAAAATGAGTAAAAATGATAAAAAAAAGAAAAAGAAACGTGCAAAAACGACAAAAAAAAACCGAAAACGAAAAAAATTGATTAAAAAAAAAAAACCATCAAACGGACAAAAAGACAAAAAAATGACAAAATAACAAAGGGAGACAAAAGACGATAACAAATGACAAAAATGTGCCAAAATGATAAAAAAAAAGTTTAAAAACGACAAGAAGACAAAAAAAACGTGAAAGACGATCAAAACGACAAAAACGAACAAAACAGACCAAACCGACAAAAAACGTACAAAAGCGAAAAAATGCTAAAATCGAAAAAAATAGCAAAAAAACCAAAAACGATACAAATGGGACTAAAAACAAAAAAATGTTAAAAAATAAAAAAAAATGTTCAAAAACGATGAAAAGACAAAACGTGAAAAACAGATCTAAAACGACATAAAATGTCAAAAAACGAGTAAAAAAAACAAAACAAAAAAAAACGTGCAAAAACTAACAAAAACGACAAAACATGAACAAAAACAACCAACAATGCTAAAAAACGACAAAAAACGTTCAAAAACGACAAAAAAAAGATAAAACATGAAAAAATGATCAAAAATGTCAAAAAAATGAGCAAAACAAACCAAAAATGTGCAAAAACCAATAAAAACGACAATAAATGAGAAAAAACGAAAAAAAAAATGCTCAAAATGAAAAAATTGCTAAAAAGACCAAAAACGACAAAAAAACAAACAAAATCGACTAAAAAAAGAAAAATTATCGCATATCAAACATCCCCTTAAGTTGTAATGTAATCGCGATTACATAGATTTTATGACATAATTGGTTTTAGAAGAAACTGATGTAATGTAATCAAATTTGTACTCGCGATTACATTATATCTAATTTTTTAATATTCAACCAATCATCCGAATTAGAATTATAACGTAATCGTCATTACAATTACGATTACATTACGGTAAATCAAACGGATCTTATTCTAGTAATCATAATTTCTTATTTTTTCCAAGTATTTGTTCAGTTTTGTGCTTTCAAGCAGTTCCATATTGTTGTTCATATGCTCATTTGTTTGTTCTTAACAGCATCAAAGTGTTCCCCTCTCGCTATGTTGCACGGACAAAACTACAATCACATAGGAAAGAAACACATATATGGTACCAATTTCCATTTGTCCAAGATGCAACCTCCAATACGAAGTTTCCAGTGAACCCTTAGGCCAAGTTTAGTTCTCAGAATCAAAACATTGAAAAAAAAATGTTATTTATTTCATGAAATAAAAATATTTTCTAATAGAAAGTAAATTATGGGTACAATAAATCTAAAGATTCCGGCAACCGTCGACAAATCTCCAACCAATTTTCGACGAATCTTTCTGTAAATTTCTCAGACCAAACTCCTCAATCTTGTGGTCATTCTTCAATAAAAGGGTCCCCTACAATTAGGTGTTCAATTAAAAATCGGGATGGATTCTCCAAATTCTAACCGTCTATTCCTCCTTCTCCGCTGAGGTCCCCGTCGAAAAATCGAGTTCTAGCAACATCTTCCGATCAAATCGTCTTCTCGACGGCGTCAGTTGATTTTGAGGCAGGCTTTCCGATCTGTACGTTTCGATTTATTGGCTCTGGTGACTCCTCCAATTCCCGAATCAATCGTTAGAGTTCTTGATTTAGTAATGATCATCAAGTGTTCGGTGATTTTCCGCAGTGAGTCATGGACTTTGAAATCCGAGCATCTCTGATCCTCGAAGTCTCGAATCAACGACCATCATAGGAACTTGACGATCAGGTACAGACGATTCCTAGCCAAACTGTGGTTAAACACTCTTTTTGGACGCATCATAGGATCCTTGTGTCCACGAATTGGACCGAGGCACTTATGTTTTTCAATACATTATAAATGCTGACTTTTTCATTTTCTAGTCATGTATCGTATTGGCACACGACCCTGACACGAACTTATACTTGATTATGTACTCATGTGATTGTGTCCTTGTTATTGATCTGGATTCTTGTACATATTATTTGAATCATCACTGCAGAAAAAATCTTATTTTCCGAAGGCCATATTTCATCGAAAGTAGCAATTTGCTATTGGAAATAGTTTTTTTCCGAGGGTATTTTGCCGTCGTACGCTCTCAAAAATGCAAGTATCGAAAAATATTTTTTCCGACAAACCGTCGAAAAAGTGTGTATTTGTGGATATGACCATCGTATTTGTTTTCTTATCGTCGCAAACAGGCGTTTTAAACATCAGACAAACATATATTTTCGATGATTCAATGTCTTCGGAAATAATGAATTGGTTGTGAAAAATGTTTACAAACACGACGAACAATTTATTTTTCGATAATGTGTTTCCGACTATCAATGTTTCTTGAAAATACTATTTTCGATAGACGATTTATTTGCAACTATATTTTTTTATCATTAATAGACAATTATGACAATAAAGGTACATCAAAAAAAGAATTTATCTTATAGAAAAAAGATTGCAACATTATTTTTGATGAAAGGAGATCCTGGGAATTGTTTGTTTGCGATTGCTAAAACAGTCAGGAATTAAAATTCGTGTAGTCGTAATTATGTTTGTAAGATTTTTATGTTTGTCCAAAAATTTATCGAAAATGGTTATCTGTCATGATAATTATTAATTCAGAATGAACTAATTGTCATAAAATAGTATCACTTATCTCAAAATAAGGTATTCAATTAATACAAAACTAGGAATACATTGACAATTAAAGTAAAATATAATGTTGTAATTATTCATTGATATAAAAAAATATCACAAAGAAACCAATGTATATTAAGTACAACAAACTTTTAATGTCGAACCTAAAAGAATTTTCCAAGTCTAGTTATACTAAAGTCAAAATATTTATATGAAACCGAAGCTTGTTAACTTTAACATCATTGCTAAATTAGCATCCGAACCATTACACCTGCTATAACAAAAAAATTTCAATAAGGACTCATGTAATTTAAATGAAATTAAGAATTAAACTCAATTTGCGACTTTCAAAATCGTAAAAAAAAGGTACATACCACATATGGTGATTGTCTTGCATTATGTTCAGAATTTTGTATATTGTTTAAAAACATTTGAATGTTCTTGCAAAGTGCTTAATTGACCTTTTACATCTTTTAGCTCATCTTTTTATTGTCAATAATTTTTTTCAAGGTCAACATATCTACGCTTGTTGCAATTTTGGCTAGGTGAGGAGTACAAATCTTTACCTTTCAAACCACCCCCAAGCCAAGTTCATGGCCATGACTAGGTACAATTGCCTCTCTATATATACATCAATCATTCACATTCATATTTATTAGCTTTGCTTGAGCAAAAGCTCAATTTTCTTCTTTCCTTTAGTCCCACACCGGATGGGCCAACCCCTCCTTGTGTGTATATATTATTTTCTCTTCATTGCTTTCTTAAAGATGTTGTGTGGGAGACCCCTTGGGCCACACGTACGCGCCGCCGCCGTCTCCCGGCCCGGCTCAGCTCGGTTCGGTTCGGCGAGCGTAACGGGTGCGGATACATGCCCACACCTGCGGGCGCCGAATGTCGATCCAATTTACTCTTCGGGTTCGGGCTGGGATCCAAAAATCTTTTTGCTTCTCTTTATTTTTTTAACCCATTTGACTCTTTCAAATTTGAACGTTGAGGCTCATATCCAAATTCATTGAACCTTGCAACAGCTCTTTTGACAGCCTTTTCCCACATTTTATTTGCTCCTTAATGGCCTGTTTATGAGCCATTAAGTACCCTGTCTGTGGCCAGATTCATTGAACCTTGCAACAGCTTCAGCCTATTTATTTGGTCTCATTCTCCTTCATTTTTCACAGAAAACTCTCCTACGTGAAACCTCTATCTCTCTTCTCTCAAACTATTCTGTTCTCTGAATCCTTACTCTGGGCAGAGCTAAGTTCGGTCTCTCTCTCCGAGTTGTGTGCAACGAAGAGAACCCGGTAGTTAGGGGGTTTTACCACCAGGAGCTTCCGAGAATCGTCTGCACATAGACCTCGGATCAACTCTTAGGGCAGTGCTTCGTGCACGACTTCTCCGGAGGCCGGTAACAAATTTCGTTTTTGTTTATTTCTTCTCTTATAAATCTCTGAAAAATAATATTTATTTATATTATAAGTACTTTTTAGTAACAATCTAAGAGTTGAATCTGATTTCCTGTTACAAAAAATTATTGTTAATCATAGAATAACTAATTCATAGTTACTTATCCTTGTTGTTTGCAATAAAAAAAAAATTCTATCAATAAAAGTATTTTTACTGTAGCAATACAATTATTTCTACTGTAACAATAGAATAACAAGTTCATAGTTGCTTATTCTTCTTGTTTGCAATAAAATTATTTCTACTGTAACTTAGTTGCTTAATCTGTTTGTTTGCAACTATATTGTTCATAGTTCTTTAAAGATAATTTTTGTGACTACGAAATAATTAAATAACTTTAGTACTTTTTATTTGAATAAGATTCTGAAATAACTTGCTTCATTTTAAAATTTTAATTATAATTAAACAATTTCTTACATATTAAGTTGTTTAAATACCTTGCCTTGTGAAAATAGTGTTTGAACATATTTCTAATGCATCTTAGAACAATAGAAATTATTTTCTACAAGCAAATAAATAGTTAAAGTGAAACTGTTAATTACTTTGAGTCTTAATTCTAAAAGTAAAGATAAATTTGGGAATAAGCCGAAAGGGTCCTTCTGTCAACCGGGTGTAAATAGCCCTAAGCGACACGGTATTTAAGTGTCTTCGGACCACTGCTAGCTGGGAACCGGCCCATACAGCTAACCCAAGTTAATCTGCACTTGATAGACTAAAATTTTTAAGATTGATTTGCAAAATCACTTGAACTATTTTCTAAATCATTGGACATTGTTATTGAGTAAATATATATCTTTCAGTTTCAGTTTTTCTCAATAGCAATCATGACTGGCAAGGATGAGACTTTCACTGCTAAACATGCTAAGTTCAACGGGACATATTTTAAGAGATGGCAGAGTCAAATGAAGTTTTGGCTCACAACTTTAGGGCTGATCTCAGCCATTGATGGTTCTACACCCAACACAAATGATTCTGATGACATCGAGTCTGACGTAGGAGTGTCCAAATCCACCAGCTCCTCTAAACCCAAAACACCTAAGAAAATAGACTACCACTGCTTCCACATAATTCTAAGCGCTTTGTCTGAATCATTATATGACATATTTTTTGAATATAAGAGTGCTAAAGAACTTTGCAAAACTTTGGAAGATGAATATAGCTGTGATGATGCTGAAATAGAAATATTCAATTCCTCCTCATTCAACAGATATTTTATGGTAGATAATAAACCTATGAATGATCAAATACATGAATTCTAAGAATATCTTAGGCATATTCAAGCCAATGGTACTTTCTTTTCTACTGAGTATAAAATAGCCTGTTTGGTAGACAAGCTCCCTCCTTCTTGGTCTGATGTCAAGAAAGACCTCATTCATACCCAGGGTGACCTTACCTTTGCTCAAGTCCTAAAGAAAATTAGAACAGAAGAACAAATTAGGCTAAGGTCTAACCCTAAGTCTGAGTCTAAAGCTAAGGTAAACCTTATAGAATCCTAAGGCAAACCCAAGCCTAATCACCACCACAAACCCAAAAGGAACCTCTTCAAGAAGAAGCATAACCCTCAGCCTCATCACCAAAACCATTCTCTGAAAAATAATATTTATTTATATTATAAGTACTTTTTAGTAACAATCTAAGAGTTGAATCTGATTTCCTGTTACAAAAAATTACTGTTAATCATAGAATAACTAATTCATAGTTACTTATCCTTGTTGTTTGCAATAAAAAAAAAATTCTATCAATAAAAGTATTTTTACTGTAGCAATACAATTATTTCTACTGTAACAATAGAATAACAAGTTCATAGTTGCTTATTCTGCTTGTTTGCAATAAAATTATTTCTACTGTAGCTTAGTTGCTTAATCTGTTTGTTTGCAACTATATTGTTCATAGTTCTTTAAAGATAATTTTTGTGACTAGAAAATAATTAAATAACTTTAGTACTTTTTATTTGAATAAGATTCTGAAATAACTTGCTTCATTTTTAAATTTTAATTATAATTGAACAATTTCTTACATATTAAGTTGTTTAAATACCTTGCCTTGTGAAAATAGTATTTGAACATATTTCTAATGCATCTTAGAACAATAAAAATTATTTTCTACAAGTAAATAAATAGTTAAAGTGAAACTGTTAATTACTTTGAGTCTTAATTCTAAAAGTAAAGATAAATTTGGGAATAAGCCGAAAGGGTCCTTCTGTCAACCGGGTGTAAATAGCCCTAAGCGACACGGTATTTAAGTGTCTTCGGACCACTGCTAGCTGGGAACCGGCCCATACAACTAATCCAAGTTAATCTGCACTTGATAGACTAAATTTTTTAAGATTGATTTGCAAATCACTTGAACTATTTTCTAAATCATTGGACATTGTTATTGAGTAAATACATATCTTTCAGTTTCAGTTTTTCTCAATAGCAATCATGACTGGCAAGGATGAGACTTTCACTGCTAAACATGCTAAGTTCAACGGGATATATTTTAAGAGATGGCAGAGTCAAATGAAGTTTTGGCTCACAACTTTAGGGCTGATCTCAGCCATTGATGGTTCCACACCCAACACAAATGATTCTGATGACATCGAGTCTGACGTAGGAGTGTCCAAATCCACCAGCTCCTCTAAACCCAAAACACCTAAGAAAATAGACTACCACTGCTTCCACATAATTCTAAGCACTTTATCTGAATCATTATATGACATATTTTTTGAATATAAGAGTGCTAAAGAACTTTGGAAAACTTTGGAAGATGAATATAGCCGTGATAATGCTGGAATAGAAAGATTCAATTCCTCCTCATTCAACAGATATTTTATGGTAGATAATAAACCTATGAATGATCAAATACATGAATTCTAAGAATATCTTAGGCATATTCAAGCCAATGGTACTTTCTTTTCTACTGAGTATAAAATAGCCTGTTTGGTAGACAAGCTCCCTCCTTCTTGGTCTGATGTCAAGAAAGACCTCATTCATACCCATGGTGACCTTACCTTTGCTCAAGTCCTAAAGAAAATTAGAACAGAAGAACAAATTAGGCTAAGGTCTAACCCTAAGTCTGAGTCTAAAGTTAAGGTAAACCTTGTAGAATCCCAAGGCAAACCCAAGCCTAATCACCACCACAAACCCAAAAGGAACCTCTTCAAGAAGAAGCATTGTAAACCCCCTGATTTTTCAAGAATTTTTAAATTTGGATTTTTCACAATTTTCTGAAATTTTCTGAGAATTTTCTGTAATTAAAATCAGGGTTCTAATTATTAAATAATTTTTAAATGATAATAAATTATATTAAAATATTACAAAAATAATATTTTATGGTGTAAAATAAAAAACTGGACTTAGGGTAATTTTTCTGGAATTTATTGGGCCCCGGACCTATTTTTATTCACCTAAAAACTAATTATTTAATTATTTATCTATTATTTAATTAATTAATTAATTAATTAATTAATTAATTAATTAATTAAATATTTAAATATTTTATTTATTAACCTAACCCTAGGCCCACTAGGCCCAGCCCACCGGGCCCAGCCCCAACCGAGACCGGCCCATCCCCTGGCCTATCGGGTCGGGTCGGGTCGGCCAGACCCGAACCCGCCGTCCGACCCGCTTTCCGTCTCTCCCCCACGACCCGCATTCTCCGGCGCCGCCCGAGTCTCCCGCCGCCCCCGCGCCCCGCTCGGCCACGCGCCGCGCCGCCCGCGCTTCCCGGCCGCCCCGCCCGCTCCGCTCGGCCCACGCCTCCACCTCCTCCGCCACGACCCAGCAATACCCCCCCCCCCAGCCTAGCCGCCTATATAACTCCCCCGACTTCTTCCTCTCCGGCAGCTACCCCGACCCCCGACCACCGCTCGACGCCGCTGCCGCCTCCCCTCGCCACGCGCCGCCGCCGCGTCCCTCGCCGACCTCCCTCCTCCCGCAGCTGTCCCGCCACCGACGGCCGCCCAACTTCCCTTTCTCCTCCCCTTCTTCCCAGCCGCAGCCGCCCCGAGCCCGACTCCGGCCGCCGTGCCCGCGCCGCCGCCTCCGCCCAGCCTCGCCGGCGCCGCCCCAGCCCCCTCCGACCGGCCTCCCCTGCCGCAGAGCCGCCCATCTCTGGCCAGATCCCCAAAACCCTAACCCTAGTCTGCGTCGTGTCGGACACGAGTCGGACACGAAGGATTTTGGGTTTTTCGAACCCTGTTCAGGTGCGTGTATCTCTCTGCTCCTTGCCCCGTTTTCGATTCCGTCTTTTGCATCGCGAACCCTGCGTGACCTCCTCGGTGCCCGTGCAACCCGCTTGGGGCATCGCGTCCTGTGGCGATCGCGAACCGCGATCCAAAAACAGGAAAAACAATGCCCTGATTCACCCCGGAACTTGGTACGCCCCGCCAAACGGGACGACTTGGTCGCGCGCGGTCTTCACAGATACGTGCGCATCGTCGATACGGACGTGTGGGATTTTGCTGAAGTCGATTCGGGTGTGCGTGCACACCGGAATCAACGCGTATCCGCGGACACCGTCCCGTATCCGTACTTTCTGGAACGCGCCATAACTTCGTGTACACACGTCGGATCGAAACGAAACTTGCGCCATCGGACTCGTAGCGATACGCTGGTCCTGTGACCCAAGTTTGGTTCGATTCTGAGAACGTTGACGAAATCGCGTGTCGTGGGCCCCACAAGCCCTACTCGACGGACGATTTTGTGATCGGCTCATCGGAATCCAATTCTGGAAGTTCCATTGGGTTCGTATCATCGTTCCTGACCTGTTGACACTAAGTTTGGTAAATTTGGAGACCTTTGATCCTGACACATTTTTCGGTGCAAAATGGGCCCACATGTGGACCCCATTTTGACCCGAAATTGTCATTTTTGCCCTTGTCTCCAAAT
Organism: Iris macrosiphon; assembly: GCA_036927795.1. Lineage (NCBI taxonomy): Eukaryota > Viridiplantae > Streptophyta > Magnoliopsida > Asparagales > Iridaceae > Iris > Iris macrosiphon. The sequence goes on from JAYESA010000002.1 coordinate 128,323,157, forward strand.
TGGACTCAAGGACAGGCATTTCTAGCTGATTGATATTTTCTGGATCTGATGGTAATGTTTGTTTCAGCAACCGGAGTACCGCCTGCCAATCCAGCTGAAATCAGAGCTACAGTTGGAGCCCGAACCGCAGGCAAGTGTACCTGGCCAAAACTTGCAGTCTTTGCTAAATATTCCTTGGCTTAATTTTGCATCAGTGGGCAAGTAGAGCTTGTCAACTCGCAGTGATTCCTGTTATAGTATTTTACTGGAGTTCTTGTAGATTTCATATATAAACTTGTTTAACTGTTCAACCCAGGACCGAGTGACTTTACTTAGCGTCCGATTAATAGTCGGGTGCCAACCCCGTATGCGGAGTTGTGTAACATCACGTAGACATAGATACCGGGACCCTGTACTTCTCGTACTTGTCTTATCAAGTACAACATAGCCCAGGACACTTGACACTATTCATGAGACAGAATCTTCCTGAGATATTCATGGTGATTCTGTGTAGGATTCAGGTTTTATGACATAGACATCATATTCATAGACATTGGATTCATAGCTATCAGACTTGCTGCATTAGTTATAATCGTGCGTGACATGAACATGAGGCATCGTGGACATGAGACGTGGGATTACATTGGGTGGGGAGAGACACACAGGCTACAGGCTGATCTCATATATATAAAACATAGTATATTTCATAGTATAATTCATAGTTATTGCTGCTACCGGCTCCCCGACACAGAGCTTGTAGTGGCTTCAGCCTGAGTTCTAGTGATGCTCTCAACTTGCATATCACATAAGTTGGTTACATAGCTTACCCTCTTGTTTATTTATCTGCTGCACTGCATTTATTCTGGCTTATATTTTCTGTACCTTGCTGTCCCCTGAGGACCTGGATCCGGATTATGTCCCCAGGAATAGCTGAAGAGATCTACCCCGAGGTGTACGGAACAGGAGCTCTTCTCGGAACATAACATGAACCTGAGGACGAGATCGTGGCAGAGGACTTCTCCTGAGTACCGGCTTCATATACTCAGTATTTTTATTTCCAGTTGATTTATTTCCTGTCTATTTGCATTCGATGTACCAGACATATTCTCGGATTGTTCCCCGAGACACTTATTTGAGATTTGCTTATTTATTCTATTGTATTATTTCTGGCATTTAATCTGTGATTATCTGTTGTGGATGAGATTAGAATAGTCTGTGACCTGTATCATCTGTTCTATTTATTGTTAGACTACAACTTAAGCATGTCCTGATGGATCCATTAAATTGGGTTGTCCATCGGTACGTGCTGCTGGCCATTGCCACGTGTCCAGTCCCTCGCCATTTTGGGACTGGGGCGGGACATGGTTTTTGTGGCGGCCCATGCAGGTCCACGACTAAATTGTTCGGTTTTAACTCAGGGACCGAACAGGCCTGCAATAAGAATATGATAAGTTTTAGGATCTCATCCACTTGCTTGAATCATTCTTGATCTCTATATCGACTTCAAATAATTTACTTGCATCCTGCCTTGATTCCTGTGCGCCTCTTATTGTTTATTTTGGATGCAGGAAAATGGACCCACAAGAGTGCAACGAGACTCCCGCAGGAACACCACAAGCTACAGGTGTCACCTATGACGACGAAGTGACACCAGTCGGTGGAGTTCCATCAACTCAACAGAGCCAGCAGGCAGGTCAACCTACCTCCAGATTTTGACGTGATAACATCCCACCTCCGCCGCAGTTCATTCCACCGACGCCCGTACTCCCACAAGGGCAGCCGATTGACGGGCAGCAGATATTCCAAATGATCTATGCGATGATGCAAGCCCAGCAACAAGTCCAACACGAGGCTCAGCGTCGTGAGGTTGAATTCTTGAGAAGCAGCATCGTAACTGCACTGGAGCAGGCCAACCTACCAGCTCGACGGCTATCGACGGGCTCTATCACTGACTTCCGCCAACTGAAGCCCCGTACATTCTCAGGCAAGGAAGAGCCCACAGAAGTTCATGAATGGCTCACCAACATTCGGCATCAACTGGAAGCAGCTGAGCTTCCACGGGAACGTTGGATGACTGCCGTCCGAATGCAATTGACAGGCAATGCTCACCACTAGTGGTTATCTGAGGAGATGCGACTCGGACCAGACCGAGTCACTTGGGAGGAGTTCACCAGACTCTTCCAGGAGATGTACATTCCGGCTATCGCACGATCAGAACTTCGGGACAAGTTCAATCGCCTCACTCAGGATGCTATGACAGTGGAAGAATACAACACGGAATTCATTCGTTTGAGCCGCTTCGCCCCAACCCTGATCCCGACAGAGGAAGAGAAGGCTAAAAAGTTCTTCGACGGACTGAACTTCGATCTGCAGAGACTCATCGGATCCGTCGCACCTACCTATTACTCGGACGTTCTCGCTGCAGCCCGACGCATGGAACGCGTCACCAGGAGAGAGTCTCGCCTCAAGCGGCCAATCACATCAGCACCAGACAGAGCACCACAGGGAGAATCTGCAAAGAGATCTCACACGAACCAGCCACCCAGGGCAGCTTCGCAGACCCTTCCTACTTGTCACTACTACGACAAGATAGGCCATGTGGAGAAGGACTGCAAACGCAAGTTGGGATTATGCTTAATTTGCGGAACCAATCAACACTTAGCTAAGGACTGTCCTCAGCATCGAGATGGAGCACCAAGGGCAACCCAACCAGCTTTACCAGCACCTAGGCCACCTCTGGCTCCTTAGGCAGCACTCTTCCTGTAAACTCCCTCACCCAAAATAGGTATTTGTGTATATTTTATATTATTATATTTATTATAGATGTTGAATTTATTTAGAGTATTCTCTTAGTTAATTAGAAAATAATTTTTTTCTTTACTATATTTACTTATATAAATATTCATTTAGAATTATTTTAGGTTATTTTAGATTTTTGGAGATTTTTCTAGAATTTTTGGTAATTAAAACTTAGAAAACATAAAATTTTAGGACTTCTATGATTTACTATACGACCATACTTGCATGTCGTTCCTACCAAATATTTATTTTAGTTTAAAATATTTAATTATATTTTTTTGTAATTTATTTAGAATTTTAAGAAATTTATTTAGATTTTAAAATTATTTAGGATTTATTTGGATATATATAGTCTTAATATTAGATAGATGCTAATTTAGTGTTAATAGATATTAATAAGATTTTATAAATTATTTGTATTATCTTTAATTATATTTAAGATTATAAATTATTGAGATAAATTCAAACTCTATTTTAAATTAATTCAAATCCTGAACCTACTAGGAAATCAACTTCATGCATATCCTATCCTTATTTAAATTCATCATAATCCTATCCAAATTAACCAATCCTAGTCCTATTTAATTAAGTAGTGTCCACCATTATAAATACCTCATCCTTCATATTTTTCTTCCCAAAATTCCTCTCTTTTTCGTCCAAAAAATAGTCAAAAATCGTCATAAATCAGCCTCATTTTCCACTAGTTATGACGAATTAAAAAGACGATATCTCCTAGCTCCGGACTCCAAACATGCTCCAGTTTTTTTGTTAGAACGATAATGAGGTTAGCTTTCTGATTATATAAATTGTTTTTCTAAATTATGAGTATTAAATTCTGTAAAATTCGTAGAGCACAGCATGTCCGAAAATAGACGTGTTTCGATGTTTTCGTGATTCCGGGAGAACCAGGAGTCAGAATCACGAACCGTTTAAAGTTTCGGAAAGCTAATGTCGAGATCATCGATATAAATTTTTCCCAGAATTTAATTCGAATTATTTACATACTGTTAATTCTGTAGGACTTCTAGGTTAGAATTTAACCATCGGTGCACAATACAAAATTTGTATGTGCCATAATTCCCAAACGAATTTGAATTCGGACGAGCCATAAATTCTAGCATATTTTTGACGCTGAAATCTACAGGAAATCATACATGAAAGTTGAGTTTGTGTCGGTTGACTTTTTGGTCAACAGATCGCCTTGATTTGCGTGCCATGAGACTCGAGTTGATAAAATTCAGTTTCTTTGGACAAAATTTAGGAATTAACATAAAAATAAGAATAATAAGATTAAAATAGGATTTTAGAGTAATTATTCCAGAATTAAATAATTTAAAATAAATTATCTTTTGACGTGATAAATTTGTAATACATAGGCTATTTGGACTGTGACTTGGACTCTGATTCATACCAGCAGCAGGACCCCAGGCAAGATACCTTACCAAATTGTTACAGTACTTTTGCATGCTATTTATATTTTTTTATATTTATTGCATTTCTGTTTATTCTTGCATGTGTAGTTTTCTTTCAGTCATTACTATGTATTAGATATGTTGACACACACATGGCACTTAGTATCATAGAGGACAATCATTAGGCGTATGGGCTTTTAACCACTCTGGTAACACCGTAGTCACTAGCACGCACTATGGTGGGTCGTGTCCGATGGTCACTACCCCAGAGGTATATCGATTGATGGAGTCCGAGGGTCGCTACCCCAGAGGTATGTCGGCTGATGATATCCACTGACGAGCGTGAGGTTGTGAGGATTAGATCGAGTAGCCTACCCTTGCCCATACGTCGAAAAGTTGTCCTCATTTGCATTCATATAGATTGTCTTGTACAGCGTACTTATTTATTTTCAAACCATATGCATGTTTACTGTATTCAAATTGGCTCATATTTTCTGTATCTTGTTACGTCCCTCTGAGGACCTGGTCCACTGCCAGGTGTATCTTTTCTTGAGTATTTGCAGGAGCGCAGATTTGGATGGTTACATGTGATCCGAGGATGTCTTCTCTTCGAGCTGTGATGGATAGTTGGTATTCTTATATTGTGTTGTGGTGTTGTACTCATATTGTATTTGCTCTTATATTCGAGTTGGTAGTGGATTTGTCTCCATCCAACTATCATCCTAGATACTTCTTATTGAGATCTAGTTTCATAGATACTGGTTATTTATTTCTATATGATTTTGGTGGATGAGATTTAGATTTTACCCTGTGACTTGTATTACATTTTATACCACTTGTGGATTTTATATTCATATTACAGCGTATGTATGGATTTGGTTTCCATATATTGGAGTTGCCATATCCATGCGGCTGGCATGCTTACGTGTCCTAGTCCTACGTATTTTTGGGACTGGGGCGTGACATATTTTTGTGGTGGCCCATGCAGGTCGAGAGCATATTGTCTCGGTTACGTTATTGTACCGAACAAGCCTGCACCTAGGACTAGAGTATAGGATCTCATCCACAATTGACTATGATTCATCTTCCTCCTATCTGTTCTATTTGAACAATTGTATCTTGCTTGATTCCTGTACTTCCCTAATAATTCTTTGAGTATAGCCTTCTGCTAGAATATAGGAACCCCTGTTATTAGGATGATAATTAGAGTAGCACACCTATTAAGAATACAACGAGAATATAGACACCACTAAGTTTAGAATATCTAGTGAACCCTAGAATTCCTTAGCTATAGATTGGTTTACCATTACCCCTGATATATTATGAAGACTGGAGGGTAGTATAGACACTACTAGAGTAGTTAGAAGTTTTACCATAATGTTTGACACCTAGTATCACATAGTCTTTTGACCTATTAATGGAGTGTGATTGAACAACATTAATTGTATGCTAGCTTAGGAGACAGTGTTTATTCAGACAATAGAATTTAGAGGTCCTTGCCCCCATTTGGTCGACTAGCGACACAGACAAGGAGGTTGTATTATAACTATAGAGATTTGTAGAGTCTTTATTATTATTGCTTATTCTATTTTTTTGTTTTGTTTTTGTGAACTTGAATTGACTTGTACCTCCTTTCATCATCATCTAGCGTACCTATAATTGTTGTACCACCTTGACTTATGCCGCTATTATAGCCTAGTTTTGCAAGCTTATTCTTTCATCAAGCTTGTTCACTATATATGTATTAGTGGATGCATACATTAATACATTTCAGAATCAGTGTACTACGGTCTGATCAACCATAGTGCGCGTGGTTCGCCCTTCGTATAACTACTTTACGTGGATTGAGATATCTAGTAATTAGTAGATGAATGAACTTGCCCTCTAGATATGTTTAAGCATATCGTATCCGTTACATAACTGTACCGATGCGAGCATGTGGATAGGCATTACCAAAATAGGACTTCAATCCACAACTGCTTTGACAATTCCTATTTGAATTCTTTAAACGTCTTGATCCCGATACTTCTATTCTATTACCTCGCCCTTGAACTCTTTATTATTGATCTTCATCTTCCCTTATTTCGGAAAGACGAAACCTCATGCTTGGTATAAGTTTGATACACAGAGAGTACTAGATATACCCCATAGGCCGATCACATACTTGAGGATTATTCTTTCGTAATTAAGGACATATCATAAATGATATAATTGGCGTTGAAGTTTTGAGGATTGAATGACATGAGTAAATAAATTAAGGAATATTTTTCTTAAAGTATATAGCCTTCTGTGATAGATTGGTAAATTCTAAGTTGGGTAGCAGTGCATTAGCAACTCGAGAGGAATTTCTTTTAGATTGTGATCGAGTAAGATTAGATTGGGAGAGGTTCAAGCCATTCAATTTTGAGAATTTTAGAAGAATGACTAAGATGATGAGGATTAATGAATTTTAAAAATCTTGATATTGAGGACCCAATATTTATACCTTAAGTACATAATTTAAAATTTTGAGTATTGAAGGTAAAATCATCAATTTGAATTTGAAGGATAAATATATAATTTCAGACTTGAACATTGGTGGACTGCAATTAAATTATTTTTTAATTTGATGATTTAAATTAAGAATTAAAATTTGATGGTTGGACTACCTATTTAAAATATTGAGGATGTGAATGGAATTTAAAAAGTTGAAGAATACAAAAAAAAAATTTATAAGTAAAAATAGGAATAATATTGGACTCGAATTACTTCTAGAGGAGATTATGATACTTGGAGATCGTGAGATAAAATTTGATATGGGTTATTTAAATCTTGAAGATATTATATGGATTCAATTTAAATTTGGATATTGATGAGTTGGAAAAGTGAGAAGAGATTACAATAGGTTGAATTTTGATTTAAACAATGACTATCTTAATTTTGAAATGATCGCGATAGATTTGAATAGATTTTGTTATTTAAATTTTTGGAAGAGATTGCGATTGACGTACCTTATGTATGAATGTGAAGGATTTAACAAATTATGTCTTATTTTAATTTCGAGGACGAAATTGTTTTAAGTTGGGTAGATTGTAAACTCCCTCACCCAAAATAGGTATTTGTGTATATTTTATATTATTATATTTATTATAGATGTTGAATTTATTTAGAGTATTCTCTTAGTTAATTAGAAAATAATTTTTTTCTTTAGTATATTTACTTATATAAATATTCATTTAGAATTATTTTAGGTTATTTTAGATTTTTGGAGATTTTTCTAGAATTTTTGGTAATTAAAACTTAGAAAACATAAATTTCTAGGACTTCTATGATTTACTATACGACCATACTTGCATGTCGTTCCTACCAAATATTTATTTTAGTTTAAAATATTTAATTATATTTTTTTGTAATTTATTTAGAATTTTAAGAAATTTATTTAGATTTTAAAATTATTTAGGATTTATTTGGATATATATAGTCTTAATATTAGATAGATGCTAATTTAGTGTTAATAGATATTAATAAGATTTTATAAATTATTTGTATTATCTTTAATTATATTTAAGATTATAAATTATTGAGATAAATTCAAACTCTATTTTAAATTAATTCAAATCCTGAACCTACTAGGAAATCAACTTCATGCATATCCTATCCTTATTTAAATTCATCATAATCCTATCCAAATTAACCAATCCTAGTCCTATTTAATTAAGTAGTGTCCACCATTATAAATACCTCATCCTTCATATTTTTCTTCCCAAAATTCCTCTCTTTTTCGTCCAAAAAATAGTCAAAAATCGTCATAAATCAGCCTCATTTTTTACTAGTTATGACGAATTAAAAAGACGATATCTCCTAGCTCCGGATTCCAAACACGCTCCAGTTTTTTTGTTAGAACGATAATGAGGTTAGCTTTCTGATTATATAAATTGTTTTTCTAAATTATGAGTATTAAATTTTGTAAAATTCGTAGAGCACAGCATGTCCGAAAATAGACGTGTTTCGATATTTTCGTGATTCCGGGAGAACCAGGAGTCAGAATCATGAACCGTTTAAAGTTTCGGAAAGCTAATGTCGAGATCATCGATATAAATTTTTCCCAGAATTTAATTCGAATTATTTACATACTGTTAATTCTGTAGGACTTCTAGGTTAGAATTTAACCATCGGTGCACAATACAAAATTTGTATGTGCCATAATTCCCAAACGAATTTGAATTCGGACGAGCCGTAAATTCTAGCATATTTTTGACGCTGAAATCTACAGGAAATCATGCATGAAAATTGAGTTTGTGTCGGTTGACTTTTTGGTCAACAGATCGCCTCGATTTGCGTGCCATGAGACTCGAGTTGATAAAATTCAGTTTCTTTGGACAAAATTTAGGAATTAACATAAAAATAAGAATAATAAGATTAAAATAGGATTTTAGAGTAATTATTCCAGAATTAAATAAATTAAAATAAATTATCTTTTGACGTGATAAATTTGTAATACATAGGCTATTTGGACTGTGACTTGGACTCTGATTCATACCAGCAGCAGGACCCCAGGCAAGATACCTTGCCAAATTGTTACAGTACTTTTGCATGCTATTTATATTTCTTTATATTTATTGCATTTCTGTTTATTCTTGCATGTGTAGTTTTCTTTCAGTCATTACTATGTATTAGATATGTTGACACACACATGGCACTTAGTATCATAGAGGACAATCATTAGGCGTATGGGCTTTTAACCACTCTGGTAACACCGTAGTCACTAGCACGCACTATGGTGGGTCGTGTCCGATGGTCGCTACCCCAGAGGTATGTCGATTGATGGAGTCCGAGGGTCGCTACCCCAGAGGTATGTCGGCTGATGATATCCACTGACGAGCGTGTGGTTGTAAGGATTAGATCGAGTAGCCTACCCTTGCCCATACGTCGAAAAGTTGTCCTCATTTGCATTCATATAGATTGTCTTGTACAGCGTACTTATTTATTTTCAAACCATATGCATGTTTACTGTATTCAAATTGGCTCGTATTTTCTGTATCTTGTTACGTCCCTCTGAGGACCTGGTCCGCTGTCAGGTGTATCTTTTCTTGAGTATTTGCAGGAGCGCAGATTTGGATGGTTACATGTGATCCGAGGATGTCTTCTCTTCGAGCTGTGATGGATAGTTGGTATTCTTATATTGTGTTGTGGTGTTGTACTCATATTGTATTTGCTCTTATATTCGAGTTGGTAGTGGATTTGTCTCCATCCAACTATCATCCTAGATACTTCTTATTGAGATCTAGTTTCATAGATACTGGTTATTTATTTCTATATGATTTTGGTGGATGAGATTTAGATTTTACTCTGTGACTTGTATTACATTTTATACCACTTGTGGATTTTATATTCATATTACAGCGTACGTATGGATTTGGTTTTCATATATTGGAGTTGCCATATCCATGCGGCTGGCATGCTTACGTGTCCTAGTCCTACGTATTTTTGGGACTAGGGCGTGACACTTCCAGCAGGTCCAGCAGCAGCAGAGGAATCCACCACAAGGACGAGCACAAGCTTACGCGATGACTTTGGAGGACGCGCAGACTCTTGGAGTAGCTAATACGCGTAAGTGATTCGTAGTATCCGTTTCTAGAATTGTTTTAGCTCGTGCCCGTTGGTTCGTGACCTCAGCCCCAACCTAGTAATTTGCACTTGTTAATAAATAACCTAGTTTTCTAAAAATTTGTAGTTCTTTTGCTTTAGCTCTGGAAAGTGCATAACTTTTATTCTGAGGGAAACAGTATTTCCCTAAGTATCTTGTGATGTGTTTCGAACGATACTTGCAACCGTGTCATCTCTGCTGACCGGTTATTCTTTGATTGTGAGGACGCAATCCTCTTAAGGGGGGTAGATTGTAAACCCCCTGATTTTTTAAGAATTTTTAAATTTGGATTTTTTACAATTTTCTGAAATTTTCTGGGAATTTTCTGTAATTAAAATCAGGGTTCTAATTATTAAATGATTTTTAAATAATAATAATTTATATTAAAATATTATGAAAATAATATTTTATGGTGTAAAATAAAAAACTGGACTTAGGGTAATTTTTCTGAAATTTATTGGGCCCCGGACCTATTTTTATTCACCTAAAAACTAATTATTTAATTATTTATCTATTATTTAATTAATTAATTAATTAATTAATTAATTATTTATTTATTTATTTATTTTATTTATTAACCTAACCCTAGGCCCACTAGGCCCAGCCCACCGGGCCCAGCCCTAACCGAGCCCGGCCCATCCCCTGGCCTATCGGGTCGGGTCGGCCAGACTCGAACCCGCCGCCCGACCCGCTTTCCCTCTCTCCCCCACGACCCGCATTCTCCGGCGCCGTCCGAGTCTCCCGCCGCCCCCGCGCTCCGCTCGGCCACGCGCCGCGCCGCCCGCGCTTCCCGGCCGCCCCGCCCGCTCCGCTCGGCCCACGCCTCCGCCTCCTCCGCCACGACCCGGCGCCACCCCCCCAGCCTAGCCGCCTATATAACTCCCCCGACTTCTTCCTCTCCGGCAGCTACCCCGACCCCCGACCACCGCTCGACGCCTCTGCCGCCTCCCCTCACCACGCGCCGCCGCCGCGTCCCTCGCCGACCTCCCTCCTCCTGCAGCTGCCCCGCCACCGACGGCCGCCCAACTTCCTTTTCTCCTCCCCTTCTTTCCAGCCGCAGCCGCCACGAGCCCGACTCCGGCCGTCGTGCCCGCGCCGTCGCCTCCGTCCAGCCTCGCCGGCGCTGCCCAGCCCCCTCCGGCCGGCCTCCCCCGCCGCAGAGCCGCCCATCTCCGGCCAGATCCCCAAAACCCTAACCCTAGTCTGCGTCGTGTCGGACACGAGTCGGACACGAAGGATTTCGGGTTTTTCGAACCCTGTTCAGGTGCGTGTATCTCTCTGCTCGTTGCCCCATTTTCGATTCCGTCTTTTGCATCGCGAACCCAGCGTGACCCATTCGGTGCCCGTGCAACCCGCTCGGGGCATCGCGTCCTGTGGCGATCGCGAACCGCGATCCAAAAACAGGAAAAACAACGCCCTGATTCACCCCGGAACTGGGTACGCCCCGCCAAACGGGACGACTTGGTCGCGCGCGGTCTTCACAGATACGTGCGCATCGTCGATACGGACGTGTGGGATTTCGCTGAAGTCGATTCGGGTGTGCGTGCACACCGGAATCAACGCGTATCCGCAGACACCGTCCCGTATCCGTACTTTCTGGAATACGTCCTAACTTCGTGTACACACGTCGGATCAAAACGAAACTTGCGCCATCGGACTCGTAGCGATATGCTGGTCCTGTGACCAAAGTTTGGTTCGATTCTGAGAACGTTGACGAAATCGCGTGTCGTGGGCCCCACAAGCCCCACTCGATGGACAATATTATGATCGGCTCATCGGAATCCAATTCTGGAAGTTCCGTTGGGTTCGTATCATCGTTCCTGACCTGTTGACACTAAGTTTGGTGAATTTGGAGACCTTTGACCCTGACACATTTTTTGGTGCAAAGCGGGCCCACATGTGGACCCCGTTTTGACCCAAAATTGCCATTTTTGCCCTTGTCTCCAAATTGGACTCAAGGACAGACGTTTCTAGCTGATTGATATTTTCTGGATCTGATGGTAATGTTTATTTCAGCAACCGGAGTACCGCCTGCCAATCCAGCTCAAGTCAGAGCTACAGTTGGAGCCCGAACCGCAGGCAAGTGTACCTGGCCAAAACTTGCAGTCTTTGCTAAATATTCCTTGGCTTAATTTTGCATCAGTGGGCAAGTAGAGCTTGTCAACTCGCAGTGATTCCTGTTATAGTATTTTACTGGAGTTCTTGTAGATTTCATATATAAACTTGTTTAACTGTTCAACCCAGGACCGAGTGACTTTACTTAGCGTCCGATTAATAGTCGGGTGCCAACCCCGTATGCGGAGTTGTGTAACGTCACATAGACATAGATACCGGGACCCTGTACTTCTCGTACTTGTCTTATCAAGTACAACATAGCCCAGGACACTTGACACTATTCATGAGACAGAATCTTCCTGAGATATTCATGGTGATTCTGTGTAGGATTCAGGTTTTATGACATAGACATCATATTCATAGACATTGGATTCATAGCTATCAGACTTGCTGCATTAGTTATAATCGTGCGTGACATGAACATGAGGCATCGTGGACATGAGACGTGGGATTACATTGGGTGGGGAGAGACACACAAGCTACAGGCTGATCTCATATATATAAAACATAGTATATTTCATAGTATAATTCATAGTTATTGCTGCTACCCGGCTCCCCGACACAGAGCTTGTAGTGGCTTCAGCCTGAATTCTAGTGATGCTCTCAACTTGCATATCACATAAGTTGGTTACATAGCTTACCCTCTTGTTTATTTATCTGCTGCACTGCATTTATTCTGGCTTGTATTTTATGTACCTTGCTGTCCCCTGAGGACCTGGATCCGGATTATGTCCCCAGGAATAGCTGAAGAGATCTACCCCGAGGTGTACGGATCATGAGCTCTTCTCGGAACAGAACAGGAACCTGATGACGAGATCGTGGCAGAGGACTTCTCCTGAGTACCGGCTTCACATACTCAGTATTTCTATTTCCAGTTGATTTATTTCCTGTCTATTTGCACTCGATGTACCAGACATATTCTCGGATTATTCCCCGAGACACTTATTTGAGATTTGCTTATTTATTCTATTACATTATTTCTGGCATTTAATCTGTGATTATCTGTTGTGGATGAGATTAGAATAGTCTGTGACCTGTATCATCTGTTCTATTTATTGTTAGACTACAGCTTAAGCATGCCCTGATGGATCTATTAAATTGGGTTGTCCATCGGTGCGTGCTGCTGGCCATTGCCACGTGTCCAGTCCCTCGCCATTTTGGACTGGGGCGTGACAAGCATAACCCTCAGCCTCATCACCAAAACCATCATCACTATAAACCAAAAAACTTCGGTCAGACTCAGGATCAGAAGAGATTTTGTTTTGTGTGTGGTAAAACAAGCCATATAACCACCAACTTTTTCCATAGGAAGAAGGAATCTGTCCAGACTTCTTACAAAGGGAAACGTCTTGCCAAACCAGAAGCAAACATGCTTTTCAACGGCTCTTCTAGTTTCTTCAGGTCTGTAAGCTATCAACCCTTAGTCAACATTTTCTACCATTCTGACGATTGGTGGTTGGATTCTGGAGCTAATATTCATGTTTTTTTTTATCGCTCATGTTTTTCAAACTATCAGGAATCAAGTGGAGGAGGTGAAACTCTAGGAGATGGCTTAGCGGCACAGATTATAGGAAGAGGAAGAATAGATCTAAAGATGACTTCAGAAAAAATTCTGACTCTTCATGATGTGTTACATGTGCCTTCTATCAGAAGAAATTTAGTTAGTGGATCTCTCCTTGTAGCTTCAGGGTACAAGATTGTTATGAAAGCAAATAAAGTAGTATTTTCTAAGAATGACTCCTTTATTGGAAAATAATTTGTAAGAGATGGTCTTTTTATTTTGAGTACCATGAATAAAATTTTAGATCCTTCCTTTGTTGTTTCAAATGTAGAATCCTCAAATATATGGCACAGCAGATTAGGTCACGTGAATCTAGGTTCCCTAAGAAGCATGATGAACTTAGATCTTATTCCTAAGACTGTAATATATGATAAACATAAGTGTGAGATCTGTGTTCAAGCCAAACATACTAGACTACCTTTCAAATATGTAGAAATAAACTCTGACCTTTTAGAGCTAGTTCATAGTGATGTGTGTGACGCAAATATGGTATTGACCCGAGGTGGCAGAAAATACTTTGTTACCTTTATAGATGATCATTCAAAGTATTGTTATACATATCTTCTCAAAACCAAAGATGAAGTTCTAGACAGTTTTGAGGTCTATAAATCTGAAGTTGAGAACCAGTTAGAGAGAAAGATTAAGATCCTTAGATCAGATCATGATGGAGAGTATACATCAAATGATATGACCAATTTCTGTGAAGAACACGGAATAATCCATGAGATAACTGCTCCATATTCACCACAGTCCAACAAAGTTGCTGAAAGGAAGAATCGTACCCTGTTAGAAATGGTGAATGCCATGCTCCTCAGCTCAGGTGCTCCCAATAATTTGTGGAGAGAAGCATTATTATCGGCCTGTTATATCCTTAATAGAATTCCTAGTAAGTCTAATGATAATGCTCCCTACGAATTATGAAAAGGTAGAGCTCCTAGGATCCATTATCTCAAAGTTTGGGGATGTCTGGCTAAAGTAGGAATTCCTGAACCTAAAAAGAGGAAGATTAGACCTAAGACTGTAGATGCTATATTCATAGGATATGCCCTAGATAGCAATGCCAATAAATTTTTTGTTACTCACTCAAAAGTAAATGAAATCTCTAACAATACTATTATAGAAGCAAGAGATGCAGTTTACTTTGAGAATATATATCCCTTTAAAGATATAATTTCTTCCTCTCCCTCCAATTTCTCTCTTACTCCGTCCACCAGCTCTCATGTTCAAATATCTAGTTCACAATCTGAACAAAATATAGAACCTAGAAGGAGTAAAAGAGAAAGAATTAAAAAGAACTTAGGAGAATATTTTTTCACTTTTTTGATAGATAACTTATGAAGAAGCAATATCTTCTCCTGATGCCCCTTCTGGAAAGAAGCCATTAACAGTGAGTATAACTCCATCATGGAGAACAATACTTGGTTTCTAGCAGACCTACCTTTAGGTAGTAAATCCATAGGTTGTAAGTGGATATTCAAAAAAAAAAACGTAAGAGCCGATGGTACCATAGAAAAATACAAGGCTAGATTAGTAGCCAAAGGTTTTAACCAGAAAAAGGGACTTGATTATTTTGATACATACTCTCTTGTAGCTAGGATCACCTCTATTAGAACCCTTCTAGCCTTAGCATCCATTCATAATATGTCAATCCATCAAAATGGATGTAAAGACAACATTTCTAAATGGGGACCTAGAGGAAGAAATCTACATGGAGCAACCTGAAGGTTTTATTACAAAAGGCCAAGAAAAGAAAGTTCGCAGATTAGTTAAATATTTTTATGGCCTAAAGCAAGCTCCCAAACAATGGCACAACAAATTTGATATAATCATCTCAGAATATGGTTTTGTGTTAAATGAGTATGACAAATGTATATACTCAAAAATTTTAGATGAAAGTTGTGTCATCCTATGTTTGTATGTAGATGACATCCTTATTTTTGGATCATCACTAGAATTGATTACTAATACCAAGGACTATTTATCCAGCCAGTTTGATATGAAAGATCTAGGTGAAGCCAACTTGATTCTAGGCATGCAACTGTCCAAATACAAGGAGGGTTATACTCTATCCTTAGCACACTCTATCGAGTGAATGCTAAGAAAATTTAAATATTTTGATAAAAAACCTGCCCTTACTCCTTATGACAGTAGTGTTGTTCTAAAGAAGAATGAGGGTTCTCCTATAACACAACACAGATATTCTCAGATGATAGGTTCTCTCATGTATATATCAAATAGGAACAAACCTGATATTTCTTTTGCTGTTGGGAGACTAAGTAGATATACTAGTAACCCAAATCAATTACACTGGATAGCATTAGAAAGAGTATTTAGATATCTTAGGGGTACTATAGATTATATGTTGCACTATAATAGATACCCTGATATCATAGAAGGTTATTCAGATACAAACTGGATAACTGACTCACATGATGTAAAATCTACTACTGGATATGTTTTCACTCTAGGAGGAGCTACAATCTTCTGGGGCTCATGTAAATAAACTATCATAGCTAGGAGTACAATGGACTCCAAAATGATAGCCTTGGACACTACATGTACAGGAGCCGAATGGCTAAGAAACCTTATTATGCATATACATGTTTCTATTAATTCTGTTCCTGTAATTTCTATAAAATGTGATAATAAATCTGTTATATAACTACTAAATCATAATTCTGTGAATGCTAAGATGAACAGGCACCTGCAGTTGTGCTTCAAGTCTATAAAGAGCCTATTAGGAAAATATGTGGTTCTTGACTATATAAAGTCAGAAAAGAATCTTGCAGACCACTTGACGAAGGGTCTGTGTAGGACTTTGATCCTAGAATCATCGAGGGGGATGGGGTTAAGCCCATAAGTAAAGTCACCAGCAGTGGCAATCCAACCGAGTCTGACTGGAGATCCTAAGAAGCCGGTTCAATGGGTAGGAACAAGCTAGACTTAGGTGACTTTTATGGAACACTGACCTGAGATTAAAATCTCACTCTAAAATGCCCAAGTGGCTGTACATGCGTACAATGATTCTCCATCCCTATGGTGACAGTGTTCTTGAGTGATATGGTTAGGATAAGTTTTAAAAAACTCTTAATAGGTCCAAGCTGATATACGGGGTTGAAACCTATCACCAACCCTTAAGGACTTACCTATATGAGATGTCGTGAAGGCCGCGACTATGGGACATGGCGATCCTAGACAACTCTCATGAATTGGATTAGTGCGCATGGCCAACCAAAAGCGCAACTCGTTAGACCCAGAACCTCTAGCGTACTATGTGTGCTATTTTCTGAATCTGGTGAAAGAAGTCTGATTCAAGGCATAGTCCATCAAGCACTTCTTCAGATAAAGATAATAGTCACTAAGTGAGATTCAAGGCTGTAGTCCATCTCATTTATGTATATTATATACCTGCCCAGAAACTCTTCATTTTAATCTCTTTGTTACTTCTATTTCAGAACTTGACCTTTGGGGGAGATTGTTAGCTCTGCTTGAGCAAAAGCTCAATTTTCTTCTTTCCTTTAGTCCCACATCGGATGGGCCAACCCCTCCTTGTGTGTATATATTATTTCCTCTCCATTGCTTTCTTAAAGATGTTGTGTGGGAAACCCCTTGGGCCACTTGCACGCGCCGCTGCCGCCGCCGCCCGGTCCGGCTCGGCTCGGTTCGGTTCGGCGTGCAAAACGGGTGCGGGTACATGTCCACACCTGCGGGCGCCGAATGCCGATCTAATTTACTCTTCGGGTT
The DNA here is from genome assembly GCA_036927795.1 of Iris macrosiphon. Taxonomy (NCBI): domain Eukaryota; kingdom Viridiplantae; phylum Streptophyta; class Magnoliopsida; order Asparagales; family Iridaceae; genus Iris; species Iris macrosiphon. The sequence continues at coordinate 128,340,393 of JAYESA010000002.1, forward strand.
CGGGCTGGGATCCAAAAATCTGTTTGCTGCTCTTTATTTTTTGAACCCATTTGGCTCTTTCAAATTTGAACGTTGAGGCTCATGTCCAGATTCATTGAACCTTGCAACAGATCTTTTGACAGCCTTTTCCCATATTTTATTTGCTCCTTAATGGCCTGTTTATGAGCCATTAAGTACCCTATCTGTGGCCAGATTCATTGAACCTTGCAACAGCTTCAGCCTATTTATTTGGTCTCATTTTTCTTTATTTTTCACAGAAAACTATCCTATATGAAACCTCTATCTCTCTTCTCTCAAACCATTCTGTTCTCTGAATCCTTGCTCTAGGCAGAGCTAAGTTCGGTCTCTCTCTCCAAGTTGTGTGCAACGAAGAAAACCCGGTAGTCAGGAGGTTTTACCACTAGGAGCTTCCGAGAAACGTCTGCACATAGACCTCGGGTCAACTCTTAGGGCAGTGCTTCGTGCACGACTTCCCCGGAGGCCGGTAACAAATTTTGTTTTTGTTTATTTCTTCTCTTATAAATCTATGGAAAATAATATTTATTTATATTATAAGTACTTTTTAGTAACAATATTTTTCTCTTCAGCGATACTTTTTGTTTTTGTTTTGAATTATTTCCTACAATGATATCATATATGAGACTCAATAAGCTTACTACGATATTATATAATATCTCGATCGAATATCAAAAACATAATAAATTATCAGATTATGGTATGCATTTAAAAAGAACAAAATGAAGAGTGGAAAATTATATAACATACATATATTTCTTTTGCCCTCTCACTTCGCCAACTTTCTCCTTCTCCCTCCTTTTGCTTACTTATATTTTTTTTGTACCTTATGGGCCCATCCGTAGATCGTGGCTCCAAGGGAGCCATCCAGCCACCCAAGGGTGGAGAGGGAGGGGGGACTAGAACCCGGGTTGCCATGCCCCCCTCCCCCCCGCCTTACCATTTGGCTAAGGCCTGGTACAGTAAATTGGACTGGGTTCAATTCTAGTTCGATCAAGCTTTTAAAAAATTATTATTATTATTATTTTCTTAGTATATTCAGCCAATATCAGAAATAGCTTACTTCCCATATACAAAATTAACAACAAATATATAAAAAGTATATAGACACGAAAACATAGCCAATAATATGCATTCTTGGTTTTATACCTTATCTTTTATGTATTTTGCAAAGAAAACATAACCAATAGTGTGCACACTATTGGTTATGTTTTTGTGTCTATATAATATAAAAAATACAAAATACAAAAAAACAATGAGGTATAAAACCAAGAATGCACACTATAATCAACATTATTATAATTTAGGAGCATTCATGGTTTTATACCTCATCTTGTTTGTATTTTGCAAAGAAAACATTTCCAACAGTGTGCACAAATGTTTATTTTCCTTGTTACTTTTGTTGGTATCACTTTAATAGAAAATTATAATAATTCATAAATAGGCAAAAAAAAAAAAACTTCTAGTCATGCTATGGAAATAGTTTTAATCAGTCATTCAATATAAAACCCAAAATCTGATTTGTGAGAGTTTATGTCATTCTGTCACTCCCCATTCACGATATACGCATTTGGAACATATTTTTATTTTAGCATGGTTGCATGTGCATGAAGACTAGAGCCATTCTTTGGTTTAACCTGGTTCATGGTTTATTTTGTGGGTTGGTTCAACTCATGAGAGTCTTTGGTTCAACCCTCAAACCCTAGTATATATGAACCAATATTTTATTCTCTCTCTTCACTTCTTCATTTTTTCCTTTTTCTTTAGCTTTTTCTCCCAATTTCATAGATAAGTACACCTTGCATGAAAAATGGAGAAAGCCTCCATATTATTGTTCCATTATGTTTATTATGTGTTTCTAAGCACTTTAAGTTCTTAGAGTTTTCTGTTTTGATTGATGGATTAGTGTAGATCTATATTTCTAACTTAGGTTTTTATTGGGCCTCATGAGTTTTTCTTAGTTTTGATCTATTAAACTTGTGTCTTTGAAAACTAGTTTTTACTACATGTTAGATCTTTCGATTTAGATCATTTTGGCTTTTGGTTCACCTGATTTGGACTTAAAATAAGGTTTTTATGAAGAAAATAAAAATTTGTTTTTGGGAGTTTTCTCCATGGCTGGACCTGCTGTTGGAGAAGACAAAGTCTTCATGCGGCCAGTGAGCTATGTGGCTGAGAGTGCTATGTAGCCCAAGAGGGTTATGCGGCTGAACTCTTGCCGCATACTGACAGCATGCATCCATCTTGTTGGACTCATGACAGCTGATCTACACAAGTGTCCTTGAACACTTTATGCATTCAATTGCTGAATGAATGAGAAATTTGCTAAGTCCAAAGACACTCCATACGGCATCTGACTGCATGCGACATCGAACTTATACGGCAAGCAGAGCATGTGGCCACCTTCTCTTGGACGCATGACTCTGAACTTTGGTGCATCCTTGGCGCGTCTTTCTATGGTTTTGTCTTTTTTCTTGACATACTTTATGTCATGTTACACTTTATGTCACATCACTGACACTTTATTTATTTTTCTTCGCTTCATCACTTATCCCAAGGGGTAGACCTTAGCCCTGACTCTATATGACATGACTCCATACGGCCAGGATTGTCATGCTGTCAGACTTCTCATGCAGACTGACTTTTCATGTGGCCAGGATTATTATACGGCCTAGAGACCCATACGGCTAGTGCTTGTTTGATCGAACATTTTCTTGATTCATGTGACCCAATGTATAATTGGTAACTGGACTGGAATACTGCATCCATGCTGATACTACTATTGTCTGATAGTTATTCATGTTTTTATGTGCGCCGAGGTGTGACACATCGTGTCACGTGTTAAGTGATTATATTTGGATTATGCATAGAGAATGCCTCCAAATTCTTGAACTCGTGATATTATAAATACTAACATTGTTTCTCCAACACGGGCATAATAAGAGAGTCGAACTACCAAAGCGTGGCTAGGATTTTTGATTATATGAATGTTGCATACACGCTTGGGTGAATCCATATTTGACTTCCATGGATTCGTATCTAGCGTTCCCCTACCTTGTACGATATCTTAAGAAAAATTTTCATGTGACCACGCCTTAAAATTTCAAATACAACCTAAGGCTAATTAGGTAACTAAAAGTTGTAGTAATATTTGGAGGGAACGATATCCCGAGATCTTGCCAACGAACCTTTCCACAGAGATCCATTCTAAGTGAGCTGTGGGTTAGCCACCACAGATACTGTATATCATCTGCCTTAGTCGAGTGTAGTATTTGACTTATTATTATGTCGAGCCACTATTTTAATTTAGGAACACTCGAACCGCTAATATCGTATTTTTAGCGCAGTGGCTCTACGGGGGACTGGTGCATCCTACAAGTGCTTGTTTTATTATATTGGTTCGGTTACCTCATGTTCGGCACTGGCGTGATCTGATGATACTTATTATGCATTATTCTGAGATAACTCCAAACTCTAAAAAATAGCAAGTCGTACAAATGATTGGCCGATATAAGAAATAAAATTGTTTGTGATTGTATTATTTCAGCTAGTAGCCTAGGAAAATGGACTATCATAGTGTAAGGGTTCAACCCTTGTCCTTGTTTGGTTGTAGGATTAAGTCTTAGCGCTTGGATATGCCATGGACCTATGTTACGACACTGAACCTATGTAATATTATATTATTTTCCTTAGGTTTTTATTTTTTCTATTTCGTGCTTCCTTTGTGGTACTTGCTATTTGGGGTCTAATCCCACTGGTTTTGCATGACCAGGTCTCGAGCCAGCACTTGAGGATCCAACGTCCTTTCCTCCAACTTATGGCGCGTACCAGAAATATGGTCGCAGGAGATAGAGAGTGGGTTTTTCTTCTTCCCTGCTCGTCATGCATATTTACTTCTTTTGGGCGTTTAGCCACCGACACCAGTTAGCCGGCTCGTCTGGACATTAGTTTTCTTACATGATTGTATTAAATCAGACTGTAGCTGAATCACTGTCATGTACTTTTGTTACTTTCCAGCTGTCATGACCCGCTTCCGAATATTCGAATACGAGTCGGACACATCCAGCCTACGCTGTGAGACATCGCATAGTAAGATATTCTAAACCTTCAATTATTACTATAATATATTCAATCATAATAATCACATCATCTATATCGAGATAAACTAGAATAAGTCCAAGATATAATTTTAGTTACATTCCAAAAGCAAGAGTAACTGGAGACAAATTTAACAAAATGAATGTTAACTATTAATTATAAACCAAAATCAAATACTAAATGTAAGCTAAGCCATATGGTATTCCTTAGCAGGGACATCCTCTGGGATATAATCTAGCATCTCAGGAGCAGATCCATAGTATGAGTTACAAAGCAACTCCTCCACAGTCATTTCACCTACAACGATCCAATCAGGAAAGGAGCAAAGTACAACCCAACAATTTACGTACGCTGTAACATAGAACTAGGAAATAGGGATGTATGTAAAGAACTGGTAATAAAGGAAGGTGAAACAAAATAGACTATAATATGCTCAAGTGAAAAGTAAATGCAACTGAAAAGATAGTAAATACATGACGGCTGATAGGACGGTAAAAATAAATACAACTAATATGGCATATAGCCGATCCGACATAATTCACAAGTGTGCCATATGAATTAAGCTATCCACTTATATTATACTATGGGCTTTGATCACGTATTTAACTATTTTTTTAAATCCCATGCACAAAAGAAAATATTAATAAGTAGAGATGCAACTGTGAAAAGTAAAGGCAACTGATATAAAGTAAGACAAATTACGAAAATTAAATATAACTTATTTTGGAAAGTAAATGCAACTGGTAATAAGGAGGAAACATGTCCTGAATGTTCAGCATACAAATTTATAGTTCATGTTCAGTTTAGTAAAGGATGTAGTGTACTTGTCTTATCCAAGATAGGGTATAGAGCTAAGAAGAGATAGTGTCCCCGGTCCTCTCACTGTGTGCAAAAGAGGGTACAAATTAGGTTCTACAATTAGATAATGTCTAACTAACCAAATCTATCCTTAACCCTTATTTAAGCACTTTTAATTCTATCTTAAATCAATAACAATCAAACACTAGTTTATTTAGTACTAGTAACTGTACAATTATAAGCCAAATTTGTTTCCAAAATATATAAATGCTCTAACTCCAAAAACATGATTATAAGTTATGGAAATTAAAGTAAAAATTTATAATTTTCTCTATTTATCTTACTATTTTATGTATTACAAAATAATAAAATTAAGCTAGTCGGTATAGACTAGTTTTTACCACATCTCTCCAATGCAAACTCTTCATGAATTCTTATGCATAATACCCTTAAAAACTTTAATTAAAATTCTGAAATTAACCAAAATATAATATATATAATTACTTTCTTAACATGAAAATTAGTCCTTCTAATAATAAAATACAAACTAGTTACATTAATCTAGTGTTTACACATGCTCAACACAATTACCCTTATGAATTTATACTAATCTTAATTGTAAAAAAAATAATTTATAATCTGAAAAAATATGTAAAATTAAGTATAAATCAGAAAATAAATTATTTTAAAGTTAGTTTACGAATATATTAAGAATTACAAGTTGGTGCTCACTACGGATAAAAACTAGGTTGGTATCGAATTTCCTAGTGTAGCATGCAAAGTATATATAACAAGTTGATAAAATCTTTATAGAACCTAAAGAATATTGTTTAGGAAATCTAAGGGAGGTCAAAGAGAAGAGTTTTGATCACTAACCTCTTTGGAATAATATGTTAAAAGTGCCTCGAATCGCAGCTTCTTCGAAACAATTCCAAATTTGACTTCTCCTCCTTGTAGCTCCTTGTGATATTTGTGTAGTTTGTTTTACGGGTTGTGGTGACTATGGAAGATGGTATGATGGCAGGGTAGGGAGATTTAGGTTCTATGGTGGTGGTTTGGTCTAAACCCCCTAAAAAATTTTATTTTTATTTTAAGTATTTTTATTAAATTATTGAAGTTCTTTAGAGTATTTTCATAGTTAATTAGAAAATAAATTATATCGATTTAATTTACTTAGATAAATACTCATTTAGAATTATTCCATAAAATAATTTTTATTATTTTTTGGAGTCTTGTTAAAGGGTGATATATTTTAGAATTTATTTGGTGTGCAAATATTATTTTTGGATTTTTTTTAACCTCATCTATATATGTAATTATATATAAATAAATATATAGTTAATAGTAATAGTAATACAAATAGAAATAATTAATAACAATAATAATAGTAATAGTAATAGTAATAGTAATAGTAATAATAATAATAATAATAATAATAATAATAATAATAATAATAATAATAATAATACAAATAATAATAATAATAAGTAATACTAATAGTAATAATATTAATAATAAAAAGGAAAAAGAAAAAGAAAAGAAAAGAAAATAAATAATAATAATAATAATTTAAAAACTAATACTTAAATTCTAATCTAATATAATCCTATCCCTAAAGCAAACGTCTACCCGCAGCATATCACCCCCCCCCCCCCGCGACCTCTCTCTCTCTCTCTCTCTCTCTCTCTCTCTCTCTATATATATATATATATATATATATATATATATATATATATATATATATATATATATAACTAAACCGAACCCTAACCCTAACCTCGGCCTCAGTGCCATCGACCCCTCCGCCGACCTCCGACCGACCTCTGACCCCCCTGACGCCGCAGCCATGCTGGCGCCCCTGCCCCGCCGACCGCAGTAGCCGCGGCAGCCAGCGTGCGCGCCCGCATATGCAGCAGCCGCATTTTCAACATCCTATATTCAAGGTATTATATCTCCCTCATCTCTGATTTTTTTGCGAACGGTTTATCCGTGTACGTTCACAACCTAACCCTCTACGATTTCTTTCAAGCGGGATAAGTTTTTGTGCTCTAGATTGGTCAAAAAATTGACCGAAAGTTGGCTGAAAAACTGACCAAAAATAGTTCAGAATTTTAATCCAAACCCCTATGTTCATGCCTAATTTTTTACCAACCTGTTTAATATTTTTCAAATCTAATTGAAAGGTTTTATTTTTAATATAACAAAGAATTTTTCTGTTCTTTTAGTTTTTATTAGTTTGTCTTATTTGTTAAATTATTCGACCTCCAAAACGACCAAAAACTTGATCTTTTAAAACTAGGATTTTGTGTTACGGAGTGTGCCATGCCAAATGAGACTGCCTCATCACGTACCAATTACACTGAAAGACACGTATAGTATTCCTGATGTGTGAGCTTTTGCGGAAGTGGATTCGGACGTGTGTGCGCGTCGGAATCAACCTGTATCCGTAAAAAGTCTCCGTATCGCGACTTTTGCAAAATACCATCTCACTTTGTGTACGCTCGTCAGAATACGGTAAAACTTATGCCATTGGATTCGTGGTATCACGCTGGTCCTGTGACCCAAGTTTCACGCGATTCTGAGACAGTTGACTAAGCCGCCTCTTCGCGGGCCCTACTGTTTGATTTGTAGGACAAATTTGTGATCGGCTCCCCGAAATCCAAAATTGGACATACTATTGAGTTCGTATCGACGTTTAGAATTTGTTTGACCTATAATTTGTTCCATTTAGAGACCTTTATCCTCAGAACATATTTCGGTGTAAAGTGGGCCACATGTAGACCCCACTTTGACCCAAAATTATCGTTTTGCCCCTGTGTCCAAATTGAACGAAAGGGTAGAATTTTTTGACTATCTCGCTTATTTCAGAAATATTGGTGATATTTATTTTAGTATCTGGAGACGTTCATTCTGATGCCATAGTTTTGATCCCTTGTGTTTGATGTCTAGACGCTTACACTTCACAGCTTTCTTGCCAGACAAGTATACCTTGCCAAATTACTTACAGTACTTTGCATGCTTATCATATTTTTATATATTCATTATATATGTATTTTTTTCAGTCATAATTATATACTATATATGTTGACACATACTTGACACATAGTATCATGGTAGGGGAGGACAATCAGTAGGCGTATGGGCTACCCACTCTGGTAAACCGTAGTAACTAGCACGTACTATGGTAGTTGTGTCATGATGGTCGCTACACTCATGGTATATCGATTGATGGTGTCACGATGGTCGCTACCCTCGCGGTATAACGACTTATGATATTCATGGACGTGTGCGTGAATTGTGAGATAGATAGAGTATCCTACATCTACCCAAACGTCAAAAATATTGTCCTCATTATGTATTTTATATAGATTGTCTAGTACAACATACTTATATATCTTCTGTCTATTATGCATGTTTACTGTATTCAATTGGCATTCTTCTATGTATCTTGTTACGTCCTTCTGAGGACCTGGTCCCTTTCCAGGTGTAGACGATCATGACTATTTGCAGGCGCATAGATCAGGACTTGCTACTTCTCTCTCTTTTGAGGCGGTCTTCTCTTCGAGCCTCATTGATCATTAGATGTACTTATTTTGTTTCTCTTATATTCTAGCTTGGTAGTAAATTTGTCTCCACCCAACTACTTGATCTTATCAAGCATTTTATATTTGATTCAGTTATATAGTTGATTGGTTATTAATTTCTATTTGATTCTGTAGATGAGATCTAGTTATGTCCTGTGACTTATGACATAAAACTATACCACTTGTGAATGGTTATTCATAATACAACATACGTATGTGTTATGGTTTCCATATATTAGAGTTGTCATATACATACGGCTGACATGCTTATGTATTTCTAGTCCTACGTATTTTGGGACTGGAGCGTGACATATTTTTGTGGTGACCCATGCAGGTCGAGAGCCTATTATCTCGGTTACGTTACTGTACCGAGCAAGCCTGCGCATAGGATTAGAGTGTAGGATCTCATCCACTTATTTAATCACCTCCCTTGATTTTATTTCGCATTCTTATTTGATTGCTTGCATTGCATCTTTCTTAATCCTTTCACAACGTTAATCTTATCTTTTCTTTCATACTTGATAGGGGTTAGAAAGATGATTTGTACTAGATATATACACTCTATTATTCAATAACACTATTAGTTAAATTCTTATAAGTTTGGTAGTATGCTCATAACCTAGTATCACATAGTCCTTTTGACCCATTAATGAAGTATAATTGAATGACACCAACTATAGGCTTGCATAAGAAGATAGTTTTTATCTAGTCTGTAGAACTTAGAGGCCCATAACCCTATTTGGTTGACTAGAGACTTAGACAAGAAGTTAGTATAGAAACTGTAGAGGCACAACACCGGACAAGTCTTATCTTCTTTGTGAACTTGAATTATTTTGTACCTTCCTTCATCATAATCCAGCGTACTTATATTTTCTGGTCTACCTCCGCTTATCCTGCTATTTTATAGCCTAGTTTTGCAAGATTATTCTTTTATCGAGCTTGTTCATGACATATGTGTTATTGTGGACGCCTACTAATACATTATCTAAATCAGAATCAGTGTATTATGGTCTGATCAACCTTAATGCACTTGGTTCGCTCTTCGCATGACTACTTTACGTGGATTGAGATATAGTTGACTCAGCATATTAGACGAATATACTTGCTCTCTAGACATGTGCGAGCATATCGTATCGGTTACATAACTGTACTAATATGAGCACGTGAATAAAAATTTACCAAAATAAGATTTCAATCCACAATTGTCCTGACAACTCTCTTTTTAAAATTTTTTAATCGCCTTGAACCCCGTACTTGTATTCTATCACCTCCTCCTTGAATTCTTTATTATTGTTTTTTGTTTTTTTCTATTTCGGAAAGGCGAACGCTCGTGCTTGGTATAAGTTTGATATACGGAGAGTACTAGATATACCCCATAGGCCAATTACATTACTTTGTGACTATCTTTTGTAATTAAGGGCATATCACATGTTATTTATTTGGTGTTAAATTTTTTTGAGGATATGTTGATATTTTAACTAGAAGGCATACCCACGATGCTAATGGATGACACGAGTAGCAGTAGTAGTATTCTCTTTCCTATCACCATCTCGTCCTCTTGGGTGGCTCCTCTTCTCTTCCATATCTATTCCTTGTCCCATGCTTAATTCTTTCTATCGTAGTTGCATCTTTTTGTGCCATCATGAATTGTTGATTTACTTCAACCTCACCCTTTATTTTGTTAGTTAAAACATAAATGGGTTAGTAATAATTAATAACTAAAAATATGATTTTATGATAACCCTTATGTATATGCACTATAGCAATATCTGTATTCCCTTATTATTTTTAAACCATGAGTAGCATCCTTTAGTCTAACGAAAATTAGTTGGATTGTTGAAATGGTTCATACTTCTAAAATTAGTCAAGACCTTAATTGTTTCATTAAAACTTAGACTAAGCTTAGGAAAGAGTTGAAGGCACTTGTTACGAACTGATGACTATGACAATTCATTGGTGAGATAGCGACAGCTGCAGCTAGACCATTATAGTAGAGTATTCGAATTATTTGTAGGCAGTATTAGAGTACGATACTTGACGGTTACAGAGAAAAAATTATGGTTATGAGATTCCAGACAAGTATTCCAAATTTTTTGATCCAATGAATAAATTCGTCTTACAACCTAGACAATAGCCTCAAAAGACTTTGATTACTAGTAAAATTCTTGTAAGTTGGGTAGTGTAGATGAGTTAGAGGATAAAAGAATAGGGTATAGACAATAAGGAAGAAAATTGTTAGGATGGCTGACCATAACCTTTTAGGAAGTACTGCAAACTAGCAATGAAGTTTTAATAGCTATAGTGATTTATTACGAATATGGGTTAGTGTTAATTTCAAGGACAAAATTCTTGTAAGTTGGGTAGAATGTAAACCCCCTAAAAAATTTTATTTTTATTTTAAGTATTTTTATTAAATTATTGAATTTCTTTAGACTATTTTTATAGTTAATTAAAAATAAATTGTATTAATTTAATTTATTTAGATAAATACTCATTTAGAATTATTCCATAAAATAATTTTTATTATTTTTTGGAGTTTTGTTAAAGGGTGATAGATTTTAGAATTTTTTTGGTGTGCAAATAAAATTTTTGGATTTTTTTAACCTCATCTATATATGTAATTATATATAAATAAATATATAGTTAATAATAATAGTAATACTAATACTAATACTAATAGTAATAAGTAATAACAATAATAATAATAATAATAATAATAATAATAGTAATAGTAATAGTAATAGTAACAGTAATAATAATAATAATAATAATAATAATAATAAGTAATACTAATAGTAATAGTATTAATAATAAAAAGGAAAAAGAAAAGAAAAGAAAAGAAAAGAAAAGAAAAGAAAAGAAAAGAAATAAATAATAATAATAACTTAAAAACTAATACTTAAACTCTAATCTAATCTAATCCTATCCCTAAAGCAAACGCCTACCCGCAACATATCACCCCCCCCCCCCGCGACAACTTTATCTCTCTCTCTCTCTCTCTCTCTCTCTATATATATATATATATATATATATATATATATATATATATATATATATATATATACCCATACATAAAACTAAACTGAACCCTAACCCTAACCTCGACCTCAGCGCCGTCGACCCCGTCGCCGACCTCTGGCCGACCTCCGACCCCCCTTCCCCCCCCTCCCGACGTCGCAGCCGCGTCGGCACTGCCGCGCGCGACGACCGCAGCAGCCGCAGCAGCCCGAGCGCGCGCCCGCATGTGCAACAGTCGCATTTCCAATATCCCATCTTCAAGGTTTTATATCTCCCTCATCTCTGATTCTTTTTGTGAGCGGTTTATCCGTGTACTTTCACAACCTAACCCTCTAGGATTTTCTTCAAGCGGGATGAGTTTTTGTGCCATAGATTGGTCGAAAAATCGATCGAAAGTTGGCTGAAAAACTGACAAAATAGTTCAGAATTTCAATCCAAATCCCCATGTTCATGTCTAATTTGCTACCAACCTGTTTAATATTTTCCAAATCTAATTGAAAAGTTTTCTTCTTAATATAACCGAATTTTTTTTTGTTCTTTTAGTTTTTATTAGTTTGTCTTATTTATTAAATTATTCGACCTCCAAAACGACAAAAAACTTGGTCTTTTAAAACTAAGATTTTGTGATACGGAGTGCGCTCCACCAAACAAGATCGCCTTATCATGTACCAATTACACCGAAAGGTGCGTATGGTATATCCTGACATTTGGACTTTCGCGGAAGTGGATTCGGACGTGTGTGCGCGTCGGAATAAACCTATATCCGTAAAAAGTCCCCATATCACGACTTTTGTAAAATACCACCCCACTTTGTGTACGCTCGTCAGAATATGACGAAACTTACACCATTGAATTCGTGGTATGACGTTGGTCCTGTGACCCAAGTTTTACGCAATTCTGAGATAGTTGACTAAACCGCCTATTCGCGGGCCCCACGGTTTGACTTGAAGGACGAATTTGTGATCGGCTTATCAGAATCCAAAATTGGATATACCGTTGAGTTCGTATGACGTTTAGAATTTGTTTGACTTATAATTTATCTTATTTAGAGATCTTTACCTCTGGTACATATTTTGGTACAAAGTGGGCCACATGTGCACCCCACTTTGACCTAAAATTACCGTTTTGCCCCTGTGTCCAAATTGGACGAAAGGGTAGACTTTTTTGACTATCTCGCTTATTCTGGAAATGTTGGTGATATTTATTTCAGCATTCAGAGATGTTCATTCTGATGCCATAGTTCTGATCCCTTGTGCTTAATGTCTAGACGCTTACACTTCGCAGCTTTCTTGCCAGACAAGTATACCTTGCCAAATTGCTTACCGTACTTTGCATGCTTATCATATTTTTATATATTCATTATATAGTATTTTCTTTCAGTCATAATTATATACAAGATATGTTAATACAAACTTGACACATAGTATCATAGGAGGAGAGGACAATCAGTAGGCGTATGGGCTACCCACTCTGGTTAACCGTAGTAACTAGCACGCACTACGGTAGTTGTGTCACGATGGTCGCTACCCTCGTGGTATGTTGATTGATGGTGTCACAATGGTCGCTACCCTCACGGTATGATGGCTTATGATGTTCATGGACGTGTGTGTGAGTTATGAGATAGATAGAGTATCCTACACCTACCCATACGTCAAAAAGTTTGTTCTTATTATGCATTTCATATAGATTGTCTAGTACAACGTACTTATATATTTTTTGTCTATTATGCATGTTTACTGTATTCAATTGGCATGCTTTTATGTATCTTGTTACGTCCCTCTGAGGACCTGGTCCCTTTCCAGGTGTAGACGATCATGACTATTTGCAGGCGCACAGATCAGGACTTGCTACTTCTCTCTCTTTCGAGGGGGTCTTCTCTTCGAGCATCATTGATCATTAAATGTACTTATTTTGTTTCTCTTATATTCTAGCTTGGTAGTGAATTTTTCTTCACCCAACTACTTATTCTTATCAAGCATTTTATACTTGATTCAGTTATATAGTTGATTGGTTATTCATTTCTATTTGATTTTGTGAATAAGATCTAGTTATGCCCCGTGACTTATGACATAAAAATATACCACTTGTGAATGGTTATTCATAATATAGCGTACGTATGTGTTATGGTTTCCATATATTAGAGTTGTCATATACATACGGATGAAATGCTTATGTATTTCTAGTCCTACGTATTTTGGGACTGGGGCGTGACATTTGGAGCCTGTGGAAGTGGTGGGGTGGTCTGAGAATTAGTTATGCTGAATTCAGATTCAGCCTGGACATCTCTCATGGCAGGACTATTTTGAGAAACTTAGAGTGAGTTTTGATGAAATGTTTATTAAGAGAAAGTGTGAGGAATAGAGAGATAAATAATTATACTAAATTTTAGAGAAAGATACTTACTATGGAGGGAGATATGGCCAGATTGGTGGGGGTATTGCTGAATTCTGATTCAGCCAGGATAGGACAGGATAGATGGAGGTCTGTAGGGAAATGGAGAAATTTTTTGGAGATAGTTTGTAAAGAAAAAATGTGAGGAAGAGAGTTAAGAAGAAATGTTCTTCAGTTGGTTTGAATGGGGGAGGTGAAGAGATGGGGGTTATGGCCAGCCTAATGGGGAGAGAAGTTGGTGGTTACAAACTCCTAGTGGGAAGAGGAAAAGGTAGGGGATTTTGGTCATGAGAGGGAGGTGAAGGGGTTGTTGTTACAAATGATTATAGGCTGAATTATTCTTCTAAAAAAATAGGTTTTTGGTGTATGGTGTTTGGTATTTTTTGAGTTTAAAGAGAGTGTTTGGTGTTCTACTTGACTACTTAGTTAGGTTTTAAGTTTGGTTTTTGAGGGTTGGCTCTAGGTTGAGTCAAAATAAGCTCACAAAGTGTGAATAGTACCATGCACCATGCACCATGCATGGTACAAGTTAGATCCAAGCTAGCAAGTTGCTAGGCTTGTGTGGAACCACAAATATACACAAAATAATAAAAATTAATTTGGTTGGCACTTAATAGTTAAGAAAATTTATATAAATATTAATATTAACAATAATTTAACTTTAAATATTTATATAAAAAAATTAAAGTGTTACAAAACTTTTCTCCTTGAAAAATTTTGTCCTTAAAATTTTCAAAGGTAAGGTACAACAATCATACCAGAAAAAGGTAAAGATATTCCTTCCTCATCTTATCCTCTCTTTCCTAAGTCGACTCTCCCGGAGAGTCATGCCTCCATGCAACTCGGACCAAGGGTATAACAATATTTCTCAACCTTTTCTCCTTTCGATCCAGTATCCCCACGGGCTGCTCCGAGTAGGTGAGACTAGGTTCAACGTCCAATTCTGAGTAATCCACAAAATGTGACTGGGGTATGGAATGTACCTCCTGAGATAAAAAACATGGAAGACATTGTTGACACCATCAAATTTGGTTGCAATGCAACTCTGTAAGCCACCTCTCCAACTCTACTAAGTATAATGAAGGATCCAATATATCTGGGACTCAGCTTCCCCCTCGACCAAATCTAATCGCCCCTCGAGTAGGAGATATTTTTACAAACACCTTATCACCATCAGTGAACTCCAAGGGTCTTCGACTGCTATCGGCCCAATATTTTTGCCTGTCTTAGGCAACCCTGAGTCTGTCTCTGATCATCTTGACCTTGTGTGCTGCCTCTATGATCATCTCTGGTCCAAGCATGACTCTCTCTCCAATATCGTCCCATGAGAGCGGTGTCCGACATCGTTGTCCGTAAAGTGCCTCGAACGGTGTCATCCCAATGCTAGCTTGGTAGCTGTTATTGTATGAGAACTCTACCAAGTGCAGATAATCCTCCTATAATCCATCAAAATCCAATGTGCAAGTCTGCAGCATGTCCTCCAAAGTCTATATCGTCCTTTCAGACTGTCCATCTGTCTAAGGATGGTATGTAGTGATGAACTTTAATTGAGTACCAAGTCCTTCCTGCAGGCTCTTCCAAAGTGCGAAGTGAATCGACTGTCTCTGTCAGACACTATACTTACTGGGACTCCAAGAATCTGCACTATCTGTTCATATATAGTTTTGCCAACTACTCAGTGGAAAATCCTACTTTGAAGGGAATAAAATAAGATGATTTGGTCAGTCTATCCACTATGTCCCAAATGGCATCCTTTCCTCCATGGGAACGAGGAAGTCCCGAGACGAAGTCGATTGTGATGTGTTCCCATTTTTACTCTAGAATGGGTAAAGGCTGTAGCAATCCAACCGGTCTCTGTCTCTCTGCCTTCACTTGTTGGCAGACAAGGCATCGAGAAACGAATCTGGCAACGTTCCTCTTCACGCCGTATCACCAGATATGTTCCCGTATATCCTTGTACATCTTTTTGGCAACAGGATATATGGAATACTACGACTGGTGAGCTTCCTGCATAATCTCCTCTCTCAAACTGCCTTTCGATATATACAGTCTGGTGCCATGTTTCAAGGATCCATCATCAGCTATACTGAAATCATCTAGAAGTCCTGCATCTATATGTGCTATTAATTGACGAAGCCTAGTATCAAGGAACTGAGTCTTCTTGATCTTCTCCGTTAGATTAGACTGGATTTGCATGCTCATAATCTGTATTTCTGCTCCAGGTAGAATAATCTCCATACCAAGCTTCTCCAAGTCCTCAAGTAGATATCTACCCCTATTCAGATACATAGCCACTGGGTATCTGCTAAGTGAATTCGCAACAACATTGGCCTTTCCAGGGTGATACTGGAGGTCAATGTCAAAATCTTTCATCAGCTACAGCCATCTCTATTGCCTCATATTCAGCTCCTTCTGGGTAAATACATACTTCAAGCTATTGTGGTCTGTGAAGATTTTCACACGCTCTCCGTATAAATAGTATTTTCACAGCTTCAGAGCGAATATTACTGTTGCTAGCTCTAAGTCATGGGTATGGTAGTTCTTCTCATGATTTCATAATTGCCTAGATACATAAGCAATTACTTCCCCATTCTGTTGGAGAACGCATCCCAACCCCTTTCCCGAGGCATCACTGTAGATAGAAAATCCTTCTCTACCTGAAGGTAATACCAACACTGGTGCGGTCGTTAATTTTTCTTCAGCTCCTCAAATGCTGCCTGGCATTCCTTTGTCTAGATGTACTCCTTATTCTTACTTGTCATCTTGGTCATAGGGTCAGCTACTTTTGCAAAGTCCTTCACGAACTTTCGTAGTAGCCAGCTAAGCCCAGAAAACTCTTGATCTCTGCAACTAATTTTGGAGTGGTCCACGTCTCGACTGCTGCAATTTTCTTTGGAGCCACTACAATACCCTCTCCTGTGACCACATGACCAAGAAACTCCAGTTGGTCTAAGAAGAACTTGCACTTGGATAGCTTGTCGTACAACTTCTTCTTCCTTAGAATCCCTAGTACTATTCGTAAGTGCTCAACATGTTCCTCAGGAGTCTTTGAATAAATAAGTATGTCATCAATGAATACTACGACAAACATATCCAGATACTCATAGAAAATCTTGTTCATACAGTTCATGAAGATGGTAGGTGCATTTGTGAGTCCAAAAGGCATAACTAGGAACTCATACTGCCCGTATCTGGTATTGAATGCATAATAGATATCCTTTGCCTTGGAATTTCTTTAGTCCTAACCTTCACCTGATGATATCCCGATCTCAAATCTATCTTTAAGAACACCTTTGCTCTGCTCAACTGATCGAATAAATCGTCTATCCGAGGTAAATGATATCTATTCTTGATAGTAACATTGTTCAAGGCCCTATAGTCGATGCACATCCGAACTGTGCCATCTTTTTTTGGTACAAAAAGAACTGGTGCTCCCTATGTGACACTCCAGATCTGATGGAGCCCTTACTCAATAACTCGTCGATTTGGTCCTTTATCTCCTTAGATTCTCCTTATATATACACACACGCACACTTATACGTATACATATATATATACACATAGACATATACATACACATGCACATAGATATAAATACACACATATATATATAGATATATATACATAAACACACATACACACACACACACACACACACACACACACATATATATATATATATATATATATATATATATATATATATATATATATATATATATAGACACTCATAAATATATAAATAAAGACACAAACACCACTCGACCACAACACACAACCAACACGCCCCACTTACGCCCAACGACCCCGACACTCACAAATACCCTAAAATATATAAAATATAACTCAAGAACTCTAGCACACACTCCCCGATGCTAACCCAATACGCGCACAAGTCCGAAACAAAAAAACCAAGTCGAAATGGCCGTTCGATCATTTCGACGAACACACGGTGTGCGGTTCGGAAAACCTCCTGAAACGCATACTAAACGAACTCGGAATCGGCCCAAAATTTACCCACGGGTTCTAAAAGATGTCTAGATCCTAGAAAAAGTGCTACCGCGTCGATTCTAGGCCCGTGACAGAAACGCACATGCACTTAGAATCGGCAATGACGAAAATCCCCAAATTCGCCCGAAATGCCCGTTTCTCCGCGACACGACTTCCCGTATCTGAACGAAGACACGCACTCAGTCTCAAGACACCCGAGCACGTCTACCTAGGTTCGTCTAACCTAGGACATCACCCAAAATTGGGCCAAATTCGGATTCCACCCGAAATTGACACAAAACCTAATGTCAAAGTCTCCAAACACAACCAAACTAGTTCCAACTTCCTCCCACGGGTAGCCTAAGGGTCTAGGAAGGTTCTAAACTATTAATTACACTATATAAAAGTAATTAGCAAGGGAAAAGTTAGAGTTTACCTCTTGGGAGTTGGAATCCCAAGGCCAAAGTCTCCGATCTACTTGGAATCACCTCCCTCAAGCCACCAAATCTAGCCTCCACACTAAATCTTGGCTTCACACACCTAGGTTAGGGAAAATGCAAGGTGAGGGTTAGCATAAAGAAGAAGGAATGGAAGAAAAAAGGAAGAAAAAGGAAGAGGAACTCACTTTGGAAGAAGAAGGAAGAAGAAAGAAGAAGTGGAGAAGAAGAAGAAGTAGAATATGAAGAGAGGGGGGGCTGCTGCTGTGTTCTCACGGAATGGGAGGGGTAGGTAGGGGCCGGCCACTAGAAATAAAGGGGGTTTATATGTACAAAGGTCCAAAATGCCCTCCCGCAACTCGATTTTGGGTTTCGGGTTCCAAAAGCACTCAAACTAACTCCAAATCTCTCCAACTAACCCACTAAAATTATAATAAATATTCTAAACCAAAAAATAAGTCTCACAGGGGTGTGGGCTGGGTCGGACATGGGTCCACTAGGGTCTGACATAGGTCCAAGCTAGCCAAAACCCTAAAACAATCAATATAAAAATAATACAATCATTAATTAAATATAAATACAATTAAATAAAAATAATACATAATTAATCCAAATTAAAAAAAAAATACCCAGCTCTGAAAATGGGGTGGTGACAGACGCAACTGTGAAAATTAAAGGCAACTGGTGTAAAGTAAGGCAAATTACAAAAATTAAATATAAATTATTTTGGAAAGTAAATGCAACTGGTAATAAGAAGGAAATATATCCTGAATGTTCAACATACAAAGGTAAAGTTCATGTTCAGTTTAGTAAAGGATGTAGTGTACTTGCCTTCTCCAAGATAGGGTATAGAGCTAAGAAGAGATAATGACCCGAGTCCTCTCACTGTGTGCAAAAGAGGGTAAAACTTAGGTTCCACAATTAGATAATGTCTAACTAAACAATTATATCCTTAACCCTTATTTAAGCACTCTTAATTCTATCTTAAATCAATAATAACCAAACACTAGTTTATTTAGTACTAGTAACTGTACAATTATAAATCAAATTTGTTTTCAAAATATACAAATGTTCCAACTACAAAAACATGATTATAAGTTCTGAAAATTAAAGTAAAAATTTATAATTTTTTCTATTTATCTTACTATTTTATGTATTACAAAATAATAAAATTAATCTAGTTGGTATAAACTAGTTTTTAGCACATATCTCTAATGCAAACTCTTCATGAATTCTTATGCATAACACCCTTAAATTTTTTTATTAAAATTCTGAAATTAACAAAAATATAATATATAATTACTTTCTTAACATGAAAATTAGTCCTTCTAATGATAAAATATAAACTAGTTACATTATTCTAGTGTTTACACATGCTCGACATTATTATTCTTAAGAATTTCAACCAATCTTAATTCTAAAATAAATAATTTATAATCTGAAAAAATATGTAAAATTAAGTATAAATCAAAAAATAATTTATTTTAAAGTTATTTTACGTATATATTAAGAATTACAAGTTGGTGCTCACTACGAATAAAAACTAGGTTGGTATCGGATTTTCTAGTGTAGCATACAAATTATATATAATAAGTTGATAAAATATTTATAGAACCTAAAGATTATTGTTTAGGACATCTAAGGGGGTTCAAGGAGAAGAGTTTTTATCACTAACCTCTTTGGAAGAATACGTTAAACGTGCCTCGAATCGCAGCTTCTTCGAAACAATTCCAGATTTGACTTCTCCTCCTCGTAGCTCCTTATGATGCTTGTGTAGTTTGTTCTAGGGGTTTTGGTGACTGTGAAAGATGGTAGGATGGTATGGTAAGGAGATTTGGGTATTGTGGTGGTGTTTTGGAGGCTGTGGAGGTTGTGGGCTGGTCTGAGAAGTAGTTATACTAAATTCGGATTCAGCTTGGACACCTCTGATGGCAGGACAGTTTTGAGAAACTTAGAGTGAGTTTTAATAGAAGGTTTATGAAAAGAAAGTGTGAGGAATAGGGAGATAAATAATCATACTACATTTTTAAGAAAGATACTTACTGTGGCGGGAGATATAGCTGGATTGGTGGGGGTGTTACAAAATTCGGATTCTGCCTGGGTAGGGCAGTATAGATGAAGGTGTGGAGGAAAATGGAGAAATATTTTTGAGATGGTTTGTAAAGAGAAAATATAAGAAATATGGTTAGGAAGAAATGTTCTTCAGATGGTTTGAATGGAGGAGGTGAAGAGATGTGGTTTATGATCCGTCTAATGGGGAGAGGAGAAGTTGGGGTTACAAACTCCTAGTGGAGAGAGGAAAATGTAGGGGGTTTTGGTCATGAGAGGGAGGTAAAGGGGTTGTGGTTATAAATGATTATAGAATAAATTATTCTTCTAAAAAATAGGTTTTGGTGTATGGTGTTTGGTATTTTGTGAGTTTAAAGAGGATGTTTGGTGTTCTACTTGACCACTTAGTTATGTTTTAAGGTTGGTTTTTGAGGGTTGGCTCTAGGTTGAGTCAAAATAAGCTCACAAAGTGTGAATAATACCATGAACCATGCATGATGCATGCTAGCTCCAAGCTAGCAAGTTGCTAGGCTTGTGTGGAACAACAAATATACACAAAGTAATAAAAATTAATTTTGTTGGCACTAAATAATTAAGAAATTTTATATAAATATTAATATTAACAATAATTCAACTTTAAATATGTATATAAAAAAATCTAAAGAGTTAAAAAACTTCTCTCCTTGTTGAATTTTTTTCCTCAAAATTTCTAAAGGTAAGGTACAACAATCATACCTGAAAAACGTAAGGATATTCTTTCCTCATCTTATCATCTCTCTCCCAAGTTGACTCTTCCGGAGAGTGATGCCTCCATTCAAATCGGATCAAGGGTATAACAGTGTTTCTCAACCTCTTCTCCCTTCGATCCAGTATCTCTACGGGCTACTCCAAGTAGGTGAGACTCGGTCCAACCTCCAGCTCTGAGTTATCCAAGTAGTGACTGGGGTATGGAATATACCTTGTCAGCTGAGAAACCTGGAATACATTGTGGACACCATCCAAGTTTGGTGGCAATACAACTCTGTAAGCCACCTCTCCAACTCTGCTAAGTATAGTGAAGGGTCCAATATATCTGGGACTCAGCTTTCCCCTCGACCAAATTTGATCGTCTCTCGAGTAGAAGATATTTTTACAAATACCTTATCACCATCAGTGAATCCATGGGTCTTCGACTGCTATCGACCCAATATTTCTGCCTATCTTGGGCCACCCTGAGTTTGTCTCTGATCATCTTGACCTTGTTTGCTGCCTCTGTGATCATCTCTGGTCCAAGCATGACTCTCTCTCCAATATCGTTCCAAGAGAGCGGTGTCCTGCATCATCGTCCGTAAAGTGCCTCGAGCGGTGTCATCCTAATGCTATCTTGGTAGCTGTTATTGTATGAGAACTCTACCAAGTGTAGATGATCCTTCCATGATCCACCGAAATCCAATGCGCAAGTCCGTAGCATGTCCTTTAAAGTCTGTATCGTCCTTTAAGACTGTCCATTTGTCTAAGGATGGTATGTAGTACTAAACTTTAACTGAGTATCAAGTCCTTCCTGCAGGCTCTTCCAAAAGTGTAAAGTGAATCGACTGTCTCTGTCAGACACTATACTTACGGGGACTCCATAAATTCGCACTATCTGTGTCATATACAGTTCCATCAACTACTCAGCAGAAAGTCCTACTTTGAAGGGAATAAAATGAGATGATTTGGTCAGTCTATCGACTACTACCCAAATGGCATCCTTCCTTCCTTGGGAACGAGGAAGTCTTGAAAAGAAGTCCATTGTGATGTGTTCCTATTTTCACTCTGGAATGGGTAAAGGCTATATCAATCCAACTGGTCTCTGTCTCTCTGCCTTCACTTGTTGGCAGATATGGCATCGAGAAATGAATCTGGCAATGTCCCTCTTCACACATATTCTTTTACGTATTATTGGCACCAGGATGTATGGAATACTTTGACTGGTGAGCTTCCTGAATAATCTTCTTTCTTAAACTGCCTTCCGGTACATACAGTCTGGTGTCATGCCTCAACGATCCATCATCAGCTATACTGAAATCATCTAGAAGTCCTACATCTATCTGTGCTCTTATTTGACGAAGCCTAGTATCAAGGAACTGAGTCTTCTTGATGTTCTCCATTAGACTGGACTGGATCTGCATGCTCAAAATCTGCATTTCTGCTCCAGGTAGAATAATCTCCATACCGAGCTTCTCTAAGTCCTCAAGTAGATATTTGTCCCTAGTCAGATACAAAGCCACTGGGTATCTGCTAAGTTCATTCGCAACAATATTAGCCTTTTTAGGGTGATACTGGAGGTCAATGTCAAAATCCTTCATCAGCTACAACCATCTCCATTGCCTCATATTCAGTTCCTTCTGGGTAAACACATACTTTAAGCTCATGTGGTCTGTAAAAATTGTCACACGCTCTCCTTCTGGATAAATAAGTATAATAAATTTGAGAGAAATATAATTACTGTAGAGGGAGATATGGCCGGATTGGTGGGGGTGTTGCTGAATTCAGATTCAGCCTGGGTAAGGCAGGATAGATGGAGGTATGGAGGGAAATGGAGAAAGATTTTGGAGATGGTTTGTAAAGAGAAAATGTGATGAAGAGGGTTAGGAAGAAATATGCTTCAGGTGGTTTGAATGGGGTAGGTGAAGAGATGGGGGTTATGCCAGCCTAATAGGGAGAGGAGAAGTTGGGGGTTACAAACTCCTAGTGGAGAGAGAAAAATGTTTGGGGTTTTGGTCATGAGAGGGAGGTGATGGGGTTGTGGTTACAAATGATTATATGATGAATTATTCTTCTAAAAATATATTTTGGTGTATGGTGTTTGGTATTTGGTATTTTGTGATTTTAGAGAGAGTGTTTGGTGTTCTACTTGACCACTTAATTAGGTTGACCACTTAGGTAGGTATTAAGGTTGGTTTTTGAGGGTTGGCTCTTGGTTGAGTCAAAATAAGCTCACAAAGTGTGAATAGTACCATGCACCATGTATGGTGCATGTTATCTCCAAGCTAGAAAGTTGCTAGGCTTGTGTGGAACCACAAATATGCACAAAATAATAAAAATTAATTTTGTTGCCAGTAAATAATTAAGAAATTTTATATAAATATTAATATTAACAATAATTCAACTTTAAATATTTATATTAATTTTTTTAAAGAGTTACACCAGCTTCTTATTTTTGTACAGCTGGACTTAAGAATATTTTGAGAAAGCTTTTGTGACGCCTTAGTGCTTATTATATATGTTCTATGCTTACAATTTCTTGTTTGAATGATTGAGACATAGAAGTTCTTGACCATAGGAGACTTGATTGTAGCATGCACCTACTTGTCTTATACAACCGTGATCGTCGTACGACGTATAGTACCTTGTACAGGGTGGCTGGCCATGTCCGTCTCTGTTTTTGGTACTGGGCATGACAAGGTTTTAGTGGTGGTCCATGTAGGTCTGTTCTTCAGACTTGTGGGGTGTCTTAGTCATAGGAGTCTTAATCAAACATGATTATTCTTGAAACTCTAAATTCGTACTCTTCAACACTCAGCTTAGATTTTCCCAGATTGGTTGCTTTCTTGTTTCTTCTCATCCTGTGCTTATTGGTTCTTGTGCTCTTCTTTAGGTCTTCTCCTTCCCCCGATGTTGCAGCAATAGTAGAGGCAGAGTTGCCAGTGGAACGAGATCCTGTGGAATCTCAGCCAAGGATCCGAGTTGAACCCACGATCAATGGGACCGAGCAGCAGGATCTAGGTGTTCCCGTACCTCTCGCAGAGCCAGCAATACTAGATACCCCGGCCTTGCTAGAGTTTATTCATGGATTATTGGCTGCACAACAATACCAGATGATGGTGCAATAATAACAACATCAGCAACAACAGTTCCAGCAGCAGGAACAAAATATCCTGTTGAACCAAGGGTTGCAAATAACCCTAGAATGAGGCAAGAAAACAGACTTTGGGGCATCTGTAAGGTTTTGCAGAATGAACCCTAGATGCTTCGATGGCATGGAGGACGCAATTACGACAAATGATTGGCTCTAGGATATTGAGACCATTCTGACAGCGGCTAAAGTTTTGGCCGAGGAACAAGTTGACTTAGTTCCCCTACAACTCTAAGATCTGACAAGAGATTGGTGGGCTACGATAGAGGTAGGACTGAGGCGTCCTATTTTATGGAAGAATTTTAGGACCCAGTTCAGGATAAAGTACTTTGGGATTATGGTTCAGTGTGAGTTGCAACAGAGGTTCATTAATCTCAAGCAAGCTGGAAAGACGGTAGATGGCTATGCGACAGATTTTTGCCGACTAAGCATATTTGCTCCAACCATGGTGGCAACAGAGTTAGAGAGAGAAATAAGGTTCTAGCAGGGACTTTACTTGGAGATCTTGTATATGGTAGAGGTGCACGACTACCAGACCTTCAAGGCAGTATTAATAGCAGCCAAGAGGGTCGAGCTTACTTCTAGAAGGATGGCATCTAGAATAGTGGATCGGAAGATGCCTCATGGATAAAACAATAAGGGAGGACCAGTACCCCAACGTCAGAACCATCACTACCAGAAAAAGCGGGATTAGCGACGCATTTTAGTGACTCCATGCAAAAACGTCGCTAAATTAGCGACTCCATAAAAAATGTCGCTAGACGTCGCTAAATGGCGACATTTAGCGACTTTTATTAAGATTTTAAAAGATTAGTCGCTATAAGTTCAATTAAGGTCGCTAAACGTCGCTAATATGTCTAATTTAGCGACGTTTAGCGACGCATTTAGCGACGTATATATTAAAAATATTTAGCAATGTGTTTAGCGACGTATTTGACGTCACTAAAGCTTATTTTAGCGACATTGTTATTTGACGTTGCTAAAAGTCGCTAAATTTTGGTTAATTAGGACTCAGTTTTCTTTTTCCCCATCTGTCGAAATTTTCAAAAACTTTCGATTCCCCCCCCCTCTCCGGCGACCGGCTCTCCACGGCTGCGGCTACTCCGGCATCCCCCTCCCCCTCCTCAAGCTCTAGGTAAACCCTAACTCTCTCTCTCTCTCTCTCATAGGACACACACACTGACACAACACACACTTGACAGATACGACAAACACAGACACTGACAGACACACACGGCACACACATACACAGACACAGACACATACACACACACACACATACACACACACACACACACTGACACAGACACAGATACGACACACACACACACACACACTGACACAAACACTGATCAGGACCTAGGGTTAGGGTTAGGTTTTTTGATCTGGGGTTAGGGTTAGGGTTTTTCTTTTATACATCTATTTTATGTATGCATTTAGATAACAATGGAGGGGAAGCAAATGTTATAGAATGTTCAGACATTAGTTTAAGTGTATCAGTTTAGGCTAACCAGTATAACTTGGCATTAAGTATAGATGGAGATCAGGTTCTGACCCTTGGTAGCAGTACCTGATACTGTGGGTACACAAGAGTGCAAACTTTAGAGGGGGGACTTGTACATGTTGTGCAGACCTCACAAGTAGTAGTGGTGATTCTGTTGTTGTTTGGGCAGCTGTATCAGTACACGAATGTGCTTGCTGGGTTGATGGGGGGTTTAGATATCAGTCATTGACAAAGGGAAGTTGGTATTAATTGTATAGGCAATTATAGGGGGGAGTCCCTCACTGCAGTTGTAGACTGCACCTATTGTAGTAGCCTGCCAAACCCTGTAGTTGGGTGTACAACAACTGATGGTTGTAGTTATGCAGCAACAGTAGCAGATTGGTGGTTAAGGTTGGTGGTTAAGCATTATTTGAGAATTTGTATCAGGTTTAAGGGGTGTTGGAGTACTTAATAAGTATGGGTCATAGGACTGATCTCAGGATTAGGACCAGAGTGTATATGTAGTACCTTGTATCAGTTTATATGCTGTTATGCATATCAGATCAAACCCTCAGATAGTAGTAATGTTAAACTTTTTAATAAAGTAGTAGGTTTCTCTAAGGTAAGGGTGATATTGGTGTATATAAGTTCTTTGAGTTGGTGACTGTGTTGGATACACAAATTGGTGTATCAGTGAATAGCTGATTGGTATCAGTTAGCTATTGTTAATTAGTATATATATATACTAATTAGTATATATATAGCCAAGTATCAGAGGTTGCAGACTTAGTTAGGGTCTGCAGGCATGTGTTTGGGTTAAGGTATAGCCAAGTATCGGGTAGGTATTCACAGGTCACTTGTTGTATGCCAATACAGCCCTTAACTGATACTGTGGTATCAGGGATTTAATTGACAAGAATGATCAGTGCAGTGCAGTTCAATTAGAGCACAACAGTGCTGTGAAGTGAACTGATACTGTGGTATCAGGGAGGGGTGACTACTATAGGTTGTAGTCCAGTGAGCAAGTATAAGATGTGAGTTAGGGTAAGGTAGGATATTAGTTAAGTTATACTAGTAGTATTTAGTATAGCTAATATTAACTAGTATACTTAGTAATAACTAGTATTAGCTAGGCATTAACTAGTCTAAACTAGAATTCCTTAGTACGACTTAGAAGACATAGTGTAGAAAGGTATTAACCGAGTATTGACTAGTATGAACTAGTATGGATCTAGAAGTGGCTTAGAAACATCACCATGAACTAGTTAACCCTGTTTATCATTTCAAAACACTCATTAACATTTATATTCCATATCTAGGGTTCTTGGACTTTGATAAATAAAAGTATGTATTATATCAGTTATGAAATAAAAGTATTGCTTATTTTAGACTTTGATAAATGGTCAGTTATTTTGAATATTGCTTATTTTAGACTTTGATAAATAAAAGTATGTATTATATCAGTTATGATTTTTATAGTACGGTTAAGTTATGAAGTTAGATGATAAACCAATGTATGTAATGATTTATATGATACATACTGTCATTTTTGCAGAAGTATCCAGAAATGGATATGAATTACTATCTGCGTCAACGTTTGTGGATGTATAACCGTCATCCTGATGACATGTGCGGTGTGCGGGATGAATTCATTGAGGGTTTACAACAGTTCCTGCAGTTCTCCAAGGTGTTCCCTCAGTACATGGACGGTACCAAAATTAAGTATCCGTGTGTGAGATGTCGCAACAGGAAATATCATCCTGAAGTGAAAGTTATATATCATTTATACTCGAAGGGCTTCATGCCGAATTACTATCAGTGGACCGCGCACGAAGAACTTGTATCTCTAGCATCGGAGTCGGAGCCCTATGTGGAGCCGTATATGGATGTCCACGACCACGATGCTTTATGATACGGCGGGGCCTACTTTTAATCCAGACAATTATGATGCGGCGGGACCTAGTTTCAATCCGGACAATTATGATACAGCTGAGGAGGCACCAAATACCGATGCTGCAAAGTTTATATAGTTGCTGGAGAATGCAATGACTCCACTATATCCTGGTTGTGAGGATCATTCACCGTTGGAAGTGGTTACAAGATTATTGAGCATCAAGTTCGATTTTAACATATCGCAAGAATGCTATAATCGACTGCTCGATTTGATTATAGAGATCTTGTCCGAGGGTGCAAAGTTGCCTAAAGACTTCTATCGATCGAAGAGGATGGTGAGATCGCTTTGGATGGGATACGAGAAAATTGATGCATTTCATAACGGGTGCATGTTGTACTACAAAGACGACAAGGATGAAGATGCGTGCAGATTCTGTGGTGCTGATCGCTACAAGGCCAGTGTTAGAGAAAAGTATGTCGGTGCTAGGAAGCCTACCGATTTGATGCACTACTTGCATTTGACGCCGCGGTTGCAGCGGTTGTTTATGGTTAAGGAGACTGCAGAAAACATGATTTGGCATAGGCAAAAATAGATCGAAGGAGTATTGGATCATCCATCCGATGGAGAAGCATGGAAGCACTTTGATCGAGAGGATCCACATTTTGTCGAGGAAGCGCGTAATGTCAGATTGGGGCTCTCCTCTGACGGTTTTACCCCATTCGGACTTTCGGGCTCCCAGTATTCGTGTTGGCCTGTGATCGTCACTCCGTACAATCTACTGCCTTGGATGTGCATGAAGAGTCCGTATATATTTCTAACCGTTATTATCCTGGGTCCAAATAATCCGAAGAAGAACATCGATGTGTATTTACAGCCTTTGATAGATGAGTTGAATCAGCTATGGGAAGTAGGTGCCAACACGTACGATGTTTCTAGAAAGCAAAATTTTCAGATGAGGGCAGCACTTATGTGGACTATCAATGACTTTTCGTCCTATGGAATATTATCGGGATGGAGCACCCATGGTCGTCTTTCATGTCCGTATTGCATGGACCATACTCAGGCTTTCCGTTTGAAATATGGAGACAAACCGTGCCTCTTCGATTGTCATCAACAATTTTTGCCGAAGGATCATCCGTACCGGAGGAACCAGAATGCTTTTCGTACAGGAGTTATGGAGAAGGCCAATCCACCGCTAAGGTGGCCTGGATACACGATATGGAAAGAGGTAAAATATTTACCAAGTGCTATCGAACAGCCTGCTAAGGGGTACAAGTGTGACGAATTTGGTCACACCCATAACTGGACGAAGAGGAGTATATTCTGGGATCTGCCATATTGGAGCACCAATCTGATCAGACATAACCTTGATGTCATACATATCAAGAAGAATGTGTTTGATAACATAATTAATACTGTAATGGAGGTAAAGGGGAAGACGAAAGATAATTCGACGGCCAGGTTGGACTTAGAAGAAATATGTAGACGTCCTGCATTGCATTTGATAGAGGAGGGAAATGGAAAGTTAAAGCAACCTAAGTCAGTTTTCTCACTGGAGAAAGAGGATAAAGGTAGACTTTGTAGGTGGATTCAGGGTCTAAAGTTTCCAGATGGGTACGTATCGAACTTGAGAAGATGCGTCGACCTCAAGGAGAACAAACTGGTGGGTATGAAGAGCCACGATTGTCACGTATTCATGGAGAGGTTAATTCCGATTGTATTTCGAGAATTCTTACCGAAGGTCGTTTGGGACCCATTGACAGAGCTGAGCATATTCTTCAGAGATCTTTGTTGTACTAAGTTGCTCGTCGATCGTTTCAAAAATCAAGAGAAGGACATTACGGTAACACTATGTAAGCTCGAGAAGGTGTTTTCTCCTGGATTCTTCGACTCTATGGAGAATTTGCCAATTCATCTTTCCTATGAGACACGTGTTGGTGGTCCTGTCGGTTATCGGTGGATGTACCCCTTCGAGCGGCATCTGAATTACCTAAAGAGAAAGATAAAAAATAAGACACGGGTTGAGGGCTCTATTTGTGAAGCTTATGTTCTCGAGGAGATTACAAACTTTTGCTCGACGTATTTCAAACCGCATGTTGCTACTAATAGGACGAAAGCTCCGAGAAATGATGACGCATATCAGGAATCTAATAATGCAATACTCAAAGTATTCAATGCGTCTGGAAAGCCTTCGAGAAAAATAAAGAAGAGATATTTGAATGACGATGAGCTAAGGGCTGCTCAATTGTATATATTACTCAATTGCGACGAGCATGAGACGTCTACGTTTACATCATCTCAATGTAATAGTATAAGATACTATTATGCTACTAATCAACAGTTGTTTCATTATTTTTCAGTACATATAATGATGAGTTAAGGTCGGTTAGACCCTACATAACAGACGAAGAAGTAGAACAAGATATGAGATGCCATTTTCCTTCTTGGTTGAGCACATATGTAAGATGCTTGGTAATTACTTTTTATTTCTGTACTTGCAAAACAAATAACTTACTATCGCTACTTTGGTATTTAGGTCGATCGTCTAATAACATCCGAGACTGAATCTATTAGAACTCTAGCCAAGGGACCAATTACTGCCGTAAAAATATGGCCAAGTTTTTGTGTGAATGGGTTCAGGTTCAAGTCAACAAATACTCCTATCAGAGACAGCTTTCTGGATCTTGATTCCACGAAAAATAGTTGTTTGTGTATCAAATATTCGAACTACAAAGACGTCAATCCGGGCAATAATTTTTTGGCATCTTACGAGAGATTGTGGAGTTGACATATAATTATAGCATAGAACCTGCTAATATTGTGCTATTCAGGTGTGAATGGTTCAATCCGATTCAAGATCAAGGTTGGAAAATTGACAAGCATGGCCTTGTGGATATAAACTACAAGCGTAAATATCAAGGCTATGAACCATTTTTCCTATCAAGTCAGGCTCAGCTCGTCTACTTCACAACTTATCCTAGACGGGGGACAGCGAGGTCGGATTGGTGGGCAATATGCAAGACTAAAGCTAGAAATACCTTTGACATTGACGAAATAGCTTATCAGGAGGACGATCTACCTCTTGTAACAAATATTGTAGATATGGACTCAACGGAAGTTACTCATTACACGAGTAATAATGTAGAAGATGTAGAATTATCCGAAGAGGAAGACGAAGTAGATGAAAGTAAAGACGAGGATGAGGAAGAGGAAGAGGAGGACGAGAAAGGCGAACAAGATAAATTTTCTGAAGATGATTAAAAATAAAATATATTGTATGTAGAATGAAACTATATTTTGATTGTAGAATGTAGATCAAGGTTAGAAAATTGACGAAGTAGATGTACCCATTAACGAATATATGTATTATATTTTGACTGTAGAATGCTTTGAGATATGCATCATATTTTGACTGTAGAATATACTATATATTTGTGTTTCTCTATATTCATCATATGTTGTTATCAGATATGACAGGACGACACAGAGGATTCGGCAGGTCCCAAGGTAGACAGAGTGCTCCTCCGGTACTGCCTACTGTTGGTCCCGGATCATCATCGCCCAGTACTCCAGTATATCGATCAATCACATCTCCGACTGTTGGGACGAGTAGTTCCAGGCGTGATAGTACACCCTCGTCCAGCGTTCCTCCTGCTGACGGAACCATGGGGACAGATGAGCATATCGAGGAGGTCGTGCCCACGTTATCCCAACATCAGCAAGATCCTCTATGCGCACCTCCGGAGGAGACGAGGACAGAGATTTGGGCCGACGGTTCAAAGTAAGTCAATTAGATGGTTTAGTATAATATATATCGTGTATTTCTTTATTCATCGTATATTGACTTTTTCAGTATTCTAAATTATTATCTCTATATAGATATCGTCCATCGTCGGTTCAGAGATGCCTGGACCAATTTCTGAGGAACAACTACGGTGGCCCTTGGATCAACTACTCTGAGGCTCCGGAGGAGAGGAAGGCATTCTGGTTTGTGCACTTCCAGGTAAAAGTATATTAAATAAATCCTCTAATTTATGCATGTTATATAACTTATCCGTGACGCTAACTTACTAAATTATTTATTATAGCAAACGTATTTTTATCCTCCGTACCGGGCCGAGTTGATCGAGCGGCTCTTTCCTACCGTTGCCGCCAAGCTTATCCGAGATGCTCTGGATGACCAGAAGGCTCGTGATCGTGCTGGAAAATCGATCCAAGGTTGGATCACGCCTGAGCAGTGGACTAGGATGAGGGCTAGATTCGACGATCCGAGCTACAAGGAAAGGTTTAAGAAGGCCAAGGCGGCTAGGCGGAATGCTGCCAAGTAGTGTGGTAGCTCGATTCCGATGACGTAACATTTCCGTCGTTTGGTATATTTTTTCTTTTTAAATATATTATTTTAATCTAAGTACCAAAAAATGGTACTTGGAAAAAATGTTTAAGTTTAGTAATAAATAATATATTTTTAACAGGTACAGACGGGTGAGGATGCAAACATGGTAACCGTCTTCTTGGCCACCCATCGCAAGGACAAAAATCTCATTGATGAGAGGGCCTCGCAGACCTATTTAATTATTACTTTACTTTGTGTTAATTTTAATATAACTTAGGCAATTATCGAATTTCCAAACCTTTCTAGGCCGAGTATCTTAAGCTGCATGAGCGGCGACTCCTAGTGCACCTACACCTGGAGAGGCTGGTACTTCGTCGCAGCCCGCTCCAGCTCCATTGGCGGACGACCTGTGGGTGACCGTAGCTGATGATCTCCAGAGGGGTACGTACTACGGTACGGGCTTCTATGGTGCCCTGGTTGTGACGCAGTCATCTAGGGCCTCCCGACAGCTGCGTATTCCACACAACCCTCGCAGTCGCAGCCCTCGCAGTCGTCAGCCAGAGTCCAGGAGGCCGTTGACCGTCAGATTGCGTCTCTCCGTGACGAGTTACTGCGAATGATGGAGGAGCAGCCCCGGTCCCAGCCACAGGCGGATGATCCGATGCTCATCGCACGATTCGATATGCTCGATCGCAGCATGACGGAGCTCCGAGATTTGACAAATGATATTAGAGCCTCCAATGACCGCAACATCATGGAGCTCCAGGCGTCACAGCTATCGATGGGCGGGAGACTGACGATGATGCAGGATTCAATGGTTCATAGCAGTACGAGGCTGTTATCTACCATGAATTCTTACAATCAGCGACTCGCAGACTTAGAGCGGGCACGACCTCCTGGTGTGTCTACATCGACACAGACTCCACCGACGTTACTGCCTTCTTCATCGACATCGGTATCGATTCCACGGGACGAGTATGAGCAGTTCTTATCCTTCAGCGCGCCGGTGGTCAGCCTCCTGCAGATCTATAATAGTACAGCTAGTTACTGGATATATTTTTTATTATTATTTAGAATGCGATTGTATGGATATAAATTTGCCATATTCTTTACGATGAGATTTGCTGGATGCTTTCTCCCTTGGTGCTGCTACTGTGTCCTTTATTCAATTATTTCTATACTTGGCCTGTATTTACCCAGTGCACTAGAATTTTCCCCCTTAGTGCTGCTACTGTGTCCTTTATTCAATTATTTCTACTACCATCATATACCTGATAATGAACCCAAGGGGATTGGCAAACCCAGAAATTCAATTCAGTAATAATTTTTTTATTTTTTTGAAAATTAGCGACGTTTTTAGCGACGTTTAGCGACATTTAGCGACGTTCATTTACGTCGCTAACTACGTCGCTAATTAGTGATGCTGTTACACGTCGCTAAATATGTCGCTAACGAAGTCGCTAAAATCGTCGCTGTACGTCGCAAACTGCTGACATGACAGTATTGCCAGGTCATTAAAGACGTCGGTGTAACATCGCTATATAAGTCGCAAATTAGCGACGTTTAGTGACTTTATTAAACGTCGCTAATTAGTGACACTGTGTCGCTAAATGTTGCTAAATTTAGTGACACATTAAAGTCGCTAAAAAATGTCGGAATAGCGACGTTTAGCGATATTTTTTGTTTAGCGACTTGATTTTTTCTGACTTCTTTAAAATGTCGCTAATTACGTCGCTAAACTAACTTAGCGACGTTTTTTGGTTATTTAGCGACGTTTTTAGACGTCGCTAATTTGACTTTTTTCTGGTAGTGTATCACGTGGCGTTCGTATACATAATTCAGAGCCGCGGAGGGTGGCAGTTCCAACAGTGACAGTACCAATTTGGCAGCAGCAGTCGAGGCAGCAGCAGCAGTAACAACAACAACGACGGATAGCGCCGACAGGTTGTACCTCCTATGGCAAGGAAGGTCATACCCTGGATGTTTGTCGGGCAGCTAACATACTATGTTTGAGATGTGGGAGCCCTGATCACAAGATTGCTACATGCCCATTGATGCAAAGGCCATGAGGGCCAGTACAACAGTTTCCAGCATTGCCAGCTCCAAGGACAGTACAGCAAGGAGGACCAGCAATAGCAGCACGACCTCTGGCTCAGCATCCGTTGTCGACGCAGGCCCAGATTTATAGGCAGCAACAACAGAATCAGCAAGGACAACAACCACGATAACATGGAAGATAATAACAAGGAGCTCGACAATGCTAAGGACATGCACTAACCTTGTCTTTAGAGGAAGCAATGGCGTTAGGCAACGTAGTGGCAGGTATTATTTCTGTTACAAACTTTTATGCCATAGTTATATTTGATTCTAGAGCTTCGTACTCATTTATATCTACACAATATGTGACACGTATTGGATTAAAGTTTGAGTCATTGCCAGTGAGGCTGAATATACTCACTGGTAATGGTATCGTAGAAGTTAGTAGGGTGTGCCTAGCATATCCAGTCGTAGTATATGGGCATCCCTATGGGTTACTTTGACATTATCTTAGGCATGGACTAGTTTAGAGATAGTCATGCAACTATAGACTGTCATAAGGGTAGAGTGTTGCTTTGAATTTTTGGTCTAGAAGAGTTTATCCTTAGCATAATAGCAAGAGACCAGAACAAGGGATGAGTCACAACCATAGCAAGAAGCAAACCCACTGCCCAAGATAGTTGAAGAGTTAATGGAATTCTTTTCCAATGATCTTCCTGGATTACCCCCAATTAGGGCAGTAGAGTTCTATATATAGTTGATGCCAAGAGAAGAACCAGTATCCCAAAAGGTGTACCCAATGTCACCTTCAGAGCTTGATTAGTTATATCAACATGTGGAAGAACTAAAAGCAAAAAAGTTTATTCGGACCAATGCATCACCGTGGGGAGCACCAGCGGTATTGGTACAGAAGAAGGATGGATCAACGCGGTTTTGTATGGATTATAAGCGGCATAATACAGTGACCATAAAGAACAAGTATACATAACTAAGGATTGTTGATTTATTTAACTAATTAAGTAGAGCAAGAGTCTTCTCCAAGATAGACTTACGATCAGGATATCATCAAGTGTGAGTCCGGGAGCAGGATATACCAAAGACAATATTTAGGTCACGATATGGGCATTACGAATTCTTAGTTATGCCATTCGGACTGACTAATGCTCCAGCATTATTTATGGACTCGATGAACTTTATTTTTAAGCCTTACTTAGACCAATTTGTGATAGTATTCATCGATGACATCTTGGTGTATTCTCGTAATGAGGAGGAGCATGAAGAACAACTCAGGATTATTCTGCAGACCTTAAGGGAGCATCGGTTATGTGGAAAGCTTAGTAAGTGTAAGTTTTGGCTGTATCGTATATCCTTTCTTGGATATATTATTTCTGGAGCAGGAGTGTCAGTTGATCCCAAGAAGGTAGAGGCAGTAGAGAACTGGCCAATCCCAAAGACGGTAGCGAAAGTGTGTAGTTTCTTGGGCTTGGCAGGATACTACAGAAGATTTGTGTCAGATTTTACTAAGCTTGACATATTTGACTCGGTTGACACGCAAGAAAGTTAAGTTTATGTAGTCAGCAGAATATCAGACAGCCTTGGAAGAGTTGAAGAAGTAGTTAATCTCTGCTCCAATCCTTACTCTTCCAGTAGGCTCCGGAGGATTCATAGTGTATTGTGATGCTTCTGAAAAATGACTTGGATGTGTTTTGATGCAACAAGGGAGAGTGAGTGCATATGCTTTTCGGCAACTCAGAGATCACGAGAAGCACTATCCAACTCATGATTTGGAGTTAGCAGTAGTAGTATTTACACTTAAGCTATGGAGGCACTACTTATATGGTGATCGAGTAGAAATATTCATGGATCATAAGAGTCTGAAGTATGTGTTCACGCAAAAGGACCTAAACATGAAGCAGAGAAGGGGGCTAGAGTTGTTGAAAGATTATGACATAGAACATCAGTATCATCCAGGCAAGGCTAATGTAGTAGTTGACGCACTTAGCAGAAAAGGTGGAGCATTTATGTTGACTTCTCAGAAGCATATTCTATAAGACTTAAGAGAGATGGGTATCAAGATAGTACTTCCACAGAGTACAGGTGTTCAGGCTAGCCTACAGATTCAGTCAACTTTGATAGATAGAATCAAGCTAGCTCAGGCAGAGGACCCAAAGATTCAAAAGCTCCGATAAGAATGTGAGTCAGGTCTTCGGAAGGAGTTGACAATACACGTGAATGGAATGCTAAGGTTTGGGAATCATCTATGCATACCGAGCGGGGATATTCCATAAGAAGTTATGAATGAAGCACACAGTTTCCAGTATTTTATTCATCCGGGAGGCACGAAGATGTACCAAGATATCAAGCAACACTTTTGGTGGAACAGAATGAGGGGGAAATAGCACGCTTTGTATCGCGATATCTGATATGTTAGCAAGTGAAGGCAGAATAACAGAGACCGGCATGATTATTACAACAATTTCCTATTCCGGAGTGGAAGTGGAAATATATTATGATAGACTTTGTGACTGGTTTACCTAGATCACAGAGTGGTCAAGATGCAGTCTGGGTGATAGTAGATCGTCTCACAAAAGTAGCTTACGTTATCCCTTTTCGAGTAGGACAGTCTACAGAATAATTAGCTAAAATATATATGTGATAAATAGTGAGATAACACGGTATCCCAGTAAGTATCATGTCAGATCGAGATACACTGTTCACTTCTTATTTTTGGAAAAGTTTTCACCAGATCTTGGACACCAAGTTAAGATTCAGTATAGTTTTACAACCTCAGACAAACGGGCAATCAGAAAGAACCATCCAGACATTGAAAGATATGCTACAAGTCTGTACCTTAGATCTTGGTAGATCTTGAGAGAATCACCTTCACATGGTAGAATTTTGGTACAATAACAGTTATCAGTCCAGTATTCAGATGGTACCTTTTGAAGCACTGTACGGAAGGAAGTGTATGTTACCGTTGTCTTGGGACGACATTGGTGAGCGAAAGATGTTAGGCCCTAAACTGATCACGCATATAGTAGAGGTTTTCAAATAGATTATAGAGCAATTTTGGGTTGCAAATGATAGGCATCGTTATTGGGCAGATCAATATCGTAGACCTTTAGAGTTTTGTGTCGACGACCATATATTTTTGTGGATTTTGCCTACCCATTGGGTTACTAGATTTGGGGTTCATGGAAAGCTTAGTCCCAGATACCTATGTCCGTTCAATATTCTCGAGCGGGTAGGCGATGTTGCTTATCGTCTTGCCCATCCGTATTTGCTACATTAGGTACACGATGTATTTTATGTGTCTCAGTTGCATAGGTATATTTCGAATCTGAGTCATATCCTTGATCACTCTGAATTAGTCGTTGGTACCGACTTATCTTATGAGGAGCCACCTGTATCCATTCTAGATTGAAGAGAGAAAGTACTCAAGAATTGAACTATTTCTCTTGTCCGAGTGGCCTGGGGATATCGCACACTTGGATAATCAACGTGGGAGCACGAGGACGATATTCGGTCTTCCTACCCGCACCTTTTTGATTCGGAAGGTATATTCTATCTTATGCCTTCATATCTCGGATTCTGTGATCAGGTGCTCACTTAGGTGTTGTGATGATATTGCTTGCATGAGTAGTTGCTAGTAGGTTTATATCGTGCTTGTCCTGACTTATCTAGCTATCGCTTGGATTCAAATTTTGAGGACTGATTTTTTTAAGGTGGATAGAGATGTCACTCCCTGTTCCCGATATACGTATTTGGAACATATTTTATTTTAGAATGGTTACATGTGTATGGAAATTTGACCCATTCTTTGGCTTAACCTGATTTATGGTTTATTTTGTGGGTTGGTTCAACTCATGAGAGTCTTTGGTTCAAACCTCAAACCCTAGTATATATAAACCAACATTTTATTCTCTCTCTTCACTTCTTCATTTCTTTCTCTTTCTTTAGCTTTCTCTTCCCATTTCATAGGCAAGTACACCTTCCATGATAAATGGAAAAACCCTCCATATTATTGTTTTATTATATTTATTATGTATTTCTAAGCATTTTTAATTCTTGGAGTTTTCTGTTTTGATGGATGAATTAGTATAGATCTATATTTCTAACTTAGATTTTTATTGGGTCTCATGAGTTTTTTTTGGTTTTAATCTAATAAACTTATATCTTTGAAAACCAGGTTTTTTTATATGTTAGTTCTTTCGATTTAGAGTATTTTGGCTTTTGGTTCACCTGATTTGGACCTAAAATGAGATTTTTATGAAGAAAACAAGATTTTAATTTTTTAGAGTTTCCGTCACGGTCGAACCTGCTGATGGAGAAGACGAAGTCTTTATACGGCCAGCGAGTTATGTGGCTGAGAATGTTATGTGGCCCAAGAGAGTTATGCTGCTGAACTCTTGCCGCATACTGACAGCATGCGTCCATCTTATTGGACGCATGACTGTTGATCTACCCAAGTGTCCTTAAATACTATGCGCATTCACTCGCTGAACGAATTAGAAATTTGCTAAGTCCAAAGATACTCCATGCGATATCGAACTTATGCGGCAAGCAGAGCATGCAACCACCTTCCCTTGGACGCATGACTTTGAACTTTGGCGCATCTTTGGCGCATCCTTGGTGCGTCTTTCTATGGTTTTGTCTTTTCTTCTTTACACACTTTATGTTATATCACACTTTATGTCACGTCATACTTTATGTTATATCATACTTTATGTCACATCACTGATACTTTATTTATTTCCCGTTGCTTCATCACTTATCCCAAAAAGTAGACCTTAGCCCTGACTCTATGCGACATGACTCTATGCGGCATGATTCCATGCGGCCAGGACTCCATGAAGCCAGGATTGTCATACGGCATGAATCCATGCGTCCATAATTGTCATGCGGCCTGACTTCTCATGCGGGCAGGATTGTTATGCGGCCTAGAGACCCATGCGACCAGTGATTGTTTGATCAAATATTTTTTTTGATTTATGTGACCCAATGCATAATTAGTAATTGGACATGAATACTGTATCCGTGCTGATACTACTATTGCCTGATAATTATTTATGTTTTTATGTGCGTCGAGGTACGACACATCATGTCACATGTTAAGTGATTATATTTGGGTTGTGCATCGAGAATGCCTCCAAATTCCTGAACTCGTGATATTATAAGTACAAATATTGTTTCCCCAGCACAGGCATAATAAGTGAGTCGAACTACCAAAGCGTGGATAAGATTTTTGATTGTATGAATACTGCATATACGCTCGGGTGAATCCAGATTTGACTTCCATGGATTCGTATCTAGCATGCCCGTACCTTGTACGACATCTTAAGAAAATTCTCATATGACCACGTCTTGTGATTTCAAATACAACCTAGGGCTAATTGGGTAAATAAAAGTGGTAGTAATATTTGGAGGGAACGATATCCCAAGATCATGCCAACGAACCTTCCTACAGAGATTTATTCTAAGTACGATGTGGGCTGGCCACTACAGATACTGTATATCATCTACCTTAGTGGAGTGCGGTATCTGACTTATTATTATTCTGAGCCATTATTATAATATAGGAACACTAGAATCGCTAATACTATAAATTTAGCACAGTGGCCCTACGGAGGACTGGTGCATCCTACAAGTGCTTGTTTTATTATATTGGTTCGGTTAGCTCATGTTTGGCACTGGCGTGATCTGAGGATACTTATTATGTATTATTCTGAGATAACCTCAGACTCCACAAAATAGCAAGCCGTACAAATGATTGGTCGATGTAAGAAATAGAATTATTTCAGCTAGTATCCTAGGGAAATGGACTATCATAGTGTGAGGGTTCAACCCTTTTCCTTGTTTGGTTGTAGGGTTGAGCCTTAGCACTAGGATATATCATGGACCTAAGTTACGACATTGAACCTATGTAATATTATATTATTTTTCTTAGGTTTTTATTTTTTCTATTTTGTGCTTCCTTTGTGGTACTTGCTATTTGGGGTCTAACCCTACTAGTTTTGCTTGTCCAGGTCCCGAGCCAGCACCTGAGGATCCAGTATCCTTTTCTCCAACTTATGGCGTGCACCAGGAATATGGTTGCAGGGGATAAAGAGTGGAATTTTCTTCTTCCCTGCTCGTCTTGCACATTTACTTCTTTTGGACGTTTAGCCACCGGTACCTGTTAGCCGGCTCATCTAGATATTATTTTTCTTATATGATTGTATTAAATCAGACTGCAGCTGAATC
This sequence comes from Iris macrosiphon, assembly GCA_036927795.1. Classification (NCBI taxonomy): domain Eukaryota; kingdom Viridiplantae; phylum Streptophyta; class Magnoliopsida; order Asparagales; family Iridaceae; genus Iris; species Iris macrosiphon. The sequence continues at coordinate 128,380,640 of JAYESA010000002.1, forward strand.
ACTATGATGTACTTTTGTTACTTTTTTAGCTTCTTATTTTTGCACAGTTGGACTCCAGAATATTTTAAAAAAGTTTTTGTGACGCCTTATTGCTTATCATATATGCTCTATGCTTACTGTTTCTTGTTTGAATGATTGATACATAGAAGTTTTTGACTATATAAGACTTGATTATAGCATGCACCCCCTTGTCTTATACAGCCGTGATCGTCGTACGATATATAGTACTTTGTACGGGGTACCTGGCCATGTCCGTCTCCGAATTCCGGTATTGGGGCATGACACATTTTATAATAAATGACTCAAATTGATGTGTGAACGTTCATATTCATTTAGCTACTGAGAATTTAACCATTCATCAACCATTGCATTCCATTCTACAGGATCATGTACATTTTCAAGGCGATTAACATAGGGTCATGTACATTTTCTAGGCGATTAACATCTCTCTCCCTGGTACTCTTATACTTCTAATATATTGGTTTGCTCAAATTCCACATACAGTCAGCAAAATTTATTTTAATATGGTTAGTGAATGTAACCTCCATTTCTTTATTTGAGCATGTATAAGTATAGCCTGATTTCTTAAACCTATCAAATAACATATCCAATTCATCCTTTAGATATTTAGAAAAGTATACCTATGGCCCTTTAATCTCTTTCTTGAGCAATACACCAATATTCCTTATAGCTACAGTTGTAATGAACCTAGGTATTAAAATCACAATTAAAGTATATTATAAATTGACCAATATAATTGATTAGGAAGATAACAAAAAGATATGAATAAGTTGATGCTATGCAACTTTTAATTCTATATTTACAAACTACCATATTTAATAACATTCAGTTCTACATCTACTACCGAACTCACCTGGCGCTTATGGTCAGTGAGAAAAGTTATAACCTCCCTGGCTAGACGAACGGTCTCGGGATCAAACCGCGGAGGGGGTGTAGGGGTAGTGGATCCAAATAGCATGCAACGCAACATGCACAAAAGTTTCGTGTGTATCGTCAGGCATCTAAGAAAAGTTCTACACCTATTAATAGCATAAACATACATTAATAACATTAAGTTCTCCTAATTTAACATGTACAAACTACCAAAAGCTTAACATAACAACACAAAAAGACAACATCTATCGCAAGTTAGATATATACAAAAAAATTTTAGAAAATTACATGAGTTGAAAGAAAGAAAGAAAAAAAGAAAAAAAGAAAAAAATATACAGGACCACTAAATAGATGGGAGTCCACGAGGTCCATTTAAGATTTGCATGGCAAGTTGGAGGCCGACATTGTCAAGCTATATGACAAATCTGTTGATGATTGAAAATAATTAGATCGAAATATCGTTGGATTTATCTGCCAATGGCTGGACGATTTGGTGTTTCATCATGTGTCCATGGAGAGTTCGGCATAAGCACTTCGGATGAAGCTGCATTTGTTGTGTGAATGAAAGATGACTGGAAATAATAGATTTTGTTTATTTGTCAACTTGTCAACTCAAAGTACATGGAGGGTGCTTCGATGACACAATATCTGAACGAGGTTCAGGATATCATCAATCAACTGTCTACGATAAAGATGGTGATTGAATATGAGCTTTAGGTCCTACTACTTTTGAGTTCTTTGCCAAAAAGCTGGGAGGCATTGGTGGTATTGGTGAGAAACTCTATACCTGATGGAGTTGTCATGATGGAGGCAGTCAAAAATAGTTAGTTGAATGAGGTGGTCTGGCATAAACAGATTGAATAATTATAGGAGTCCGCTCTGGTTGTTTTCTACGAGATAAGAAGACTCAAGTCACAAGTGAGGACACGAGAGAGTTCTCAGGATCTTGCGTATGTAGACCTCTCGAAGGGCTGCTATCACTTTCGCGACCAGGGTCATTTTAAGAGAAACTCCATGAAGATAAAAAATAAGAAGGCTAAAGGCAAGGATGATCAGAAAGATTTTACGGTTATGAGAGATCTCATCATAGCAATAACCAACATAGAGAAACCTTATGATATATGTCATGACGATGATTAGGTCTTGTACATGGAATGTCGTATCATGCCACTCTGTAGAGGAGGATCTTTACGTCATTTTGATGTGGCATATTTGAACGTGTGAAGATGGTTGACAAGGGGACAATTACAGTTGTGGACATTGGGGACGTACGCTTGACAATGAAGTTTGATGAGAAGCTTGTTCTCAAGGGGGTTTGTCATGTGTCGAGTTTGCACTATAACTTAGTTTTGTAGGGAATCTGACGGATGATGGCTATCACAGTACATTTGGGAACAAAGATTGGAATCCTAGTAAATATTCTCATTGGTTGGATCGAGGAGATATATGTTATGATATCTACAGGCTCAAGCCCTGAGTTGTACATGCATGCCACAGACATCGGATGAAGGATCGAAGGGTGTTCAACAAGAGTTTGTAGATCGTTAAAAACTTATCGAGGAAAGTTTTTGACATGATTTGAGAGATATGGAAGATTTGGTTCGTCGAGACAAAGTGACGAATGGTGATAGTTCAAATATTGAGGGTCAGTCGGTTGGTCCCATAACAGCTGGCCGATCTACAGGTGGGAGTTGTTCCATAGATTTGATTTTGGTGACGAATGGTTTATTAAAGCGTTATGAAGCAACATTGGTTTCAGCAGTTCGAAGCCAGGAAGGAGGTCAAGGTGTACAGTAAACTCAATGTGACATGGGTACATCTCTATTTGTACAGATCCAGAGGAGTTATGGGTTATAGACAATGTGGACAGTATAATATATTCTGCTCGAGATGCATATGTATAGGAGAGCTTCAATGAGGTGGGCAGATTCAGGAGACTGAATATCGAGGGAACCTACCATTGGTGAAGAAATATGTCAGAATGGGAGTATGTTCTGATAGAAGACAAAAGTCAGGAACATGCAACTAAGACATATGATGAGACTGATCGTCAGGGACTTATGGTGAAACTGGGCTGAGTTATTAATGTCGAAAGGATCCCAGTTATTCAGGAGTTGCTACGCATGACAGCTAGCATAAATATGGTGGTCAAGGAGCTTGAGACGAAAGAAGATGTGCAAGAAGTCGGTGGATCGGAGATCAATGGCAAGGAGGAACATTAACTCTGTTGAGGGATGACATACATATAGTCCAGTTAAGAAGCTATGGGGTCAACACCTCTTATAAGACTGGAGGTAGAGAATGTTGGAGGTCAAATCTGATGAGTTTTGTCAGGAATGGACCGATTTAAAATGATAAATCCTATTTTAGGTAATAAAAAATTCTAAAATAGTCCAGCATTAATTATGGACATCTAAATCAAATCAAATAAAATATTCGATGGAGATTTAGAGTCCATAATATGGTGATTCACAAACGGACCGATTCGAACCAAATTCAGATCGAATTCGGTTGGTCGAATCCTCATGAGTTATGTATGAAATTCACTTGGTTTGGATCGAATATGATCCTTCTGAATTCGGTTTAAACTCAGTTAGTTTCTCACATAACTCATGGGGATTCGACCAATCAAATTCAGTCCAAATTTGGTTTGGGTCAGTTCATTTACGAATCAATATAATATGTGCTCTGAATCTGCATCTAATATTTGATTTGATTAGATTTAGGCATCCATAATTGATATTGGACTATTTTAGAATTTTTTATTACCTAAAATAGGATTTATCATTTTTGGTAATAAGGTTTCCTACTTTAGGATTTACCCTTAAAATTAGATTTCTCAACTATATACATGTGTTGAGGGTGGAGGCAATAGGTGTAGTATAAGATGAGAGATTCATGGTGCTTGTCCACAAAAAAACTAAAATAAAGTTCGTACTTTGCTCTTAGACCTCGCCACCGAAGACAAAAGGCAAACGAGATTTGGTCGGGAATCATCTCCTTCGTTTAGGGAGATCACTACGGGTTGGGTGAGTGATTTTATTGTAATATTTGTCTTTCTGCTTGAATTTGGTGAGGGTGTTGAATCTGTGGACAAATTATTTATTCAATCTTGTATCTTTTGTTGAGAGTTATAAAGATTGTAATTCGTCCAGGTGACATAGTCACCAAAAAATACTGTATTTGATCTGTCTTAGCATTCTTGGTAGATTGGTTTGTTATCTTCCGGTGGGTTGGCATCACTTTTTTGTTCATATCTGTGGCCAATTCCGATTAGGGTCATGTACGGATTTCCAACAGAGCTAAGCCGAAGTTTTATACAATAATCAAACAAACTACTACTGGAAATTGTTACCAATCGAACAAGATTCAAATGAGGTTGATGCAGTTAACTATCCTAATAGTTCCCAATCTCTTAAGATAACATATACCTTATGGGCTTATGAGTAAGCTATAGATTAATAAATTTAGTAAATGTCGATCCTGACTTACTCGGGGATCGTAGCAGATGATCCAGCTAACCAATGACTCTTTTATCTCATGCTATTGGCAGCTGTAACACATGATTGCTTTCCATTATCTTTGTAGCAGTCGTGATACATGGTTCAACTCTACACCAATAGCCATTGTTCGACCGATACAAATGCATGAAACACTATCAAATAAACTCTAGGATGTAGACAAGATGAACCATCAGACCATATATCTTTGTTGCGGACTAGCTGCCCTCACTGAACAAGTTCAAGCACACGATATGGTTCTCTCGAAGCACAAGCGATAGTGGAACATGTTCATGCAAACTCTGAGTCTTAGACAAGCATTTCAAAATTCTCTTAGTTTAGTAGACATATTTATTTCAATGATAAGCTAGGTGAGTTCTCTTATTTAGCATGCAAGGCAGGTTTTATCATTCTCTTTAAGCAAACAAGCATTCAAAATACTCAGATTCATTATTAAGGCGTGCAAGAATCAAAGAATGAAGTTCTGCCCACTCACCTTGATACATAGTACTAACGCAGAGCGGGGCACTATAAACTTACCCACCAACAAAAATTATGTCACGCCCCGGCCCCGAAGGCCTTCCGACCACCGTTCTTCCACGGTGGGATCGAACACGAATCACCTCTCCTCGGTGCTCCCGCGGGGCTCGTATGGCCGTTTGATACCGGAACGTGATGTCGTACGAGCTTGGGGTTGTGCCCCGCACAAGGCAACATCGTTAAAGTTTGGCTATCATCGCATCAATCAAGTAAGCAGCGGAGGGACATTATTGCAACTATTTAACCATCTGAGTATTCGGGGCAAATCGAGGGACTGGGTTTCTCTTTATACAATGGCATCATTTCATACATTATGCCCCTTTATACGATAGCAGCTCGAGGCAAACGAAACCAGAATTTCTAGGTCTTGGGGATGGGGCATGCCTATCGCTTCCTCGGATGATCCAGTACCTGCAAGTAAGTAAACTGTTGGTGGGTCAGCATTTTTATAAGTACTAGTAAGTCTAAAATAACTGAACAGAAGCAAACGTTCACTAAAACCAAAACTAAGTAATCATGTTATAAAATATTATATTACTAGTAATCTTTCTAGTTTTACCTATGTTCGTTACATGCAGCAGAAGAACAGAGTCATATTACTTTATTTTTGAAAACATCTTTAAAAACATAGTTTATATTCGATATTAAGCAAGCAGACAAGACAAGCCAATTATTTTATTATCATGGTGTACGCAATGTGTCTCGTGAGCTATACTCAAAGACTCAACGGACAAATGCACATCTAGGAAATAATGCATATCTAGGGGCAGCCCTCTACCAAGCCAACACAACGAACTATCTTATATGCAGTGCAGTCCTCGAGTAACTCAGGATCGGCAGTGGTTGATCCAGCTAACCAATAACTCTTTTATCTGATACTATTGGCAGCTATGACATATGGTTGCTTTCGACAATCTCTGTAGCAGCCGTGACACATGGTTCAGCTTTCCACCAATAGCCATTGTCCGACCGATGCAAATGCATTAAACACTATCAAATAAACTCTAGGATGCAGACGAGACAAAGCTAGACATGCAAACTCTTAGTCTTAGACAAGCGTTTTAGGATTCTCTTAGTTAAGCAGACATGTTCATTTTAATGACAAGCTAGGTGAGTTATCTTATTTAGCATGTAAGGCAGGTTCTATCATTCTCTTTAAGCAAACAAGCATTCAAAATACTCAGATTCATTATTAAGGCATGCAAGAATCAGAGAACAAAGTTCTGTCCACTTACCTTGATACATATTGATGACGTGGAGCGGGGCACTACAACAATGACGGCTAAATATGCTAATTAATGGCATTTGTCTGGCCGTCATCTATGGTAGGACCATCTTTATCTTGAAAAATCAATAACAACTCCACGCACATCATTTTTGTTCATAAAATATGACTTCTTTGCATCATCTCTGTTCACAAAAGATAACTTCTATGCGTCATCTTTATTTAAAAAATATAAAATTTATCTTGAGAAAACAATGAGTACTCGATACACATCATCTTTATTTATAGAAGATGACATTTTAGGTGTCATCTTTATTTACAAAAGATGGCTTTCATCCTATGAAAACAATGAGAGATCCATGCACATTACCTTTACTTATAAAAGATAACTTTTATTCGTCATCTTTATTTACAAAACCGTATTGTATCTTCCACCCAAAGTAGTTTCTTGCATGGGCAAAGCACAATGGATAATATCATCATTGTTTAGGAATTAATTCACAACGCTATATGCCTTATTTTCCAACTTTGTCCTCAACTGGCCGAGCACAAAAACGTAGCAAATACACTAAAATCAAAAGCTCTAAAATATGAAATAGTCTTCTTGTACAATACCGCTTTTGTGGAATGTCGAAAGGGTCCTGATATAGTGGGATCAGACTTCTATGCATCATCATTATTAACAAAAGGTGAATTTATGCATCATTAAATGTTCGTCATTTTTTAAAGTACCCATTTTTGCATTTGTATTTTATAATTTGTATTATGTATACAATATCCTATATAAGAAAAACAAAGAAGAAGAAATTTAATTTGTAACACCAAATTTTTTTTTATTTCATAATTATTCAAAGTACCAACATTGAACTAAAACAATAATATTCCAGTCTAAAATTTGTAAACATAAATTATCAGTGGTTCCAAAATTTTCTAATTAAAGCATCATTTTTACATATGGTCTTTATTAACAGTATCCATGATAAAATTAGCTAGCTCTCTTCTCATATCATATATTTCTCTAATGGAGTAATCACGTTTTTTGACAAACTACAAAGATAAACACAAAAACAACTACTATGTTATTGACGTCATGTCATATCAACACAACCAATATTACATTAATAGAACCATCTTAAAAGCTAACTTATCACATTTTTAATCATGTCGTATGACATTGGAGTATCATATCTTCATATATTTTATTACATAGTAATCACATTTAGTATTTCTAGGTTGTTTAGGACAGTACATAAGAAAGTAAACAAAAATGAAGGAGTTGGCTAGGGATAATCAAGGGAGAAAAGGGAACCTAAATTAAAAATTTACCTGCACACACTTCCTTTTTAGGCTTTTCCACTTCATCCACCTTTGAGCAAGCCATATCTTAAAAGTCCTACAATAGTAAATGTGATGTACAGTGGTTCTTAAATGGTAAAGAGTTCTATCATATATATGGCATAACATCATTGCAATCTTAACATATTAGCTACACATTTACATTGAAAGTGATAATCTTAGGTCATCGCACGACTCAAGCCCAAGAGAATCAAAGAAGTAGATACTTTGAGCATATCGAACGATAACAACCAGTATCCAATGATGGCTATATAGAACAAAGTTAAAATGTGTTACATGTAACATGACATAACTATTAATAAACTAAAAATAATTAAGTGATGTAGTTAACAAAACTTATCATGTGCACATATAGAGCAGCTAAAAGTTCATAAAAATTTCCATATACCAAATGGAAGAACAAGTAACGTACTTCATATTGTATGGAAATACTATCATTTCACCTTTGTTTTGGACATTTTTAGGTAGGTACTTAGTCACCAATGTCAACCGAATTTGAACACAAATGTGATTATAGATTGATACGAATATAGACACCATTATTTGTATCCATGCAACATATAGTAACTAGTAACATGATTGCATATTCAGTAAGGATACATCTATGACATGAATTTGTATGAAGTAGCAGACTCAAAAGAAGAATTAAAATGGAGCTCAATAAAGTAGTAAATAAGAACCGATAATATTTAAAGCATTAATTTGATATAAATTACATTTTTATATGGAAAATTATCAACTTCAAGAATATGTATCACGTCTAATATTTGGTCTCTTCTGTGAATCAGGGTTGACACGTTGGAGTACGACCAAAAGAGCTCTTTTCAAATCCCTTGCTATAGTTGTACTCAATTTTTCTAGCACAAGCATGGGTAAGCTATAAAAAAAGAAATTAACAGTATACGATAACCATACATGGCTTTACCGATGGACGAATCTGTCGTCAAGATGTCACTAAATAACATTAGCAGTATCTTGACGGCAGATATATGACCAAATATAGACGTCGATAGACGGTCCGTCGCTATATTTTTTGTTGTCGAGTAGTCGAACCTTCGACGATTGCTCGACAACATGGCAACGTATGACTTAGTGACAGCTTGTTATCAAACTAGTGATGGACTAGTTTGACGTCATCCTAGTAATGCACTAGCGACCAAATTTCCATTGGATTAAACAACTAGTCAGCGACGGACAAGTGGCATATGGCATCTAGTTGGTGATGTTCATTCAATATATATTGGATTTTCGATACTAAATCTAGTTTTTATTACTCACTGGGAGACGATAGGGCGACTACTTGATCTATCGTTAATGTGTCACATATACGTTACTGTATGTCACTTAGTCGTCGCTTACCTGAGAATTCTTAGGTTAGCGAGGACTATGTACGTCTTCTAGGTGCCGCATAGGCATTGCTTTTTTGTTGTCAATTCGACGTATAGTCGTTACTACACTGGACAAAACTAAAAAAATATTTTGAACTACAACACTAAAAACATATTCGCACTATGTAACATGACAATCATAGTATATCACCACCTAACGTAACCAGTTGTAGAATTTTTGTCCGATCGAACCTTCAGTGGCACAAAACACATGCTAGAACCACACAATATATAATAGAATAGATATATAGAACTCACATTCAAATAAAGACAAACAAACAATATATGAAAGATATATAAACATTACTATAATTTGTTACATAAATCTATATGTCAATACATGTACACTATTGGGAGTACATAAAACTATTTTTGAATACCTCTATCATGACAACTCCGTCAGGTATGGAGTTTCTCACAGACATAACCAATGTCTCCCAACTTTTCGGTAGATCAAAATTCAAAAGCAATAGGGACTGAAGTTGATCGTCAATCACCATCTTTATCGTCGACAGCCTATTGATGATACTTTGAACCTCATTCCAATTTTGTGCTACTGAGACACTCTATTTGCCATTAAATCAAAAGAAGAACTAAAAGAACTTGATTTGATTAACAAAATAAAGAAAGTACAAAAAAGTCCTAGAAGACAATCTAAGTACTAAATTATTTTTTGGGGGATGACGATGGAGGGTTAGGAGTGTAGCAACTCTCTTTACTCCATGGACGGTCCGATGCAGAAGCTCTTCTCTCTCGCTTGAGTGTAGGTTCGCAAATAGCCAGCCATTTGTATGGGTGTTGTACCTTGCTAGCCGCCCTATGGATATGCTATGGATGCAGCATATGTTCCTGCTTGGTGGCTGTATAGGGCTACTTCAATAGCATGCAGTTGTAACTGTGGCCGCACATCTCGGGAAAGCTGCCATGTGAGTTCAGTTCATATATGTTGTTGATGAGATCTCGGGATCGTTTTAACCTGTTGTGTGCATGACTTGGTCAGTTGACCCCAAAGTCCGCAACAGATGTACAAAGATCTTTTTGTTTGTAAACAAAATATCTTATAGATCAGATGCCGCATAGTCCCCTTATCCGCATATGTGTTCTGGCCGGATATGTTTCCTGGCCGCATATGAGCTTTCATCTAACTGGGGCTGCATATCATCGAGGCCGTATAATGTTGAAGCCGCATCGGCGGGACACGTGGCACAACTCCTCTGATGAGGCCATTAATTATTGGATGTGACTCTTTGTCTTTTCCCATGCAGCTTTCTTGTGAGTCTCGAGGCCGTCAGGCCTTTTTGTCAGGTATTGGAGAGTGTGTCAAGGATGGTTTATACAGCCTCTTGCTACTTGGTTGGTCTGGCCGTATGAAGGCTATTATGCGGCTTTCGTCTGGCCATATCTATCATGTTTTATGCGGCATGAGCTCTATGCGGCCTGTAGTATTTTTGTGCTTCTACAAGACCTCATTCAAAGTTTTTAAAAAGATGAGTTTGGAATACTTTAAATAAGAAGCATGATCGAGCACTTTTGGCCGTATAGTAGAGACATGCCGCATAACTCTGTGTTGTTGCTTAGCACGTTCTACATGATGTCAAGTCATTAAATGTGTAGATTTGGTTCAATCTTCGAGGAGATCACTTGGGATTCTGTGTTGTTACTTGACAAAGAGTTTGAGGCAATGATTCAAAGAAGATAAATTGGTTCAACCAATGAGAAGTTGCCATCATCTTTTTGACGTTTTATGGATCTAGGCGTTAGGATTTGAACTGCTGCCATATTTATCTCCCGTCGCATATCCCTACCTATATAGGGGTCTTGAGGAGAGAGAAATAATCTATCTACTTTCTTCTCTTCCTTTTTTGCTGCTGCTCGCTGACATGGCCCCCAAAGTCGCTTCCTCCGTTGCTGTCGCCGCTGCTAAGAGTAAGGAGAAGGCCAAAGGAAAGGGGGTATTTCATAGCGCCAAGGAGTCACCCTCTTATTTCCTAGTCAGACTGAAGCCTAGTCTCGTCAGAAGTGAACTGAGACCTAACATGAGTATATATGAGACGGTCACTTTTTTTCATCAGGTTGCCAAGAAGGGCTCCTACCCTACGGGACAGTTGCAGGCTCTCAGCTGGGCACACTACAGTGAATCCTGGTATCGCCTAATTCTGTAGGTCCTAAGGAAGTATGAACAGGATCTTAGGGCAACCAATCTTTTCTTTTCCATGCGGGATATATGCTACAGACTAGAGGTCTACCAGCCCTTATTCGTTGCTTTAATGGAGTTGTATAATTGTCTCACTAGGACCTTCTTCACACCTGGTGGGAAAATGGGGTTGGCTTACACGAAATGCATGTCATCTCAAAACTTTCTTGGGGCAACGAGCCCTATGAAGAGTATATCCCGAGCAACAAAAAACTCAGGGAGTTAGAGGCGAAGAATCTAGAAATCCTGGCGGTGTACATGGAACTACTCTGCCACCACGGCATCTGTCAACAGATGTCAAAGAAGAAGAGGTCGTCCGAGGGGTATTTCCCCCATATCATAACCTAGATTCGCTATCTCTTTCCAGACCTGAAGGAGTCCAAGAAAGTTCATGTCCGGAAGCCGCAGACTGAACAAGGAGTGGCCGACATGATTCTACCGTAATAAGAACCAGCCGTGGGCAAGGAAGCAGAAGCTGAGGGTTCCACAGGCGAGGAGGTAGAGGAACTCGTCGATGAGCTAACTACTCCCGAAGAGGAGCTTAGCTACTTCTACATGGATGTGCATAAGTTGTCCGCCAAAGCCATGCTGGTGGGATACTTGATGCTCTGGTTGCAAAATTGAGTTGTCCCAGGCGAGTCCGAAACCATAGACAGGATCAGTCGTCCCCTCATTCTCCTAGCCATGAAGTTAGCTTTCGGCCACAAGGTGGCTCTTCTACTGGCGATGGTATGTTGCATCCATCGGGGGCTTCGTAACTTCGTCTAGAAGTTCAAGGATCATCCGGACAAAGGATATTTTAACTAGATTGAGCTCTCCTAGTATTATTTGATGGGTTGGCTTCTCTTACACCATAGTTCCCTGATGAACCCTAGAACCGATGATGATATGGTGGCGGTCGATGCCATAATTCACAAATATCGGGAGATGAAGAGAAGGCTCGACACAGTCCCTGCTTGTAGAAGGAAGCTTTCTTTTATGACTGACTTGAGTTTCTTTACTTCCGAGCCAGATTTTACACCCAAGGAACGGGATACCGTCCATCAGGATATCGGGGGGAGAGTCTTAGAATATGTCTGAGAGGCTTTTCTGTTGTCTTCAAGCTATTCATCCCTCCAATTTGGTACATCAGAATTAGGACCAAGTCTTTGCGGAGCCTCACCTGCCTAGTCGCTTTGGTCGCCAGTTCGGTTATACCTAACTCCTGTTGGGTCACCCGAGTGCTTCCCTTGGATAGGGCAGAAGCTTGCTTGATGGAGCCCAGGCCTGGAGTTACTACAATGCCACTGGAACTCAGGTCCAGTTTTGCTTGCCATCAGCTAAGGTAGCACCGCAGATTCTACACACGGTGATGTTGTATTATTGCACAGCCAATGCTTTGCCGGCTGGCTTTAGTTCGGATACAATCTATATTGAAGGCACCATGTTGATGCCTCTGGATACGAAAGTGTGACGGACGCCAAAGAAAGGAAAAGGCGTCGCCAAGACTATGCTTATGGATCTGGATCCCTCGACGGGAGAATGGGAGACAACTTCTTCTTCCGATGCTCCTCCACCTACCAAGCGGAGGACGAAGGAGGAGACCCCCATGCTCAGTACTCGAAGAAGTCTAGGACCAAGGTGGCACTATGGAAGGGGTCTTCAGGAAAAGTGAAATTCTTCGCAAAGGAGGCTGCAAGGGAAGAGGTAGGACCCTTCATGGTGGAGGATCCTAAAATAGACCCTACTTTGGACGTTGAGTGGGTACTTGTTGAACCCCTTAGTTTGATTCTTTCTGCTCCTTTATATAAATATCTTGGTTCTGGTATTTTTGATAATTTGCAGACGCAAGGGAGAAAGGACTGTCCTCGATGAGCGACTGACTTAATTGTCTCTTATAAGGAGCCAGAGGAGGAGACTTCCCAAGAATATAACGTGGGTACCTCAGGGCATGCACCTGAGTCTTCGGGGGTTCAAAAGGTGGATGCAGGCATTTCAAAGCCTGCTTTTTAAACTTTGGGGGCCCAAGAGATGGACGTGGCAGTGGCGGAGCCCTTTATATCATTTAAGCATATCTTCGTGGGTGATATAGAAGCCATAGGAAGGCTATGACTACGCTGAGTAAGCCACAATTCGTGCCGCCTTTTTCTGGTATGTTATCCCGTATATTTACCCATGAAGGTATATTCTGGTTTCAGTTTTACATTCTTCGGGCAAAGCTGATCATATGTTATTCTGAATCTACATGGCCAGCTTCCCCCCTAAGAACGGTGAACCCACCTAAAGAGGTCGTCGAGGAAGAGACTAGTGGGCTTGTACCAAGAAAGTCTGGACCTCTTCCTAGTACTTCTGGGGATGAGGAATACCGTATGGTGTCGGCAGTGGATTATTCTAGCACGGTGATTGCTTCTACTGTGATCACTCCTGATGGTGTAGCAACCTACTCCGAGGCAACTACCCCCAAAGTTGTTGGGCCGGTGGTTGCTGGGTCATCCTCAGATGTTAAGGTGATACCATTTAATGTGGGTACCCAAGGGGGTATAAAGGGAGCCTCGGTTGTTGGGACTAAGGTGACCATCTCCTCATCTGATGTTGTAGGACCGGCTGACACCGACACATCCTCAGATATCAATCTAACGGCGGTCGATATTGCTCAATTTTCTAGTGCCCATATGCTTCTTTCAACTGGGAGGCAGTTTATAGAAGCCAAAGCATCTCGATATTCCGCGGTTGATGTTCTATTACCTAGGCCATCTAATATTGCTATGCCTCCTCTGTGGCCGACTGTAGTCCCTACAGTTATGACTTTTTTGACTCCTTCTACTTTTATTGACATGGAAGAAGCCTCGAAGGATACTATTTAGTGATTCTACATACATATGAAGCGGAGGGTGAAAATTGTCTTGGGATGAGGCAAGACTTTTACTTGGGCCAAGTACTGTGCCCATAGTCAGGCTGAGGTTTTGAGGACACTTCTTGGTCATAAGCAGATGACTGACCTTTTGAGCCAAAAATTGGTAAAGGTCGAGCAGCGCCTAAATGAATTACAGCAGGTGTGGAAGGTTGACCCAATCATCACAGTGGAAGAGGAACGCGAGTTCGTTTTGAAGTCCTTAGAGGAGGTGAAGACCACACATGTGCAGAACAAGAAGGCCCTAGAATGTGACCTCCAAAAGTTGGCCCTCAAGAATGATAAGTTAACGATCGAGGGGAGGTTTGCCTTGCTCGGGAGGACTCCGCAACCCATGCCATGGCTGAGATCAACGAGCAAATTGTGCAACTTCAAGCCCATCTTATTGTCGTGGAGGGTGACCTTCAGGAGGCTCGTCGAGAGAGGGAGGCCATCTGCAAGAAAACTAGTAGGGTGGCCCAGTCTTCCGCTGCCCTAGAGAATACGTTGAAGAGACTGGAGGACAAGTGCCAGGCCTATGCCTATTTTGAGAATCCTGCGACTTTGGCTCAAGAAGTCGGATGCAGAGTTAGAGCAAAGATTGACGCATCCATTGCTCGATTCCAAGGGCAAATAGAGGAGTTGTGCACCAATGAGGAGCAGCAATTGTTTGCATTTTATTTTCTGAAACTGTCTTTTGTTCTTGTTATGAAGTTTATTTTGCGGTTGAAACATGGATAGGCCCTTAAATATATTTTGCGCTTTTCACTTTTGTAAAATAAAATAAAAGCTTTTGCTTTTTTGTTATGATTATTTTTGTGAACTTCGAATATCGTACCAGAGATAATATGAATGTAGTAAAATACCGTATTTGTTGGGGACATCCCACTAGTGGATCCTTGCTGGACCTATTATTTATTACGCACGTTGAGTGCAAATAATAAGTTCAAAACAAGCCCTATTAGAGGTAATATGGCAAGTCACAACAGTATATGACATGATGCTTAACGAAGCTAATTATGTTGGATGTCTTGATTTCCACGAGTGGTACTATTTTTGTCCACTTGGAGAAGTAGTCGATGATGGCAAGGATGAACCAGTGCCCCTTAGATGAATGTTGACTTATTGGTCTGATGATATCCATTTCCTATGCCTCGAACGGCCAGGATGCTACCGTTGGGTGTAGGAACTCCGATGGCTGGTGGATAAAGTCTGCATGGATTTGGCACGCTTGGCACTTTCTTACATAGTCAACAATATCCGCTACCATTGTGGGCTAGTAGTAACCTATTCTTCAGAGACGGTCCTAGAGTTTTGGGTTAGGTTGGTGTGCATCACAGACGCCATCGTGAGCTTCACGGAGGGACTACTTATCTTTTGCATTCGATAGGCATCATAGCAGAAGGCCGTTATAGGACCGATGATATAATATTTGGGTAGCTGTATCATAATAGAACCGAAGGGAACGTCTTCTGATTGAAGTAGCTTCCTTTAGATTTTTGGATAGAATTCCATAGACCGCGTAGACAATGAATGAGAGTCTCTAGTCCTGGGTATCAGTGTATACTTTTGCTGCATAGCTCAGACATAGGCAGAGGTTATTTTTGGGGCAGACTAGGTCTTGACCGATTACTGTGATTAGCTGATGTTTTTGTCAGAAACTACCGAGGAGGCAACGAGGTCGACTATGGCATCAGGCTCGACGTTCTGCATCCAAGGTACGTGCTTAATAAAGAGTCCCTCGAAAGTTGAGATGATGCCAAGGGAAGATTGGTGGTAAGGAATCAGGTCTGTCGGACTTCGTATTCACCTTGGACCTGGCTGATTATCAATTTGGAGTCGCCATTGGCTTTCAGGTACTCCACTCCTATTTGTTTGGTGAGCTGGAGTCCAATGACCAAGGTGTTGTACTCTGCCATATTATTGGAGCACGGCTCTGTGAGAGAGTGGGCGTGGTAGATGACGAGGTCATATGGGGAGATTAACACTATCCAGAACCCAACGATGATGTTGCCTTTAGGCCCTGCTCTTAAAGCACCATCAAAGAACATTTGTCACATAGATTCATATGACGTTATGTTTGAGTCTGCCACTTCGTCAACATAGAGCTTCTAGGTTTCAGGTACCGGATAGGCTACTAGGAAGTCGGCTTGTGCTTAACCCTTGACGACTTTCTGTGGAATAAATACCATGTCATATGGGGATAATAATATCGTCCTTATAGCTAAATGAGAATTGAGCCCCCTTGGTTTGGTCATGAGAACTCTGAGAGGAATAACTCGTGAGATCACATGAATGGCTTGTTCTGTCGCGTAATGTCGAGTCTGCTAGATAGTTAATGCTAGAGCAAGGTATTCCTTTTTGACGGGGGTATACATATGCTCCACGTCAACCATCATTCGTCTGAGATAATATATAGCATATTCGTGATCCGCATCACTATTCTGGATAATAGAGCGCCGATGGAGTGATCTATTGCACACACATAAATTAGGAAGGGCTTTCCCAAGACTGGAGCCACCAGCACTGGAGGGTTTGATAGGTATTTCTTGATATCATCGAACGTGCATTATCATTCTTCATTCTAGACAAAGGAGATATCTTTCTTCATGAGCTGGGTGAACGACTGATAATGCCCATGGAGGTTTGATATAAACCTCTCGATGTATGCCAATCTTCCATGCAAGCCACGAAGTTTCTAGAGGTTCTTTAGCGGCTTCATCTCCAGGATTGCTCTGGCTTTGTCGGGGTCTATGTGAATACTTCAGAAAGTGATGATAAAACCCAAAAATTTGCGCTAGAGAATCCCAGGAAGGATTTGGTAGGATTCATCTTGAGGCAATTTGCGCACATCAGGTTGAACACAGTCCTTAAGTATTGGAGTTGATCATCTTTGGAGTAGCTCTTGACACTGATGTTATCAACATAACGTTCCACCATCTTTTGTAGATGTTCACAAAAAATGGTGCTCATAGCTCGTTGGTATGTAGTACCTGCGTTCTTCAGAGCGAAGGACATGTCTATATAGCAGTATACTCCTATTGGTGTTCTAAATAATGCATGCTTCTCATCTTTAGGAGATATCTTGATTTAATTGTAGCCTGAGAATCCATCCATGAAGGAAATATGCTCAAAGATATAAGTATTATCAATCATAATATCGGTGATCGAATGAGAAAAATCGTCCTTAGGTTATGACAAATTTAGATCACAAAAGTCGATACAGATTCAGATCTTTTCATTCCTTTTGATGATGGGAATGATGTTGGCTACCCAATTCGGATGTTATTCTTCATGGATGAAGCCACTAGCTATCAGTTTGTTTGACGGGCTTAGCGTTTGGCAAGATATTGAGCTTATGGAGAATGATTTGGGGGTCCAGACCTGGCATATCTTTGTAGCTCCAAGCAAATACATTAATGTATTCCCTGATGAGCTGTAGTAGGGATTTTTGGTCTTCGTCGGCAGACTTATGCTAATGAAGATAGGTTAGGGGAAGATTCGTCGCCCAGATTTACTTGTATGATTTCATCCTTGGTAGGAGCTCATTGTTCGAACCGCATCTTCCATTGTGCTTCTAGGCATTGGGCCCACGGTTCTCCTTCAAAGAGTTTTTGTCGTCTTCCTCAGGGTCAGTTGACACCATATTGGCAGATGATGTTTGCTTGAGCATCTTCCCGATACTGATGTCGGAGTCCCATACGGAAGATTATGAAGAGTGGGTGTGAATCTCATCTTCTTCATCTAAACCTCCGAGGGTTGTAGGAGGCATTACGTACCTTAAGCCATGCTTGGTTTATGGTAGTAATCCTCGGACTTGCCTGCGGGAGCAGGTAGACGCAAGGGTAGCCGTCGACCATTGCCGTAGTTTAAATCTCGGTTATTTTTAAAATCATAACCCATCTTCTGGATGAGGTATTTGGCTTGAACGCTAAACCGGTAGAGTTATATTTTGTCGGTGTCAAATTCTGGCTCTTGTTCCTCCGGAAGGAAGGACCGGGGGCATTCAACCTTGCAAAGATGATGGGTTTGTCTCCCCTCCTCCTTACTGGAACCGTAAAGTAGGAACCTTGGCTAGGGAGTATCTGGTTTACTACGTAGGTGGTAGTCCCCTGTAATTTCTGATGAAGGCCCAAACTGTGCTCCATAGAATACATATGTGCAAGTTCAAAGTAGTTTAAAGATAACCCTTTATTAATAAAATAAGGTAACTTTTCTTTGGGGATTACATCATCGAGAGAAGGGACGTTAGCATGAGCAGTCACGTACTTCTCCAGTTTATCTTTCTCGAGGGCTACCCCCAGTGCGAGCGAAGGCTTCGGTGGATTCCTGTGCAATTTTACCATCAGGGGTTCAGAATTTATAAGAGGTGCCGAAGCTTCCCTTGGTGATCTTCGAAGTCGAACGACCATAGGCGTAGACAACGTTGGATGTTCTCTCTGCGGTTGATTCGGCCTATAAAGGTGAACGACCAAAGGTTTGAATGTTGTAGACGGTACCGGATCTTCCTTTGGTAGTCGATTCGGCCTACGAAGGCAGACGACTAAAGGTTCGGGTGCCTTCCTATGCAGTTTTAAGACAAGGGGAGTGGTTGTGTTAGGAGCATGTACCTTTAGATGAACTCTTAAGGGTTCATCTGGTGGAGTCCTAGCCTCTGCCTTGTCAGCATCATTGCCACCTTTATCTCGGTGGACTTGCTTGTAGAGGATTGAATCAGAGTAGTAGGCCTTAACCCCTTTAAATGGGTCTACGTCCACGAATTCTGTCTTGACCGTGCCATGGTCGTCCATATACTTTATATATTGGTGTAGAGTTGATGGAACGATCATGTATTAGTGTATCTATGGTTATCCTAGCAGGACATTATAGGATAACTCGACGTCAATGACGTAAAGAGTGACCTCTGTCTTTAAGTTGCTGATTTGGAATTTTAGGCAAATCTTGCCCAGTGGGTAAATTCTTCCAGCGTTGAAGCCACTAATAGTATTATTGGTGGCTGCCAGATGATGCATCAGGATGCCCAAGATCTAAAGCAGACTTTGCGGGATGATGCTAATTGATGAACCGGAATCGATGTGTATCCGGTCCACCTTAATGGCATCGATGTACCCTGTGTAATACAGAGGACGATCATGCTGGTTGTTCTTTAGCAACATATCCTATTACGAGAATGTGATGTTTGGTATTGCCTCCATAATATTATTGCAGTAGGGACAAGAAGCCAGGTCCTCAACTGGCGGTTTGACCTGTGCCAGGTAGGTGCCGGCATTCTGTAGTGCATCACTCATAGCATCCCGAGTATCTTTGGAGAGCCGTAGAAGCTAGAATAATGACAACTTTGCTGGAGTATTGGAAGTTGTGCTAGGATGTCAAAGTGGTAGGATTTTTCTAATCACTGAGCTGCATCTTTGTGCAGCGGTTTGTCGAAGCGAACCTCCTTTTGCTTAGATTTATCTGCCGCGGGAGGCTGGGATGGTCCTAGCTCAAAGATCGTCTATGCTGTAGGAGTATCGCCATTGGGGGTATTATAATCCCACTGGTAGGTAAGTCCTGACCGGGTTTCTCCTGCCATGGCTTCCTCAGTAGTGGGGGGCACCATGTGGTAGGACTTGTCCTTCCGTCCCTTGGACTTGGCGGCGAAGGGCGTGACTCGCTGCATTATGTTTGGAGCAAGGTCTCCCCCCATGATGTGGTGAGAGGTATCAACCCTGCTGTTTGGTCTCGAGCTGGTGGAAGGTTAACAACTTCCATTATCACCCTGGGGATCAGGATCACTTTATCCTGGGCCTTTGTTATCAAAAAGTTGTCGAACTAGAGAGACACCATATTGGCAGCAACAGTCACATCATCGAAGTCCAGGAAGAGGGCCTTGGTATCGATCAAATGTTGGATATATTGCTTTAAGGTATAGCAATCCTGCGTTGGGTGGTGGACGTAGTGGTAGAAGTGACAATACTTTGTGTTATTTAAGTCTGCCGCTTCCGGCTGGCATTTGACGTCGGGGAGCCAAAGATTATCTTCCTACATTCGCTTGTCAAAGATGGGCATGACATCACCATCAATAGGTCTCCTTTGGGTTTGGAGCCTCCGCCTATTTTTGCTCAGGCCTCTGGGTTATGTTGGTGACCTTAGCCTGCTATCCTTTTCCATCGCGGCTGGTATTTCTACTATTGTTGTTGTTGTTGTTGTTGTTGTTATTATTATTTTGAGAACTCTTTCCCGTATCTTCAGCAATAGGGATATGTATTCCCAAGAGTCGGACGTCCTTAACCTTCTTCTCGGCTTTGACGGCACTTATGATGAATATCATCTAGTCTTTAAACTGGCTATCACCTATCCAGAGGCTGACGGCTGTAAGTAGGTTTCTCCGGCATATCTCCATCATCTTTATCTCAGGATTTCTAGGAGGCAGCCTCAGCGCAGCTTGTCAAAATCGCTCGATATAATTTTGTGCAAGCTTTCTTTCCCCTGGGTGACATCCATCAGGGAGGAAATTGTCATATCGTTTCCTGCCTCATAGAATCTAAAGAGAAAGTATGTCACGCCCCAGTTCCAAATATAATAAACTGAGCCACGTGGCAATGCCCAGCGGGTACACACCGATGGGCATCCCAATCTAATAGACCCATTGGAGAGCACCTAAGCTATAAAGTACAATGCTATAACCCAAAACTTAAACATAAGAAATATAACTAATCCCATCCACAGACATAAGAATATGAAACACATAGAGAAAACAAGTCTACTAATGTGCAGGAAGAAAAATAAGTCTTAAAATGTATTATAATACAAAATGGATAGAGTCACACAAAAATAAACCCGCTAATACAAGTACTGAATGAAGGAAGCAATAAGATAACTAGGGCCGATATCTGCTAACTAGATAATGATACCGGACCCAAGGTAAAGTCACTATCGGTGATCAAGCAAAGTCCTCGGGAAGGATCTCATCCTTTCTACAAGTCCTGCTCCTGGATACACACCCGGTTCGTACTCCTCTGGGTAGTCCTCATCGCCTATGCTTGGAAGGGAACCAGGTCCTCAGAGGAATGTAACAAAGTACAAAAACTGCATGCCATAGTAAAACAAAAAGAAAATATGTGATACACCGGTGTAATCTAGAATAACCACCTAAGTGAGATACAACTTGAAGACAATGTTCGACATGTGGGCTTTCCAAATATAAATCCATAGCTCCGAGGCACAGAGACATACGGTACGTACCCGTAGCTCTGAGCACAGAGAAACACAGTAAGTACTACGACTACGGATACATAATCTCTACGTAAATAAGGATATATATATATAGTGCATGCGAAGTAGCCCAAGCATCTAGTAACTGTCTTCCCCTTTCAATGTGGTCAACGAGATGCATCCGCCGCTCACTGAGCCTGAACCTCTATTTAAACAGTCTCGTCATACTGAAGTAACTAGCACTAATCATGATCCTATAGTCATCACAGATTCCAATCATGGTGACACTATCAGGATACATAAAGTCTGGCATGATGACAGTGTCTGAATGTGTCCTAGGGTTTCGATGTAACCAACTAGATACATAAATGTATCGAGAAATATCTAACAATTGATACTAGACGTTACCGATGAACGCCTGAACCCGGATATGACCCGGACGCTAAGTAACGATTTTGATCCAAAGCGCGCACAATGTATAGATAAAATAAATAAGTAAAACTGGAACTGAGTTACAGAATGGCAATATACATTTTCCTGGATCCGAATACTGATGGCGGGCTCCGGTACAACATCCAAGTCCGAGGATCCCAAAGTACCTAGAGATGATTTAGAAATTAATTAATAATTTAGCTCGAAACTATCTTAATGAAGAGATGTTATCATGAACTAACATAGGTTTTTATCTTAGTTACAAAACTCATGACAAAGGTACTAACTAGAGTGTTGACCAAAATTGTCTAGAAAAATGTTGTATCAAGTACAAAATCACCAAATTGTATAACGTCCATAATACTAGTATTCATCAAGTGTGGATTTACTCATCTATAAATAATGTTTATATTCTCATCCATAATTATACCATCATTACTACCTAATAAAATTATGTTGGCACAACACCCTTAAGCCTATACATGCAAAATACTCAAATCTGAAATTATATTCTACACATGGCATGAACCCAACCACTAAATAAATAACGTTTATCATATATAAACTCCTCAATATATATTTAATTAAAAATGGGCTAATCATCAACCCAAACTTCTATAAATCTTTATACAATGTACATTAATCAGATCATGTATATGACCTAGCATTCAAGAGTGAAGAAAAATAAATAAATAAAGAAGAAGTAGTGGAAGAAGTGTTACCAAGGGGGTGGTTGTTGGTGGTGGAAGCGGTGTTGCTGCGGCTGCTGTTGGTGATGGGATAACTGTGGTGGTGGT
The DNA here is from genome assembly GCA_036927795.1 of Iris macrosiphon. Lineage (NCBI taxonomy): Eukaryota > Viridiplantae > Streptophyta > Magnoliopsida > Asparagales > Iridaceae > Iris > Iris macrosiphon. The sequence continues at coordinate 128,403,029 of JAYESA010000002.1, forward strand.
GGTGGTAGTGGTGCTCGGTGGTGGTGATCGTAATGACAATAGTGGTGGTAGTGGTTCTCGGTGGTGGTAGTGGTGGTGGTGATGACAATGGTGGTGGTAGTAGTGCTCGGTGGTAGAAATGGTGGTGGTAATGGTGTTGACGGTGGTGGTGGAGTGGTGCTCGGTGGTGGCAGTTATGGTGGTGATGGAATTGATAGTGGTGGTGGTAGTGATGCTCGGTGGTGGCAGTGGTGGTGGTAATAGGAATGGTGATGGCGGTTGTGGTGGTTGTTTTGACTGTGGTGGTGGTGGTGGTATTAACGGTGGTACGAGTGGAGTTGGGGTCGGCTGGTGGCAGTAGTGGTAATAGTGATGGCAGTTGTGGTGAGGTTGGTTGTGGTAGTGAGGGTGGTTCCCGGTGGTAGCAATGGTGGTGGTGATGGGTTAGGGTTTCCAAGGAGAGGTGAGAAAGAAGAAGAAGAAGAATGGGAAGGAGATGAATAAGAAGAAGAAGATGATGAAGAAGAATAATAATAATGAAGAAGGAGGTTCGGCTGTGAGAGGGAGGAAAGAAGAGAGAGTGAGGTGAGTGAAAAATAGGTTTTCTAGGGATTAGGGCCGACCACATAGGGATGGGGGTATGTGTGTGTTAAAATAGGGGGAAACGGTAGTTGTGATAGGAGGAGATTGAATCAAGGGATATGATTTAACATGAGTGAATAACATTATGCAAGTGAGAGAGTGAGAGAGAGAGAGAGAGAGAGAGAGGTGACCTGTCATATGAGGATGGGGGTTTCACTATTTGATTTGAACCAATAGGAGTTTGACACCTAGCAACCCTTTTGCATTTGAGTCCCTTAAAATTTAGGGTTTACAAATAAAGGAGAAAGAGTGAGTATTTGATGTAGGAAAATGGTGTTTGGTATTTTATAGGATAGAGTGGGTGTTGGGTGTTTTGTATGAGTCTCATGATTGGGTATGAGGGTTTAGTTGGGGTTAAGTTAAGTCAATTTCATCAAATTAAATAAATATTGTGTCATAGGTATTCTTAAATAAAATAAAAGTACATGGGATCTCAATTGGGAGTGACATAAATATCATGAACAATGTAGGCTTGGTATTAGTCTTGGGCCCTTTAATTGGTTAGGTAAAACAGATTGAGTTTGTGTCCCCAAATCGATGACAACTACATAGGTACAAGGCATAGGATTAAAGAATTAATTTTTGTGACTAAAAAATTGTGTAATTAAAATAGAGCACAAGGGAGTATGTTTGTAAGTGACAGAAATATCCTGTGCCTAAGTTAGCTCATCTAGGTCAATAGTGCAAATTTTTTTGGAAGGTAAAGAATATTGTTGTGCTCCAAATTTTGTAGCAACGGTAAGGTGCACTAAGAGTTTAAATTAAAGAACCAGTCTTGATAATCCCTAATTTCTAATCCTTAAACAACCTGAAGCTAAACCAAAATTCTTACCATACCCAGTCTACCTAAAAAAATATTGAGGGGGTTTACAAAGTGACACTTGAGATCGTCGAACGATGACATACATTTATCTGAGAGGCTGCAGAACCAATCGAAGGCTATCCCGAAAATTGCCTCGATGAAGAGCCTAGTGAGAATAGTATCATTGCGGGTTAGATGCCCCATTACGGTCTTGAAGTAGCTCATGTATCAATGGGGGAGGACTTTCGATCAAATGTGTCAATATTGAAGGGTTTGTACTTGGGCGAATATGGTACACCTTCCATTCTAGCGGATATGGTTGTCGCACTCTAAGATCGTGGAGTAAGTCCCGACTGCCCATGGAATCCTGGCAGGCTTGGAGTTCTTGGACCTTCTCATCGCTTCTCTAGCTTCATCTGTCGTGAGAGGAGCAGACGACCCTGGTAGAGCATGACGGCCGCCAACGGGTTAGTTCCAAGGTCTTATCCTGAGGCCCTTGGTGGTTGGGAGGCTATAATTGCCTTGATGTCTAGTACTGCTTAGGTCAAGGCTTACATTGACTCGCTCATAGTTTGTATCATGGCCTCGAGGGTTTCGAGGCACTGCTGGTCACTGGGGCCTTCGTGATATTCCTATGCCATATATGGCGTTCTTATATGAGGCAAGTAGGAAGGGACGGTTGACGTAGCACTTTCTACCTCAGACTCTTGTAGTGAATAGTCATCGGGGAGATCTGGTAGTGCTGTGTCCTATTTTGACTCTGATGGAACACTAATCCTGGCGTAGGAAGTTGTGTCTCCTTGGTAAGGGTGGCTACCCCCAGCGTCTGTTCCTTGAGAATCGCTAGATCCTCGGAATGCCGGATTGTTGTATACGTCTAGAGGATTACCATCCCAGTTTGTGCAACCCCCGGTAGTTCTGAGGAAGAACTACCCCCCAACGGCTTGGAGCTTCTTCTTCGAGCGAGTTCTCTGGAAAATACCTTCTGCAGGTCCCGCTGCTGGTCCTTCTAGTAGTCGCCTTCGCAACGCACTGGTAGAGAGCCATGGACTGGAGGTACCCGTCTTCTTTCCTTTCTTGGTGGAGGGAAGCTTCTGAGTCGAGTAGTATGAGGCAAAGGGAAGCTCCTTCTCCTCTAGTACTTGCACCTGATCTCTGGGTTGTTGCTGAATAGGTGCTTTCTGGTGCAGTCGCTAGAAGGATGACTGCCTGCTTGTGGGTGTTGCTACTTTATTACAGCATCAATTGATAATAATCCTGGCATAATGATGCCCTGGAGAGGAAATTTCATCGACCATAATTGTTTTTCTCGCCTTGCGCTTGTGATTGATCATATTATACAAGTCGAGTAAAGGGTTGTTCCACCTTTTTACCCTTCGAATCTTCAGTAGAATACTTTTAAGACCGACTTTATCTATTTGTAGCTGCAGGCTAGACGCACGAGGCGATCTTATATAGCTTTCCATCAGGGGCCCGTGTAACGATTAACGGTACCTGCTAACGATCAGCTAATTGGAAAGTTGCTTGAGCCTGACGAGCTCACACTGCCTTAGGTTTCTTGGACTTAGCACCTGCAGGCGCATTGTAGAAAGAGTCCAAGTTTGGGCTTTTGCCATTTTCGGTGAGCCGCATTAGATCTGCGCCGCATGAGATATGGTCGAAAATAGAAGTTTTGTTGCTGGCAGGACCATGCGGCCGTATGCTTGCAGCTGTGAGCTGGTATCGCATGGCCAGTCTTATGCGGACTCCTTCTTGGCCGCATAGAACCTGCCTCAGCACTAGAACGTCTGGCATCGTAGTACTTTCCTCTGTCAGAGTCTGGGTGTTGAGCAGTTTCTGCGTCAGACGTGGATGTCGTATAGACGTGGATGTCCTGGGTGTTTGCCTGAAGACCATCATCAACAATAAAGTGAGAGGTAGGAAGCGTCTGCTCTGTAGTTGGGCGAGGTGCAGCGGCCTTTGCTACCCACGTCTTGCGGGTCTTCTTGGCCTGGGCTAGCCTTGGCAAAGGACTAACACTTCCTTCCGAGAGCATTTTCTCGAACGCTTGCTGGTCGAAGCAAACTACCAACATATTTTGTATTGAGACGAGTTTGGCCGCATCAGACTGCGTCACCAACTTCTCATCAGAAGATAAGGACGTCCCTTTGGCCGCATTTGTGTTCTGGCCGCATATGTTTCTTGGTCGCATATGAGCTTTCATCTGACTGGGGCCCCATATCATCGAGGCCGCATAATATTGAAGCCTCATAGGCGGGGCACGTGGAACGGTTCGTCTGACGATGTCATTAATTATTGGATGTGACTCTTTATCTTTTTGTATGTCACCTTCTTGCGAGTCTCGAGGCCATCAGGGCTTTTTGTCAGGCATTGGAGAGTGTGTCAAGGATCCTTTATGCGGTCTCTTGCAACTTGGTTGGTCTGGCCATATGAAGGCTATTATGTGGCTTCTGTCTGGTCGTATTTATCATATTTTATGCGATATGAGCTCTATGCGGCTTATAGCATTTTATGCTTCTACATACCCTCCGTGTACTTTGAGTTGACAAATTAACGAGTAAGAAATACCTTATTTTCAGTCGTCTTTCATTCTTACAGTGAATGTAGATTCTCCTATAAAGTTTTTCCTAAATATTTTATTAACGTGTGATAAAAATTGAATTATCCAACCATTAGCGGATGAATACAAAAGCATTCTGATCTAATATTTTTTAGTCATTAGTAGATTTGTCCGATGACTTGGTGTTGTCACCCTCAAACGGATCATGCAAGTCTTTGCACCGAGTAGATCCTCTATCCGTGGTTTCTAGATTACCAAATTCTCCCATGTGAGGATAATCATACGTATGTTCATCTGCTCAGTAGATATGGTTATACCTTCCCTTTTGAGAACCTGAGAGCTCTGATACCAAGTGTTAGACCTAAAACTCCTGCGGAAGTGATGCTAACCCACCTAAAGAAAGTGAACAACCATCTGACACGAGCACCAAGATAGACCAAACAACATATATGTTCGATAACTACGTCACATGGACAAATCTAAATCTATATATCTCAAAATACAAAATTAAATACAAATAATATTGAACTCTCACAACCAGAATAACACATATTAGCGATGACAAAAAATGTCGCTAATATGTAAAACGACGTCACTAAAATAATTTTGCGATGTAATTAGCGACGTTTTTACGTCATCGCGTATTACATGATCGTTGAGAACAAAATGTTGCTAGTCGTCGCTATAGCGATGTATATTTGCGACGAGAAGACGTGTAAACCCCCTTGACCAAATTTAGATCTACTTAGCTTAGATAGAGAGACTAGGGTTAGTTTGGAGCCAATTAGAATTAGAACATAGTATTTTAGATTATTTGTGCAATATTTATATCACCTTGTGCACCTTACCGTTGCTTCGATATTTGGAGGCCTACACTAGCAGTTGCCTTCAAATAAATTTTACACACTTTTCTTAGACGTGCCATCCTTCCATTCTGACCTTTGTATAACTCATAAATACCCTCTCTTGTGCTTCATTTTAGTCTCACAATATTTGTTACAAACTTCCATTCTTAAATCCAAATAAAGCCAACTTTGCATCTTTGTCTGTTCTAATCAAAATTGGAGACACTATCTCGACCCGTTTTATGCAACCCAATTTATAAAAATATTCTATTCTGAGTCTAGTACATCCATGACACTTGTGTCCTACCCAATTGTAATCCTATGCTCTTCTAATTAATTAAAGAACACCATTTATACTAATTTTAATTAAATTGGTGTAAGGACCCAACCTAACCCAAAACTAGACCCAACACCAACCCAAACCCACACTCACACCCTCAAGGTTCATACTAAACACCACACACCATTTTAACCCACTACATCACACCAAATATGGTATTTTTCCTCATCCAATCTCAAACCACATTATTTGTGCAATTTTCTAATTGTTAGGGACTTTTGTGCAAAAAGACAATAAGGTATCCACCTCCCATTGGAGCCAAGCCATGAAGAAACTCCCCTTCTTTGTTGACCGGTCCACCTTGTTTTTCTCTCCATTTTGGGTGTACTACATACAAATATTTCCTCCTACATCATCTACACCCTCTATTCATAACCTAGCCTATCCTAGCACTCCATTCCTTCATATAGAACCTTCCTCCATCCCTAGAAATGCATGTAGCCAGCCCAACTAATGATATCCTCCTCTCTCTTTGTACTACATAAACACCACCTCTCTTTCTCCATTTTTCTCATTCCTTCACACCACCTCACCCTACCCGAACCCTAAAATAACTATTCTTCTTCTTCCAGAACTTTCTACACCAGCCACCCTTTTGCGACTTCTCCACCGCCTCCTCCGACCTACCTCATCCCGACGACAACCACCACCGCCACATCAGCCCCCCTCCTCTTCTTCTTCCCCGACTACTCCTTCTTCTCCGACCATCCTTCTTCCCCGACTTCTCCACCACCTCCTCCGACCATCCCGACATCACTACCGCGCAGCCACAGTCCCCACGACCACCGCCTCCTCCGTCCATCTCTACCACTTCTATCACCATCAACCACCACCACCACCACCACCACCACAGCGGCCAACACCACCACCACCAATACCATCATCACCATCACTAGCACACCATCATCACCGCCCTGACCATCACCATCAACCACCACCACCACCATAGCAGCCAATACCACCATTACCAATACCATTATCACCATCACCAGCACACCATCATCACCGCCTCGACCATCACACTTTTACCACCTCCCCCGATAACCACGACCACTATCACCACCCCCGACTTAGTCACTAGCAGACACTTTTACACTCATCACAATAACAAACTCATATTGGGATACGTGTTAGCGTACCCGACTAGCTATCGGTGTATGTGACAGGCATCACAATTTAGTACATAATCAGGATAGTCTAATTAATTGATACCTGGCATATAGTTACGTGTTATGAATGTTGTGTATTCGACTTATATATTTGCATTGGGCGAGGAGGATAACTAGTAGGCGTATGGGATACACACATTGGAATTCGTAATATCCAGAGGAGCCACAGATCCAATGACTTCCTTTATTCAGATAAGACATTCTTTGGAGCGATACGGACGTATATATTTGTAGATACCTCATTCTTTGGAACGATGGATATTACATATACATATACCACGCTCTTTGGAGTGTTAGTGGTTATGCCTACACCTACCCATACGTACCAAGGTTGTCCTCATATTGTATTTACTTAGATGGTTAGTACACCTCCCTTATTTATTCAGTATTTATATTTGGCATATATTTTTGTATCTGTTACATCCCTCGGAGGACCTGTTCCTATTCCAGATTTGGATGAGGCATACTATCCTACCGTGTACAGGCCCGGGCAGGAGACGAGGTAAGTGTCCGAGAAGGAGCTTGAGGTACTACCATTAGAGTTCCCTTGATCACTGGTAGGCCTTCCGCCTAGGGCTGGAGCATCCTTATCTAGTTAGCCGATGCTCTAGCCGTACACTCTTATCTGTTCTTCCATACTCTTAATTCATCATTGTAGTGGGTTTGTTCCCATCAAACTTATTTGAACTTATTTAGATTGTACTATGACATTCAGACTTCGTACTTATTTTCCAGTATTTATTTCAGCTCTTCTTATTTATATTTGTAGATAAGATTAGACATTTACCTGTTGTATGTTAGCATATTAGACTTGTTAGTATTTTAGGACAACGTAGTATGCTTCATCGGGTCCATTAAATTGGGTAATCCCTCGGAGTCGTATTAGCTGGCCACTGTCACGTAGCTTGGTCCCGTATATGTTGGAACTGGGGCATGACATGGTTTTAGTGGTGGCCCATGCAGGTCGTATTTATTGCTTGTGGTATGGTATCATGTCCAGCGAGCCTATAATAGGATAGAAATTATTAGATCTCATCCACCTTGATTACGTCTTTGAACCTCCTTTATTTTTTTTATCTGCATCTTGTTTGCTTGTTTTCGTACTCTTTTAATGTAGTTCCATCTCTTGCAGAGAGATAAACTTATGCAGCGAACGAGGCATACGGTGCCATAGTGCCATCCGCTACCGTACAGAGGGAGGATACATCCCAGGGACCACCCGGAGAGTAGCCACAACCCCAGGCCCCGGTGATCCCACAGGCCCAGCTGATACATTGGCACCAGACTTCTTAGGATGACCCAATGTAACAACATAAGGGCCAAACTTCTCACACTATCCTGACGTAATACCTCGAGGGCCAGACTTCAAGGGCTACGTTGATACCGCAGCCCCAGAGGCCGACATCTGAGAAGATACCTACAGCACAGTCAAAGATTCTACTGCCACCACCTCCACCATTTCTACTTCAGATGCCACATCCAGAGGGACAGCCCGTAGATATTTTAGTTCTTCCAAGCCATAATACAGGTGTAGTGGCATCAGACTGAGACTTTGAGATAGAGCTTGATGGCAGTTCTGGAGTGGACACCTTCCCCAATACCCGTATCATTGCCTACACCTGTTTAGCCAACTGGTACTATTCAAGGGTTTCGTAGGTTGGGCCCAGATACCTTTTCGAGCAGCGAGACTACAAAGGAGATCTCTGATTGGGTTGCCAATATGGAGATGCTGCTAGAGGCTTCTCATCTACATCCGAACCTTTGGATGACCGCAGTGAGGGACCAATTAAAAGGCAATGCCCATCACTGGTGGGACTCCATGGAGCACAGCGTCGGAAAGAAGTAGATGCGGGAGCAGTTTTTAGAGTACTTCAATGCGAAGTATTTCTCGACTAAGATCAGGAATGCATTATACTCCCAGTTCATGCACCTGGATCAAGGGAATATGACCGTAGATGCGTATGACACAGAGTTCAGTCAACTTAGCAGATTTGGTGCCGCCTTGATACCCAATGATCTGGAGAAGGCCAGGAGATTCCATCACAGTCTGACTTTCAAGCTAAAGAGGTACACTACCACCCAGGCGAGGATCTCTTACGAGGAGATTTTGTTAGAGGCTAGGATCCAGGAGGCTATTGGTAGAGGATCGAGGTATTCCAGCATGACCATACCAGCCAGAGCTCAGCCCTGAGCGGAAGGACCGATCCGTCGTTCGGGAGCTCAGACACAACAGAGGATACTACCATACCAGCATAAGAAGCTTCCGACTTGTCACCATTATGGCAAGAAGGGACATATTATCAGAGATTGTCGGAAGAAGCTTGGATTATGCATGATCTGTGGAGCGAGTCAATACTTTGCCAGAGATTGCCTATAGTGCAGGGATGCAACATCCCCGATAGGACAAAGGCCAGCAGCACCAGTCCAGAGGATACTACCCTTGACCGGAGGACAACATCCACCAGCACCCGAAGAATTTTAGAGGGGACCACCCCTGGCCGTACATGAGGCACACTTTGATCGAGCCAGACAGTAGGCCAAAGGGCAGAGGCACGGGCATGCCTTTGCATTAACAGCGATGAAGGAGGAACCAGAAGGAAAAGCTATCACAGGTACCATTTTAGTTGCATCATTATCTACGACTGTATTGTTTGATTCTGGTGCTACACTATCTTTCATATCTAGTAGTTTCGTAGCTATGCATAGAGTAGCTACTTTCCCCTTACCTAAGAGTTGGAAGATTCTTACTGGAGGAGGCATCGTACCGGTTACTAGTACTATTAGAACGTGCTCGGAAGTCATTTATGGTCGGGAGATGAGAGCATAATTTTTGGTATTTCCGATGCCAAAATTTGATGTTGTGCTAGGCATGGACTGGTTGTGCCAGTACAATACCATACTGGATTGCTGGAGGGGTAGCATTATTTTTAGACCGCTAGATCACCCATAGTTCGAGTATATGCGGGGGACCATCGAGCAAGGAGTAGGGCAGACAGCTGGAGCTTACATGGCTATGGAGACGACACCCCCACCGATAGTTACAGAGTACGAGAATATTTTCCCGAAGGAGTTGCCAGGCCTACCGTCGGATAGAGAGGTGGAGTTCACTATTGAGTTGGTACCAGGAGCAGCGCTGGTATATTCAAATTTGTACTGGTTGGCAAAGAGGAAACTGGATGAGCTGAAGCTACAATTACAGGAGTTGCCGATCAAGGGATTTGTCCATCCTAGTGCATCACCCTGGGAAGCACCAGTGTTGTTTGTACCAAAGAAGGATGGAACATTCTGTATATGCATTGATTACAGAATCCTTAATGCTTTGACTATCAAGAACAAGTATCCCCTACCGCGGATTGATGATTTGTTCGACCAGATGACAAGAGCATTGGTGTTCACAAAAATTGACTTGAGATCAGGGTATCATCAGGTAAAGATGCGGGAAGAAAATATTCCCAAGACGACATTCAGGACTCGTTATGGCCACTACGAGTTCTTGGTAATGCCTTTTGGACTGACGAATACGCTGTATTATTTATGAACCTGATGAACAGAGTCTTCCACCAGTATCAGGACCAGTTCATGGTAGTCTTCATCGACGACATCTGGGTGTATTCAAAAAGCCATGAGGAGCACGATGAGCACTTGAGATTAGTGTTGGAGAGGCTGAGGCGTGAGAGGCTCTATGCCAAGTTAAGCAAGTATGAGTTCCTCCTAGATCGTATTTCTTTCTTTGGACACGTTATCTCAGGAGATGGTATTTCAGTAGATCCAGCAAAGATTTTGTCAGTAGAGACATGGCCGACCCCTACCAACGTCTCGAAAGTGAGGAGTTTCCTAGGACTTGTCGAATATTACCAAAGATTCATAGAGAACTTTGCGAGGATCGCAGAGCCAATGACCCGTTTGACCCACAAGGTGCAGGAGTTCATTTGGATAGAGTAGTATCAGACAACGTTTGATGAACTAAAAAAGCATCTGACTACGGCACATATCTTGACTATACCTTCTGGACCAGGAGGATTTGTGATCTACAGCGATGCATCTGGGAAGGGATTAGGATGCGTCTTGATACAGCATGGGAAAGTTGTGGCCTATGCCTCTTGGCAGCTGAGGATCAATGAGAAGACACTACCAAAAAATGATGAAATAGCGACATTTTTAGTGACGTCAAAGTAAAACGTCGCTAATATTAATGATTTTAGTGACTCCAAATATTAACTTGCTATAAGTCGCTGTTTGGCGACATATAGCGACGTTTAGCGACTATAATTCAGTTTTTTAAAAGAATAGTCACTATAAGTTATCTAAGGTCGCTAAACGTCGCTGAATTTTATAATTTAGCGACGTTTAGCGATGTATTTAGTGTCGTTTATATTTTAAATATTTAGTAACATGTTTAGCGACGTCTATAACGTCGCAAAATAGTTCTGTTAGCGACGTCATTAGTTGGCGTAGCTAAACATCGCTAAAATTTTAATAATATAGGGATTGATTCCGATTCCCCCCTTCTGTCAAAATTTCCTAAATTTTTAAAACCTGCCATGGCGTTCCCCCCCTCTCCGGCGACCGACGTCCTCCACATCGGCCTACTCCGGCGTCCCCCTCCTCCTCCTCTAGGTAAACCCTAACTCTCTCTCTCTCTCTCTCTCTCTCTCACAGAGTACATGGCATGATGCTGACACAGACACGACACACATACACATGACAGACACTAACACGGATATGACACACACATACATGATACCCTAACCCAAAACTGACACAGACATGACACACACGTGACCGACATGACACACATATGTGATAGACACATCCTCTGTGTTCTTACTAACTACTAGTGCAAGCCTTAGCTTGTTGCATTGTGCTGAAACTGCATTGGGACTACTCATTGCTGTGCCCTGATTATGTCTCAGTGCATTGATGTACTACAAACTGTACTTGTTGTTGTTGTTGATCTTCTTTGATGTTGATTTCTCTCACTTGCCACCTCCTTGCTGAGTATACTTCTCAGTGGCCGATGCTTCTTGCTGCACGGCTGTTGATTGCTCTCATTTATATAACTTTCTAGGTCAGTAGCCAGCTAATTAGTGCTTTGTACTATTTTTATATCAGGTGATCATGGTCTTATATGGCACACACATATGTAACATCAATATCTAGGCTTGGAAATCAATATTTACCACTATTGTTCTTAACTCAACCTTATAAATTATAAGAGAACCAGATCAATACCCTACTAAATTTACACATATATGTGACACAATACACTTGCTCGGCTATGTCCTACACTTGTACTTTATGCGGTTCATAAAATATTCACTAGTTAAAGAGGATACTATAAGATCTCAATATACTTGCACAATTTTGTATTTGTTAAGTTACTTAATACCTAAGTCAAACTTAACCACATCAATATTCATTTTAGATATATGAATAGTTAAAAAGATGCAAATATATGGGCATGATCTCATACCTAGATCACATGCAAATATATGGGCATGATCTCATACCTAGGTCAAACTCCATGTCTTTGTCAAACTATGACATAGATTTTGTCCACTAATTATATGTTTAATATGTACCTTTGTAGTTTGTACATCACAAAATTACTACTGAGGGGGTTAGTTGAGCAAGAAGGTGTGGGAGTCCAGTTTAGTTTTCTCAGTGCAGTTTAATTTATTTGTTTCCAGTTTTTTGGTTTATCGACTTTGATTTCTCATTGTTATATAGATTAGTATCCGTAAATAATCTGCTGACTACTTTTATGTATAATTGAGTACTAGTTCTAATAGAGAGTTAACATAAGATTGGCCCAAGCAATCACATAAAAATGTGCTAAATGGTGTTGAAATAAAAGGTTATAAGTTTATGGACAGTTAAGTATCAAACAATGGAAAACTTTATAACATATAATAATAATAATAACTCAATCACTCAAACAACCATACTTAAAGGTAGCAGAGAGTATCAGTGCATGTACTGTATTTATTGATGAGTATATATGCTAGGACTTGGAGTATCAGTACATGTACTATATTTAACGATGAGTATATTCTTGAAGGTAATTGTATATTCATTTTTGCTACTGAAGTATCTAGAAATGGATATAAATTACTATATGCATCATCGTTCGTGGATGTATAACTGTCATACTGATAACATGTGCGGTGTACGAGATAAATTTATTGAGGGTGTACAACAGTTCCTGCAGTTCGCCAAGGCATTCCCTCAGTACATGGACGGTACCAAAATTAAGTGTCCATATGTGAGATGTCGCAACTTGAAATATCATCCAGAAGTAGAAGTCACATATTATTTGTACTCGAAGGGTATCACGCCAAATTACTATCAGTGGACCGCACATAGAGAACTTGTGTCTTTAGCATCGGAGTCGGAGCCTTATGTGGAGTCGTATATGGATGTCCACGACCATGCTGCTTACGACGACGGGTGGATGAACATGGTTTTTGATACGACAGGGCCTAGTTTTGATCCGAACAATCATGATGCAGCTAAGGAGGCACCGATTACCGATGCTGTAAAGTTTATGGAGTTGCTGAAGAATGCAAGGACTCCATTATATCCTGGTTGTGAAGATCATTTACCGTTGGAGGTTGTTACAAGATTATTGAGCAATAAGTCCAATTTTAACATATCGTAAGAATGCTATACCGACTGATAGATTTAATTATAGAGATCTTACCAAAGGATGCAAAGTTGCCTAAAGAATATCGATCTAAGAGGATGGTGAGATCGGATGGGATATGAGAAAATTGATACATGTCGCAATAGGTACCTGTTGTACTACAAAGAAGACAAGGATGAAGATGCGTGCAGATTCTGTGGTGTTGATCACTACAAGGCTACTGGAAAAGAAAAGTTTGTCGGTGCAAAGAAGCCTACCGATTCGATGCACTACTTGCCTTTGACGCCGCGGTTGTAGAGAATATTTATGGTAAATGAGACTGCAGAAAATATGAGTTAGCACAGGCAAAAACAGATCGAAGGAGTATTGGATCATCCATCTGATAGAGAAGCATGAAAGCACTTTGATCGAGAGTATCCAGATTTTGCTTCGGATCCGCGTAATGTCAGATTGGGGCTCTCCTCCGACAGTTTTACCCTATTCGGACTTTCGGGCTCCCAGTATTCGTGTTGGCCTATGATCGTCACTCCATAATATCTACCGCCTTTGATGTACATGAAGACTCCATATATGTTCCTAACCGTTATTATCATGGGTCCGAACAATCCGAAGAGGAACATCGATGCATATTTATAGCTTTTGATAGATGAGTTAAAATAGCTATGGGAAGTAGGTGCCAACACGTACAATATTTCAAAAAAGCAGAATTTTTAGATGAGAGCAGCACTTATGTGGACCATCAATAACTTTTTGGCATATAGAATATTATCGGGATAGAGCACTCATGGTCGTCTCTCATGTCCGTATTACATGGACCGTACTAAGGCTTTTCGTTTGAAATATGGAGGCAAATTGTGCTTCTTCGATTGTCATCGATAATTTCTGCCAAAGGATCATCCGTACCGGAAGAACATGAATGCTTTTCATACGGACATTGTGGAGAAGGCCAATTCACCGCCAAGGTGGCCCGGATACACGATATGGAAAGAGGTAAAAGATTTACCAAGTGCTATCGAAGAGCCTGCTAAGGGGTACAAGTGTGACAGATTTGGTCGCACCCATAACTGGACTAAGAGGAGTATATTCTGGGATCTGTCATATTGGAGCGCCAATATGATCAGACATAACCTTGATGTCATGTATATCGAGAAGAATGTGTTTGATAAGATAATTAATACTGTAATAGAGGAAAAGGGGAAGATGAAAGACAATTTAACGGCCAAGTTGGACTTAGAAGAAATATGTAGACGTCCTACGTTGTATTTGATAGACGAGGGGAATGGAAAGTTAAAGCAGCCTAAGTCAGTTTTCTCATTGGAGAAGGAGGATAAAGGGAGACTTTGTAGGTGGATTCAAGGTCTAAAGTTTCCAGACGGGTACGTGTCAAACTTGAGAAGATGCGTCAACCTCAAGGAGAACAAACTGGCAGGAATAAAGAGCCACGATTGTCACATATTTATAGAGAGGTTAATTCCTATTGTATTTTAGGAATTCTTATCGCAGGTCATTTGGGATCCATTGACAGAGCTCAGCATATTCTTCAAAGATCTTTGTTCTACTAAGTTTCTCGTCGATCGTCTAGAAAAGCAAGAGAAGGACTTTGCAGTAACACTATGTAAGCTCGAGAAGGTATTTTCTCCTAGATTCTTCGACTCTATGGAGTATTTGCCAATTCATCTTTCTTATGAGGCACGTATTGGTGGTCCTGTCGGTTATCGATGGATGTACCCCTTCGAGCGGCATCTGAATCAACTAAAGAGAAAGATGAAAAACAAGGCACAGGTTGAGGGCTTTATTTGTGAAGCGTATGTTCTTAAAAAGATTATAAACTTTTGCTCGACCTATTTCAAACCTCATATTGCTACTAATAGAACGAGAGCTCCGAGAAACGACGACGGATATCAGGAATCTAATGATAAAATAATCAAAGTATTCAATGCGTCCAAAAAGCCTTGGGAAAAAATGAAGAAGAGATATTTGAATAACGACAAGCTAAGGGCTGCTCAGTTGTATATATTACTCAATTGCGATGAGGATGAAGTGGAGAAGCTAGAGGGGTAAGTAATTAATACGTCTACGTTTACATCATCTCAATATAATAGTATAAGCTACTATTATACTACTAATTAGCGGTTGTTTTATTTTTTTTAACACATATAATGACGAGTTGAGGTCGGTTAGACCCTATATAACAGACGAAGAAGTAGAACAAGAAATGAGATTGGTGGGCGGTATGCAAGACTAAAGCTAAAAATACCTTTGATATTGACGAAATAGCTTATCAGGAGGACGAGCTACCTCTTGTAAAAAATATTATAGATATGGACTCAACAGAAGTTACTCATTACACGAGTAATAATGTAGAAGACATAGAATTATTTGAAGAGGAAGACGAAGATGAAGTAGATGAAAGGAAAGATGAGGAGGAAGAGGAAGAGGAGGACAAGGAAGGCGAAAAAGATATTTTTTTTGAAGATGATTGAAAATAAAATATTTTGCCTGTAGAATATACTATATTTTGACTGTAGAATGTACTATTTTGATAAAGATTTGTATTATATTTTTATTATAGAATATACTATCTATTTAGACTTGTGACACCACTAGCTATTGACTGTACAATTCTATGAATGTTGTGAGATATGCATAACATTTTGACTGTAGAATGTACT
Organism: Iris macrosiphon; assembly: GCA_036927795.1. Lineage (NCBI taxonomy): Eukaryota > Viridiplantae > Streptophyta > Magnoliopsida > Asparagales > Iridaceae > Iris > Iris macrosiphon. The sequence goes on from JAYESA010000002.1 coordinate 128,418,684, forward strand.
ATATATTTGTGTATTTCTTTATTCATCATATATTGTTATCAGGTATGACAGGACGACGCGGAGGGTTCGACATGTCCCAAGGTAGACGGAGTACTCCTCCAGTGCTGGATCCTCGTCGTAAATTGCTCCAGTATATCAATTAGTCACATCTCTGACTGCGACGACGTTACGTGGCATCACTCCTGGGACGAGTAGTTCCAGGCCTGATAGTACTCCCTCATCCAGCGTTCCTCCTACTAACGAAACCATGGAGACAGATGAGCATATAGAGGAGGTCGTGCCGATGTTGTCCCAGCATCATCTAGATCCTACATGCTCACCTCCAGAGGAGACGAGGACAGAGATTTGGGCCGACGGTACAAAGTAAGTTAATTAGATGGTTTAGCATCATATATATCGTGTATTTCTTTATTCATCATATATTGACTTTTTTGATCAAAATAATTATATCTGTATAGATATCGTCCATCGTCGGTATAGAGATGCCTGGGCCTCTTTCTGAGGAATAACTATGGTGGCCTTTGGATCAACTACTCTGAAGCTCCGGAGGAGAGAAAGACATTCTAGTTTGTGCACTTCAAGGTAAAAGTATATTATATAAATTCTCTAATTTATACATATTATATAACTTACTAAATTATTTATTATAGCAAACGTATTTTTATCCTCTGTACCGGGCCGAGTTGATCGAGCGAATATTTTCTGCCGTTGTCGCCAAGCTTATCTATGATGCTCTGGATGACCAGAAGGCTCATGATCACGTTGGAAAACCGATCCACAGTTGGATCATGCCTGAGCAGTAGACTACGATGAGGGCTAGATTCGACGATCCGAGGTACAAGGAAAGGTCTGAGAAGACCAAGATGGCTAGGCGGAATGCATCAAAGTGGTATGGTGGCTCAATTTCGATGATGGAACATTTTCATCGTTTTGTATATTTTTTATTTTAGATATATTATTTTAACATAAGTACGATAAAATGGTAGTAGAAAAAATATTTAATTTTAGTACTAAATAATATATTTTTAACAGGTACAGAAGGGTGATGATGCAAACATGGTGATCGTCTTCCTGGCTACCCATCGATAGAACAAAAGTCTCATTGATGAGAGGGCCTCGCAGACCTATGTAATTATTACTTTACTTTGTGTTAATTTTAACATAACTTAGGCAATTATCAAGTATCCAATCTTTTTTAGGCCGAGTATCTTAGGCTGCGTGAGCGGACGACTGCTAGTGCACCTACAGTTGGAGAGGCTGGTACTTCCTCACAGTCCTCTCCAGCTCCGTCGGGGGACGAGCTGTGGGTGACCGTCGCTGGTGGTGTCCAAAGGGATACATACTATGGTACGGGATCCTATGGTGCCCTTGTTGCGATGCAGTCATCTAGGACCTCCCCAACAAGTGCGTATTCCCTATAGCCTTCGCAGTCGTCGGCCCGAGTCCAGGAGGCGGTTGACCGTCAGATTGCGTCTCTCCGTGACGAGTTGCTACGAAGGATGGAGGAGCAGTCCCTGTCCCAGCCGCAGGCAGAGGATGTGACGCTCATCGCACGATTTGATATGCTCGGGCACAGCATCATGGAGCTCCATGATTTTACACCTGATCTTAGAGCCTCGACAGAGTTCAGTCTGACGGAGCTGCATGCATCATAGCTGTACATGGGAGAGAGGCTGATGATGATGTAGATTCAATGGTTCAGAGCAGTACGAGGTTGTTATCTACCATGGATTCATACAACTAGCGACTAGCAGACTTGGAACAGATACGTCCTCCTGGTGTACCTACATCGACACAGACTCCACCGACATTGCTGCCTTATCCATCGACATCGATGTCAAATTCACGGGAGCAGTATGATCTGTTCTTATCCTTTATGTGCGCCGGTGGTCATTCTCCTACAGATCCGTAGTAGTCCTAGTTAGGACCGTTTTATTGATTGTTTGAGTTTCAGACCTATGATATTTGGTCATTTATGAATATTTTTTTATTTTTGGGGCATTCAAACATTATTTCTTGTATTCTTTAGGACGAAGCTTTCAGACTCAGTTGTATAGTTATTTGTTGTATTCTTTACGATAATATTTTCTCCTAATTCGGTTGATAATTTCAATGTTTTGTTTTCTTTAAATTTTATTATATTATTCATATTAAATATATGTTAATTTACTGGTATTGAGTGTTCAATCCAAGGGGGTGGGAGAACCCAGCAAATTTAATAGAGAGTTGCTCCGGGTCTATTTGTACAAATTATGAATTAATAAACCGCAGGAAGAATAGTTTGGAAATAATTCAGTATTTATTTTTTTATTTTTTTATTGTATCTTTAGCGACATTTTTAGCGACATTTTGTGATGTTTACTCACGTCGCTAATTGCGTCGCTGAATACGTCGCTACATACGTCGCCATATCCCGTCGCTATACACGTCGCTAAACAAAGTCGTTGTCCGTTGCAAATTGCTGACATGACAGTATTGCCAGGTCATAGTAACGTCGCTACCTACGTCGCTAATTTAGTGACATATAACGACAAAAAGATACGTTGCTAATTTAGCAACGTTGTGTCGCTAAACGTCGCTAATCTAGCGACGCATTTACGTTGCAAGAAAACGTTGACATAGCGACATTTGGCGATGTTTTTTTTGTCAGCGACTAGTTTAAAGGCGACTTCAGTAAAATATTGCTAATTATTTAGCGATATTTTTTAATTATTTAGCGATGTTTCTTTATATCGCTAATTTCACCTATTCTGGTATTGAGAACTATCCCACTCACGACTTGGAGCTTGCCGCAATGATCTTTTCCCTGAAGCTTTGGAGGAACTACCTATACGGAGAGCGGGTGGAGATATTCATAGATCATGAAAGCTTGAAGTACGTTTATACTCAGAAGGACCTGAACCAGAGACAAAGACGTTGGCTCGAGGTGATAACAGACTTTGAGATTAAGTTACAGTACCATCCGGGAAAGTTGGGGATACCAACTTTGACTAATCCCAACTTAACCCCAATGTAACCCAATCTTTCAGTCATTAAGCCCATGCAAAACACACAACACCCCCTCACCCTATAAAATACCAAATACCATGACCTGCATGGGCCACCACAAAAATATGTCACGCACCAGTCCCAAAATACATAGGACCAGGAATAAGCAACACGCCAGCTACGTATTCAATCAGACTCTGGTCCGACTTGAATACGTATAAGCTGTAAACAAATGGTAACTATCTAAATAATCCAGTAAATCTAAACATCTATGTCTCAATCCACAATGAACAAAAATATACAAGAATGAGCTACATGTGCTAAAGTTGGCCGCCCAATAACACACAAACTCGAATAGACTCGGGAAAAAAATATGAGTCTATAAAAACTAGGCTACAACAACAGATGAATAAACAATATAAAATAACCATAATGCTGGTAGAAATGATATGAGGACCAGGTCCCCTGCCAGTTTTACAGCATAGACAATTACGGAGCCTTTGGAGTTGTTGATAGAGTTGCTTGTCTTGCAGGCATTGGTACCAGGTACTCATATCATTTCTACCGACATTATAGTTATTTTATATTATTTATTCATCTACTGTTGTAGCCTAGTTTTTATAGACTCATATTTTTTCTCGAGTCTATTCGAGTTTATGGGTTATTGGGCGACCGACTTTAGCACATGTAGCTCATTCTTGGGTATTTCTGTTCATTGTGGATTGAGACATAGATGTTTATATTTACTGGATTATTTAGATAGTTACCATTTGTTTACAGCTTATACTTATTTGAGTCTGACCAGAGTCTAGTCGAATGCGTAGCTGGCGTATTGCGTATTCCTGGTCCAACATATTTTGGGACCGGGGCGTGACATATTCATAGATCATAAAAGCTTGAAGTACATCTATACTCAGAAGGACCTGAACCAGAGACAAAGACATTGGCTCGAGGTGATGACAGACTTTGAGATTGAGTTACAGTACCATCCAGGAAAGGCCAACATGATAGCTGACGCTTTGAGTAGGAGGCCCATGGCATTCTTTTTGACTACCCAGCAATACCTATTGAGAGATCTGGAGCAGTTGGATATAGAGATCATTGTGCCCGGAGCAGACGACCATTTATCAAGTTTACAGGTGCAATCGATATTGGTTGAGAGGATCAAGGCTGCCTTGCCAGCAGATGCCAGATTCTAGAGGCTTCGACAGAGGACAAAGGCCGGGATGCAGACATGATTGTGCATATACGAGGATGGGACTTTGAGATATGGAGATCATCTCTATATTCCGAATGGAGAACTTTGTCAGGAACTGATGTCGGACTCGCATAGTTTAGCATACTCTATTCATCCAGGAGGCACAAAGATGTACAGAAACTTAAGACAGTACTATTGGTGGCATGAAATGAAGAGAGTGATAATCCACTTTGTGGCAAAGTGCCTGGTGTATTAGCAAGTCAAGGCTGAGCATCAGAGGTCTGCAGGTTTACTTCAGCCGCTCCCGATACCTGAGTGGAAATAGGAGCACATCATTATGGACTTCGTTATGGGCTTTTCGAGGAGTCCTAGTGGTCGCAATGTGGTATGGGTAATCGTGGATAAACTCACCAAGTCTGCTCACTTTTGACCCTTCAGAGTTGGGCAGTCTACAGAGGTCTTAGCAGATATGTATATGAGGAAGATTATGCGACTTTATGGGGTGCCAGTTAGTATAGTATCTGACAGGGATACGAGGTTCACATCTTACTTTTGGCAGAGTATACAAGAGAGTCTCGGTACCCGCCTGAAGTTCAGCATATTGTATCACCCGCAGACTGGTTGCCAGTTTGAGAGCACCATTCTGACGTTGGAGGATATGTTGAGGGCGTGCATGCTTGATTTCAGTGGATCATGGGATGACCATTTATATTTAGTTAAATTTTCCTACAATAATAGCTATCAAGCGAGCATTCAGATGGCTCCCTATGAGGCATTGTATGGCAGAAAGTATCGTTCCCCAGTGTGCTAGAGTGATGTGGGCGAGAGGCAGATTCTTGGGCTAGAGTTGATTGTTCGTACAGTGGAGAAGGTAAAGAAGATCCAAGGATGCGAGCAGCACAGGACAGACATAATCATTGGACAAACGCCCATCGACGACCCTAGAGTTCCAAGTTGGAGATCATGTGTTTCTAAAAATCTTGCCTACCCGAGGGGCCATCATGTTTGGAGGCATAAAAAAGCTAAGTCCGAGGTACATCGGACCATTCGATATGTTAGAGTGCATCATAGAGGTTGCTTGAGGATTAGCATTGGCACATATATTAGAAGGAGTTTATGACATCTTCCATGTATCTCAGCTAAGGAGGTACATGCCAGATCTGAATCATGTGCTTGACCACTCGGAGATCATTGTCGGGCTGAGTTTGTCATATCAGGAGGAGCCTGTAGAGATTTTGGATAGAAGCGAGAAGGTATTGTGAGGTCAGACTATCCCTCTAGTTCATATCGTATGGAGGTATCATGCACCAGGCGAGTCGACCTAGGAACGAGAGGATGATATTCGGCAGCATTTTTTCCATCTCTTTGAAGGCCTAGATATGTAGTAGCATTTAATTTCAGTCAATAGTTTTTACCATATGTCTATTTTAATTTTGAGGACAAAATACTCTAAGGAGGGTAGATTGTAAATTCTCTCGACCAAATTTAGGTCTACTTAGCTTATATAGAGAGACTAGGGTTAGTTTAAAGCCAACTAGAACTAGAACATAGTATTTTAGATTATTTGTGCAATATCCGTATCACCTAGTGCACTTTATCGTTGCTTCGATATTTGGAGCGCTATAATAGCAGTTAAATTCAAACAAATTTTATAAACTTTTTTTAGACGTGACATCCTTCCATTCTGACCTTTGTGTAACTTATAAATATCCTCTCTTGTGCTTCATTTTAGTCACACACTATTTATTACAAACGTCCATTCTTAAATCCAAATAAATCCAACTTTGCATCTTTGTCCGTTCTAATCAAAATTGGAGATACTATCTTGACCTATTTTGTGCAACCCAATTTATGATAATATTCTATTCTGAGTCTACTATATCCATAATACTTGTGTCACACCCAATTTTAACCCTATGCTCTTCCAATTAATTAAAGAACACCATTTACACTAATTTTAATTAAATTGGTATAAGGAACATCCTAACCCAAAACTAGACCCAATACCAACCCAAACCCCCACTCACACCCTCAAGGTTTATACTAAACACCACATACCATTTTAATCCACTACATCACACCAAACATAGTAATTTTCCTCATCCAATCTTAAATCCCATTATTTTTGCTATTTCCTAATTGTTAGGGGCTTTTGTGCAAAAAGACAATAAGGTGTCTACCTCCCATTGGAGCAAAGCCATGAAGAAACTCCCCCTTCATTGTTGACCGGTCCACTTTGTTTTTCCCTCTATTTTGAGTGTACTATATACAACTTTTTTCTCCTACATCATCTACACCCTCTATTCAAAACCTAGCCTATCCTAGCCCTCCATTCCTTCATGTAGAACCTTCCCCCATCCCTAGAAATGCATGCAGTCGGCCCTAATCCCAGTGCCATCCTTCTTTCTCTCTCCTACATAAACGCCACCACCCTCTCTCCATTTTTCTCATTCCTTCACACCACCTCACCCTACCCGAACTATAGAATACCTATTCCTCTTCTTCCCTGACTTCCTAGAGCAGCCACCCTCCTCTGACTTCTCCACCGCCTCCTCTGACCTTCCTCTGATGACCTTCCTCATCCCGACGGCAACCACTACCGCCACAGCAGCCCCCTTCTCCTCTTCTTCTTTCCCGACTACTCCTTTTTCTTCGACCATCCTTTTTCTTCGACTTCTCCACCGCCTCCTCCGACCATCCCGACATTACTACCCTGTTGCCATAGTCCCCACGACTACCGCCTCCTCCGCCCATCTCCACCACTTCCATCACCATCAACCACCACCACCACAGCGGCCAACACCACCATCACCAACACCATTATCACCATCACCAGCACACCATCATCACCGCCCCGACCATCACCATCAATCACCTCCACCACAGTGGCCAATACCACCATCACCAACACCATCATCACCATCACCAGCACACCATCATCACCGCCCCGACCATCACCATCAACACCATGACCACCACCTCCTCCGATCACCACGACCACCATCACCACCCTCGACCCTAGCGACAACCACCACCAGCAATCTACCACCCCGCTGCTGCCATTGCAGCTGCTGCTGCTATGAGCTACGGTTGGCCGGAGTACCACCCCTTACCACCGGAGGCAGGTCGTCAACGGGCATCGGACGAGCATCACCCGCCCCCCTCGATCATGAGCATGCCTAGGTTTGTACTTGTCCTTCTCTTTCTTGATGTGTTCTTGGACCTGTGTATTTGTGAACCCTAGTGTAGTGTTTATATGTGTGCATGTTTTAGAATAGTAGTTGGTATTAGTAAATACTTCATAAAAATTTGGTTATTTAGTATGGTATATATTTGTGTTGACCTAGGTGTTTAGACTAAAACTGTCATTGTGCACACTAACCTACTAGCTAGGACATATGTTTATGTTATACGATATTTGGTATTATAACGTATCTTGGTAGTTAATCGTCTTGCTGTGTACGGTTTTTGAGGATATGACACATGTATATTTTAACTACGTGCACACTCGACCCTGATAATTGACCGAATATGTCCCCCCCTTACGTCAGTTCCTAAGTGCAGTGTAGTTGTATATCATGTACGTACTAGTATAATGACTGATGATTATATTATATTATATCATATATATAGGGTCGCTGGACCGTTCGAGCGAGACTTTGGGACACTACCAGAAAAAGTCAAATTAGCGACGTTTAAAAACGTCGCTAAATGACCAAAAAATGTTGCTAATTATATTTAGCGACGTAATTAGCGACGTTTTAAAGAAGTCGGAAAAAAACAAGTCGCTAAAAGAAAAAACGTCACTAAACGTCGCTATGCCGACATTTTTTAGCAACTTTAATGTGTCGCTAAATTTAGCGACGTTTAGCGACGCATCGTCACTAATTAGCGACGTTTAATAACATCGCTAAACGTCGCTAATTAGCGACTTATATAGCGACGTTACACCGATGTCTTTAATGACCTGGCAATACTACCTTGTCAGCAATTTGTGACGTACAGCAACAATTTTAGCGACGTCTTTAGTGACGTCTTTAGCGACATTACACCGACGTCGTTAATGACCTGGCAATACTGCCATGTTATTAATTTACGATGTACAACAACGATTTTAGCGACGTCTTTAGCGACGTCATTAGCGACGTAATTAGCGACGTGTAGCAACATCGCTAATTAGCGACGTAGTTAGTGACGTATATTAACGTCGCTAAACATCGCTAAAAATGTTGCTAATTTTACAAAAAAAAAAATACTGAATTAAATTTCTGGATTTGCCAACCCCCTTGGGTTAATTATCAGGTATATGATGGTTGTTAACTAATGTTTGATATAAATATAATGGTACATATAGCTATAATTATTACCTATAGTCTGCTTGATATTCATTTGAATGTGCTATGGATGTGGTTCATTATCAGGTGGTGTGCAGGACGGTGAACCTGCAGTGATTGTGTGTGTATGTGTCTCATACTATATGTAGTGTAGCAGTATTGACAGGGATGTATAGAGGAATAAATACTGTGACTGTTAGTAAGTTCTGTGTGATGTGATCAGCTTATGTTCCATGAGGAGACTCGAGCATGTAGTAGAAATAATTGAATAAGGGACACAGTAGCAGTAATAAGGGGGGAAATTCTAGTGCACTAGGTAAATTCAGGCCAAGTATCAGTCATCAGTTGTAAACCAAAATATATTAGGAACTGTGTGAATATTAGTGAATTAAGACAGTACTATCTGTGTTGTGTGTTGGTCTTAATGTGCTCAGAGATAGGAAGAGAGTGTGTGTATTATAATTCAGTATGTTTGAGTTTGTACAGGGGCTGCGGTTGGCTTGATACTCGAATTAGAGAGTATCAGAGATAGGGGTGAGTGAAGCCTGGAGGGAAGTAAGGTGTAGGCTTTATTTTTTTAAAAATTATATCCATACAAACGTATCCTAAATAATAAAAAAATACAAATATCCAGCAACTAGCTATACTACTGCGGATCTGCAGGAGGCTGACCACCGGTGCGCCTGAAGGATAAGAACAGCTCATACTCGTCCCGTGGAATTGACACCGATGTCGATGGAGAAGGTAGTGATGTCGGTGGAGTCTGTGTCGATGTAGGCGCACCAGGTGGCCGTACCCGCTCCAAGTCTGTGAGTCGTTGGTTGTAACAATCTATGGTAGATAACAGTCTCGTACTGCTATGAACCATTAAATACTGCATCATCGTCAACCTCTCGCCCATCGATAGCTGTGATGCATGTAGCTCCATGATATTGTGATCTGTCGAGGCTCTAATATCATTTGTCAAATCCTGGAGCTCCGTCATGCTGCGGTCGAGCATATCGAATCGTACGATGAGCGTTGGATCATCCGCCTGCGGCTGGGACCGGGGCTGCTCCTCCATCCTTCGCAGCAAGTCGTCACGGAGAGATGCAATCTGACGGTCAACGGCCTCCTGGAAGGCCTCCTGGACTCTGGCCGACGACTGCGAGGGTTGCGACTGCGAAGGCTGTGTAGAATGCGCAGCTGTCGGGGAGGCCCTAGATGACTGCATCGCAACCAGGGTGCCATAGGATCCCGTACCGTAGTACGTATCCCTCTGGAGACCACCAGCTGTGGTCACCCACAGGTCGTCTGCCGACGGAGCTAGAGTGGGCTACGAGAAAGTACCAGCCTCTCCAGGTGTAGGTGCACTAGCACTCGTCCGCTCACGCAGCCTAAGATACTCGGCCTAGAAAGGTTTAGAAACTCGATAATTGCCTAAGTTATATTAAAATTAACACAAAGTAAAGTAATACTTACATAGGTCTGCGAGGCCCTCTCATCAATAAGATTTTCGTCCTTGCGATGGGTGGCCAAGAAGACGATCACCATGTTTGCATCTTTACCCCTCTGTACCTGTTAAAATTATATTATTTAGTACTAAACTTAAACACTTTTTCTAAGTACCATTTTATGGTACTTACATCAAAATAATATATTTTAAAAGAAAAAAGATACCAAACGACAAAAATGTTCCATCATCGAAATCGAGCCACCACACCACTTGGCAACATTCTGCCTAGCCGCCTTGGCCTTCTCAGACCTTTCCTTGTAGCTCGGATCATCGAATCTAGCCCTCATCACAGTCCACTGCTCAGGCATGATCCAACCTTGGATTATTTTTTTAGCACGATCACGAGCCTTCTGGTCATCTAGAGCATCTCGAATAAGCTTGGCGGCAACGGTAGGAAAGAGCCTCTCGATCAACTCGGCCCGGTGTGGAGGATAGAAATATGTTTGCTACAATAAATAATTTAGTAAGTGAGCATCACGGATAAGTTATATAATATGCATAAATTAGAGGATTTATTTAATATACTTTTACCTGGAAGTGCACAAACCAGAATGCCTTCCTCTCATTCGGAGCCTCAGAGTAGTTGATCCAAGGGCCACCGTAGTTGTTCCTCAGAAATTGGCCCAGGCGTCTCTGAACCGACGATGGACGATATCTATACAGAGATAATTATTTTGATCGAAAAAGTTAATATACGATGAATAAAAAAATACACGATATATATTATACTAAACCATCTAATTGACTTACTTTGTACTGTCGGCCCAAATCTCTGTCCTCGTCTCCTCCGGAGGTGCGCATGGAGGATCTTGCTGATCCTGGGATAACATGGGCACGACCTCCTAGACATGCTCATCTGTCCCCATGGTTCTGTCAGTAAGAGGAACGCTGGACGAGGGTGTACTATCACACCTAGAACTACTCGTCCCAACAGTCGGAGATGTGAGTGATCGATATACTGAAGTACTGGGCGACAATGATCCGTAACCAATAGTAGGCAGTACCGTAGGAGCACTCTGTCTACTTCGGGATTTGCCGAATCCTCTGCGTCATCCTGTCATATCTGATAACAACATATGATGAATATAGAAAAACACAAATATATAATGCATTCTACAGTCGAAATATGATGCATATCTCAAAGTATTCTACAGTCAAAATATAATACATATATTCGTTAAAATAGTACATTCTACTGTCAAAATATAGTTATATTCTACAAGCAATATATTTTATTTTCAATCATCTTCAGAAAATTCATCTTATTCGCCTTCCTCGTCCTCCTCTTCCTCTTCTTCCTCCTCGTCTTCACTTTCATCTACTTCGTCTTCCTCTTCGGATAATTCTACATCTTCTACATTATTACTCGTGTAATGAGTAACTTTTGTTGAGTCAACATCTACAATATTTGTTACAAGAGGTAGATCGTCCTCCTGATAAGCTATTTCCTCAATGTCAAAGGTATTTCTAGCTTTAGTCTTGCATACTGCCCACCAATCCAACCTCGCTATCCCCGTCTAGGATAAGTTATGAAGTACACGAGCTGAACCTGACTTGATAGGACAAATAGTTCGTAACCTTGATATCTACGCTTGTAGTTTATATCCACAAGGCCATGCTTGTCAATTTTCCAACCTTGATCTTGAATCGGATCAAACCATTCATACTTGAATAGCACGATATTAGTAGGTTCTGTGCCATAATTATATATCAACTCAACAATCTCTCATAAGATGCCAAAGAAATTATTGCCTGGATTGACGTCTTTGTAGTTCAAAGATTTGATACACAAACAACTATTTTTCGTGGAATCAAGATCCAGAAAGATATCTCTGATAGGAGCATTTGTTGACTTGAACCTGAACCCATTCACATAGAAACTTGGCCATATTTTAACGACAGTAATTAGTCCCTTGGCTAGAGTTCTAATAGATTCAGTCTTGGGTGTTATTAGACGATCGACCTAAATACCAAATTAGCAATAGTAAGTTATTTGTTTTGTAAGTGCAGAAATAAAAAGTAATTATCAAGCATCTTACATATGTGTTCAACCAAGAAGGAAAATGGCATCTCATTTCTTGTTCTACTTCTTCGCCTGTTATGTAGGGTCTAACCGACCTCAACTTATTATTATATGTGCTAAAAAATAATGAAACAACTGCTGATTAGTAGCATAATAGTACCTTATACTATTACATTGAGATGATGTAAACATGGACGTATTAATTACTTACCTCTCTAGCTTCTCTACTTCATCCTCGTCGTAATTGAGTAATATATACAACTGAGCAGCCCTTAGCTCATCGTCATTCAAATATATTTTCTTTATTTTTCCCGAAGGCTTTTCGGACGTATTGAATACTTTGAGTATTGCATCATTAGATTCTTGATATGCGTCATCTTTTCTCAGAGCTTTTATTCTATTAGTAGCAACATACGGTTTAAAATACGTCGAACAAAAGTTTGTAATCTCCTCGAGAACATAAGCTTCACAAATAGAGCCCTCAACCCGTGCCTTATTTTTCACCTTTCTCTTTAGGTGATTCAGATGCCGCTCGAAGGGGTACATCCACCAATAACCGATAGGACCACCAACACGTGCCTCATAGGAAAGATGAATTGGCAAATGCTCCATAGAGTCAAAGAATCCAGGAGAAAACACCTTCTCGAGCTTATATAGTATTACCGCAATGTCCTTCTCTTGCTTTTTTAGACGATCGATGAGCAACTTAGTACAACAAAGATCTCTGAAGAATATGCTCAGCTCTGTCAATGGATCCCAAATGACCTGCGGTAAGAATTCCTAAAATACAATCAGAATTAACCTCTCCATGAATACGTGACAATCGTGGCTCTTCATATCCGCCAGTTTGTTCTCTTTGAGGTCGACACATCTTCTCAAGTTTGACATGTACCCGTCTGGAAACTTTAGACCCTGAATCCACCTATAAAGTCTCCCTTTATCCTCTTTCTCCAGTGAGAAAACTGACTTAGGTTGCTTTAACTTTCCATTCTCCTCATCTACCAAATGCAATGCAGGACGTCTATATATTTCTTCTAAGTCCAACCTGGCCTTTAGATTATCTTTCGTCTTCCCCTTTACCTCTATTACAGTATTAATTATGTTATCAAATACATTCTTCTCGATATGCATGACATCAAGGTTATGTCTGATCAGATTGGTGCTCCAATATGGCAGATCCCAGAATATACTCCTCTTCGTCCAGTTATGGTGCGACCAAATCTGTCACACTTGTACCCCTTAGCAGGCTCTTCGATAGCACTTGGTAAATCTTTTATCCCTTTCCATATCGTGTATCTGAGCTACCTTGGCGACAGATTGGCCTTCTCCACAACTCCCGCACGAAAAGCATTCTAGTTCCTCCGGTACGGATGATCCTTCGGAAAAAATTATCGATGACAATCGAAGAAGCACGATTTACCTCTGTGTTTCAAATGAAAAGCCTTAGTACAGTCCATGCAAGACGGACATAAGAGACGACCATGGGTGCTCCATTCCGATAATATTCTATAGGTCGGAAAGTCGTTGATGGTCCATATAAGTGCTGCCCTAATCTAAAAATTCTGCTTTCTAGAAATATCGTACATGTTGGCACCTACTTCCTACAGCTGATTCAACTCATCTATCAAAGGCTGTAAATACATATCGATGTTTCTTTTCGGATTATTCGGACCCGGGATAATAACGGTTAGGAACATATACGGAGTCTTCATGCACATCCAAGGCGATAGATTGTACGGAGTGACGATCACAGGCCAACACGAATACTGGAAGCCCAAAAGTTCGAATGGGGTAAAACCGTCAGAGGAGAGCCCCAATCTAACATTATGCGGATCTTGGCAAAATGAGGATTCTATCGATCAAAGTGCTTCCATGCTTCTCCATCGGATGGATGATCCAATACTCCTTCGATCTATTTTTGCCTGTGCCAACTCATATTTTCTACAGTCTCCTTAACCATAAACAACCGCTGCAACTGCGGCATCAAAGGCAAGTAGTGCATCGAATCGGTAGGCTTCCATGCACCGACAGAATTTCCTCTAACAGTGGTCTTGTAGCGATCAGCAGCACAGAATCTGCACGGATCTTCATCCTTGTCGTCTTTATAGTACAACATGCACCCGTTGTGACATGCATCAATTTTCTCGTATCCCATCCAAAGCGATCTCACCATCCTCTTAGATCGATAGAAGTCTTTAGGCAACTTTGCACCCTCGGGCAAGATCTCTATAATCAAATCGATCAGTCAATTATAGCATTCTTGCGACATATTAAAATCGAACTTGATACAAAATAATCTTGTAACCACCTCCAACAATGAATGATCCTCACAACCAGGATATAGTGGAGTCCTTGCATTCACCAGTAACTCCATAAACTTTGCAGCATCGGCATTCGGTGCCTCCCCAGCTGCATCATAATTGTCCTGATTGAAACTAGGTCCCGCCGCATCATAATTGTCCGGATTAAAACTAGGCCCCGCCGTATCATAAACCATGTTCACCAACCCATCGTCGTAAGCATCGTGGTCATGGACATCCATATACGGCTCCACATAGGGCTCTGACTCCGATGCTAGAGATACAAGTTCTTCGTGCACGGTCCACTGATAGTAATTCGGCGTGAAGCCCTTCGAGTACAAATGATATGTGACTTCTACTTCTGGATGATATTTCCTGTTGTGACATCTCACACACGGACACTTAATTTTGGTACCATCCATGTACTGAGGGAATGCCTTGGTGAACTGCAGGAACTGTTGTACACCCTCAATGAATTTATCCTGCACATCGCACATGTCATCAGGATGATGGTTGTACATTCACGAACAATCACGTAGATAGTAATTCATATCCATTTTTAGATACTTCTGCAAAAATGATAGTATGTATCATATAAATTATTACATACAGTATGATTCTCTAAAGAAGAAGCTGACAATTAGTTGGCTAGGTAATCTATATTTGAAGTCACATAAAAGAAGCATGTTAGATCCTGTGCAGAGTATGTGCACACCAGTGTAGGTACAATATTTTGTAGGACAGACGCATGCTAGATCCTGGTAACTATAGCAAACCCAAATCCCAGCCTAGGCATAATTGTAAAAGAACTCATCTGGATCGATTTAGAATTGAATTTAGTTCATATTATATTAAAAAACAAAAAAAAGGACAATATTTTCTTCTCAGGAACCTGCCAAGGCAGAGTTTCTGCCACTGCGCTTAGGACAAAACATGATGCTGTTAGGTATGCTTAAACTATGATTTTGTTATAGGGAAATAAATTCATCTTCACGGCACATTAAGGCAAAGATCAAAAAGGCAAACATTCCCATTCTGAAGATGTTCAAAACATCTATAGGGCAAGATGATAGTATGCATTCCTAACAATAATCACTGATTCAACACTTTTGGGAATAATAAAAGCCTACAAATTTATGATTCCGAAAAATTCAGAATACCTAGTAAAGTTGGTGAGAAAATTGGTGAACTTTTTCCCAAGAATTATATATAAACATTGGCAATTTTATAAAAACTAAAAACAACTAAAATTTGTGTCCCATTCAGCGAACTCCACGGCCTTAATTAAAACTGGCCCAAGGCTACTTCAAATTTAAGAAGCGGGTTGATTAAGTGAATGATCATGTACTCATTCTGAAACATTTATGCGGGGAACACAAAATAAACTGATGCTTAATAGGTTAAAAGGCCAGGTTAGCGGGTCAGGTTCTGATCTAAACCAAGGCTCACAGTGTCGATAGGTATCGAAAGCGATACGCATAAGTATAGTTTGGCCATTTTATTCGCACATGCCAAGGAAAGAAGGCACCATGAAGTAACCTCCACAGAAAATGGTTTGATATTTAATTACTAGCTTTGCTTTCTCAAGAGAGAAAAATATCCGTGAACCTTGTTCTTGCATCCGAAATATTCTTGCATCCAAAATATTCCATAGCAGCTTTGTCATGCTAACTTTCTATAAAGAAAAGTCGTTTAATCTCATCATATTTTATATCTCATCATATTTCATATTTCCCTCGTATACTCTCGTTCTTATATCTCCATATTTGTTAATAAGCAACTTGACAACCTAGGTCACTAGTCGTGTACTCTTTTTCTTCATTCCTTAGGTCTCAGTCTCATTCCTCCCTCTTATCTAATAATATGGAGGTTCTTAAGATAAATTATTAGCTTCACTATATTTCTCTGTAATATCATATCGCCAATAATCTTACATATTATATAAAAGTTGGCATGTCCAAGATGACCTGGAATATGCTATTACAAGAGTCATTTTTATACCTATTGTTCACCCTAAGAGTGACCCATTTTCGGACACACTGTCATAGAGTATTGTTCACTCTTGCACACTCCTGACAAGATCCAGTATACACTATCTCCGCACTGTTAACACAAGGTCCCAGGTCAAAAAACCTAACCCAAACCCTAACCCTAACCCTAACCCTAGGTCCTGATCAGTGTCTATGTCAGTGTGTGTTTATGTGTCGTGTCTGTGTCAGTATATGTGTGTGTGTGTGTCATATCTGTGACAGTATCATATGTGTGTCCTGTGTGAGAGAGAGAGAGAGAGAGAGTTAGGGTTTACCTAGAGGAGGAGGAAGAGGAGGAGGGGGGAGGACGCGGCCCGAGGGGGGAGGACGCGGCTGGAGGGGGTCGCCGGGAGGGAGGAGGGGGCACTGGAGGGAGGAGGGTAGCCGGTGGGGGAGGACGCGGCCGAGGGGGGTCCCTGGAGGAAGGAGGGGTCGCCGGAGGGAGGAAGGAGGACGGTCTGAAATTTGGGAGAGGGAGAAGGAGAGATCGAAGGAAATAGGGGGAATCAGACCTAAGTAAAAAAATTTAACGACGTTTTAGCGACGCCAATAATGACATCGCAAATTTGAATTTAGCGACATTTTAGCGACGCCATTACAAAATTGCTAATTTAGCAACGTCTTATACGTCGCTAATGATGTCGCTAAATGTCCAAAATATATACGTCGCTAAATAAAATATATTAGCGACGTTTAGCGACCTAAATTGAACTTATAGCGACTAATCTTTTATAAACTGAATAAAATTTGCTAAACGTTGCTAAATGTCGCCAATTAGCGACGTCTAGCGACATTTTCACAAGGAGTCGCTAAATTAGCGACATTTTTATATGGAGTCGCTAAATACTGTTTGATAATAAATGAAAGAAATTGAAACTAGGTTTATACGGAACCCTTTCTTTGTTTACAAACAAGAAAAAGAAGTATAATTAATCATATACGAGGATGTTAAGTACAAAAATTTGATTCTAGGGAAATATTGCTATAGGAGTCTGATCTGCGGTCGATCACTTTGTCCCTTGGACCACACGATGACAAAGAAGTGCTGTAGAAGACAAAAAAGAAGCTTCAAAGACTGCAGGCGGGATTGAACTCTCGTTGCCAAAGTAGTCAATCAACACTCTTTGTATGCACTTTCTTTTCTCTCTTGAATTCGACCTTTGTCTGTGACTCCTCAATTCTCTTCGCCCTGGCCTCTCCAAAATTGACCCTGGACCTCCATGGCCGGAGGTCTCTATTTATAGAGTTTGGTCTCAGTAACTGACCAATCGGCGTAGAAACCGAACAGCGGGGAGAGCTGCATCTTTTATGCGGTGGTTATAATAACTGTTACCAATGTATGAATGATCTCCTGAATCGGCGTGTGACGTGTATCCCTTTATGAGGTAATGCGTATAATCCCTCATCAAAGATCACGGCATGCAAGCCATGTAGATAACTATCCCTCGCGTAGAGTTGGTTGGCATAAAAGCCAAATAACTGTCTCGTTGGCATAAAAGCCAAATAGTTATCTTGTTGGCATAAAAGTCAAATATCTGTGCTGTTGGCATAAAAGCCAAATAGCTATCTTGTGCATTAAATGCATTAAATGCAGAGATCTCGTGCATTAAATGCAGAGATCTGCCCCCATCTCGTGTATTAACTACAGAGACGTGCCTCGAGTTCTGTACGAAGAACAGCT
Source organism: Iris macrosiphon (assembly GCA_036927795.1). Taxonomy (NCBI): domain Eukaryota; kingdom Viridiplantae; phylum Streptophyta; class Magnoliopsida; order Asparagales; family Iridaceae; genus Iris; species Iris macrosiphon. The sequence continues at coordinate 128,436,733 of JAYESA010000002.1, forward strand.
TTTGACGTGGCAGTTGGTTTCGTCTCATCCTGTGCGTAAAAGCTCATCTCTGCCTGTGTAAAATAGGCAGCGTATTCCTTGAATGCGTAAACGATGCCTTATATCAAGGAATATGTCACTAAACGACAATATGGGACTCTGTATAGAATCATCATAACAGTCGTCCTCTTGATAGTCGTGCATTACTCTTTATCAAGAGTCAGGTTCACTGCTTCGTCTGACAGGTTCATTCGAGGAATATGAAGAGTTCCTTGTATAATTTCCTGCTGCATTAAAAATAGACAGGTTTTATGTCGAAGTGGCAATATAGCAACCTTTTTACGCCGAAACAGTCTGGAAGTACTATCTTACGCGGGTTGTTCTAGAGCTCTATTTTACGCTAAACAACGTTGAAGCTCTGATGTACGCCAATGGCTCTGAAGTCATGTTTTATGCCACCCAGTGCTGGAGCTCTGTTTTATGCTGGCTTCCTGCATGTTGGATTTTACGCGTATGATTCTCCAGCATATTTTTCATGCTTCTACAAGACCCCCTTCAAAGTTTTTAAATTCCTCGTAATTTAAAATACTTTGAATGAAGCATGAAATGGTCAAGTTTGACTCGTTCCGCGAGGCTGATTTCTCGGCAAAATTTTAGGAATTTGTTAGGATTTGGTGTATTCTCCTCTGCCTATATAAAGGTGAATGAGTTAACCTATTTTTTCTATACTTCCTTCACCATAAAGAAATGGTTGCCGAGATTCGTCGGGCTGACTTATGGAAGAAGAAGATCATGTTCTTCCAGCGTGTAAGGAGACGTAAAAAGAGACGTCTTCGAGCAAATGTCCTCTGCAACAATGGATCATGGAAGGATATTATAGCTTCCTTTGCTTGGGATAATCAGCAATTTCATATGGCGATTCATCCAAGAGAGAGGAAGGGTCGTATTAGACCACACAGCTTGCAAGCTGTATTCTCTCCCATTATGGCGCTGGACGAAGGCAGACAGCTTGGCCCTGTCTTCCAATATTGTGTTGGATCTGAATCCCTAACATAATTTCTAGGACATGCCTGCCATGGCGTATGGAGGATGGGATTGCATAATTGATACACACCCAATTTTGTATCCTTCCGCCATTAATCATTTTTTTGTTAATTGGCCACGAAAGTCGATTAACTGCTGTAGAAAACAAAAAAGATCTACACCAATATGAGAACCTGGCACAGCAGATTCTTGGTGTGATCTTAAATGAGAATGAAAAACCCTTTGTAGAAAAAGAATTTCCATCATATGTAATCATGAAGATGAAAAACCCTTTGTAGACTGGATTTCCATCATATGTAATCATGATTAATAGATTTGTCTTCTGATGATTTGCCATATTTGCTGTGAGGAAGGATGATAATGTGCAGCTTTCGCATGTCTGAAATAATTTTATGCTGACTCTGATAAAATAATATCTGATCTCGTCCCATTTTTTATGCGTAATAGAAGACGCGTAGAAAGCTCTTTAGCATTAAGTTATCTTTGAAGATCCAAACTGTCATGCTGTTTTGGACGAGGAGTCGCATAGAATTTCTGAACTGTCACTTCTCTGATACGAAGAATTTTCTGTTCAGACCATCATCTTCAAGAATGGTTTCCCAAAAATCTCTTGAAAAAGGGTGAGAAATGTCTGTTTGAACAGGCCATACTTGAACTTTTGTAAAAGATTCTGACTGGACTTCGGATGAACTTCCAATGGCCCAAGAAGAAGAGTCATCTTCAATGCTGAACTCTGTGTGTTTTAGGCACTTAGAATATTTTGTAGCCAAGAAGGAGCATTTTCTGCGTAAACCCTTGTAATTGGCCATCTGTAGCTTTCGAGCATAGAATCGTAGATTTGTAGCCTCTGAGCATAAAAAAGCTTCAGAGCATAAAATCATAGATTTATAGCCTCTGAACATAAAATTGTAGGTTTGTAGCCTCTAAGCATAAAAGCTCCTGAAAGTAAAAGCATCTGAGCGTAAAACCATCGATTTATATCCTCTAAGCGTAAAACTATAGATTTGTAGCCTCTGAGTGTAACAGCTTATAAGCGTAAAATTATAGATCTGCTCTGCGCATAAATTTTGGATCTACTGACTGTCCGTCTTCTTCTTTTTTAAATGATAGGCTGATATGGTCCCAAATCATAACAGAATATTAAATATTGAATTTGGTTAGGGATTCGAAGAATTATCCGAACTCTATAAATAGCCCAAGGTCTTGAGGGAGAAACTCTTTATCTGTCATCGAACCCTTGATTTTCAAGAACCCTTCTTCTTCGTCTCTTTCCTGAGAACTCAGATTCACCATGGCACCTAAACAGGCTTCCACTGCTAAGGGAAAGAAGGTTTCTTCCTCTTCTCGCTCCTCTGCTCAAGCACGAGCAACTCCCATTAGGCTGAACGAGCCTCGATCGGAACGAGTGCCCCACCGTCGAGTTGTGCTACGGACATTACAGGTAGGGATTGCGAGTAGAAAATCCTCCGCACACATTGTACGTGTATGCGAACCAATACGCCCACATTTCTAATGTGTCAGCGTAAAAACTCTATCTTTTCGCAGTCTGGCGTAAAAACTCAGACTGTCAAAATTTGGCGTATACTTCCAACTTTGGGTTTTACGCGCTGAATGAAAATTCTGGCATAAAAACTCAAATTTTGACAGTCTGGCATAAAAACTCAGACTGTTAGATTTTGGTGTATACTGCCAACCTTGAATTTTATGCCTCGGAAATAGGTTCCAGCGTAAAAGCTTAAGTTTTTGCAGTCTTGGCGTAAAAGCTCAGACTGATAATCTTTGGCATAAACTACAAGAATATAGCGTATAGTATAGAAACTGACATGTTTTCTTGTGTTTTGTAGTGGACTTACAGATCCCTCTTTTAGCTGAGGTGATGGGCTATGCTACCGGGATGCTAAACTCAAATTATTTGGAGGACTTGTCCCATGTGACATTCCTCATCTCTGGAGCCAATTATCTTGAAGAAAGGGGAACCCTGATATCGTCCCAAGGAGAACGCATGCTGCTGAGTATGATCAGTGGAGAGCCCCTGACATACATAGACGAGACAGAGTATAAGAAACTGGGTTTCTTATTCGGGGATGCTATCGACAAACAATCCCAGACCAAGCCCAAAAAGGAGGATTGGGTATTTACTGCAGAGGGCACGGTGATGTATCTGCCCAGGATGCACAGGGATTACCCTATCTCGACATTCTTTCATGCCACCCATCCCAGAAAGATGATGTGGACTTTGACTCCCGATCTTTACGGCCGACCGGGGAAGATCTTATACAACAAGGGATACGACCAGGGGGCCTATATGAGCCGTCATTCGGGCCCTGTTATGCCCTTTAGGGGATTACTGCCAGGTAGCATCCCGAGTGAGAACAATTCGCTGATCCAGCCGGTGAGGATATCGACCTTCTGTAATGACTTCATGGGGCAGGGAGGAATGTACCCCAAGGTTAACCCTCGGACCAGTGGATGGCTTAGTCTGGGGAATCTTTGATGGGCCAGTATAATTACCTGGGCCCTGAAACACTTCCAGGTAAAAAGGGAAAATATTGGCTTGTTCGCGGCTGTGAGCGCCACAAGTGTTGGGCTGCCTGTCAACCCCAACTTGTTCTTAGCCTTGATGGAGCGATATAACTCGCTCACCAGGACTTTTGCCACTCCGCTGGATGAGTTGGGTTCAACCCTTCATGAGATGGTAGATATTTCAAAGCTGTCGATGGGGGACACTCCTTATGAAGAGTATGTCCCTACAAACATGGAGCTGAGGGATACAAACCCTCGGGCAGTGGCAGTATATCAAGAGCTGATGAGCCATTATCTTGCCTGCACCACTTTCTACAAGGAGCCCTCTGATTTGGCTCACATCAACAAGTGGGCAACCTACCTCTTCTTCTACCAGGCCAGAAATGTTAAGCCGGACAAGGTTGTGGATAGCAGAGATAGACCCTTGAACCTCCTAAGCATGCTCAATGCTAACACGGTCGATGACCTTATTGAAGATGCAGGGGCTTCAGATCATATTTTTGACGAGGAGATAGGGGGTTATCCCGCAGGCATAAAAGCCTTCAGTTATATGAGGCATTATCGTAAGCCTCTGTCAAGGGAAGCTCAACTGGCTGGCTTTATTTCTGTCTGGCTATGCCGCTGGGTAGTGCCTGGCATCGCGTCTGTAGATCGTATACACCGCAATACCTTATGGCCCACAGTGCATTTGGTATTCGGATCAAGACTGGGCCTGCTTCCTGCTATGGTATGTAGAATACAAGCAGACCTAAGGGCCCTTACTGATGGACAGCTCACAGATGAGACGTAGCGTGAAGGATTTCCCAGAGTAGAATTACCCTTCTTATACCTGATAGGATAGTTGATCCTTCACAACACCAGGGTTATGTCTCCCGGCTCCGCCAGCAGTTCAGGAAATAACTTCTTGTTGAATTACAAGAATTTCCCTTGGAATGTGGCGATCGTAATAGATTATCGGCGGGCATTAAACATTGCCTACAGCTGGAAGCTCTTCTGTTCCGTACCCCCCGTACATATCAATCAACAGGGGACGAAGATTAAGGATGGGGGTCAAGGGAGGACCATTCTTTCTCCTGAAGCCTTCTACTGGTTGGTTTGCATTAGACCTTTCCATGTTTTGTACAGAAGTGAGGACAACTGCTACTTGGAGCCTTATCTGCTCAGTCGATTTGTCCGATAGTTTGGGTACGGCCAGTTGCATATGGGGAATCCCATCACCAGCTTCACGTCCAAAGGTGGACTTATTGATGGAGCCAGAGGATGGCGGTACTTCATCACGGGCTGTACTGGTGTAATTTTTGTCGTGCCCATAACTTCTCTCTCCATGGAGTTGCGCATCCTTCACTCGTATGCGCAGTTTTATGCGTCCATCAATACCTTCCATCGCAATTTTGATGTGCATAGAAGTTTTAGGATGCCCTCCCATAGGTCCACTGGAAGGGAAAAGATTCTGTCTGTTTCCTCGAATGAGAATGAAGACACCATCGGGGCAGACGAGTTCTTGTTAATAATACCGAGAGGCATAATAGCTCCGCCAGTAGAGCCTCTCGTTATCCCCAATAAACGGAAGGCTTCTACTCTGAAAGAGCCTTCCCCCCGCAAGAAAAAGATTGCCAGAGGTCCGAAAAGGGCTTCCACCAGGGGGTCTTCTAGGATCAAGCCTGTCGTTTCCCCTGTTGGGGATGATTCTTTGATCAGAGGTCCTTCGCCTTTTAGAGAGGGAACCTCCATAGTTCCAGCTGGCAGAGCCGGAGATTCTTTGTTCGAGATCGTTGCTGCTATTACTGCTTCTGGGAGTGCTACGAGATCGCCTTCGAGGCTGAGCATATTAGGGATACCTTTATCCAAACAAATAATAGGAATTACCCCTCCTTCGTCTGTAAGTATTTCCAGCAAAATTCTACCCGATGAGCCTCGAGTGGATCTTGGTGACGACTGGGAAGACTATCCTCCAATGTCAGTTGGTGCACCCTCTTCCCCAGGTATGACATCTCGCTTAGCATCATTAAGAAATGATTTAGCTGTACAGGCTGCGGACGCAATATACATACCATCGGCCATGGGTAAATATTGTCTTTACGCCTCTTTTAGGAAAATTAACATCAAGTTGATATTAACTTTCTCTTGTCTTTTCCAGGTGAAGACATCTCAGGGGAGGGCAGAGTTTACGCAACCTTTAACTTTGTTGCGGATCCTGCCGATGAAACGGCGATGTTTGATATCGAAGGGGCATGCTTTGAAGCTGCCGATCCTTCGTCTGTAATATTTTCGGGTGTCGTCTCGCCAATAGCAGTTCAGATATCATCGGAGGAGGATGAGCCTACCATCACGACTGTGCCTACTTCGTTGAGTATGCCAGCAACTTCAACCGTTGCTGGTGTTCTTTCTTTTATCGCGCCATCTGTTGAATCGATGGCCGTGGCAACATCCTCTGTCGTCATTCCTGAAAGAAGATTTCCCGAAATCGCAGCTACTCCCAGCGTGCATCCAGTTTTTGATTTGCTGATTGAACAATATACCAGCCTATTCTATCGCAGTTTGAAGGAGTTGATTTCCATGGTGCTGGAGAAGAACTTGAGCTTTGATAATCTGCTGACTTCCTCCCAGCTTGCGATAGCGCCGATCAGAAATTTTAACGACGCTGGAAGAGCTGATGCGCTGGAGTAAATAGTTAATGGTTTAGAACAACCCATTAACGAATATTTGCAACTATCTCGAAGCTGCGTCGATGATGTGGTTCAGGCTGAATACGACTCCTTGACTGTAAAGCTTGCTAAGTAGATGGAATTTATGAACAAAACCATCCAGACACAGCAACAAGAGATGGATGAAGAGCAGGCTATCTTAGCGGAAGTTATTCCTCAGCTAACCAAGTGCGAGGCTGAATGTGAGGGAAATGATGCGAGGGTCCAGAAATTGGAAGCTAAACTCGCTCAGGCAAAGGAGTGGGCTCTCCAGTCATCGGCAGCTCGAGATGTGTTGAAGGGCCGAATGGATACAGCTCAGCAGAACTTGGTACATGCGGGTGTCATTCACGCCAGTTTTGTTCATGCTCGGTCCGAACTATCCCTCCTGAGTGATGACGAGGCACGACTGGAGCGGGCTCGCGCTAACATCTTGGACTCCAGGAATGAGAGGATGGCTGCCTTGGCACAACAAATTTGTGATTTGACTGCTCCTCCCCAATGATGTACTTTTTGCTTCTCTATATAATTTGCTCTTCCCGGAGATAATAAAGAGGCTTTATCTGACTTTGTGGACCCATTATTTTTTAATATAAATGATAGGCTAGGGTGAAAGTGATATCAGAGGTATCATGAACATGACATACTTTCGGTAAGGTTTTGCTGAATATAAATCTATTTAGAGTTAACAACCTGATAGAATATAATCCAACTAAATTTGTATACAAAATACTATCAAAGGTAATATGAACATGATAGGTTTATAAATTAGTTAAGGATATCTATTCAGAGGTCACATAAACCTGATAGAAAATGATCTAGCTAACCTTTGTATGTGGTATTGTCAGAATGAGATCTTCATCATACTCCATTTAGGCAAAGGAGATCAAAGTATAGTACTTCTTTGGGAATTTGTCGTTGATAGGAGCCATTACCAATTTCCATTAGGCTTGGCTGAGGTGAAAGCGCTATTTGAAATCATATAAGGGCCTTCGGATTTTTTTTTATTGCTTGTGTGCACTTCGGATGTTGTACTAGAGGTAGTATGGATGTAGTACAATACCGTGCTTGTTGAGGACATCCCACTGAGGGACCTTTAGTGGACTTATTATTTGTTGTGCACTTTGAGTGCAAGTAATAAGTTAGAAACAAGCCCAATCACAAATATGACCGTGATAGGTTTTGAGGATAGTAAGGATATCCTGCAGTGGAGTTTTTTGTTGACCCACTACTTTTTGCGCACGCTTGTGCAAGTAATAGGTTTGAGACAAGATGCTTGTAAAATATGACTCTGTGGGGGATGAGCAAAGACCGACTCTTTCTTCACTGGGGAAAATGAGGACAGTTCAGAGGTAATATGGACATGAATAATTTATTTTTATTGGGCGTATTACTTCTTGCGCATAAGAGTATAAGTAATAAGTTTAAGACAAGCCCTGCCAGAGGTAATATGGATATAGAAGTTTTTTGTGGACTTAACACCACTGGCGTACTTAGGATTTAAGTACAGGTGCTAAGTTGAGATGACAACCGATATCAGAGGTAATATGGACATGATAATATATAGCCAAAAACTCAGAAAGTTTGTTCAGAGGTAATATGAACATAACAAACTTTTGATTTTTGACTCCATTGGGGATGGAGGTATATATCTACTCAAAGATAATATGGACATGGTAGACTCAGCTGGATAAAATTATGACAGCAGTTCAGAGGTAATATGGACATAAACTAATGTCTAAAAGACTCATTGAGGAGTGATTTATCGATTCCGGTCTATCCAAAACATGGAGATAGACCTAGGGATCATTTTGATGGGGCGATAGCTTAGAGGTAGTATGAACATGGCCAGCGTCTAGCGAGATTGGTTGTGAATGGTCACTGCGGGAGTGTGTGAGTAGACATAAAAGATTGCTTCGCTGGGGAAATTTTGAGGATCCATCATCCATTGCGTATCCGAGAATCTTGGACACGGATGATAGATTTTTACAAAAAAAAAGAGAAAGGAGAAAATGTCGCACATAAACACTTGCTGGGGATGATGAAACCAAGGGTTGATTCGTACATCCGGGTTATAGACTTATTACCCATGGCGTACCTTAAGTACAGATAATAAGTTGAAACGACTAGCACTACCAAGGGTTATATGAACGTGATGGTAGAAAGTCACAGAGAAGAACTTCACTCAGAGGTAATATGGATATGGATAAGTTCTGAAAATATCTTACTCAGAGGTAATATGGACATGGTAAGATATAACTTTATGGGGATAAAGAAAAACATGATAGGAGTAATATGACCATTTTTATGGTGATAGATTTACCCTGCCGGAGAAAGTAGAGAAACACAGTTCAGAGGTAGTATGGACGTGAACTGATCGATAGCAACAACCTAGGAGATTTGCTCAGAGGTCACATGGACATGGAAAACCCAGTTGGGGAAACAGAAAATATTTGGACAACAGTTCAGAGGTAATATGGACGTAAACCGATGCCCGAAGAATTCACCTTTGTGAGGTGATGAATGTAAAGAAAACCCAACTGAATTTTCCTCTTTAGTACATAGCACGCCTTTGTGAGGTGATGAATGTACCGATGAAAGAGACAATATTTTGGGTCATCGACCTTGCCAGACCTTTCAGGGTATCTGATGTTGGGTAGCTGGAGCTTGTTTTCCTTCATCAATATATTGATGATTTCAATGATGTCATCTTCATTGAAGGAGAAAGTGCCCTTCGGGCTTCGGGCTCCCGATGCCTGAGTTTTATGGTCCTCAGAGGGAATGGTCATAGTTGCATCACTGTCAGACACAGAGGAAATTCTACCCCAGCTTTGGATGCTGCCCCATTTTGTCGAGGGAGACTACCCCCAGACCTATCATTGCATTCTTCCACAGAAATTGATCTAGAAAGACCTAGCTTTGATATTACAGGATCTGACCGTAGAGGTTTGGAGTTTGTAGGGTATATGGTATATCCTAACCCAAAATGAGTTCGTTGACAATAAGGATTACCATGCAACGGTGTTCGTCTGCCTTTTCCATAGTTGAGGCCTTGTTTTAACTTTAAATCATAACCCATGTTTTGTATAATCTTTAAAGCCTGTGGGCTATATCTGTGGATTTGCATTCTCCCAACATCAGACTCGTGAGAATCTTCTTGTATAATCGGTCCATTCCGTATTCGACCGAAGATTATTTGATGCTGATCGTTGCGAGTAGGTAGAATAATGAAGATAGATTCTTCATATGGCCCATCTATCGTGACAACATTTGATATTGGCACATTTTCCCACGTGATCTTCCCACGCTTGGTAGTCAGGGGCACTGCATCTTGATTTTGACCCTTGTCTTTGCGTTTTTGGATCAAAAAATCATGCAAATCAGGGAGATGACCGGAAGAAGAAGAAGAAGAAGGCTTATTCCGCCTTTTTACATTAATAGGGACTTGGAGATTGGAAACCATAACCCTTTTCCTGCCATATGAATATAACAGTTCAGCCATGTGAGTAGCACATGATCCATGAGGAGTGTATCTTTCCATAAACTAGGTCTTCTTTACGCTGAGGGGTTTGTCATGGCATAATCTGGAGTTTTGCACAGGTTGGCATAAAATTGAGGAAGTCCTCAATCGGCAGTCAGCATTTCGGGTAATTTGAAGAGCGGGCAAATTCTTCTCTTGATGGCGTAAAAACCGAGAGGTCAAAAAATCCGCTATTTGTTTTTCCTTGCAATGATTGCAGGGACCATCTGCCTCCTTATAGGTGGGAGATATATTTTTACGCATGGGGCGCGTTTGGAATTTTCGAATTGGCGCTGAGGCATTATCAGAAATTCTGTCTGCCACGTCACAGACGGGAGACAAAGTTTTACGCATAGGACGCGGAGTAGACTTCTGGATTGGCGCTGAGGCACTACCAGAAGATTTGTCTGCCACGTCACAGACGGGAGACAAAGTTTTACGCGCAGGGCACGGAGTAGACTTCTGGATTGGCACTAAGGCACTGCCAGAAGCTTTGTCTGCCACGTCACAGACGGGAGACAACGTTTTATGCGCAGGGCATGGAGTAGACTTCTGGATTGGCACTAAGGCATTGCCAGAAGCACTGTCTGCCACGTCACAGATGGGAGACAAAGTTTTATGCGCATGGAATGGAGTAGACTTCTGGATTGGCACTAAGGCATTGCCAGAAGCTCTGTCTGCCACATCATAGATGGAAGACAAAGTTTTACGTATGGGGCACACAGGTTGCGATGTTACAACCTTGTTGGTCGGAGAGAGAGAGCCTGCAGGAAGGGTCGAGGATGTCCGGGGCATCCATACTTTATGCAGCTTCCTGTTATCCTCGACAAAGAGGGAATAAGAGCCACCCCCTGCGCGAAGCATGTCTTCATAAGCAGATTGGTCGAATTGGATGACCAGAGTCTTCTTCGTTGATCCGACGGATACAGCATCGTATTGAGCAATGGCTTTCTCGTCAGATGAGAAAGTTCTCCCTAGCAGAGTCACCATCTTGTGTTTGATAATAAACGAAAGAAATTGAAACTAGGTTTATACGAAACCCTTTCTTTGTTTACAAACAAGAAAAAGAAGTATTTATTTGGATTATAGTATGACATTCATACTCTTATTTCATCATTATATTGGGTTTGTTCCCATCAGACTTATTTGGATTATAGTATGACATTCAGACTTCGCACTTATTTTCCAGTATTTATTTTAGTTCTTCTTATTTATATTTGTGGATGAGATTAGACATTTACCTACTATACATTAGCATAATAGACTTCTTTGTATTTTAGGATAGCGTAGTACGCTTTGTCGGGTCCATTAAATTGGGTAATCCCTCGGAGTCGTATTAGTTGGCCATTGTCACGTGGCCTGGTCCTTTATATGTTGGGACTAGGGTGTGACAAGATGTCACAGATTTTATGACGTTTAGCGATGTCTCGTCATTAAACTGGAGACATAAGCATTGGTTGCAATACATCGATATATTAGCGACATTATGAGCAACGTTTTAATACAAGAACGCTGACATGGCAAGTTTCTCCATCTCACCATATTAGCGACGTATAGCGACATACTAGCGACGTCCATTTTCCCAGTTAGCGACGTTCACCAACGTAACAGTACAGGTCGATGAACGTCGTAACATGTCGCAATATGTCACAAAATTGAAAAAAATAGGCTAAAGTTTTTAAAATATTTTCCAACAAAACTCTAACTGCAGTTATAAAATTAGTTTATATAAATAGTCCAGAAGTAACCCTCTTTTAAATTCCCTACGTTTGTCGAGGTGGAACACTCAAAACCAAAAAAAAATTGGTGTACAGTTAATATCAATAATAAACTAAACTCATAAAGAAAAAATCTATAAAGTTACATTACTCTAAATATGTCCCAAGAAGTAGATAAATGAATTTAAATTAAATGTCACATCCGTCTCAGAATAGAATAAAAAGTATAAAATAAATACATCAAAGATCCAAGAATGGAGTAATACACACAAACACACTAAAATATGTCCAAGAATGGGCCAATACACACTACTAATAATGAGGAGGAGCACCGTCAGGCATTTGGGATAGAAGAAACTCATACTTCTCTTGTGAAAGCGTCACCGATGCCGATGGATGAGGCAGTGATGGAGGCGGTATCGATGCCGACGAACTAGGAGGACGTATCTTCTCCAATGCTAGCAGTCGAATATTGTATGAATCTAAGGCATATACCACCCTCGAAGTGTTCTCCGCCACTGACTGGCTCAACAAATCCTTTGTCACATGGATCCTATCAAGTGAGTCGCTCATGGCCATATGCGACCCCTCCAGCTTCTTCTGTCTGTACTCCGTAGATGCGACTAGAGTTGCCAAACTTTGCTCTGTCATTTGGCCCACAGTCCTGAGCTCCATAAGTCTTTGCTCTGTCGTTCGACTCAGAGTCCTGAGCTCCATAAGGCTATGCTCGAGTGAATCAAAATATGCGATGATCGTCGCATCGTCCGTCTGTGGCGTAGAATATCGCCGCTCCATAATCCTTTATAGCAACTCATCACATAAGTCAGTAATCTGACGGTCAACGCTCTCCTGGGCTCGGGTCGACGCCTCCGAGGAATGCACACTGACAGAGGGGGCCCTAGATTACTGTGTCGCAATATATGTGTCGTAGGGTTCCGTACCATAGTACGTCCCCTTTGAAGACCACCAATGGAGGTCATCCAGAGCTTGTCCATCGACGGAGCTATAGAGGGCTGCAAGGAAGTACTATCCCCTCCCTCTGTAGGTGCACTAGCTGTCACCCACTAACGTAGTTTAAGATACTCGTCCTAGAAAAGTGGTTGTGAATGTCTAAGTTACTTATTACTAAGTATGTAGATATCTATTTGCATATTTTCTATGTTACATTAAAACTAACACAGGGTAGAGAAACGTACATAGCTCTTCGTGACCTTGTCATCGATGAGCTTTCAGCCCTTCTGATGGGTGGCCAGGAAGACTGTCACCATATTGGCGTCCTTACCCCTCTGTACCTGTTAAATTTTTTATTGTTTGTTATTAAAATTATACATCTTATCCTACTTGTATTAAAATAATATATATTCAATAAAATATATACCAAATGACGTTAATCGTTTGTCATGGGAATCGAGCCACCACACCACTTTCCTGACTTCGACCTAGTCGCCTTTGCCTTCTCTGGCCGTTCCTTGTACTTGGGTTCTTCGAATCTCATCGTCATCGTAGTCCACTGCTTAGGCGTGATCCAACCATGGATCGGTTGTCCGAAGAGATCACGAGCCTTCTGGTCTTAGATCGCATCACGGATCAGCTTGGCAGCGACGGCAGAAAATAGCTCCCCGATCTTCTGAGCCCGGTATGGTAGATAGAAATAAGTTTTCTACAAGAAATAAAATAAAGAGTTACCTAATATGCATAAATTATTATTTATATTAAAAGTAAAAATATTTTTACCTTGAAGTGGGCAAACCAAAATGCCTTCCTTTCTTTAGGAGTAGTTGATCCAAGGCCCACCATAGTTCTGCCTCAAAAAATGCCCTAGTGCTCTCTGTACTGCCAAGGTACAATATTTATACAATGATAATTAAATTCATGAATATATAGATATAATCATTTGGAAAATATTAACTATTGTACTTATTTGCTAGGCCCGTCCCACCAAATCTCTATTCTCGTCTCGTCCGGAGGCACGCATGGAGGATCGCTCTGATCATACACAGACGAAGTTGGCTCGACCTCCTCCATATGATCATTTATCTCCATGGTACCGTCAGCGGGGGGGAGGCTGGACGAGGGAGTAGTCTCAGGCATAGAACTGTTGGTCCCAGGTACCGTCGACGGAGTCAAATATGTGACCGGCCGGTACACTGGAGTACTCTGTGACAAAGATCCGAAACAAGTAGCCGATACTGGAGGAGCACTCTGTCTAGAGGATCTACCTCTGTATGATCCTCATCGTCCTGTCATATCCGATGATAAAATAAATACAAAGACTTATATCAGTTCATAAAAATAACAAACGATCATAAAACAAATACACAGACTTATAACAGTAAATAAAATATCACAGTGACACAATAAACACAAAATAAAAGTATCACAGTCATACAATAAGCACAATATAAAATATTCATACAGTTAAAATAGATGTTACATTCCATATTAAAATTACAGTAGATGGCTAGAGTTCTAAATAAATTTTATTTTATTTTCAACCCCCTCTGAAAATTTATCTTCTTCATTTTTCTCGTCCTCCTCTTCCTCTTCCTCATCATCTTCACTTTTATCTACTTCGTCTTTCGCTTTAGATAATTTTACCTCTTCTACACAATAAGATGTGTAATAAGAAACTTTCGTTGAGTCCACATCTACAATATTTGTTACAATAGGTAGCGCTTCCTCCTGATAAGCTATTTCGTTAACGTCAATTATATTTCAAGCTTTCGTCTTGTATACTGTCCATCAGCCTGACCTCGTTGTTTCCCGTTTAGGATAAATTATGAAGTACACGAGCTAAGCCTGACTTGATAGGATAAATGGTTCATAGCCTTGATATCAACGCCGATAGTTTATATCCACAAGACTATGCTTGTCTATTTTTCAACCTTGATCTTGGATCAGATCGAACCAATCATACCTGAATAACATGATCTTAGCAGGATCTGTTCCATAATTATATGTCAACTCCATAATCTTCCGTAAGACGCCATAGAAATCATTTTCTAGATTGACATCTTTGTAGCTCGAAGATCTGATACAAAAATAACTATTTTTTGTAGAATTGAGATCCAAGAACCTGTCTCTTATCAAGGCTTTTATTGACTTGAACCTAAACCCATTCATACAGTAGCTTGGCCAGATTTTGATGGCATAAATTGGTCCCTTGGCTAGAGTTCTAATAGATTTATTCTCGAGTTTTGTGTGAGGACGATCGACCTAAATACCAAGGAAACGATATTAAGTTCAACCTTATGTTAATTATTGTGCATAGTGCATACACAAAATGATCCTTATATATGCACTTAGCCAAGAAGGGAAATGAAGTCTCATTTCCTATTCTACTTCTTTATCTGTTATGTATGGTCTCATCGACCTGATCTTATCATTAAATGTGCTAAAAAATAACAAAATATTACCTGATTAGTGTAATATTATTAGCGTATACTATTACATTAAGATGACTTAAACGTTGACGTATTAATTACTTACCCCTCTAGCTTCTCCACTTTATCTTTCTCACAGTTGAGTAATATATACAACTGAGCAACCCTTAGCTCATCGTCATTCGGATATCTCTTATTCATTTTATCCGAAGGCTTACCGAAGGCATTGAATACTTTCAGTATTGTATCATTAGATTCCTGATATCCATCGTTATTTTTGGTAACTCTTGTTCTATTAGTAGCAACCTGCGGCTTTAAATACACCGAGAAAAGTTTTGTAATCTTCTCAAGAACATAGGCTTCACAAATAGAACCCTCGACCAGTGCCTTATTTTTTTACCTTTCTTTTTAGGTGGTTCAGTTGACGCTCGAACGGGTACATCCATCGATAACCGATAAGCGCACCAACACATGCCTCGTAAGAAAGATGAATTGGCAAATGCTCCATGGAGTCAAAGAATCCAGGAGGAAACACACTTTTAAGCTTGCACAGTGTTATCGCAATGTCCTTCTCTTGCTTTTCTAAACGATTGACGATCAACTTTTTAGAACAAAGATCCCTGAAGAATATGTTAAGCTCCCAAACTGCATGCGATAAGAATTCTCGAAATACAATTGGAATTAAGCTCCCCATGAATTCGTGACAGTCATAGCTCTTCATACCCGTCAGTTTGTTCTCCTTTGGGTTAACGCATCTTCTCAGATTCGATACGTACCTGTCTGAAAATTTTAGCCCATGAATCCACCTACAAAGTCTCCCTTTATCCTCCTTGTCCAGTAAAAAAAATTGCCTTAGGCTGCTTATACTTTCCATTCTCTTCCTCTATCAAATATAAGGCAGGGCATTTGCATATTTCTTCTAAGTCCAACCTGGCCTTGGGATTGTCTTTCGTCTTCCACTTTATGTCAATCATAGTATTAATTATGATGTCAAACATATTCTTCTCGATATGCATAACATCAAGGTTATGTCTGATCAGATTGGTGCTCCAATATGGCAGACCCCAGAATATGCTCCTCTTCATCTAATTATGAGTGTGACCAAATCTATTGTAGTTGCACCCCTTAGTAGGCTCTTCGATAGCACTTAAAATTTTTTAACCTCCTCCTATATCGTGTCGCCGGACCACCTTGGAGGTGGATTTGTCTTCTCCATAATGCCGGCACAAAATACATTCATGTTCCTCCGGAACGGATGATCCGACGATAAAAATTATCGATGACAATCGAAGAAGCACGATTTTCCTTCGTGTTTCAAACGAAAAGACTTAGTGTGGTCCATACAATATGGATATGAGAGACGACCATGAGTGCTCCATCCTGATAACATGCCATAAGCCGAAAAGTCGTTGATGGTCCACATAGGTGCTGCCCTCATCTAAAAATTCTATTTTTTTGAAATATCGTACGTGTTGGCACCTACTTTCCACATCTGATTCAACTTATCTATCAACGATTGTAAGTACACATCGATGTTCCTCTTTGGATTATTTGGGTCGGGAATAATGATCGTTAAGAATATAAACGGAGTCTTCATGCACATCCAAGGCGGTAGGTTATATGGGGTGATGATCATAGGCCAACACAAATACTAAGAGCCCAAAAGTCCGAATGGGGTAAACCGTCGGAGGAGAGCCCCAATCTTACATTATACGAATCTAAAGCAAAATTGGGATACTCTCGATCGAAGTACTTCTATGCTTCTCCATCGGATGAGTGATCCAATACTCCTTCAATTTATTTTCGTCTGTGCCAACTCATATTTTTGGCAGCCTCCTTCATTATAAACAACCTTTGCAACCCCGACGTTAAAGGCAAGTAGTGCATCGAATCAATCGACTTTCTTGCACCGATAGATCTTTTTGTACCAGTTGTCTTGTAGCGATCAGCACCATAAAATCTACACACATCTTCATCCTTATCATTTTTGTAGTATAACATGCACCCGTTGTGACATGCATTAATTTTCTCGTCTCCCATACAGAGCGATCTCACCATCCTCTTAGACCGGTAGAAGTCTTTAGGTAACTTAGCACCCGCCGATGAGATCTCTTTAATCAACTCTGTAAGTCGGTTGTAGCATTCTTGTGATATATTAAATTTGACTTGATGCTCAACAGTCTTGTAACCACCTCCAACAGTGAATGATCCTTACAACAAGGATATACTGGAGTTCTTGCATTCTTTAGTAACTCCATGAAATTTCCAGCATCAGCATTCGGTGCCTCCTCAACTGCATCATGATTGTCAGCATTAACATTCAGATCCATTTCTAGATACTTCTGAAAAAATGAATAGACATCATTCAATTATCCAAATGGATGCAAAGATGGTTAAACATGTTCATCAAAGTAACAACTCTTATTGATGCATGAGTATTCGAGTTGTGATGTATGGGTATCCATATCATGATTAATGAGTAGACATTAAAGTAACAACTTTGTTCATCAAATATACATATCATTTATACCTACTTCTATAACTGTATATTTCTATACCATGGTACACAATATCACATTGATACTCTATTGTATCTTGATACTAGGATACAGTTCAAATACCCATAACACTAACTATACTTGACACTTAGTATCTTTGTACCAACATACACTCTAGGCCACTCACTCTTGACAATCAACATATATTTATACCTACTTCTGTAAATGTATATTTCTATACCCTTATATATGTATCTATCTATATAGATTATTAACCCTCACTATCTTACTCATCCCTCACTCAAATATATACACATATTTATACCTACTTCTATAACATTTGGTAAAAAATTATATACACATTTATGCACTAAAAGTACTTAATAAAATCTAGTTCAATCTCTGGAGAGCAATTATATGGTCAAAAATTAGTTTGGTAAATCTCAACACTAGGGTAGCTTGACAATACAGAAATTCTGAGTGAGAGTCAGGCGGCCAGGCCATGCTATTGTGAAGAACCCCAGCAAGTTATATTTGAGGTTATCGTTTATATTTCAAAATATGAAAGGGTGTCATCTACTTGCAAAATTAAAATCATATACACAAGAATTATAATTGAAATCTAGGGTATCACTAGTGACTAAGTCCTATAATTCTTAAACTTGATGTTTATAGAATTATTCCTAAAATTTAGAGATGATATCATACTTTATATTCACACATAAAAATAAGATCTTATATAACATAACCTATATTAACATATCAATATTTTTTTTAATCTAGGGTATCATACGTGTCTGTGTCAGTGTCATATCAGTAGCATGAGACTGTGTCTATGTCGTATTCATGTGTGTGTGTGTATATCTGTGTATGGGAAAGATAGTCTGTGTCTGTATCGGGTCCGAGTGCGTGTGTTTGTGTATGGGAGAGATAGGGTTAGTGTAAACCCCCTGACCCAAAACTAGGATTAGGATTCATTTAGGGATATTTTGAATTAGTTAATGGAGTTATTAATTTGCCTCTTTTAATTAAATACACTTGGTGTACCTTACCGTTGCTTCGATGTTTGGAGCGCTACTCTAGCTTTTGCCTTCAAACAAATTTTATACCCTTATCCTAGACGTGCCAATCTTCCATTTTGACCTTTGTATAACACATATATATTCTCTCTTGTGCTTCATTTTAGTCGCACAATATTCATCACAATTATCTAATTTTAAATCTAATTAAATTCAACTTTTGCATCTTTGTCCGTTCCAATCGAAATTGGAGACACAACCTCGACCCATTTTATGTAACCCAATTTATGACAATAATCTATTCCGAGTCTACTACATCTATGATACTTGTGTCCCACCCAAATTAAATCCTATGCACTTCCAATTAAATTAAGAACACCATTGACACTAATTTTAACTAAATTGGTGCAATGACTCAACCTAACCCAAAACTAGACCCAACACCAATCCAAACCCCCACTCACACCCTCATGGTTCATGCAAAGTACCATACACCAAATTTTTTTCTCTATAATACACCAAATATGATAATTTTCCTCATCCAATCCCAATTCTCCTTTTCTTGTGCAATTTTTAAACTGTTGGGGGGGGGGGGGAGTCTTTGTGCAAATAAATAACTAGGTATCCACCTCCCATTGAAGCAAAGAATAAAGAAAGCCTTTTTTATGCCTTGACCTGTAAAACCCCCTTCCTAGAAAATTGTATATACCTTTTATTTATTAATTATTAATTAAATTATAGTAATTAGGTCTAAATAGGAGAAATAGATTTTTAATAATTTTTATTTTAGGTGTTCGGGCACTTAGATGATTTATGGGACCATCAGGAATTTTTCGGAATTTATTCCATGTAGGAGACCCCTTGAGCTGTTGCTAGCCTAACAATGTGCAATACCCTAATCTATAAATTTTCTTATGAGGATATATATAATATGTATGTATATAAATATATATATATATATATGTATATATATTTATAAAGGAAAAGAAAAGAAAGCAAGTATTAAATAAGAATATAATAATAATAATAATACTAACATTACAACTACTTGCAATTCCTTAGCAACCTTGCTTAACCCCTTCAGCCACTTGTGTTTCCTAGGAACCCCCCTTCAATTCAGCGACTAAACAGAGAAGCCCCGCCCAACAGCAAGTAGCAAAGCAACTTTGCTTGCTAAAACCTGACCCATTCACTCCTTTGCATGAGGCCGAACCCGCTCCATCCGCTCCTTCTCTCTCCCTATTATATATATATATATATATATATATATATATATATATATATATATATATATATATATATATATATATATATATATATAATTTCAAAACCCTAACCTAAAGCTCCAGACCTCCTCTTCCCATCTATAGTCGTCACCGCAGCCAGAGAAGTCCCGCCAAGCCATCCAACCATCCCATCGACGCCGACCTCGCGAACTGCAGTTTCCCACTCGAGGTACCTTCGCTCCGGCGTGATTTTCTGTCGACTCGCTCGACCAAACGCTGTTCCGTTTTTATAGGTATGATCATCCCTTAACCCTCTCCAATATTTTTTTTATAGCCAACCTCGAAAAATGTGTGCCCCTAGGTGAAAAACAGCGCCCAAGTTGGGCGAGCAGACAGAATTCTGGAATCGCAGAATTCCAGAATGACCACCCATATTGCCGAGTTCGTATCTCCCACCACAGAGATCTAAATTCGGTGATTCTTTTTGATACCTGTAGAATTCCTGACCTAGTTTATTTTCTGTAAAATAACCCTAGGCTATTAGTTGCTGTGGACATAGTTTAATTCGTCACAAAACTGCGTGCACCCACTTTTTCCAGAATTCCAAAAGTTGGAATACGGAGCGCGCCCCGCCAAACGGGACCGCCCCGCCGTGTGCCAAGTGTACCAAATGGTGTACGCAGCATAACTGGACACGTGAAAATTCGTGGGGACTGATTCGGACGCGTGTGCGCTCCGAAATCAGGCCGTATCCGCGGACACATTTCGTGTCGCAATTTTTGTGGAACTCGTGCGTATTTTGTGCACGCTTGTCAGATTATGACGAAACTTGCGCCACTGGACTCGTGGTAATGCGCTGGTCCTGTGACCCAATTTTCATGCATTTCTGAGACGGTTGACCAAATCGCCAATTGACGGGCCCCACAGTTGACTTTTTGGACAAAATTGTGTTCGACTCATCGGAATCTATATTTGGACATACCGTTGGGTTCGTATTGACATTTAGAGTTGTTTGACCCATAGTTTGTCCCATTTAGAGACTGTTACCCTTGGCACGCTTTTCGGTGCAAAGTGGGCCACAAGTGGACCCCACTTTTACCCAAAATTACCATTTTGCCCCTGTGTCCAAATTGGACGAAAGGGAAGTGCATTTTAGCTATTTTGCTTATTTTGGGAACGTTGGTAATATTTATTTCAGCATCCGGAGATATTTGTTCTGTGGCCATAGCTTTTGATCCTGTGCGTTTGACTTCTGGACAATACACCTTGCAGCTTTCTTACCAGGCAAGATACCTTGCCAAATTATTTACAGTGCTTTGCATGCTATTTATATTTCTGTTTATTCATTTCTTTATAGTTCTTGCATGTATAGTTTTCTTTCAGTCATTACTATGTATTAGATATGTTGACACGCACATGGCACTTAGTATCATAGAGGACAATCATTAGGCGTATGGGCTTTTAACCACTCTGGTAAACCGTAGTATATAGCTCGCACTACGGGCGTGTGTCGCGCTGGTCGCTACCCCCGCGGTATGTCGATTTCTGGAGTCTCGCTGGTCGCTACCCCCGCGGTATGTCGATTTTTGATGTCCATTGACGTGTGTGTGAGTTGTGAGGTAGATCGAGTAGCCTACCCTTGCCCATACGTCGAAAAGTTGTCCTCATTTGCATTCATATAGATTGTCTTGTACAGCGTACTTATTTATTTTCAAATTATATGCATGTTTACTGTATTCAAGTTGGCTCGTATTTTCTGTATCTTGTTACGTCCCTCTGAGGACCTGGTCCTCTGCCAGGTGTATCTATTCTTGAGTATTTGCAGGAGCACAGATCGGATGGCTATATATGTTTCGTGGATGCCCTCTCTTCGATCCCGTGATTGCTAGATGGTGTACTTATATGGTGTTGTTGTGTTGTACTTACTTTAATATTTGCTCTTACATTCGAGTTGGTAGTGGATTTGTTTCCATCTAACTATCATCTTTAGATACTTCTTATTGAGATCTAGTTATCTAGATGTTGGTTATTTATTTATATTGATTTTCTGTGGATGAGATTTAGATTTTACCCTGTGACTTGTATTATATTTTATACCACTTGTGGATTTTATATTCATATTACAGCGTACGTGTGGATTGGTTTCCATATATTGGAGTTGCCATATCCATGCGGCTGGCATGATTACGTATCCTAGTCCTACGTATTTTTGGGACTGGGGCGTGACATGACCGGTCACACCCATATCTTCCTCCTTTTTGTATGGTACTATGAAACACTTTATACCCACACTTAATCCCAACCCTCCATTCAAATTAAAACTCAATCCCACCACTCATTCTCTCATGAAAAATTCCTCCCACATCCCTAAAAATAGGGGGAGTTAGCCGGCCCTAATTCCCAAGCTCCCTACTCCCTCTCTCCTTTATTAATTCTCTCTCTCCCCCTTAAAATTTCAACTATACACCGTTACCTCCCCTCAAAACCGATCATCACCACCAACACCATCCTCTCTTCACTCCCCTTCCTCCCTAGTAGCCGACCACCACCACTGTCCCCTCATCACCTCCTCGACCTCCTCACCGTCTCCACGACCACCCTCCCTAGCAGCCGACCACCGCCACCTTGCCGACCTTCCTACTCCTCCAATACAGTGACCGCCATCGTCACACCCGACCTCCACCACCATCATTCACCACCACCAACTTCACCACCACCCGAGATCCCCTCTACCCTCTAACACCTGACCACCTCCACCCTTGCTACTCCAACCCAACCTCCACCACCTCACGACAGCCACCTCCACCACCATCATCCCCACGAGCTGCTGATGCTGCTGCTACAAGTTACCGCTACTGCTGCAAGTTGCTACTACTATTGTACTGCCTTGCTCCATCGAGCACAGCTGGCCGAAGCACCCTCCCAAACTACCGGAGCAGCCCGACCACGGGCCAGCAGGCCGAGCACTCTCCCCATTTCCTTTTCAACTTGACCCTAGGTATACATTCATCTCCTTCTTCTTCTTCATCTTTTTTTGTTATTGTTGCATGAGAACCCATGAATGTTATAACCCCTATTATCTCCATGTTACAAATAAATTTTAGAATATGTATTTTAGTTGGAATAATATTTAGTGATATTATTCATGCATAAGCTAGGTTGTTTAGTATGACACTAGTAGTTGTGTTTGTATCTAGGTTCTTAGACTAATCTATTGTATAAAAGTGCCATGAGTTAGAGAGTGATTATCACCACCACAAATTAAATTTTTATTTATATAAATTTATGATGCATATATAGAATGAGAGATTACAATGTCACCATGCTATTGTGCTATGCAAGAATAGATGAGAAATTAAGATATTAATGTGTGCAAGTGTACGAGAATTATGTGATGGTTTATATTTTAGAGGATTTGACGATGATTTTATATATATAAAGTATACACCTTAATCTAATAGTTAGAACACATGATTAGTGTTACACGATATTTTGAGTTATAAACACTTACTAGTAGCATAGTAGCTAGTTGACTTATTATGCATAATATTTGAGGACCATTTTATATCCTTGTGCACGGAGGCCTAGAGAGAGAACACTAGTAACCTATGTGTTAGAGGTGCAACTTAGCACCTACACAAATTCTAGTTGTGATTGCGATTGTGTCATATGAGAAATTATCCATTTAGAGGACTTATAAAATTTAGGTGACTAGAAGACTAAGTGTACACATACTTTCTTGGTCTTTGTCTAGTCAACATTAGCCAACCAACTTAGTTAGAATACTTGTTTGGTCTAAACACTACGTGTCTCATGACATTGCGTATGTTGAACTCTTGTGCATGCTTAGAGTAGTGTAATATAGTGATTGATATTTATTATTATATATTCATAGGCACCCAAGACGGTTCTACCTTGGCTGCGGGTTTTGGATCCTTACTTGTTCACATCAAAGTTTCAGACAAGTATACCTTGTCTTTCTGTACTGTTTAAATTCAGTTATTATAGTTCACATATTTTATTATTTTAATATTATATAACAGTGCGCGTCTGTGAAAGACTTAGGTGCAGTCGATGAAGGCGTTGACGTTAGGACTTGTGTTTGACCTAGTATCTAGTGGACGAACCTAAAGTTGGAAAGTTATCAATATGACTCCCCGGGCCTTGATACGTATCATTGCACGTCACGGAGTGAGTTCATATAGGGATGCGAGCTTCATACTTGACTGGCCATCGGTGTGAGCAGCACGTGTGACGGTATTTAGCATAGTTGTATACTTCTTTAGTGACTTGCATTATAGTACGAGATGTCCACGTTATATTCACGACTTGTACATTGGCATTGGGCGGGAAAGAAAATTAGTAGGCGTATGGGACAGACATTTGGCTATCGTAGTTTCAGAGTAAACTATGGGGTCGTGAGACTCGATGTTACCCTGTTATGGGCTATGTGTTACCCGGTTATGGGTTATGTGCTGTCCGATTATGGGCGTATATGCTTGTCGATACATCCGGCAGAGATTACTAGCTGCGCGCTATCATGATCGGTTATGTAGTCAGCATATATTTCTGATATCCAGTTTACAGCTAATGCCAGATACATAGCCTCTGGCATGTAATTTTGTATCTTGTTACGTCCCTCTGAGGATCTGGTTACTTTTCAGATCCGAACGAGAACTTGTACCCGACCATCTACGGAGCAGGAGTGGAGACCGGATTTGTGGCTGAGGACTTTGAGGCATTTCCAAAGGAGTTTGCGTGATTCAGGGTACACTGCTGCTTTGGGCTAGGGCATCTTTATCTAGCTAGTCGATGTTCTAGTCTAGTATTCTTTTCTGTCCTTCCATATTTTATTTTAACATTGTATTCAGTGGGTTTGTTCCCATCAGACTTATTTGTATTTTATTATGATATCCAGACTCCGTACTTATTTCCAGTATTTATTTCAGTACTTCTTATTTATATTCTGTAGATGAGATTATATATTTACCTGCTATATGTTAGCATATTATACTTGATTGTATTTTAAGATAGCATAGTACGCTTCGTCGGGTCCATTAAATTAGAAAATTCTTCGGAGTCATATTAGTTGGCCATTGCTACGATGCCTGGTCCCGTATATTGTGACTGGGGCATGATAGTTAGGGTTTACCTTGGTCGACCGTAGAGAGAAGGGGGTGCCTAGGGGCACGGTCGAAGAGGGAACGGGTCCCCGGGTCAGGGGGTCGTCTGGCTGTATAGGTCGCCGGGTCGGGAGGTCAATAGGGAGTAGGGGTAGCAGAAGTCAGGGGGTTTCCTGGGTTAGGGGGTCGCGGGGGCGAAGAGGGCGCCTGAGTCATGGAGCCGCTGGAGTCGGGAGGGCGCCGGGGTCGGGTGTCACGACCCGCACCAGAAAATTCGGGCACGAGTGCGTGGGTACGTCCAGCCTACACCGCAGTGTCGGCGGTAGTACGCTGTCTAGGGCATGATCACAGGTGATAAATCTAGCTCATTCACAATAATTAAATAGGCAAGGAAAAATAGCAGGAAAAGAATGCTAAGATTTTATAACCAGAATATGATAATCAGATCCAGAGTTTATTACAGAACCATAGATTATATCGGGGACAAACCCGATTACTAAGATGAAAGGAAATAAATAACTAAGGCTAACTACTCTGCAGGAGTAGTCTCCTGGGTGGGAACCGGCTCTGCAACTGTATCACCTGCTGTCTCAGAGGGTCCATAATAGGTGGGGGCAAGGTTCTCGTCATCGCCTAAACAACGGATCCAGTCAGGAAAGGAGCAAAGTACACAATGCACAACAAGATTTAAACTAAATATTTGTGACAGGTAGAAAATAACTGACTAAGCATTATGTTGAGAAATGCGTAAGGAAGTAGTGAAATTAACTGAGAAATAATGCTATAAAACAAGACTAGAAGTAAAATATGATTGATTGCTATAAACCAGAAATCCGAGTAAAACAGGAATAAAATGTGACAAGAAATATAACTGTAACAAGACAGGAACTTATGTGCGTGAACTTGTGTATTTAGAATACCTAGTTGGCATGTAGGGGTTTATAAGGCTAATAGGGCCGTCATAGACGACTAGTACACAATGTTTACGGGAATAATCAAGTATAAGGCTGATGGTACAATCGCGTACCAACAGCTGGCACACAGTGATTACAGGGGGAAAGGGTAAACTACATGCCTTCTAGTATTCTCCCACCCGACATGAAATACAGTATCCAAGACAAGAAATTCAGTATTCTAGCACTACGTGTAGTCATCAAGGGTACTAGTAGAGCAGGAAATTAACTATCACAATATAAAGATTTAACTTGAAGTGCAGGTACTTGCCTGGTGTTTGGATCCAATTATAGTTTGGTGTCTCGGGGAAATTTCCAGAAATGAGTCCGGATGCTGAAATAAACATTATCATCATGCTCAGAAGATGTCAAATAGCTAGAAACGCCTGTCCTTGGGTCCAATTTGGAGACAAGGGCAAAAACGGCAGTTTCGGGTCAAAACGAGGTCCGCCGGTGGGCCCGCTTTGCACCGAAAAATGTGTCCGGGTCAAAGGTCTCCAAATTCACCAAACTTAGTGTCAACAGGTCAGGAACGCTGATACGAACCCAACGGAACTTCCAGATTTGGATTCCGATGAGCCGAACACAAAATCGCCCGTCGAGCGGGGCTTGTGGGGCCCACGACACGCGATTTCGTCAACGTTCTCAGAATCGAACCAAACTTGACCCACAGGACCAGCGTATCGCTACGAGTCCGATGGCGCAAGTTTCGCCTCGATCTGACGTGTGTGCACGAAGTTAGGATGAATTGCCGAAAAGGCGGATACGGGGCGATGTCCGCGGATACACGTTGATTTCGGTGTGCACGCACACCCGAATCAGCTTCCACGAAAACTCACACGTCCGTATCGATGATGCGCACGTATCTGTGAAGATCGCACGCGACCAAGTCGTCCCGTTTGGCGGGGCGTACTCAGTTCCGGGGTGAAACAGGGTCTGGTTTTTCCTATTTTTGGATCGCAGTGTGCGATCACCACAGGACGCGATGCCCTGAACAGTTTGTCCGGACACCGAGAGGGTCATACAGGCTTTGCAACGCAATTTGCGGAATCAAAAACAGAGCTACGAACAGAAAGTTACACGCACCTGAAGGGGACCCGAAAATCAGGGTCGAACCGAGTCCGACACGTGTCCGACTCGTGTCGGACACAGGGAAATCGAATTAGGGTTAGGGTTTGGCTCTCCGGCGGAGGGCGGCCGGCAAGAGCTGAGGCGGAGGGAGACCGAGGGCGGCTCGTCGGCGACGGGCGGAGCGGAGGCGCTGGCGGGCGGGGCGGCGCCGGAGTCCGGCAGGAGGCGCTGCCCGCTGCTGTTGCAGCTGCTGAAGTCGGCTGCGGCCGCTGCTGTCGGGGTGGCGGTGCTGGATGGAGGGGAGGAGGACGGCGGGGCGAGGTCGTCCGGCGGCGAGGCGGTGGGTGGTCGACGGCCAGGAGGGGGAGGTCGATGGCCGGGGGCTAGGTTATATAGGGAGAGTGAGGGAGAGGGTGGCGCCGGGCAAGGCGGAGGGGCCGGAGGTCATGGCGGCCGGTGCGGGGGGCTGGTGGTGGAGCGGAAGAGGGGGAGGTCGAGGGGTGGCTGGCCGCCGGAGGCGGCGGGAAACGCGGCGGAGCGGCGGAAGACTCGAGAGCTGGGGAATGGAGAGACGGGTCTGCGGGCGGCGGGCGGCTCGCGGGTCGGGTCTGACCCGACCCGACCCGGTAAGTCGGCTGGGCCGGGTTGGGGCTGGGCCCGGTGGGCCGGGTCCAGCGGGCCGCGGGTTGGGCCGGGCTGGGGCTGGGCCGGGTCCAGCGGGCCGCGGGTTGGGCCGGGCTGGGTAGCAATTAATAATAATAAAATTAATAATAATAATAATAATAATAATAATAATAATAATAAATGAATAAATAAATAAATAAATAATTGTTTTAAGGTGTTTTAAATTAGGTCCGAGGCCCGATAAATTCCAGAAAAATTATTCTAAGTCCAGTTTTTCATTTTACACCCAAAAGTATTATTTTCATAATATTTTAATGTTGTTTATTATCAATTAAAAATCATGTAATAATTCAAAACCCTAATTTTAATTTCAGAAAATTCCCAGAAAATTCCAGAAAATTGTGAAAAATCCTAATTTTAATATTTTGAAAAATCAGGGGCTTACAATCTACCCAACTTATAAAATTTCGTCCTCGAAATTTAAATTATGGCAGGGTTCTCTCTGTCCAAACTCACTTGATTACAGTCTAACGGGTTTCTCTCAGGTGAACATTGCGGTCGCTACCCAACTTAGAATTTTACCCATATCCTCTAAGACTGTACAACTAGTAAAGCTAGGTCCCAACTTAATAAATCATGGTATTGAATCTTAAGTCTGCAACACAAAACACAGCACATAGGGTCTTGTCTTAGTCATAAAGGGTTATCATCAATTCGTCCGGTCTGAGGGGTATGTCTAGCACTACAAATCAACTTATGCCAACCACAGGTTTTTGTCTTCCCGAGACGAGGATCAATAATAAAGAGTTTAAGGGCAAGGTGGTAGAACAGAGGTATAGGGATCAAGGCGTTTTTCAGGAATTCTAATGGGAATTGTCAGGCGGTTAAGGATCGAGATTCTATTCTGGTAATGCTGATACGATATGCTCGGACGTATTTAGGGGCAAGTAGACTAGTCGACTATATCTCAATCCACGTAAAGTAGTCATGCGAAGTGCGAATCAAAATGCACTAAGGTTGATCAGACCGTAGTACACTGATTCTGAGTAGACACTTGTATTAGTGGGGTTGATCAGGCCTCAATAATACAGGTGTCATGAACAAGCCCGACAAAGAGTAAGCTTGCAAAACTAGGCTATAAAATAGCAGCATTAGTCGAGTTTAGCAAAATTAAGTGCGCTAGATGATGATAAAAAGAGGTACAAATTTATTGAAGTTCACAAGACACATATAATAAGCACAATAGCAAAAACCTCAAAATCTCTACAGTTATCAAATATAAAAGCATTCCAGGTTATTTAGCAAGTTTAAAATTACCAGGTTGGGGCTGAGGTCACGAACCAACAGGCACGAAAACAATACTAGGAAAAGGTATCTACGAATCACTTACGCACATTAGCTGCTCCCAAGGTCTGCGCGTTCTCCACGGTCATCACGTAAGCTTGTCCGCGTCCTGGAGCAGCGGCACAGTCCCTCACTCGATGTGCTGTTGATCCACAATACAGACAGGCACCTAGTCTCTTCCTACAAACTTGCCAGGTGTGACCTTGTTTTTTACAAAAGCCACAAGTGGGAACTCGTTGATTCTGTCCTTGAGCTTGGTGTTGGGGTGCTGTAGCTCGAGGGAGAGGACGCTGGGTTTGCTGCGGGGACCTCTGCTGTTGTTGTTGTTGAAAAGGGCGTTTGTTGGGTCCACATTTCCGGTATCTCTCTCTCACTTTAGTTTATGCCCCATGTCTCTCTCAACGCCTTGTGCCACGTTCAAGATTTCCTCATAGGTGCGGGCTCAGCTGGTGGTGACAGCAAGGCGAATATCCGGAGACAGCCCCTTCTTGAATCTACGGGCTCTGTCCTCCGGGGTACGAACCATGTACTCCGCAAAGTGGCTTAACCTGCTAAATTCAGCAGTATACTCATCAACAGATAGGTTACCTTGTTCCAGTCTCTCGAATTGGCTTTCGAGAGCTTCCCGAGCCACTTCGGGGTAGAATTTCTCCTTGAATAGCCTCTTGAAGCCCTCCCAGGTGAGGTCAGGAGCAGATAATTGGGGTTCATCTCTGAACCAGGTTCGAGCAATGTCGAACAGTTGCAGGCTTGCGGACTCCACTTTGAGATCGTCAGGAACCCGAGCAGTCTTCAGGAGTCTCTCGACATTCTCTATCCACTCATCGGCATAGAGAATGCCCTCAGTTCCGTAGAATTCCAAGGGTCTGAGGTTTTTGAAGTCTTTGGCACTCCCTGGCCTCTTGAGTGGCGACTCCTGGGACTTAATAGCTTCTGAGAGGCTGGTCCGCAGAAGTGCAGTCTGTTCTTTCTGGGATTCCACTAGTCCCTGGAACACTCCAAGTAGTTGTGCCCCATCTAAAGTAACTGCCGGAGTAGATGGAGGTAGAGGGAGTGCAAGAGTTTCGGGCACAGTCTGCTCAGCTGGTTCTGATGTGCCTCCTACTGTGTTCCTTGTCTGAACCATTCTGAAAGATGAAGGGATAGGGAGATCAGAATAGATTACTTGGAAATCAAGGGCGATAGAAAAATTGATCAGAAGTGATATCAAGAATTGAAATAAGGACCCTATACTGTAAATGAGCTTTTTCTAGAATCCTCAATCTTATTGCAAGCTTGTTCGGTCCCTAAGTTAAAACCGAACAATTTAGTCGTTCGACCTGCATGGGCTACCACAAAAACGTGTCACGACCCGCACCCGGAAATTCGGGCATGAGTGCGTGGGTACGTCCAGCCTACGCCGCAGTGTCGGCGGTAGTACGCTGTCTAGGGCATGATCACAGGTGATAAATCTAGCTCATTCACAATAATTAAATAGGCAAGGAAAAATAGCAGGAAAAGAATGCTAAGATTTTATAACCAGAATATGATAATCAGATCCAGAGTTTATTACAGAACCATAGATTATATCGGGGACAAACCCGATTACTAAGATGAAAGGAAATAAATAACTAAGGCTAACTACTCTGCAGGAGTAGTCTCTTGGGTGGGAACCGGCTCTGCAACTGTATCACCTGCTGTCTCAGAGGGTCCATAATAGGTGGGAGCAAGGTTCTCATCATCGCCTAAACAACGGATCCAGTCAGAAAAGGAGCAAAGTACACAATGCACAACAAGATTTAAACTAAATATTTGTGACAGGTAGAAAATAACTGACTAAGCATTATGTTGAGAAATGCGTAAGGAAGTAGTGAAATTAACTGAGAAATAATGCTATAAAATAAGACTAGAAGTAAAATATGATTGATTGCTATAAACCAGAAATCCGAGTAAAACAGGAATAAAATGTGACAAGAAATATAACTGTAACAAGACAGGAACTTATGTGCGTGAACTTGTGTATTTAGAATACCTAGTTGGCATGTAGGGGTTTATAAGGCTAATAGGGCCGTCATAGACGACTAGTACACACTGTTTACGGGAATAATCAAGTATAAGGCTGATGGTACAATCGCGTACCAACAGCTGGCACACAGTGATTACAGGGGGAAAGGGTAAACTACATGCCTTCTAGTATTCTCCCACCCGACATGAAAAGCAAGACATGAAATACAGTATCCAAGACATAAAATTCAGTATTCTAGCACTACGTGTAGTCATCAAGGGTACTAGTAGAGCAAGAAATTAACTATCACAATATAAAGATTTAATTTGAAGTGCAGGTACTTGCCTGATGTTTGGATCCAATTATAGTTTGGTGTCTCGGGGAAATTTCCAGAAATGAGTCCGGATGCTGAAATAAACATTACCATCATGCTCAGAAGATGTCAAATAGCTAGAAACGCCTGTCCTTGGGTCTAATTTGGAGACAAGGGCAAAAACGGCAGTTTCGGGTCAAAACGAGATCCGCCGGTGGGCCCGCTTTGCACCGAAAAATGTGTCCGGGTCAAAGGTCTCTAAATTCACCAAACTTAGTGTCAACAGGTCAGGAACGCTGATACGAACCTAACGGAACTTCCAGATTTGGATTCCGATAAGCCGAACACAAAATCGCCCGTCGAGCGGGACCTATGGGGCCCACGACACGCGATTTCGTCAACGTTCTCAGAATCGAACCAAACTTGACCCACAGGACCAGCGTATCGCTACGAGTCCGATGGAGCAAGTTTCGCCTCGATCCGACGTGTGTGCACGAAGTTAGGGTGAATTGCCGAAAAGGCGGATACGGGGCGATGTCCGCGGATACGCGTTGATTCCGGTGTGCACGCACACCCGAATCAGCTTCCACGAAAACTCACACGTCCGTATCGATGATGCGCACGTATCTGTGAAGATCGCACGCGACCAAGTCGTCCCGTTTGGCGGGGCGTACTCAGTTCCGGGGTGAAACAGGGTCTGGTTTTTCCTATTTTTGGATCGCAGTGTGCGATCACCACAGGACGCGATGCCCCGAACAGTTTGTCCGGACACCGAGAGGGTCATACAGGCTTTACAACGCAATTTGCGGAATCGAAAACAGAGCTACGAACAGAAAGTTACACGCACCTGAAGGGGACCCGAAAATCAGGGTCGAACCGAGTCCGACACGTGTCCGACTCGTGTCGGACACAGGGAAATCGAATTAGGGTTAGGGTTTGGCTCTCCGGCGGAGGGCGGTCGGCCAGAGCTGAGGCGGAGGGAGACCGAGGGCGGCTCGCCGGCGACGGGCGGAGCGGAGGCGCTGGCGGGCGGGGCGGCGCCGGAGTCCGGCAGGAGGCGCTGCCCGCTGCTGTTGCAGCTGCTGAAGTCGGCTGCGGCCGCTGCTGTCGGGGTGGCGGTGCTGGAGGGGAGGAGGACGGCGGGGCGAGGTCATCCGGTGGCGAGGCGGTGGGTGGTCGACGGCCAGGATGGGGAGGTCGACGGCCGGGGGCTAGGTTATATAGGGAGAGTGAGGGAGAGGGTGGCGCCGGGCAAGGCGGAGGGGCCGGAGGTCATGGCGGCCGGTGCGGGGGGCTGGTGATGGAGCGGAAGCGGGGGAGGTCGAGGGGTGGCTGGCCGTCGGAGGCGGCGGGAAACGCGGCGGAGCGGCGGAAGACTCGGGAGCTGGGGAATGGGGAGACGGGTCTGCGGGCGGCGGGCGGCTCGCGGGTCGGGTCTGACCCGACCCGACCCGGTAAGTCGGCTGGGCCGGGTTGGGGCTGGGCCCGGTGGGCCGGGTCCAGCGGGCCGCGGGTTGGGCCGGGCTGGGGCTGTGTAAACACCCTAAATTTTTCAGATTTTTTTTTTAAATCAATTTTGGGATTTAAAATGCATTTTTCAGGAATTTACATAGGACCTGTGATGAGTTTGTAATTTATAATTGCCAATAAATAACATTAAAATGAAATAAAAATATGATTTTATGGTGTAAAATAGAAAACCGAACTTAGGGTAATTTTCTGGGATTTTATTGGGCCTCAGACCTATTTTTAAAAGCTTAAAAACTATTTTCCAAATTAAATTAATTAATTATTCTGTTATTATTATTATTATTATTATTATTATTTATTTTTCTGTTTCTTGGGCCCGGCCCAGTGGGCCGAGCCCGTTAGTGCAGCCCGCTAAGGAAACCCAGCCCAGCCTCACCCTTAGCGGGTCGGGCGGGTACGCTCACCCGGAGCCCGCCGCCCGACCCGACCCGCCTCCATCACCCTCTCCCACGACTCCCTCTCTCCGAATTCTCCGCCGGCCGCCGCGGTTTCCGGCGGCCACGACCACGCCTCCCCTCCGAACCCCTCGCCCACGTCCTCCTCCTCGATCCGCCAGTTCCGGCCGGACCCCCTCCCCTCGAACCCCCTTTAAATAGCCTTCCTCCGCCTCCTTTCTTCCCTAAACCCAAGCCCTAACTCCCCCGTCCGGCGAGCCCCGTCCGGCGACCCCGACCCCCTGCGACCCTCCGGCCTCCTCTCAACCCGCCGTCCACCTCCCTCGCAGCCACCAGCGAGTCCCTCTTCCTCGCCGACCGGAGCCGCCTTCGAGAAACCCCTCCGGCCGCCCCTCGAATCCCCCGTTCTCCTCCCCTTCCTCCTCTCCCCGCCGTGCACCGCCCGGTCGACGACCCGCCGTCGGCCAACTCATCCCCTGGCCGCCTCCGCCGGCTCGCCAGAAGCTCCCTAGGCCGGACACAGCCAGCTGCCGGACACGGTCCCAGCAGGACACGGGCAGTGGACACGGCCAAGACTCGTGTCGGACACGAGTAGGACACGAAGTATTCTCAGCTTTTCGGGCCTCGTTCAGGTATCCATATCTTGCACCCTGTAGCTCGGATTTCGATTCCATAAATTTCTACGTGAAGCCTGTATGACCCTCTCGGTGCCCGGACAAACCGCTCGGGGCATCGCGTCCTGTGGTGATCGCACACCGCGATCCAAAAACAGGAAAAACCAGACCCTCTCCTGTGGTGATCGTACACCGCGATCCAAACGGGACGACTTGGTCGCGTGCGGTCTTCACAGATACGTGCGCCTCGTCGATACGGACGTGTGGGATTTCGCGGAAGCTGATTCGGGTGTGCGTGCACACCGGAATCAACGCGTATCCACGGACATCGCTCCGTATCCGCCTTTTCTGTATTTCACCCTAACTTCGTGCACACACGTCGGATCGAGACGAAACTTGCGCCATCGGACTCGTAGCGATACGCTGGTCCTGTGGGTCAAGTTTGGTCCGATTCTGAGAACGTTGACGAAATCGCGTGTCGTGGGCCCCACAGGCCCTGCTCGACGGGCGATTTTGTGATCGGCTCATCGGAATTCAAATCTGAAAGTTCCGTTGGGTTCGTATCAGCGTTCCTGACCTGTTGACACTAAGTTTGGTGAATTTGAAGACCGTTGACCCTGACACATTTTTCGGTGCAAAGCGGGCCCACCGGTGGACCCCGTTTTGGGCCGAAATTGTCATTTCTGCCCTTGTCTCCAAATTGGACCCAAGGACAGGCGATCCTAGCTGTTTGACACCTTCTGAGCATGATGGTACTGTTTATTTCAGCTTTCGGAGACATCTCTGGAAATTTCCGAAATCAGGACCTAAGTGGAATCCAACCCCCAGGCAAGTGCACCTTGCCAAACTTGCAGTCATTATTTTCTTATTTTCTGATAAAAATACTCTGCTAGATGTCTTGTGAAATTCATATAAATTGTTTTAAACTGCTTAAACCTAGGAAACGTACGACGTTCCTAGTGCCCGATCATAGTCGGGTACTGACACCTTACGTGGTGTTGGGTTCGTCATTTAGAGATGGATTTACGACCCCCTTATTTTGTACTTGACCTCTCAAGTACCCTATAACCCAGGACACTTGACACTAT
Source organism: Iris macrosiphon (assembly GCA_036927795.1). Taxonomy (NCBI): domain Eukaryota; kingdom Viridiplantae; phylum Streptophyta; class Magnoliopsida; order Asparagales; family Iridaceae; genus Iris; species Iris macrosiphon. Next base: position 128,471,366 of record JAYESA010000002.1, read on the forward strand.
CATGGACAGAATCTCCCTGAGTTATTCGTGGGGATTCTGAATAGGATACAGGACTTGACAGAGTTATTTATTTATAGACAGTATGACTTGTTGCATTAGTTATAATCCCGCTGACATGGACATGAGACGTTATGGTCATGGCTTGCGTGATTACATTGGGTGGGGAGAGACACACAGGCTACAGGCTGTTCTATATATATATCTACTATTATTGTGAGGTTGTAGACTCTCCAGCAGAGCTAGACCCTTTACGTGTTATTACTGCTACCCGGCTCCCCGACACAGAGCTTGTAGCGGTCTCAGCCTGAGTACTAGTGTTGCTTTCATTTGCATATCACATAGATGGTTAGTTACTTAGTTTACCCTGCTGTTCATTTATTTATTGCACTGCTTATTCAGTTGGCTTGTTTTTATCTTGTGCCTTGCTATGTCCACTGAGGACCTGGAATGGATTATGTCCCCAGGTTTAGCTGAGGAGCAGTTTCCCGAGATATACGGGACAGGAGCTGAAGCTATTGCTGGAGCTGAACCGAACACTGAAGACGAGGTGACTGCCGAGGACTTCTCCTGAGTGCTCGTTCCAGTACTCAGTATTTATTTCATGTTTACATCTTTTGTTCCTGGCCTATAGAGCCAGTTTATTCAGACTTAAGTCAGATTGTTTCTCCTACTGACTTGCTGTGATGATGTTGCAACATTATTTTTATTTGATTATGCAGTTTATTTCTTTATCTTTATGGATGAGATTAGTGTGACTTGTGTAGTAGACCTTATTTACAGCTTAAGTACGCCCTGATGGTTCCATTAAATTGGGTTAACCATCGGCGCGTGCTGCTGGCCATTGCCACGCATCTCCAGTCCCTCGGCATTTTGGGACTGGGGCGTGACATGGTTTTTGTGGTGGCCCATGCAGGTCCAAACTAAATTGTTCGGTTTCAACTTAGGGACCGGACAGGCCTGCAATAAGATAGGTTATAGGATCTCATCCATTGATTTAATCGTTTTTGAACTCTATGTCGAATTCAATTAAATTGCTTGAACTGCATCATGTTTTGATTTCTCTGTGCGTTCTCATTATTTTCTTTTGATGCAGAGAAATGGATCCCAGACGTGGTGACGAGACCCCCTTGGGAACACCGACTGAAGCAGGGTTTACCTGCGAAGCTGGAACGACGCCGGATACCAGAGGACAATCCTCTCAGAACAACCAAACTGGCCAGCCAAGTTCCAGGTTCAGGCGTGATGACATCCCGCCTCCTCCCCAGTTCCCTCCAACGATGCCTGTCTTTCCCCCAGGACAGGCAATGGACGGCCAGCAAATGTTCCAGATGTTCTACGCTATGATGCAGGCACAACAACAGATTCAACAGGAGACCCAACGCCGAGAGGCCGAGAACCTAAGGAACAGCCTGGTCGCAGCATTGGAGCATGCAAATCCACCAAATAGGCGGCCAACGACGGGATCTATTATGGATTTCCGTTAACTCAAGCCCCGTACCTTCTCGGGCAAGGAAGGACCAACTGAAGTGCATGAATGGCTTACAAACACACAGCATCAGTTGGAGGCCGCCGAACTACCAAGGGACAAGTGGATGACTGCCGTCAGGATGCAACTGACGGACAACGCGCATCATTGGTGGCTGTCCGAAGAAAGAAGGCTCGAACATGATCAGGTTACCTGGGAGGAGTTCTCCAGACTCTTCCAGGAAATGTACATCCCTGCTGTGGCTCGGTCAGAACTCCGAGACAGATTCAACCGCCTGATCCAGGGCAACATGACGGTGGAGGAATATAACGCCGAATTCATTCGCCTGAGCCGCTTCGCCCCTTCGCTAATTCCTACCGAAGAGAAGAAGGCGGAGAAGTTCTTTGATGGGCTCAGGTTCGAGCTTCAGAAGTTAATCGGATCGGTCGCGCCCACCTCTTACACCGACGTCCTAGCTGCAGCACGTCGGCTGGAGCGCGTTACTCGGAAGGAATCAAGCCTGAAACGTCCCTTCTCCTCAGCACCGTCCAAGTCATCACCAGGGGAATCTGCTAAACGGCCCCAGAAGAGCCCGCCTCCAAGAGCAGCAACTAAGAAACTGCCTACTTGCCACTACTGCAGCAAGGTAGGACATATTGAAAAGGAATGTCGACGCAAGCTGGGGCTCTGTCTGGTTTGCAGATCTGGACAACACTTCTCCAAGGACTGCTCGGAACGTCGAGAGGGAGTTCCGAATCGACCAGCTCCACCTGCAGCTCTTCCAGCTGGGGGAGCAACTCAGACAAGGCCTGGAGGAGCCAGGCCACCTCTACCACCTCAGGCAGCACTGTTCCAACAAGCTCGTCAGCAAAGGGGTCCCGCTCAGGGACGAGGTCAGGCATATGCACTAGCAGTCACTGAGGAAGCTACTGCAGGCGAAGTGATAGCAGGTACCATATTAGTAGCTTCAATTCCTGCTGTAGCATTATTTGATTCTGGAGCTTCGCATTCATTTATTGCTGCTAGCTTCGTAGCCACACATAGAATAGCTACCGCACCTCTCTCGAAGATGAAGAGAATACTAATGGGAGGTGGAATTATCCCGGTTAGTGATACTTGTAGATCATGTTCGGTAGTAGTCTGTGGCCGAGAGATGCGAGCCCAATTTCTGATCTTTTCTATGCCTGATTACGATGTTGTACTTGGTATGGACTGGTTAAGTCAGTACCATGCGACACTGGATTGCCGGCTTGGAAAAGTGATATTTAGACCCCCTAGCCTTCCTGAGTTTAAATTTCTTAGAGGAGCTGTAGAACAAGGGGTCCAGCCAACTCTTAGGGTTTTGACTGTAGAAGAAGATTCAAGTTACCCAAGAGTCATAACGGAATTTGTGGATGTATTTCCCGACGATCTTCCAGGTTTACCACCTGATCGGGAGATAGAATTCACAATAGACCTAACTCCAGGAGCCGAACCTATCACCTCATCGGTATATCGGCTAGCACCTAAGGAGTTAGTGGAGCTGAAAACACAAGTTGACGACCTTCTGGAGAAAGGATTTATCCGGCCCAGTGTTTCACCATGGGGAGCACCTATACTTTTTGTACCCAAGAAGGACGGATCTGTACGGCTGTGCATTGATTACAGAGCCCTTAATGCTGTAACTATTAAGAACCGGTACCCATTACCACGCATTGATGATTTGTTTGACCAATTGAGTGGTGCTAAGGTATTCTCAAAGATTGACCTTAGATCCGGTTATCACCAGATTAGGGTGAAGAAGAAAGATATCCCAAAGACGGCCTTCAGAACTAAGTATGGGCATTATGAGTTCCTAGTTATGCCGTTTGGTTTAACCAACTCACCCGCCGTATTTATGAGTTTGATGAACGGGGTCTTCCATCAGTACTTGGATAAGTTCGTGGTGGTATTCATTGATGATATCCTTATCTACTCTAAGAACCACGAAGAGCACGAGGAACACCTTAGAATTGTGCTAGAAACCTTGAGAAGGGAGAAGCTGTATGCCAAACTCAGCAAATGTGAGTTCTGTATGGACAAGGTGCCATTCTTAGGGCATATTATCTCGGGTGAAGGACTCTCTGTGGACCCAGAGAAAGTCACTGCTATAGAAACCTGGCCTACCCTACCTCTGTGGCGGAAGTGAGAAGTTTTCTTGGACTTGCTGGGTATTACCGGCGGTTCGTAGAAAATTTTTCAAGAATCGCAGAGCCGATGACTAAGCTGACACGGAAGGATCAGGAGTTCATATGGACAGAAGAATGCCAGCATGCCTTTGAAGAATTGAAGAGGCGTCTAACAACAGCACCAGTCTTGACTCTTCCCTCAGGGTCAGGAGTTTTTGTTGTTTACAGTGATGCGTCCGATAGTGGACTAGGTTGTGTCTTGATGCAACATGGCAAGGTTATCGCTTATGCATCGAGGCAGCTGAAGGTCCACGAGAAGAACTACCTAACGCATGACCTGGAGCTAGCTGCAGTTATTTTTGCATTGAAGATCTGGAGACATTACCTGTATGGAGAAAAGGTCGAAATATTCACTGATCATAAGAGCTTAAAATATGTTTATACACAGAAGGAGCTCAATATGAGGCAAAGGCGTTGGCTTGAGTTGATGGTGGACTTTGACATCGATCTGCAGTACCACCCGGGGAAAGCAAATGTTGTAGCCGACGCCCTCAGCAGAAAACCCTCGGCTTATTTCTTAACAGAGCAGCCTCAGCTATTACAAGACTTGCAAGAACTTCAGATAGAGGTTGTTCTACCTGGACAAAATACTTTGCTGGCTAACCTTGAAGTGAAGTCATCGCTGGTGGAGAGAATCAAGGAAGCTTTGCCTAATGATGCCAGATTTCGAAGGCTGAGAGAAAGAACAGAAGCAGGCTTGCAGACGGGACTTCGCATCAACGAGGACGGAACATTAAGGTGCAGAAATCGCCTATGTGTTCCAAATGGAGAATTAAGGCAGGAATTGATGACGGAAGCCCATAGCTCCATATACTCGGTTCATCCAGGAGGAACCAAGATGTACCGGGACTTGAGACAATATTACTGGTGGCATGGAATGAAAAGGGAGATTGCCCGCTTTGTGGCAAAATGCTTAGTCTGCCAGCAGGTGAAGGCCGAGCACCAAAGGACTGCAGGTATGTTGCAGCCACTTCCCATCCCTGAATGGAAGTGGGAGCATATTACCATGGACTTTGTCACTGGGTTTCCAAGAAGCCCTAGTGGTAAGGATGCAGTATGGGTCATCATGGATCGGCTCACTATGTCGGCTCACTTCTTGCCGTTCAGAGTCGGACAATCCACAGAAGTACTAGCCGACATGTATATGCGGCAGATCGTAAAATTACATGGAGTGCCGGTTAGTATCGTATCAGATCGAGACTCAAGATTTACATCTCACTTCTGGAGAAGCATGCAAGAGAGTCTCGGCACCAGGCTCAAGTTCAGTACTGCCTATCATCCTCAGACAGACGGACAGTCAGAGCGCACAATTCAGATCTTAGAAGACATGCTGCGATCTTGTATACTAGACTTCGGAGGATCTTGGGAAGACCACCTGCACTTAGTGGAGTTCTCCTACAACAACAGCTATCAGGCAAGCATTCAGATGGCACCTTTCGAGGCGTTGTACGGAAGGAAGTGCAGATCTCCAATATGCGGGAGCGACGTTGGCGAACGTCAAATATTGGGTCCAGAGTTGGTAACAGAGACAGTAGAAAAAGTAAAACAGATTCAGAACCATCTCCGTACAGCCCAGGATAGACAGAAGCATTGGGCCGATACACACAGACGACCCCTGGAATTCAAGGAAGGAGAGCATGTATTTTTGAGGATCTCGCCCACTAGAGGTACTATCAGATTCGGCAGCAGAGGCAAGTTAAGCCCAAGGTACATTGGGCCATTTGATATCTTGGAGCGCATTGGTGAGGTGGCTTACCGTCTCGCATTACCTCCATCCTTAGAGGGAGTGCATGACGTATTCCACGTCTCACAATTGAGGAGATATGTGACGGACCCAGGTCATATAGTTGATCATTCTGAGATCTCGGTGGGACCTAGCCTGAGATACGAAGAGCAGCCAGTGGGGATACTCGACACCAGCGAGAAGACACTGCGAGGGCAGACAATCAGGCTGGTTCGAGTAGCTTGGAAATAGCACTCTCCAGGCGAATCGACCTGGGAGCGAGAAGATGTTATGCGGCAGCGTTATCCGTACTTATTTGCAGAATCAGGTAACCTAAGCATTCTTTAAATTCTGTAAATCTTGCCTTTATAGTTTACCCTTCGATTGCGAGGACGCAATCCTCTTAAGGGGGGTAGATTGTAAACACCCTAAATTTTTCAGATTTTTTTTAAAATCAATTTTGGGATTTAAAATACATTTTTCAGGAATTTACATAGGACCTGTGATGAGTTTGTAATTTTTAATTGCCAATAAATAACATTAAAATGAAATAAAAATATGATTTTATGGTGTAAAATAGAAAACCGGACTTAGGGTAATTTTCTGGGATTTTATTGGGCCTCAGACCTATTTTTAAAAGCCTAAAAACTATTTTCCAAATTAAATTAATTAATTATTCTGTTATTATTATTATTATTATTATTTGTTTTTCTGTTTCTTGGGCCCGGCCCAGTGGGCCGAGCCCGTTAGTGCAGCCCGCTAAGGAAACCCAGCCCAGCCTCACCCTTAGCGGGTCGGGCGGGTCCGCTCACCCGGAGCCCGCCGCCCGACCCGACCCGCCTCCATCACCCTCTCCCACGACTCCCTCTCTCCGAATTCTCCGCCGGCCGCCGCAGTTTCCGGCGGCCACGACCACGCCTCCCCTCCGAACCCCTCGCCCACGTCCTCCTCCTCGATTCGCCAGTTTCGGCCGGACCCCCTCCCCTCGAGCCCCCTTTAAATAGCCTTCCTCCGCCTCCTTTCTCCCCTAAACCCTAGCCCTAACTCCCCCGTCCGGCGAGCCCCGTCCGGCGACCCCGACCCCCTGCGACCCTCCGGCCTCCTCTCAACCCGCCGTCCACCTCCCTCGCAGCCACCAGTGAGTCCCTCTTCCTCGCCGACCGGAGCCGCCTTCGAGAAACCCCTCCGGCCGCCCCTCGAATCCCCCGTTCTCCTCCCCTTCCTCCTCTCCCCGCCGTGCACCGCCCGGTCGACGACCCACCGCCGGCCAACTCATCCCCTGGCCGCCTCCGCCGGCTCGTTAGAAGCTCCTTAGGCCGGACACAGCCAGCTGCCGGACACGGTCCCAGCAGGACACGGGCAGTGGACACGGCCAAGACTCGTATCGGACACGAGTAGGACACGAAGTATTCTCAGCTTTTCGGGCCTCGTTCAGGTATCCATATCTTGCACCCTGTAGCTCGAATTTCGATTCTATAAATTTTTACGTGAAGCCTGTATGACCCTCTCGGTGCCCGGACAAACCGCTCGGGGCATCGCGTCCTGTGGTGATCGCACACCGCGATCCAAAAACAGGAAAAACCAGACCCTGTTTTACCCCGGAACTGAGTGCGCCCCGCCAAACGGGACGACTTGGTCGCGTGCGGTCTTCACAGATACGTGCGCCTCGTCGATACGGACGTATGGGATTTCGCGGAAGCTGATTCGGGTGTGCGTGCACACCGGAATCAACGCGTATCCGCGGACATCGCTCCGTATCCGCCTTTTCTGCATTTTACCCTAACTTCGTGCACACATGTCAGATCGAGACGAAACTTGCGCCATCGGACTCGTAGCGATACGCTGGTCCTGTGGGTCAAGTTTGGTCCGATTCTGAGAACGTTGACAAAATCGCGTGTCGTGGGCCCCATCGGCCCCGCTCATCGGAATTCAAATCTGAAAGTTCCGTTGGGTTCGTATCAGCGTTCCTGACCTGTTGACACTAAGTTTGGTAAATTTGGAGACCGTTGATCCTGACACGTTTTTCGGTACAAAGCGGGCCCACCGGTGGACCCCATTTTGGGCCGAAATTGTTGTTTCTGCCCTTGTCTCCAAATTGGACCCAAGGACAGGCGATCCTAGCTGTTTGACACCTTCTGAGCATGATGGTACTGTTTATTTCAGCTTTCGGAGACATCTCTGGAAATTTTCGAAACCAGGACCTAAGTGGAATCCAACCCCCAGGCAAGTGCACCTTGCCAAACTTGCAGTCATTATTTTCTTATTTTCTGATAAAAATACTCTGCTGGATGTCTTGTGAAATTCATATAAATTGTTTTAAACTGCTTAAACCTAGGAAACGTACGACGTTCCTAGTGCCCGATCATAGTCGGGTACTGACACCTTACGTGGTGTTGGGTTCGTCATTTAGAGATGGATTTACGACCCCCTTATTTTGTACTTGACCTCTCAAGTACCCTACAACCCAGGACACTTGACACTATCATGGACAGAATCTCCCTGAGTTATTCGTGGGGATTCTGAATAGGATACAGGACTTGACAGAGTTATTTATTTATAGACAGTATGACTTGTTGTATTAGTTATAATCTCGCTGACATGGACATGAGACGTTATGGTCATGGCTTGCGTGATTACATTAGGTGGGGAGAGACACACAGGCTACAGGCTGTTCTATATATATATCTACTATTATTGTGAGGTTGTAGACTCTCCAGCAGAGCTAGACCCTTTACGTGTTATTACTGCTACCCGGCTCCCCGACACAGAGCTTGTAGCGGTCTCAGCCTGAGTACTAGTGTTGCTCTCATTTGCATATCACATAGATGGTTAGTTACTTAGTTTAGCCTGCTGTTCATTTATTTATTGCACTGCTTATTCAGTTGGCTTATTTTTATCTTGTGCCTTGCTATGTCCACTGAGGACCTGGAATGGATTATGTCCCCAGGTTTAGCTGAGGAGCAGTTTCCCGAGATATACGAGACAGGAGCTGAAGCTATTGCTGGAGCTGAACCGAACACTGAAGACGAGGTGACTGCCGAGGACTTCTCCTGAGTGCTCGTTCCAGTACTCAGTATTTATTTCATGTTTACATCTTTTGTTCCTGGCCTATAGAGCCAGTTTATTCAGACTTAAGTCGGATTGTTTCTCCGACTGACTTGCTGTGATGATGTTGCTACATTATTTTCATTTGATTATGCAGTTTATTTCTTTATCTTTATGGATGAGATTAGTGTGACTTGTGTAGTAGACCTTATTTACAGCTTAAGTACGCCCTGATGGTTCCATTAAATTGGATTAACCATCGGCGCGTGCTGCTGGCCATTGCCACGCATCTCCAATCCCTCGGCATTTTGGGACTGGGGCGTGACAGGCTGGGCCCGGTGGGCCGGGTCCAGCGGGCCGCGGGTTGGGCCGGGCTGGGTAGCAATTAATAATAATAAAATTAATAATAATAATAATAATAATAATAAATAAATAAATAAATAAATAAATAAATAAATAATTGTTTTAAGGTGTTTTAAATTAGGTCCGAGGCCCGATAAATTCCAGAAAAATTACCCTAAGTCCAGTTTTTCATTTTACACCCAAAAATATTATTTTTATAATATTTTAATGGTGTTTATTATCAATTAAAAATCATGTAATAATTCAAAACCCTGATTTTAATTTCAGAAAATTCCCAAAAAATTTCAGAAAATTGTGAAAAATCCTAATTTTAATATTTTGAAAAATCAGGGGCTTACATCGGGGGATCGAGATGAAGAACGGGGCAAAAAAAATTTGGGGGTGAAACTGTCGGAGGAAATAAAAATTCGAATCCCTATATTAAACACATTAGCGATGTCTAGTATCTACGTTGCTATACGTCGCGAACTTTTAAAAAATAATGACGTAAAAAATACCTACATCGCTAAACGTCGCTGGTAATAAAAAAAAATAGCGACGTTTGACAACTCCTCGGCGACGTACATTTTTATAATACTAATGGTAGTCGCAAAAAGTCGATTAATGTCACTAACAATGACATCTTGCGACGTCTAATTAATTCGTCGCTAATTTCTTTAATGTTAGCAACGTCATCATCCGGAGTCGCTAATTACGTCGCTAACGTGACTTATTTTGGTAGTGTCTTTGCCTCCATGTTCAACTCCCTCACCAATTTCAAGAAAGAAGAAGATTACAATAAAATTACTCATCCAACCCTGTGACGATCTCCATAAACAAAGAAGACAACTCTTCAAACCGTTCTTTTTTCTCATGTATCTTGAATGGCGATCCCTAAGAGCAAAGCTGGATCTTTCTCTTAGATTTATGTGGACTTGCTCCATTGAATCTCCTGTATGAGCTTCTTGTTAACAACCCCCTCAACCTATATAAATAGGTTAAGAAATATAATTTAGGGTTTAGAAAAATCCTATAATAGTCCTAGCACTAATCATTGTCGTCCAGATTTGATCATTCGGTCTTTATTAAAGTTGTTCGGACAACATGTCTACAACTGTATACCATCGGTATACCGCTGTATATCGCGGCGGCATACTGCGGTATACCGTCGGTGTACCGCCAGACACACATAATAGGTTATGAGCTGAACTCGCCGATTCGATATACCGTCGGTATACCGCGGTATACTAGTGGTATACTGTGGTATACTGTCGGTGTACCGCCAGAAACACATAATAGATTATGAGATGAACTCGTCGATTCGATATACGCCGGTATACTACGTTTTACCACCGGTATACCGTCGCTTTTTTTTGGTTAGTTTGAGCCCCTATTCAGCAACCGATCCTCCGTCGTCTTCGCCGCAGCTCCCGTTGATGCTCACGACGTCCAGACTGTCCTTCCACACCTTGAATCTAGGCTGGACCCCAACATATACCTCAATACTAAAACAGGAAAAAATAGCAATATCAAATCCTTATAAGTTCTAGAAGCTTGCTAATCTAGCCTCCTCGTTCATACGCACTGTAATCTAGCAATTCGCACTGTTCAGACCTGCAGCATTGATTCTTCTAGACAAGCATTAGATTACAGTCATTGAATCGGAACGAAGACAAACAAGAGCAAGTTTGTATATATGAAGAACTACTTATAAACATCGAATTGACAGTGTCCACCTGCTACTGTCATCTTCCTCTTTGGCGTCGGAGTTAAAACTTATGAGTGTCCCTTGTGCTTTAACTCCATGGAAACTGGCCATCGTTGCGTCATGAAACATATGTCACACTAGGTTTATAATAGGTTGAGAGCCGGCAATATAAACATATGTCACACTAGGTTTATAGTACCAGTACTTATCCGATTTATATAGTAACAGGTTTAACTTATCTGTTTCTATGTCTTAAGTAGGAGTCTGTATAGGAGTATTAATTTTACTCAAATAAATGAGCATCTGTCATTGTCATAGTTAAATTGGGATAGACATTAAAATAGACTGGACCATGACAAATATAAAAAAATATCTATTAATTTTCACGTATGATAATAATTGTATTGATTAAACAACTATAAAGGCTAAATATTAGAGAGAGAGAAAATATCACTCAAATTTGTAAAATCTTCATCTATCTCTAGCGTCTCCAAGACCATCAACACCTTCTAGCAATTATATAAGTAAAAACATATAAAAATAAATAAAAATAAATAAATTAGCAAAGTCAAAATATAATAGATGCAAACAAAGAATGCATACGCCAAAAGAGAAGAAACAAAAATAAGTATATAATTTGAAAATATACGTAGCATCAAAAGAAATAAATTAAGCATTAACTAGCAAAAGTAACGAACACCAACAATAAAAGAACCATCACAAAAAAATTGTCCCCCTTGCATTTTTAGATGTAAAATTATTGATTTGGGTTTTAATACCAACTTTATCAAGAAAATTATTCCCAATATATAATAAAGCTAATTCATTCAAAAACAATAATCTTAATATATAAGACATATTACATTAAAAAAAAAAGGATCGTACAAAATCATCCATAAAATATATATAAAGAACGAATAAATGTAGTTAACACATAACTTTAAACACAAGTAAAATAATAAAATAAAAAGTATGATATCAATAATCAATAGTCAAAAAAAGTGTCCGTGGGATCGTGACATGTTGGTTACGATGGGGGGCTCCCGTGGAGATGGACACGGTTCGAATTCTCCCTTGGAAACTTAGTTTCTAACCTGGTGGAAATGACATATCAAAAAAAAACAAAAAAATTCAAAAAAAGTGTTAATTTATAATAATATTTTATTCTCGAACTAAAACATGGCTTCTTTAACTTTATTATTAACCATTTACAAAAAAAACCTAAAATACAAGCATAAAAAAAATTTATATCAATAATCAACTATTAAAAAAATTATTAGATTTGATAACAAATTTTATTCTACACTTAAATAGCTTCTTTAATAATAATTTTTTGAACAAAAATTAAGCAAAAAAATGGAAAACATCCAATTAACACATATTCGAACCTGTGACCGACCTAAAAGTAAAAGAAGCAGCAGCCTAATAATAAAACTAGACATTTCCACTCTAACCAGTTGATCTAACTTTGGTTGTTGTAAAAATTATATTACACATTTTATTATACTAAAGATAACCTATGCTTAAATAGGAAAAAATAAGGGCCCTCTGTATTAGAGGGCCATGTTTCGTTTCACCAGTTGCACTGGTTCAGGGCCGGGCCTGGGTCTGATTTTGAACAATTTTAAGTAGCGACTTTTAAACCAATCGAACTTATGTTGGTAATTCATTAACGAATGGTTCTGTAAGTTTTTAAAACATTAAAACTATTTATATATATGCATATATATAAACAAAAGTCCTCCCAAAGAAATATTATATCGTTGTCCTCCCAAACAATATATAGCTTATACATTCATATAACTTGCAAGCATAAAATGGTTTGGCAAGTAGTAAATTATAAATGTTGAAAGCAAAACATCCACTACCACATTAAACGGACAGTAAAATTTAAAAAACTTATATTTTGAAGAAAGTAGCTGTCCTATGGAAATTTAAGAGAAACAAAGATGAGAAATAGAAAATATGGTATAGTATTAGTAGTTGTAGTTATATTTTTTGATAAGAATATATAAAAGAAAAAAAGAAACTCTCAAATCATCCCGGTGTTTATAAAAAATACCCAAGATTGCAGAAGAATTTTGAGCCGATAAAAATCAGTAACTCAAAAATTGACAAATTAATATTTTTTTAAACACTTCATAAATAATTAGTTCAAAATTCCTCCAAAATAAATAAAAATATTATCGCCAAGCAGGCTCTTAAGATTTCTTCGCGTGAGAATTGTAAAAAAGGATATATATTAGAAAAATCCTATTTGAGTTGCGAAATTTGTGACCGCAGACAACCCGCAACCAACACGTCCCCCTCCTCTCCCTGTTTCTTTCGGTGTGGAATCAACTGTTGAAAATCCGGCCTCCCCTCCAATAGAAAAACGACACGTGCGGACTGCTTCTGCGGTTCATACAGTGCTGTTGTATATATTAATGGATCTGGTGAAGAACTATACACTTTAATCTTTGGAATGAAAGTTGCACTCGGTGGCTAACGAATCCTGATTGCATAGGATGGATGATGACAGCGACTGTAACAACTATCGAAAAATCATCAAAATTCGTCAGTCTCACGTGCGAACCCAATTTTCGTTGGATGAAAAACCGCAAATTAAGAATTGTAAATATTCAGGTTTCATCCCACTGGAAAGAAGAAATGGTATCGGAGAGTTAATGTTTGTCATTTTCTTATGGCATATGTGAAACTTGCTTATCGAGCATGCTCTCCTCAACGTTTCTAAAAGGAAAATGGACTCAATCCTCTATATGTCCATACATGCATAACTCACGGCTAAGGGGAAAGTTATGCTTGGTGTAAGTTTTTTCTTCCTTTGGATAGAGATTATACAATTTACTAAAGATAATTAATCAAAATGTCCTGTAAAAATATATATATATATATATATATATATATATATATATATATATATATATATATAACAGAGATGATTGATGCAAGGCCATATTTTTGGCTCATATTTGCTAATCCTAATTATACTAAGACAGTTGTTGCAATCATACACTTGGCAATCATTCTCCCATTAGACAGTTGTTGCAACTGTCAAAGTATATCCCTCCTCGCGTGCGGAACACTACTTCAAGAATACATATCGTGGAAGAAGCTGATAACAGAGCAAATCTGATGTTTCGTTATTCTGTTCCTTCCCGTGTCCCTTCTCTACTTTTTGTTTTTATTTTTGTTGTTTTTCGATGGGATCCACGAAGAAATAGTGTGGGGGGACATGGGAAGGGACAAAATAATGGACACAACTAATTTGCTCTGTTTGATAACAGCTTGAAGGATGTCGCTGAGTCATCTAACATTGGACCCACCAATTGTCTGACTGAGAGCCCATTGGTTAGTGTTCATTCTGTGGCTAATACTATGGAGGATACAAACACATCATCCAAAGATGATATCATAACGATGGAAGAACATGTACTCTCTCACCTAGCCCTTGTGGTCAGTAAGAAGAGGTATAATTTCTCTGGCTAGGCGGCCGGTCTCGGAATCAAACCGTGGGGGAGGTGTGGGACAGTGGACCCAAATGACATGCAACGCATCGTGCACAAAGTTTCGTGCGTATCAACGGATATCTAAAAAAGTACTCTCTCACCCGCCACTCCAAATTACTAATCCTTCTGATGACTTCCTTCTCACCCCCTAATCCCAATGCTCTGCCCTATCAATCGTACCATATTTATAAACCGAATACTTCTTTACCACACTCTTCTCCTTCCTACTCATCCCGCTCAGATATCATTCCTCTACCATCCAGCACTCCCTTCCACTCTCCTCCTTCCACTATATCAAATGACTCTAATAAAGAGACTAATACTTTTATTTCTCCTACTGCAGTTCCTTCTTCTCCCTTCCCTAACCATTCCCAATAGCCTATTAAGATCATCAAATTACCTTCCAACTTCAAGATATCTTGGAAAAAATGGCACACAAAAAACAATCTTCCTTGGAACCTTCCTCAACTTTGGGTTATGCTCTAAAAAGGAAGGCTCATACAGAACCTGCGAATGTCCCCCTCCCCCCCCCCCCCCTCCCAAAAGATCCATAAGAGGAAAACAGTCATCTATATGTTCTACCAAGGTGGCGGTGGCTGCCCTACAACAGCCGCAAGGCCAATGTTAGTTCTATCATGGAACAATCTTGGGTTGAAAAATGACCCGACAGTTCAAACGCTCCGCTTATTCCTCAAAAGCACCCATCCATCAATATTCTTCATCTTAGAAACCATGTCTTCCCCGTCTCTAACAACACACCCTTCCCCATCTTGGCTTTCCTAACTTCTTTCTCAGTTAAACCTTCAAGACACTCTAGGGGGCTCTGGTTAGGGTGGGTAGACTCAATCAAATCCAATGTCTTATACTTTTCCAAAAACCTCATACTTCTTTCCATCCAAGCTATAACATTGGAACCTACATGGCATATGCTCTGTGTATATGGATGTCTAAGAAGAATGATAGACTGCTTCTTTTGGATACGATCAAGATTATCACAAACAATTCAAACACCATAGTGCACTTCTTGGGTGACTTTAATGCTGTCACGCTCAGTTCCAAAATACGTAGGACTAGCAATACGTAAGCATGTCAGCCGTATATATATGATAACATCAATATATGAAAACCATAACACATACATACGCTATATTATAGAAATAATTCAGAAGTGATATATAATTTTCACAAGTCACAGGGCATAACTAAATCTCATCCACAGAAATTAGAAAAAAAATAAATGATCAAATATGTCAATGAACCAAATATGAAAGAGTCGAGAAAAAACTTAATAGTTTGGTGAAGACAAACCCACTACCAAACTAGAATATGAAAGAAAATATAATAAGTACATCATCTAGTGATCAGAGAGGCTCGAAGGAAAGACCGTCTCGAAAGAGAAATAAGTAGCAAGTCTTTGTCCGTGCTCCTACGGATAGTCATGATCGTCTACACCTGGAAAGGGACCAGGTTCTCAGTAGGACGTAATAAGATACATAAAAATATGCCACATGTACAATATATAAACAGTATCATATAAACTAAGCAAGATGGTATCATACAAAGGTTGAAACTATCCTAAACATAGTACGTATATGAGAACAACTATGTATGTGTGAACTGCCAAAAAGGAAACGAGGTCAAGCCACCATAGCCCTCAGCGAACTACGGCTAGACGAGTCAAACCATAAACCTTCGTGGCCACTAGGATAACAACATAACCCTATCCTTCGTGGACACTAGGTTAAAATAAAAACGAGATAAGGAAAAGTTATTCATACACGTATAATCGTTCTCGCGGCGCGTCTCACACTCACGTGGGTCTATACAATCCTTTGTTATCCAAACTAATACATAGTCTATGACAAGTGTATCTGATCAAGTAATAACAAAAATAATATTTAGGACTAGAATCATGTGAATCTATGAAAACAAATATAGATCATAAAATAAGTGCATCAATTTAAACATGTTATATAAAATTAAAAACTTGGTAAGGTATACTCACAAAATAGAAATAGAGACATGTACACATAGAAACAATGTGAACAATGCATGTAAATAAATTATACAAATTTGGCAAGGTATCTTGCCTGCTTCGAAAAAGGATAAAATCAAAACTCTAGACATCGTCCAATCTATCTCGTCACATAAATTAAACAAGTTAGATCTAAAAAAGTTTGAATATATTTTTTAGTCTAATCTATTTTTAATTCTGAATAAAATAACCTAAAATACTATTTTATTTAATTATATTCTGATTTTAAGGCTAATCCTATATTTTGATTTTAAAGAAAATTAATTTTATGAATTCGGGATCTGTGGCATGCAAATTGAGGCAATCAGTTGACCGAAAAGTCAACCGGCACAAACTTGACTTTTGTGAATAAATTTCTATATATTTCAGTGTCACAAGTATGTTGTAATTTATGGCTTGTCCGGATTCGAAATCGTTTGAAAATTATTGCACGAACAAAATCGTATTGAGCAACGGGGGTTGATTACTAACCTAAAAGTTCCACGGAATTAAAAATATAGAGTAATTTGAATTAAATTCTGGAAAAAAAATATGCCAAGGGTCTCCACATTATCTTTTTGAAACTTCAAACGGTTCATGATTCAGATTCCTGGTTCTTCCGGAATCGCAAAAATACCGAGACGCATCTATTTTTTGGATATGTTGTACTCTACGAATTTTCTAGAATTTAATATTCAGAATTTTGTGAAACAAATTATATATTCAGAATTCTTATCTCGATACAGTTCGAATGCAAGAAATAGAAATACATTTGGAGTCCGGAGCTAGGAGATATGGTCATTAGAAGTCGCTATGTCTGCTAAAAAAAATAAGACTAAATTTGTGGCAAATTTGAACTATTTTTTGACGAATATAAGATGGATTTTTAATGGTAGAAGAAAAAAGTAAAGGGATTATATATATATATATATATATATATATATATATATATATATATATATATATATATATTTCAGATTTATTTACCTTAATAGATAGGGTTTAATTTAAATAGGTAGGACTTGTTTGTTAGGATATGATATGGACAAAGTTGCTTTCCTACTAGACTAAGAATTATGATTAATTTAAATTATAGTTTAGATTTATTTAAAAAATTATAATCATAATTAAAATTATCTTAGATAATACATATAATCTATACATATATTTTATTTAAATAATCTATATCAAATCTTATTTATATCTATTAACACTAAATTAGCATCTATAAAATATTAAATGTATATATAATCCAAATAACTTCAAATAAATATGTAAAATATCATAAAAGTCTAGAAAACATAGAATACCATTATAAACCCTAGAAAAATACTTGGGGCCATTTTATGGTCATAGAATTCTACATTAAATTATAAAAGTCTTAGAATATTAGTTATTAGCTATTTTAAAACCAAATAAATTCAAATAAATTTCAAAAAAATCTAAATAAATTACAAAAAATATATCTAATCATTTTAACCCTAAAATAAATGTTTAGCAAAAAATATATAAGTATGGTCTCACAGTAAATCATGAAGCCCTAAAATATTATGTTTTCTAGGTTTTAATTACCCAAAAATTCTAGAAAATCCAAGAAATTCTAAAATAGTCTAAAAATAATTCTAAATAAGTATTTATATAATTAATAAAATCAAAGAAGTTATTTTTTAATTAACCAACAAAATAGCCAAAAAATTTCTAATAATTTAATAAAATTACTAAAATTATAAATTAAAATTTAGGGGGTTTACAAATGCCATCGCTAGGCCTTCTGAAAAGGCAAGTGGTCGAAGTTTTGACAATGAAGCTGCGATTGCTTTTAATTCAACGATTGACTCCTGCGGATTAATAGATTTGGGCTTTATCGATCCTGCATTCACATGGACTAATTGTAGGAACCCGAGAGATAGGATCAGTAAAAGACTCGATAGAGCTTATGCGGATGCTGAATGGAGGTCTAAATATCCAAATTCCATTGTTTCAATACTTTCTCGCATTAATAGCAATCACTCTCCAATACTACAAAACACCTCTAACAAGTTGGATACACAGAATAAATACTTCGATTTAAATCCTACTGGTTAAGAAATCAATGTTCCAACAAGTCGTGGCTGACCTTTGGCATCAAAGTTCTTCCCAAAATCAAAATTTATATGCTAGACTCAAAGATACACTATATAGACTTCATAAATCGGAGAAGGAAACTTTGGTAATATTAAGGCACGAATAGCTCTGCTAAAAAAAAACTGCTCATTATCCAAAGCCAGCCTTACACTCACTGCAGTTTATTTGAAGAAATAAAGCTTGAGGCCAAACTGAATGGCTTATTATCCCTTGAAGAATGCATCTGAAAACAACGTACAAGTACCGTAGAAGGAAGAAAGTATTTTATATATTTATCCTTCACATACCTTTTGACGTAGGCTACTCTATCTAATCTCATAACTCACACACACATCAGGAACATCAGAAATCGACATACCTCGAGGGTAGCGACCAGCGCGACTCCAGAAATTGACATACCTCAAGGGTAGCGACCAGCGTGACACACTACCGTAGTGCGTGCTAGATACTACGATTTACCAGAGTGGTTATAGCCCATACGCTTACTGATTGTCCTCCCCTCCCATGATACTATGTGTCAAGTGTGTGTCAACATATATATAGTATATAATTATGACTGAAAGAAAACACGCATGTAATGAATATATAAAAATATAATAAGTATGCAAAGTACTGTAAGCAATTTAGCAACGTACCTTGCCTGGTCTAAAAAAGAATAAAATTCCAACTCAAGGTGTCGTCCGATCTAACCGTCACATAAATTAAACAAGTTAGGTTACAAAAGTGGGTGAATAGGTTCCTCCATTTTAATCTATTTTAATTCTGAATAAAATAACCTAAAATAGTATTTTAATCTTATTATAATCTAATTTTATTACTAAACCGTAATTTCGGTCCAAAGAAAATCAACTTTATGGATTTATGATTCGTGACACGCAAATCGAGGCAATCTGTTGACCAAAAAGTCAATCGACTCAAATCCTCGATTTGTATATAAAATCATATAGATTTTAGTGCTACATAAATGCCAGAATCGACGGTTTTATAAAATCACAAGTCGGTAAAGAGTTATGGCCACAAGGGCGAATAGATGACAGTTTTCGGTGGTTTCCTATTTATGTCTACGTTGCATAAATTTTAAAGTAGATTAAACTTACATTTTAAATTCTGAAAAATTAATTTATGTAAGTTCATCATGTCAACTTTTCGAAACTTCAAACGGTTCATAATTTCGAGTTCGGGATCTCCCGTAATCTCAAAAACACCAAAATACGTTTAATTTCGGACAGCTGACACTTTTAGAATTTTCTAAAAAAATAGGTTCATAAATTATTAAAATACTTTATATAATCAAAAAACTAACCTTGATATAGTTCTGACAAAAAAAATTGGAGCACGTTTGGAGTCCGGAGCTAGGAGATATCGTCTTTTTAAGTCGTCATAACTACTAGAAAATGAGGCTGAATTTATGACGAATTTCGACTGTTTTTGGACGAAAAAGAGAGGAGTTTGGGGAAGAAAAATATGAAAGAAGAGTTTATTCCATAAGTATAATAGATATTTATAATGGTATAGACTACTTAATTGAACACGGCTAGGATTGGCTAATTTGGATATGATTATGATCAGTTTAAATAAGGATAAGATATGCATGAAATTGCTTTTCTAGTAGGCTCACGATTTGAATTAATTTAAAATAGAGTTTGAGTTTATCTCAATAATTTATAATCTTAAATATAATTAAAGATAATATAAATAATTTATATATAATCTTATTAATATCTATTAACACTAAATTAGCATATATCTAATATTAAGACTATATATATCCAAATAAATCCTAAATAATTTTAAAATTCCAAATAAATTTCTTAAAATTCTAAATAAATTACAGAAAAAATATAATTAAATATTTTAACCTAAAATAAATATTTGGTAGGAACAATATGCAAGTATGGTCTCATAGTAAATTATGAAAGTCCTAGAAATTTACGTTTCCTATGTTTTAATTATCCTAAAATTCTAGAAAAATCTTCAAAAATCTAAAATAGCCTAAAAATGATTCTTAATAAATATTTATATAAGTAAATATATCAAAAAAAAATATTTTCTAATTAACTAAGAGAATACTCTAAAGAAATTCAATATTTAAAATAATTTATAATAAATATAATAATATAAAATACACACAAAATATCTATTTTGGGTGAGAGGGTTTACAATCAAAATTAGAAATAAGGAATAATTAGTTAAATCTTTCACATTCGTATCTAAGACAAGTAATCGCAATCTTCTTAAAAATTTAAATGACAAAATCTATTCAAATCCATCATAATCTCTTCAAAATTAAAATAACTACTGTTTAAATCAAAATTTAACCTATCATAATCTCTCCTAGATTTTTATATAATCAACATCCAAATTTAATTCAAATCTATATGACATTTTTTAAGATTTAAATAACCCACATCAAATTTTACATCACGATTTTCAACTATCATAATCTCCTATATATTTTAAACAATTCTAATCAAATCTTATTCCTATATTTCAACTTAAGAATTTTGCACTCTTCAAATTTTAAATTTAATTTCTATTATCAATATTTCAAATAGGTGATCCAACAATCAAAATTTAACTTTTAATTCAAATCATCAAATTATAAAATTTTGAATTCAATCCATCAATGTTCATGTTTAGAGTTATATTTTTTTCCCTCAAGATTTAAATTGTTAATTTGAATATCCAATATTCAAAATTTAAATCATGTGCTCAAATTATAAATATTTGGTCTGCAGTATCAAAGTTTTAAAATTCATTCTATAAGGCATTCTTATCTTTAAAGTTAAATTATCATAATCTAAATCATTCTTCTAAAAATTCTCAAAATTAAAATGACTTAAATCTCTCAATCTAATCTTACTGATCACAATCTAAATTTTTTTTACACAATGCAACTCCTACCCAACTTAGAATTTATCCATCTATTACATAAGGCTATACATTTAAGAAAAACTTTCTCAAATTATTTAATCGTGTTATTCAATCCTCAAAAATTTTAACATCAAATATATCATATTTGATATGCCCTTAATTATAAAAGATAGTTACAAAGTAATGTGATTGGCCTATGGGGTATATCTAGTACTCTCCGTGTATCAAAATTATATTAAGCACGAGCGTTCGTCTTTTCGAAATAGGAAAAGACAAAAAATAATAATAAAAAATTCAAGGAGGAGGTGATAGAATACAAGTACGGGGTTCAAAGCGATTAAAGAATTCAAAAAGAGAGTTGTAAGGGCAGTTGCGGATGAGATCATATTTTGGTAAATTTCTATTTGCATGCTCATATCAGTACAGTTATGTAACTGATACGATATGCTCGAACATATCAAGAGGGCAAGTATATTCGTCTAACAAGCTGAGTCAACTATATCTCAATCCACGTAAAGTAGTTATGCGAAGAGAGAACCAAGTGCATTAAGGTTGATCAGACCGTAATAAACTGGTTCTGATTTAGACAATATATTAGTAGACGTCCCCAATAACACATCTGTCGTGAACAAGCTCGATAAAAGAATAAGCTTGCAAAACTAGGCTATAAAATAGCAACATAAGCGGAGGTAATCCAGAAAATATAAGTACGTTGGATTATGATAAAGGAAGGTACAAAATAATTTAAGTTCACCAAGAAGATCGGTGTTGTGCCTCTATAGTTGCCTTACTAACTTCTTGTCTAAGTCTCTAGTCGACCAAATAGGGTTATGGGCCTCTAAGTTCTACAGTCTGGGTAAACACTATCTTCTTATGCAGCCTATAGTTGGTGTCATTCAATTACACTTCATTAATGGGTCAAAAGGACTATGTGATACTAGGTTATGAGGCATACTACCAAACTTACAAGAATTTAACTAATAGTGTTATTGAACATTAGAGTGGATATATCTAGTACAAGTCATCTTCTTAACCCCTATCAAGCACGAACGAAAATATAAGATTGACGTTATGAAAGGATCAAGCAAGATGCAATACAAGCAATCAAATAAGAATGCAAAATAGAATCAAGGGAGGTGATTAAATAAGTGGATGAGATCCTATACTCTAATCCTATGTGCAGGCTTGCTCGGTACAACAACGTAATCAAGACAATATTCCCTCAACCTGCATGGGCCACCACAAAATATGCCATGCCCCAGTCCCAAAATACGTAGGACTAGGAATATGTAAGCATGCCAGCCATATGTATAAGGCAACTCCAATATATGGATACCGCAATACACACGTACGCTGTAATATAAATAATAACTAACATGTGGTATATATATTGTCATAAGTCATAGGGCGTAACTAGATCTCATCCACAGAATCAAATAACCAATCAACTATATAACTGAATCAAGTATAAAATGCTTCATAAGAACAAGTAGTTGGGCGGAGACAAATCCACTACCAACTAAAATATAAGAGAAACAAAATAGGTACATCTAATGAACCATGAGACTCGAAGAGAGACCTCCTCGAAAGAGATAAGTCGCAAGTCCTGATCCGTGCTCCTGCGAATAGACATGATCATCTACACCTGAAAAGGGACCAGGTCCTCAGAGGGACGTAACAAGATTCATAGAAGCATGCCAATTGAATACAGTAAACATGCATAATAGACAAAAAATATATAAGTACGTTGTACAAGACAATCTATATGAATATGCATAATGAGGACAACCTTTCGATGTGTGGGCATGGGTAGACTACTCTATATAATCTCACAACTCACACACACGTCAAGAACATCAAAAATTGACATACCTCGAGGGTAGCGACCAGCGCGACTCCAGAAATCGACATACCTCAAGGGTAGCGACCAGCGCGACACACTACCGTTGTGCGTGCTAGATACTATGGTTTACCAGAGTGGTTATAGTCCATACGCCTACTGATTGTCCTTCCCTCCCATGATACTATGTGTCAAGTGTGTGTGTCAACATATATATAGTATATAATTATGACTGAAAGAAAATACACATGCAATGAATATATAAAAATATAATAAGCATACAAAGTACTGTAAGCAATTTGGTAAGGAATCTTGCCTGGTCTAAAAAATAATGAAGTCACAACTCAAGGCGTCGTCCGATCTACCCGTCACATAAATTAAACAAGTTAGGTTACAAAAGTGGGTGAATAGGTTCCTCTATTTTATTCTATTTTAATTCTAAATAAAATAACCTAAAATAGTATTTTAATCTTATTATAATCTGATTTTATTACTAAACCCTAATTTCGGTCGAAAAAAAATCAACTTTACGGATTTGTGATTCGTGACACACAAATCGAGGCAATCCGTTGACCAAAAAGTCAACCGACTCAAATCCTGAATTTGTGTGTAAAATTCTTTTGATTTTAGTGCTACATGAACGCCGGAATCGACAGTTTTATAAAATCACAAGTCGGTAAAGAGTTATGGCCACAAGGGCGAATAGATGACAGTTTTTGGTGGTTTCCTATTTACGTCTACGTTTCTTAAATTCTACAGTAGATTAAACTTTCATTTTAAATTTTGAAAAAATAATTTTATGTAATTTCATCATGTCAACTTTTTGAAACTTCAAACGGTTCGTAATTCCGAGTTCGGGATCTCCCGTAATCTCAAAAATACCAAAATGCGTCTGATTTCGGACAACTGACACTTTTAGAATTTTCTAAAAAATAGGTTCATAAATTATTAAAATATTTTATATAATCAAAAAACTAACCTTGATATAGTTCTAACAAAAAAACTAGAGCACGTCCTGTAGTCCGGAGCTAGGAGATATATAAGTCGTCATAACTACTAGAAAATGAGGCTGAATTTATGACGAATTTTGACAGTTTTTGGACAAAAAAAAGAGGAGTTTGGCGAAGAAAAATATGAAATAAGATTTTATTCCATAAGTCTAATAGGTATTTATGATGGTGGAGACTACTTAATTGAATACGACTAGGATTCTACTTTGGATATGATTAGGATCCGTTTAAATAAGGATAAGATATGCATGAAGTTGCTTTCCTAGTAGGCTCAGGATTTGAATTAATTTAAAATAGAGTTTGAGTTTATCTCAATAATTTATAATCTTAAATAGAATTAAAGATAATACAAATAATTTATATATAATCTTATTAATATCTATTAACACTAAATTAGCATCTATCTAATATTAAGACTATATATATCCAAATAAATCCTAAATAATTTTAAAAATCGAAATAAATTTCTTAAAATTCTAAATAAATTAAAAAAATATATAATTAAATATTTTAACCTAAAATAAATATTTGGTAGGAACAATATGCAAGTATGGTCTCATAGTAAATCATGGAAGTCCTAGAAATTTACGTTTCCAATATTTTAATTATCCTAAAATTCTAAAAAAATCTCCAAAAATCTAAAATAGCCTAAAAATGATTCTAAATAAATATTTATATAAGTAAATATATCAAGAAATTTATTTTCTAATTAACTAAGAGAATACTCTAAAAAAATTAATATTTAAAATAATCCATAATAAATATAATAATATAAAATACACACAAAATACCTATTTTGGGTGAGGGGGTTTACACAAGTCTCAAGTACGACGTGGATATCTCGAAACTATAATGCAAGTCACATTGATCTATATAACTATGCTAAGTACCATCATATGTGCTACTCGCACTGATGGCCAATCAAGTGTGTAAGCTCGTGTCCTAACATGAACTCACTCTGTGACATAAAATGATGCGTGACGAGGTCTCATATTTATAATCATAACTCCACAACTTTAGGTACGTCCACTAGAAACTAGGACAAACACAAGTCCTAACATCGACGTCTTCGTCGACTGCACCCGAGTCATTCTCGGACGTGCACAGTTATATAATATTCAGAGCACAAAATATATGATAATAATAATAACTGAATTTAAATAGTACAACAAGGAAATGTATACTTGGCTGAATCTTCAAGCTATAATATAAGGAACCTGCTCTGGCATCCAAGTCTGGATGATCCCAGAGCCTATATTTATAGTAATATAAAATCTGTCACTATGACACGGTTCACTAAGCATGCATAAGAGTACTATAAAACTCCTACTTTTAAAAACCATATAAATTATTTAATTAATTATTTAATTTATTTATAGTACTTATTAGTTAATTAGAAAATAAAATATATTAGATTTAATTACTAGGTAATTATTTATCTAAAAAATTATTGAGCAAACTATTATTTTACCTTATTTTATTTTATGTAGGGGACCTTATGGACGGATAAAAGATTATTTGTATGTACTAATATAAATTTCTGGAATTATATATATATATATATATATATATATATATATATATAAGTAATTGAATAATAAAAAGAAAAAAAGAAAAAGAAATTCTTAACTCTAATTAAACCCTAATCCTAATTAACCCAAAGCCCATTAAGCCTAAACTAATTCCCCCTAAACAAACTACCCAGCACTAATACTAATAACCCCCATGTAGAAGCATGAAATACGCTGGGGAATTATACGCGTAAAACCCCCAACATACATGAAGTCCGCGTAAAACAGAGCTTCAGCGTTGTGTGGCGTAAAATATGACTTCTGAGCTATTGGCGTACAACAAAGCTTCAGCGCTATTTGGCGTAAAATATGGCTTCAGAACAGCCCACGTAAGGCAGCACTTCAAGGCTGTTTTGGCATAAAAAAGGTGCTATACCCCCCTGTGTAAAATATGTTTGCTTTTAATGCGGCGTGAAGTTGTACGAGGAACTCTTCGTATTCCTCGAATGAACCTGTCAGACAAAACAGTGAACCTGACTCCTAACAAAAAGTACTGCACGACGATCGAGAGGACGGCTGTGATGATAATTTTACACAGAGACCCAGGCTATCATTTGGTGACATATTCTTGATACAAGTCATTTTTACGCATTCAAAGAATACGCTGCCTATTCTACATGGGCAGAAATGAGTCTTTACGCTCAAGATGAGACGAAATCAGACGCTACGTCAAAAGCTGCTTCTCGTACAGAGCTCGAGGCATATCTCTGCATTTAATGCACGAGATGGGAGCAGATCTCTGTATTTAATGCACGAAATTTTTTTCTATTTAAATGACTGGAAAAGCTAAAACTGTGACTAATACGCTCACATCACTATCCTTGCATTTTACGTCAACCAGGCTATTTTCAACTATAGGAGTACGCCGTATGCTATCTCCTCAAAATACGCCAACTTGGCTATATTTGCAAAGGCACGTGATAAGGCTATTTAGCCCAGAATACGCTCAAGACCTCAGTCCTAACGGTTAATCGGCTATTTTACGCTAGTCGCCTGTTATTCATGAATCCTCAAAGTTTTACGCAGAGCTTGGCTTTTACGCCAATAAGACATTTATTTGGCTTTTACGTCAACTAGACAGTTATTTGGCTTCTACGCTAACCATCTCTACGCAAGGTGCAGTTATCTACGTGGCTTGCATGCCGTGATCTTCGAGAAGCAGTTATACACGTTACCTTATAATGGAACACGCATCATACGCAGATTTAGAAGGTCATTCGAAAGTGGGTAGCAGTTATTATAACTGCTGCATAAAAGATGCCACTTTCTTCACAGTTTGGCTTCTACGCCAACTAGACAGTTATTGTAATTGATCTCTATAAATAGAGATCTCTGGTCACAGGATCAAAAAAAAAGGGGAGAGAGATCAGAGACAGAGAGCACAGACAGAGAGTGTTGATTGACAACTTTGGCAACAAGAGTTCAATCCCACCTGCAATCTTTGAAGCTTCTTCTTCTTCTTCTTCTTCTTCTTCTTCTTCTACAGCACTTCTTCATCATCGTTTGGTCCAAGGGACAAAGTGATCGACCGCAGATCAGACTCCTATAGCAATTTTTCTCCAGAATTATTTTTAATGTACTTAACATCCTCGTATAGGATTAATTGTACTCTTTTTTCTTGTTTGTAAACAAAGAAAGGGTTTCGTATAAAACTAGTTTTATTTTTTTGTTTATCATCAAACACCCCCCTCCATAAAGCAACTAACAGCAGCAAATCCCAATCCCAACCCGCTGCTCCTACCCGCACGGCTCACCCTCGGATCCCCGCTCCCCTCCCCCTCGATCTCTATATATATAATGAATTAATCCTAAAACCCTAAACCTAAACCCTTACTCACAGCCCCACGCCGACCTCCAGCCCAGACCACCGCCCCCGGAGACCGCGTCGCTGCAGGAAGCCGCCCGTCGCTCGACCCCGAGCGAATCTCGCGAGCATCGCGCAGAAAACTACAGCAACGTACCCCTGTTCACGCGTAGATTCCCGCTCCATCTTGCGACCAAATTCGATCCCGTCTTCACCGGTATATTCACGACCTATCCCTCTTCCAACTCTGTGTATTAGTTTCCATCGAACATCGTTAAAACCTAGGTAAAAATGAGACCAAGTTGGAGAAAAAAATCACAACTTTTATGCTACAGAAAACTGTTGCGATGACCCATGTTTAAGGACTCATATCTTCCACCACAGAGATCCAAACTTAGATTTTCTTTTTGCTATGTGAAGACCATATAACCGAGATAATTTTTGTTAATTTAATTAATTTATTTGGCATTATATGCAGAATTAAATTGGATTAAAAATCATGAAAAACTATTTTTAGAACATTCAAAATTGGCGATACGGAGCGCGCCCCGCCAAACGGGACCGCCCCACCACATACCAGTTGTACCGAAAGGTGTGTATGGTATATCCAGACGTGTGGACTTTCACGAAAACTGATTTGGACGTGCGTGCGCGTCAGAATCACCCCGTATCCGTAAAAAGGCCCTATATCGTAACTTTTGCAAAATATCGCACCATTTAGTATACGCTCGTCAGAATACGACGAAACTTACGTCATTGGATTCGAGATATCACGCTGGTCCTGTGACCCAAGTTTCACGTGATTCTGAGACAATTGACCAAGCCACCTATTTGTGGGCCCCATTGTTGACTTTTTGGGCGAATTTGTGTTCGGCTCACCGAAATCCAAAATTGGACACACCGTTGAGTTTGTATTGATGTTTAGAATTTGTTTGACCTATAATTTGTCCCTTTTAGAGATCTTTACCACTGGCATACTTTTTGGTGCAAAGTGGGCCACATGTGGATCCCGTTTTGATCCAAAATTATTGTTTTTGCCCCTGTGTCCAAATTGGACGAAAGGGTAGTATTTTCTAGCTATCTCACTTATTCTAGGAATATTGGTGATATTTATTTCAACATCTGGAGACGTTCATTCTGATGCCATAGTTTCTTATCCATTGTGCTTGACGTCTGGATGCTTACACTTTGCAGTTTTCTTGCCATGCAAGATACCTTACCAAATTACTTACAGTACTTTGCATGCTTATTATATTTTTATATATTTATTGCATGTGTGTTTTTTTTCATTCATAATTATATATTATATATATGTTGACACACACTTGACACATAGTATCATGGGAAGGAAGGACAATCAGTAGGCGTATGGGCTATAACCACTCTGGTAAACCGTAGTATCTAGCATGCACTACGGTAGTGTGTCACGCTAGTCGCTAACCTCGCGGTATGTCAATTTCTGGAGTTGCGCTGGTCGCTACCCTCACGGTATGTCAATTTCTGATGTCCCTGCCATGTGTGTGAGTTGTGAGATTTAGATCGAGTAGCCTACCCATGCCCATACGTCGAAAAGTTGTCCTCATTATGCATTCATATAGATTGTCTTGTACAGCTTACTTATATATTTTCTACCTATTATGCATATTTACTGTATTCAAATTGGCATGCTTCTATATATCTTGTTACGTCCCTCTGAGGACCTGGTTCCTTTCCAGGTGTAGACGATCTTGACTATTCGCAGGAGCACGGATCATGACTTGCTACTTATCTCTTCCGAGGAGGTCTTCTCTTCGAGTCTCATTATTCATTAGATATTCTTATGTGGTTTCTCTTATATTCTAGTTTGACAGTGGATTTGTTTCCACCCGACTATCATTCTTTGATACTTTATATTGAGATACAGTTATATAATAGATTGGTTATTTGTTTTTATTTAATTCTGTGGATGAGATTTAGTTATGTCCTGTGACTTGTGATAATTATATACCACTTATGATTATTGTTCATATTATAGCGTACGTGTGTATTATGGTATCCATATATTGGGGTTGCCATATACATACGGCTGGCATGCTTACATATCCTTATTCCTACGTATTTTGGGACTGGGGCATGACAAGTACAACTACTCTACGTCATTAGTCACATAGAGTCTACACCAAATAAGTGTTCTAACTAACTAGGTTGGCTAAGGTTGACTAGTCAAGGGCCAAGAAAATGTGTAAACACAAAGTCCACTAATCACCTAACATCCACAAGTCCTATAATGTGTAATTTCTCATATGACATAATCACAGTCACAACTAGGGTTTATGTAGGTGCTAAGTTGTACCTCAAACACATAGGTTACTAGTGTTATTCCTCTAGGTCTCCATGCACAATTATGTCAATATTGTCCTCAAATATCGTGTACAACATGTCAAAGAAGCTTACTACCTGCAAGTAATTATCTACATCTCATGTTATTCAACTTGTGCATTTAGAAATAGGTTAGGGTATCTCTTGACATATAACACATCACAACATCCTCTAATATTTACCATCACCAAACTCTAATTCTCATATACTTGCATACAACAATTCTCAAGTGCAAACAATAATATATCAAGTCTCCATTATTTCCAACATAACAAACTAATATAATAACTAGCAATCTCGTACCCTACACATGTGCACATATTGTGTTTGATAATAAACGAAAGAAATAAGACGAGGTTTATACGAAACCCGCTCTTAGGTTCACAAACAAGAAGTACAATTAATCCTATACGAGGATGTCGAGTACAATTTTTAATCTGGGTAAATATTGCTATAGGAGTCTGATCTGCAGTCGATTACTTTGTCCCTTGGACCACACGATGATGAAGAAGTGCCGTAGAAGACAGAAAGCAGTTTCGAAGGTTGCTAAAGAGAGTGGATGCTCGATGCCAAAGTCGTCGATCACTACTCTTTGCTTGAGCTCTGGATTCTTCTCTCTTGAAATCTGCGACCAATTTTCGACCTTCTGAGTTTGACCCTCTAAGTTTCGACCTTGGACCTCTGTCAATAGAGGTCTCTATTTATAGAGTTTTAGTGACAGTGACCACTCAGTCGGCGTAGAAGCCGGGTAGTGGGAAGTACAGCACCCTTTTACACGATGGTTACAATAACCGTTGCCTGCGTATAAATGACCTTTTGAATGAGCGTGTGACGCATGTCCCATTAAGAGATAACGTGTATAACTACTGCGAAGATCACGGCGTAAAAGCCACGTAGGTAGTTATCCCTCGCGTAGAAAAGGTTGGCATAGAAGCCAATAACTGTCACCATGGCGTAGAAGCCAAAGAGTTATCAAACCGGCATAGAAGCCGAGTAGGCGTAGAAGCCGAGTAGGCATAGAAGCCGAGTGGGCGTAGAAGATAGCTGATCCTCCTCCCTTGACTGAGGCTTGAGCAAATTCTGGACCGGATAGCTTTAATACGCACCGATGCAAATGTGGCCTGAGTTGGCATATTCCAAGGAGATAGCGTACAGCGTGCTCCCATAGCCGATAATAGCCTGATGGCGTAATGCGCAAAAGCGATGATGTGGACGTCTTAGCCGAAATTACGGTTTTTGGAGATATAATCAAATCTCTCGCATTAAATGCAGAGATCTGCCCCCATCCTGCGCATTAAATACGGAGGCGTGTCTCGAAGATCTGCCATCATTCTGCGCATTAAATGCAGAGACGTGCCTCGAGCCCTGTACGAAGAGCAGCTTTTGACGTGGCAGCCTGTTTGTCTTCTGTGGAGCGTAAATAACTCACATCTGCCTGTGTAAAACTAGGCAGCGTATTCCCTTGTATGCGTAAAAGTAGTTTACGCCAAGGAGATGTCACTAAATGACAGTTTGGTGATATTAATCAAATTTCTTGCATTAAATGCAGAGATCATCCCCCATCCGGCGTATTAAATGCAGAGACGTGCCTCGAGCCCTATACGAAGAGCAACTTTTGACGTGGCAGCATGTTTGTCTTCCGTGGAGCGTAAACATCTCACATTTGCCTGTGTAAAACTAGGCAGCATATTCCCTTGTATGCGTAAAAGCAGTTTACGCCAAGGAGATGTCACTAAACGACAGTCTGGGTCGCTGTACCGTGCCATCATTATAGCCGTCGTCTGGGTAGTCGTGCAGTACTCTTTGTCAGGAGTCAGACGTCAGGTTCACTGCACGATTTGACAGGTTTATTTTGAAGAATACGAAGCGTTCCTCGTACACTTCAATGCTGCATTAAAAGCGGATGAGTTTTATACCGTAAAGGCGATGTAGCACCCTTTTTATGCTGAAGCAGCCTGGATATACTGTATTACGCGGATAGTCCTTGAGCTTAAATTTTATGCTATCTTAGCGGAAAAGCTCTGTTGTACGCCGGTGGTTCTGAAGTCATCTCTTTACGCTGCCCAGCATCAACATGCTGCGTATAGCTATCCAGCGTATTTTTCATGCTTCTACAAGACCCCCTTCAAAGCTTTCAGATTCCTCGTAATTTGAAATGCTTTGAATGAAGCATGAAACGGTCAAGTCTGACTCGTTCTTCAAGGCTAATTTCTTGGCGGATTATCGGGGATCCGTTGGGATTCGGTGGGTTCTCTCTCGCCTATATAAAGGCTGAGGAGTTAACCTGTTCTTCCCATATTTCCTTCACCACACAGAGATGATCGCTGGAGTTCGTCGGGTCGACTTGAGGAAGAAGAAGATCATGTTCTTCCAGCATGTAAGGAGCCGAAAAAGAAGGCGTCTTCGAGCAAATGTCCTCTGCAACGATGGATCATGGAAGGATATCATAGCCTTCTTTGCTCGGGATAATCAGCAACTTTGTATGGCGGTTCATCCAGGAGAGAGGAAGGGTCATGTTAGACCACACAGCTTGCAAGCTATATCTTCTTCTGATACTTTCGTGGACGAGAGCAGACAAACTAGCTCTGTCCTCGAGTATTGAGTTAGGTAAAATACCTCAACTCAATCTGTCATGGCGTATGGAGGATGGGCTCTGAATAATTCAGGCAGGCCCAGTTTTGTATCCTCCCGCCATTAATCATTTTTTTGTTAATTGATCGCGGAAACCGACTAACTGCTGAAGAAGACGGAAGAAGATCTCCACCAATACGAGAACCTGGCAGAACAGATTCTGGGGGTGGCCTTCCGATGACGATGGGAAAATCCTTTATAGACGGGATTTCCCTCATATGTAATCATGAAAATGAAGAAAAAACCCTTTGTAGACTGGATTTCTCTCATATGTAATCATGATTTTAATAAAATTGTCTTCTTCTGTGCATATAATTATCTTGCCATATACTTTGCTGTAAAGTCTGAATATGTGTAGCTTCGACACGTCTGGTAACTTTACGCCGACTCTGATAGAAAGAGTACTAGGTCCCGTCCTATCTTTTACGCATAACTAAGGATGCGCAGAAAGCCGCTTAGCATTTAAGTCAAGTATTTGAACTGTCTTGTTGTTAGGAATAGGGAGCTGCGTAGAATTCTGAATCGTCACTTCTGATAAGAAGAATTTTCGTTCAGACCATCATCTTCAAGAACGATTTCCCGAAAATCCCTTGAAATAGGGCGAGAAACGGCTGTCAAACTGAGTCGCCATCTTGAATTGTAGATGAAATATTCAGACTGGATTCTGGATGAACTTCCAATCGACCTAAGGAGAAGAGTCACTTTCAAATGTTGAACTCTGTATGCTTTGGGTACTTGGGATATTTTGGGGCCAAGAAGGAGTATCTTCAGCGTGAACTCTCGCAATTGACCGCCTTGAGAATTGTTCAGATATACGCATATTCTGGCCTGCATATTCTCAGATATGCGAAAAGTCATAGATCTGTAATGTGGATGAGCATAAAATCATAAGTTCGTAGCCTCTCGAGCGTAAAAGCTGCTGAGCATGAGAGCATCCGGGCGTAGAAACTGTAGATTTGTAGCCTCTGAAAAGAAAATCTTCCGAGCGTGAAGTTGTGGATCTGTTGCCTCTGAGTGTAAAATCCACCGAGCGTGAAATCATAGATTTGTAGCTTCTGAGCGTGAAGTCGTAGGTTTGTAGCCTCTCGAGCATAAAAGCTACCGAGCATAAAAGCATCTGGGCGTAAAACCATAGACTTATAGCCTCTTAGCGTAAAACCGTAGATTTGTAGCTGTCGAGCGTAGAAAGCTCCTTAGCGTAAAACCACGAATCTGCTTTGCACGAAAACTTTTCGAATTCGCTGACTGTCCGCCTTCCCTAAGTAATAGGCTTACGTAGTCCCCAATCATAACCGAATATTAATTATCGAATTTGGTTCGGGATTCGAGGAGTCCATCCGAAATCTATATATACCCCAAGGCTTTCAGAGAAAAACTTTTCATCTGTCTTTTGCCAAAAGAAAGCCTTCGAATCTTCGAGTTCTTATTCGTTTCCTCTCCGAGCATTCAGAGTTTTCAGCAATGGCCCTGAAACAAATCCTCTCCTATAAGGGAAAGAAGGTTGACTCTTCTTCTCGCTCTTCTGCCCAGCGAGAGCGACTTCCGTCGGGCAAGGCGAGCTTCATTCTGAACGAAGTGTCCCGCCGACGAGCAGTGCACCCGGAGTTAAAGGTAGAGCTTTTGGGACGAAAAGAACGACAAAAATTCTTCGCACACGTTATACGTGAACACGCTAGGTCGTCTTCTGTGCTGATAGCCTCTACGAGGAAGATGATGCACAGAGATGTTTTATCTTTTACGTCCATATTTCTAATGTGTCAGCGTAAAAACTCTATATTTTCGCAGTCGGGCATAAAAACACAGACTGTCGAAACTTGGCGTATACTATAAAATTTGAGTTTTACGCTTCTGGATGACAATTCCGGCGTAATAACTCAAGCTTTGGCAGTCTGGCGTAAAAGCACAGACTGTCAGGTTTTTTGTGTATACTGCCAGTCTTGAATTTTACGCCTTGGAATAGGATTCCAGCGTAAAAGCTCAAGTCTTTACAGTCTTGGCGTAGAGCACGGACTGTTGATTTTTTTTTTGCATATGCTGCACGATTGTAATGTCTAGTATAGAAACTGACGTGTCTTTCTTGCTCTTTGCAGTTAACTTACATGTGTCTCCGCTGGCCGAGGTGTTGGGTTCTGCTGTCGGGATGCTGCATTCCAACTACTTAGAGGATTTGTCCCACGTGACATTTCCTATCTCCGGACCCTAGTATCCTGAAGGAAGGGGAATCCTGATATCGGCTCAAGGCGAGCGAACGCTGTTGAACATGATCAACGAAGAGCCCCTGACGTACATAGACGGGGACCAATATATAAAGCCAGCTTTTCTCTTCGGGGATATGATTGACAAGCAGTCCCAGACCAAGCCCAAGAAAGAACTATGGGTTTTCCCTGTCGGGGGCTTGGTCCTATATCTGCCCAAGATGCTGAGAGACTATCCCATCTCGGCATTCTTCCATGCTACACATCCCAGGAGGATGTCGTGGACGCTGACTCCCGATCTTCACGGGCGGCCGAGGAAGATATTTTACCAGAAAAGATCTGGTCAAGGGTCATTTGTCAGCTGCCCTTCCGGCTCTGTGATACCGTTCAGGGGGTTGTACCTGGGCAGTGTCCCGAGTGAAGACAGTTTACTGCTCCAGCCGGTCCAATTACCGACTTTTTGCAATGATTTTATGGGGCATGGGGGAGTATACCCCAAGGTTAATCCTCGGACCAATGGGTGGATCACCCCAACAAATCTTCGATGGGCTCGCTTAGCTGACTGGGCCCTGAAGCATTTTCAGACTGAGCTTGAGAGTATTGGTCTGTATGCAGCTATGAATGCCACTAGTGTTGGGTTACCTCTCAACCCCAACCTGTTTCTGGCTTTGATGGAGCGATATATCTCGCTCACCGGGACTTTCGCCACTCCACTGGGGGAGTTGGGATTGGCCCTCCACGAGATGGCAGAGATTTCGAGACTGCCGATGGGGGATACTCCTTATGAAGAGTATGTTCCCAAAAATCGGGAGCTAGGGGATTCAGACCCTCGAGTAGTGGCAGTATACCAGGAGCTGATGTGCCACTACCTGGTGTGCACCGCCTTTTATGGTGAGCCTTCTGATTTGGCTCATACCAACAAATGGACGTCCTACCTCTTCTTTCACCGGGCCAGGGCTGCTAAGCCAGAGAAAGTCTTGGATAGCAAGGATCAGGCTCTGAGCTTTCTGAGCATGCTTAGTGCTCAGGTAGTCGACGATCTTATAGAGGACGCTGAGGCTCCAAAACATATTCTCGACGAAGGGATAGGGAAATATCCTACAGGCACTAAGGCCTACAGTTATTTGAGGCATTGCCGCAGGCCTCTGTCCAAGGAAGCTCAACTGGCTGGCTTCCTTTCTATATGGCTGCGCCGACTGGTGGTACCCGACATTGCATCTGCGGACCGCATTCACGCTATGGCCTGCAGTACGTCTGGTGTTCGGGGCAAGACTGGGGTTGCTCCCTGCCATGGTGTGCCGCATACAAGCTGGCCTGAGGGCCATTACTGACGGGCTGCTCGCCGATGAAACTCGGTGTGATAGCTTTCCCAGGGTAGAATTACCATACCTGTATTTGATGGGATGGTTAATTCTCCATAACCCCAGGGTGATATCTTCCGGCTCTGGCAGTAGTTCGGGGGGTAATTTCTTGCTGAATTATAAGAAATCTTCCTGGAATGTGACCACAGTTTTAGACTGTCGGCGGGCGCTGAATTTCAGTCACAGCTGGAAGCTCTTCTACACTGTCCCCTCTGTACAGCTCAATCAACAGGGGATCAGACTTCAGGATATAGGCGACGGGAAGACCGTTTTTTCTCCTGAGGCTTTTAATTGGTTGGTCTGTATTAGACCTTCCCATTTACTGTACAGAAGCGAAGACCATTGCTTCTTGGAGCCCTACCTGCCTAGTCGGTTTGCCAGGCAGTTTTGGTACGACCAATTGCATGTGGGCAATGCCGTTACCAGCTTCAGGTCCATGGGTGGACTCATTGATAGGGCGAGAGGATGGCGATACTTCATCATGGGTTGTACTGAAGCAATTTTTACCGTGCCCGTCATTTTACTCTCCACAGAGCTGCACATCCTCCACTCGTATGTCCAGTTTTATGTGGCAACCAACACCTTTCATCGTGATTTTGATATGCATGGAAGTTTTAGGATGCCCTCCTCCAAGTCCGCTGGAAGAGATGAAGTCCCCTCGGTCTCTTCTAACGAGGGTGAAGATTCCGTCAATCTAGATGAGCCTCTGTTGGCGGTGCCGAGGGGTGAAATACCTCTGCCTGCAGGGGCTTTGATCATCTCTGGTAAGCGAAGGGCTCCTGTTCCGAAGGAGACTTCCCCTCGCAAGAGGAAGAAGAAGACGGTTACTCGTCCTCTCAGGATTCCCGGCCATGAGGCTCCTAGAAGTGAACCTGCTGCTTCCCCTGTTGGGGACGATTCTTTGATTGGAGGTTCCTCGCCTTTTAGAGAGGGAACCTCCACAGTTCCGGCTGGCGGTGCTGGAGAATTCCTGCTTGAGGCTGTTGTCGCTGCTACCGCTTCAGGTAGTGGTACGAGATCGCCTTCTGGGCCGAGCCGAATGAGGATATCTTTATCCAGATCAGCATCGAGAGAAACCCCTGTCGTGTCTGTAAGTGCACCCAGCGAGATTCCACCTGACGAATCTTGATTGGATTTGAGTAAAGATTTGGAAGAATACCTGCCGCTGTCAGTTAGCACAGCCCCTTCTCCAGGTATGACAGCTCGCTTAGCATCATTAAGAAATGATTTAGCTGTACTGGCCGCAGACGCGACATATACACCATCGGCCATGGGTAAATGTCGTCTTTACGCATCTTTTTAGAAAAGTTAACATCATTTCGATATTAACTTCCTTTTGTCTTCTTTTCAGGGGAAGACATCTTCGGGGAGGGCAGTGTTGACGCGCCTTTTGGCTCTGTTTCAGCTCCTGGCGATGACATGGAGGTACCCGACTTCGAAGAGGAAATATTTTCGGGTGCCG
Source organism: Iris macrosiphon (assembly GCA_036927795.1). Taxonomy (NCBI): domain Eukaryota; kingdom Viridiplantae; phylum Streptophyta; class Magnoliopsida; order Asparagales; family Iridaceae; genus Iris; species Iris macrosiphon. The sequence goes on from JAYESA010000002.1 coordinate 128,508,609, forward strand.
GCTCGCCCGAAGTGGTTCCGATATCTTAAGAGGAGGAGGAGCCAGCTATTGCGACATGGCCTCCTTTGAGTACGCCGATCACTTCGTCCGTTGTCGGCGCATCTTCTTTTGTTGCATCCTCTGTTGAGGCGACGGCTGTGGCAGCATCGTCTGGGTCATTCTTGGAGGGGGATTCGCCAATATTGCAGCCACTCCCAGCGTCCATTCGGATATAGCCATGCTGACTGAGCAGTATACCAGTGTCTTCTACACCACTATGAAAACGTTAATATCAATGGTGTTGGAGAAGAATCTGAGCTTCAAGGCGCTGAGGCGGTCCTCTCAGTTTGCGATAGTGCCGATCAGAGAATACAACGACACTGGGATAGCTGATGCACTAGAGGAGATAGTTAATGGTTTGGAGCAACCCATTAACGAATATCTGCGGCTATCTCAAGGCAGCATTGAAGATCTCGTTCAAACTAGGTATGACTCCCTGACTGCAGAGCTTGCTGGGCAAATGGAAGCTCTGGACAAATCCGTCCAGGAATAGCAGCAGGAGATGGATCATGATCGTACCGAACTGGAGTATGTCATTCCTCAGCTGACTCAGTACGAAGTCGAATACGAGAAAGTGACAGCAAGGGCCCGCAGATTGAGAGATGAACTCGCTCGAGCGGAGGAGGAGGCTGTCTCTTTGTCGGCCTCTCGAGATGTGCTGAAGAATCGAATGGAGACCGCTCAATAGAACCTGACGTATGTGGGTGTCGTCCACGCAGGTTTTGCACATGCTCGGTCCGAGCTAGCTGCTTTGAACAATGATGCGACAAGGTTGGAACAGGCTCGCGCCGACGTCTTGAACTCCAGGAATGAGAGAATGGCTGCTTTGGCATGGCAGATTCGCGACCTAACCGCTCCCCCTAAATGATGTACTTTTTTGTTTTTCAATGTAATTTTTTTTTGCTTTCTGGGAATAGTAAAGAGGTTTCTTATCTGACTTTGTGGACCCATCATTTTGGAATATAAATGACAGGTTTGGGTGAAAGTGATATCAGAGATAATATGGACGTGATATACTCTCGGTAAGCTTCAGCAGGACATATCTATTCAGAGGTTATATGGATGTGATAGAATATGCTCCGACTAAAATTTGTACACAAAACACTATCAGAGGTAATATGGACGTGATAGGTCTTGAAGTTCCAAATTAGTTAAATATATCTATTCAGAGGTTATATGGACATGATAGAATACGATCCAACTAGTTTCGTTTTGGAAGTAGCATTGTCAGAATAAGATCTTCACCATACTCCATTTGAGCAAAGGAGGTTAAGCGTAGTACCTTTTCAGGAATTTGCCATTGATAGGAGCCATCAACAAGTCTCCATTAGGCTTGGCTAACCTGTAAGCGCCGTTTGAGAATGTCGTCTCGATCACATAAGGGCCTTCCCATTTAGGTTGGAATTTACCCTTACTCCTGTGAGTAAGAATCATCGGCCTTCTCACAGCTAAAACTAGCTCGCCAACTTTGAACACTCTTTCCTTTACTTTTTGATTAAAAGATCTGGAAATGCGTGCCTGGTAGAACGCGATGCGCTGTTGAGCCTGAAGGCATTTTTCGTCTAATCCTTCTAGCTCTTGAAGCCTTAACAGGTCATTCTTTTCTTGAGTCAGCTCATTAGCCACTGCTATCCTGAGTGACAGAATTTGGACTTCGATGGGAAGAACTGCTTCGCTCCCGTAAACCAATGAGAATGGGGTACAACCTGTCGGTGTTCGTACCGTTGTGCGGTATGCCCAGAGACATTCTCCTAGCTTCTCATTCCAATCCCTCTTGTTCGAAGAGACAAACTTTTTCAAGAGCTTGATAATGGTTTTGTTGAAAGCTTCTGCTAAACCATTAGCAGCAGGATTATATGCCGTAGAGGCCACATTTTGTATCCGATTTTTATCGCAAAATCGATGAAACGCTTGGCTGATGAATTGAGGCCCATTGTCATAAATTATCCTTCGGGGTATCCCAAAGCGATAAATGACATGATGCTTGATGAAGCTGATTATATTAGATGCCTTCACCTCAGCAAGAGGGATCGCCTCTGCCCATTTGGAGAAATAATCCGTGAAGGCCAGTGTGAACCGGTGACCTCTGGAAGAAGATGGATGAATAGGACCAATGATATCCATACCCCATGCTTCGAAAGGCCAGGATGCAACCGTAGGATGTAGATGGTTCAGAAGGTTGATGTATAAAGTCTGTATGGACCTGACAGGCTTTGCATTATTTTGCATACCTTATTGCATCTGTGATCATAGTAGGCCAGTAATAGCCCATTCTCCTGATGCGATCATGTAGCTTAGGATCGGATTGATGCGCTCCGCATACGCCATCGTGAGCTTCACGGATAACCCACTGTGCCTCGTCATTGGAGAGACATCTCAATAGCAGTCCATCGTAGGTCCGGCGATATAGACACTGTGAAGACGCATCAAAATAGAAGCGTAATGATCATCTTTTGACGGATACTGCTTCTTTAGGGTCCTCAGACAAGATTTCGTATGCCACAAAATCTATAAAGGGACTTCTCCAGTCTCTCTTGGGAGGATCAGTGTTCACAGCATAGCTCCATTCTATGTGAAAGTTATTTTTCACATAGAATAAATCTCTGTTAAGAAGGATGACCGAATTCTGCCTTCTTATAGGAGTAGCTAAATCTGCAGCTAGACTGGCTAGGGCATCAGCTTCCAGATTCTGAGCTTGAGGTACATGCTCTAGGAAGAACCCTTTGAATGTCATGGCTATCTCGACCGTTGCTCGGTGATAGGGGATGAGGTCTGGATTCCGGACTTCATATATTCCTCTGACTTGATTGACGATCAGCAGAGAATCACCGAAAGCTTCCAGAGATTCGACGCCCAATTCCTTAGCGACTTGGAGCCCGATTAGTAGAGCGTTATACTCCGCCACATTATTGGAACAGGGATCGCTAAGAGAATATGCTCGATAGATGACGAGTTTATCAGGAGTAACCAGGACAATTCCTACTCCTGAAACCACGTTTCCCCTAGGACTAGTCCTGGAGGCACCATCGAAGAATAGTTGCCATGCATCACTTTCTATCGCTGAATTACATTCTGCAACTTCGTCGGAAATGTCCTCGTATAGTTTGGAGGCCTCCGGGATTGGATGAGCAGCTAGGAAATCAGCCAATGCTTGGCCTTTGATGGACTTCTGAGGGACGTACACCATGTCATACGGTGTTAATAGCATTGCCCAAGTCGCGAGTCGAGAATTAAGAACACTTGGCTTGTTCATCAGTACCCAAAGAGGATTGATCCTGGAGACGATATGAATAGTCTGGCCTGTGACATAGTGTCGCATTTTCTGAATGGCGAACATCAGAGCCAAGCATTCTTTTTCCACTGGACTGTACCGGTGTTCAGCTCCGACCATCATCCTGCTTAGATAGTAGATAGCATGTTCATGACCCACATCGTTCTTCTGTGCGAGAAGAGCTCCCAGAGAATGATCCATCGCTCGAACATACAGCAAGAATGGTCTTCCTATGACGGAAGGCACCAGAACTGGCGGATGAGTGAGGTAGCGTTTGATATCATTAAACGCTTGCTGACAGGCTTCGTCCCATACGAAGGATACTCCTTTCTTCATGAGACGAGAAAAAGGCTGACATCTCCCAGAGAGGTTGGATATGAATCTCCGGATATAAGCCAGACGACCTTAAAATCCCCTGAGTTCTCTCAGATTACGGGGCGGTCGCATTTCTAAGATGGCCTTGACTTTATTAGGGTCCACTTGAATGCCTTTAGCGGTAATAACAAATCCCAGGAATTTGCCACTAGATACACCCAGAAAAGACTTTATAGGATTCATTTTGAGTTGATGTTGGCGCATCAACTCAAATACTGTCTTCAAGTCTTGGATGTGATTATCCATGAGGCGGCTTTGGACAGCTACATCATCCGCGTAATATTCCACTGTCTTGCGTAAATACTCATGGAATATGTTACTCATAGCCCGTTGGTACGTAGCCCCGGCATTCTTCAATCCGAAGGGCATGACCGTATAGCAATATACCCCCAATGGTGTCCAGAAGGCAGTATGCTTCTCGTCTTCAGGATGCATCTTGATTTGATTGTATCCTAAAAATTCGTCCATGAAAGACATACGTTCAAAACCGCATGTATTGTCAATCATGACGTCTGTGATGGGAAGAGGAAACTCATCCTTGGGGCAGGCTACATTCAGATCTCGGTAATCGATGCAGACACGTACTTTCCCATTTTTCTTCATGACCGGGACAACATTGGCGACCCAGTCGGAATGTTGCTCTTCCCGGATGGAACCGCAGGCTATCAACTTCTTGATTTTAGCTTCAATGGCGTCCATCATATCCGGGCGGAACCGGCGTTGGTGCTGCTTCACAGGCTTCGAATCGGGCAATATATTGAGTTTATGAGTAGCCACCTTTGGATCAAGAACTGGCATATCCTCATAATTCTACGCAAAGACGTCGATATATTCTTTTATCAGTTGGATAACTTCTTTCCTTTCTTCTTCGGAAAGATTGTTACTGATAAATATCGGCTTTGGCGAAAGTTCATCCCCAACATCAATCTGGATAACTTTATCTTCAGTGGGAGGTTCTCTCTGCTCAAAGCAGAATTCCCATTGTGTATCCATTTGTTGAGCCCAAGCGTCATTCTCAAATGGTTCGAATTCTTGTTCGTCTACTTCGAAGGGATCTGCCACTACCATATTTACTGATAATGTTCGTTCGAGAGCATGAGATGAGTCGGATGGCGATGAGCCATTTTGAGAGGAGGAAAAGATATCCTCGTTTGACTCGGAAGTTGCAAGTGAGGTGGTATACCCTAACCCGAAACGAGTTCGTTGACAGTAGGGATCGCCGTGCAGCGACATTCGTCTGCCTTTCCCGTAGTTGAGACCTGGTTCCAGCTTCAAGTCATAACCCATACTTTGTATGATCTTCAAAGCTTGCGGGCTGTACCTGTGAACTTGCATTTTACTAGCATCGTCATCGAAAGAATCTTCTTGTACAGTCGGTTCATTGCGCATACGGCCGAAGACTATTGAACGCTGATTGCTGCAGGCAGGCAGGATAATGAAGATAGAATCCTCATGTGGTCCATACGTCGTGATGACATTGGACGATGACGCTACTTTTCACACATAAGGATGATAGGAATCTATAGCTTCCAAGAATTTTTGTGCTATAGGCTCTATATCGTCATGGGGAGAGGATTCCTGATTTAGAATTTGAGCGTCAATATACTGAAAAAGAGGATCTTTATTATCATCCGAAACCGCGTTCCTGGTTGCATTTACATCAATCGGCTGCCTGTTGCGCCGAAGGTTGATGACCAAGGGTGGAGGTTTCTGGTTCAAAGTGATCACTAGAGGGTCACCCCCTTTTCCTGACCTGGTTTTGTTCAGGTTGATAGCCATAGGCTCCATGGCTTTTGGAAGAGTAGTTCGCCCTTTCACCTTGATTGACAGAGGTTGCTCGGCAGATGGTTCTTCTGGCTCCCGGTGGGATTCCTTCTCTGCTTCGCCTGACACCTCTTCCATGTAGTCTTGAGAGTACAACACGGCATCAGAGTAGTAAGATTCTACTCCTTTAAACGGGTTCAGGTCAGCAAACTCCGTTTGTACTGTTCCTTGGGCATCTACATATTTAAAGCATTGATGTAGAGTCGAAGGAACGATGTTGTGGTCGTGGATCCAAGGTATACCCAGCAGAATGTTGTAGGACACCTCTGAATCAATGATATAACATGTAGCCACTGACCTGAGGTTGCCAATCTGGATCCTCAGGCAAATTTTCCCCAACGGCTTACTTTTCCTGGCGTTGAAACCCACGATTGTAGTGGTGGTGTAAGCCAATTCGCTGGTAGAAATTCTCACCGGTCTGAGCAGACTATGAGGAATGATGCTGATTAATGATCCCGGATCTATGTGAATCCGGTCGACCTCCATGGAACCGACGTACCCGGTGTAATAGAGGGGTCTGTCATGCCTGTTATGTTTTAACAGCATGTCATCTTGAGTGAAAGTGATATTCGGGACCACTTCCATCACACTGTGGCATTGAGGACATGCCATGGGTTCTTCGTCAGGGGACTTGAGCTGGGTCAAGTATGCATCTGCCTGCATTAATGCTTCACTCAGGGCTTGACGAGTGTCTTGAGAGAGCCTGAGTAGTTCGAAGATGGACAACCTGGCTGGTGTATTAGCCAGTTGGGCCAGGATGTCGAAGTTGTATGGCTTCTCTAAACCTTTGTTTTGAATATTTTTCACAGGTTTATCGAAACGCACTTCTTTTTGCTTCCCTTTGTCCGCCGAAGTTGGTCTCGAAGGACCGGCCTGTGGTACGGCGGGTTCCGATTCTGAAGGCTTGGCAGCTGAAGCGTCTGCCGGTGCATCTTCCTGACTTGCTCCATAGTCCTTGAGGTAAGCTTTTTCTGAATGGGTTCCAGTAGCCAAAATCTCGTCTTCTGATGCCGAGTGTACCGTAACTGTGTAACATGGTTTACGCTTCGAGTTCTTCTTAGACTTAGCCTTAGCAGCCTGAGTCTCTTTCTCGATCTCTGACACCATATCTAGATGAACCCATATGATCTCGCCCCGCTGGGTAGTTAGGGGTAGCAGGTCATGATTTTGACCCCTAGCTGGAGGGAGGTTAACGATGTTCATCGTTGTCTGGGAAATAGGTGTAATACCGTCCGGGACTTCTTGGGGAGGCAGATTGCCAAATTGCAGAGAGATCATGTTGGTTGTGACCGTCTTCTCGCTGTTATGCAGAGTGATGGTCTTAGCATCGATCAGCTTCTGGATCTTCCTCTTTAGTATATAACACGCTTTTGTAGGATGGTGTATGTATCTATGGAAGATGCAGTACTTGAGGTTGTTAGTACTGCCGACTTTATTAGGCCGCTTCTCCTTAGGAAGGGTAATCTTGCCGCTTTTGACGAGATACTCGAATATGCTCGGAATATCGTCGTCATCGAAAGAGTATACTTCAATGGGCCTGGAAGTCCCAGGTTTCGCCTGTGTGGTTGCCGCAGTCTTTTGCCTGGACGTATTGATTGCCAGAGCTTCTTTTCCTTTGGAACCACGAGGATGGTCGCTGTTGGGGGATGACCTCTTGTCTCTATCGGAGGCAGATATCATGATGCCATTATCACACGCCTTTCGACTGTTGTCCTCGGCGGCTACTGCTGAGATGATGAACGAGGGCCAATCATGGAACTGATATGGTCCTGTGAACACCGAGATTACGGGAAGAAGGTTCTTTCTGCAAATGTCCACCAGTGCCGAGTCTGGAACTCCGAGAGGCATCTGTAAAGTGGCTTGACGAAAACGTTCGATGAAGGTGCGAACGTCCTCTTTTTCCTTCTGCTTGACTTCGATGAGAGAGGACATAGACATGTCCATCCCTCCCTCGTAGAATCGTGCGAAGAATAGAGCCTTGAAGTCTTCAAAGGAAGTAATGCAGTTGTCCGCCAGGCTACGGTACCACTGGTAAGCCACTCCCGAGAGACAGCCCTTGAACACGCGAGTGAGGAGGGCGTCATTCCCTTGTAATAACACCATCATCATACTGAAGTAGTTCATGTACTGACTCGGTGACGTTTTTCCCTTGAACAAAGCCATAGTCCGTGGTTTGTATTTAGGAGGGAAAGGGCCTCTTCCCATATAGCCGAGTAAGGCTGGTTGATTTCTAATTTCTTGAGCTGATCTTTGTGCTTCAAGGCATCAAATTGGGCTTTTAACTCCTGTACTGCCTGCATCGGATTTTCAGTCGGTAGCGGGACCACAGAGTGGTGAGGAATCGGTTGCATCGTGGCTCCAATGGGAGGTAATACATTCTCCGAGTGAGGAAGCGGAGGAACTGCTGACTCCTGATCTAGAGCAGGCTCTTGGATCGCGTTGGATGGTGGTAAGTCCACCCCCACACGTATCTGAGTTGGAGGGATCGATGCTTGAGCCATAGCAGCTGTGTGTTGAGTCAGCATCATCTGGTGCATGTTCTCCATCATGGATTGCATCTCTTTCAGGGATGTCTCCAGTATAGTAATGCGTTGCTCAGCGCTCCCCGACGGCGAAGCTTCCTCGCGTTCATCTCTAATGGCATAAACTCCCATCTCCCTGGGTGTCATTGAAGGATCAGTATAGGTCTTTGTAGAAGTTGACTCTATACTTTCAGCATCTGATTCGGGAGACTGGCGACCCCAGCATCGGAATCAGAAGAGTACAAAGTTGGTTGTCGTGACTTCGAACGGGTGTTTCGGAATACCCCAACTTCAGTGTTCCTAAGGAGTTTGTTAAATCTCCTTCGGCTTGGAGTTCTAGAGGGATAACGTCTTGAGCTCGATCTTCCTCTAGGTATGTGTGAAGCCATGTTCACTGATGCATGTGTGGGCTCTTCTTCCTGGAAAGACGGATATTAGCTCAACCGGTCAAAAATCGACCGTTTTGCTTCAAAACAGCAATAATTAACTACGATCCTATGACTATTACAACAGTGCTCGCTAGGAGGCATAATAGACATACTGGAAGATCTCCTATCCTTGCGTTTCTGGATCAGATACTCACGTAGGTCAGGGGGATTTACAGAAGAAGAAGATGGCTTGTTCCTTCTGTTCACCTCAGTGGGCATGCAGATGTTGGGAACCATAGTTTTTCCTGTGCCACCCGTTTACAATAGGTTGGCCATCTGGATAGCGGATAATCCCCGAGGAGGGTGTCTTTCTGCAAATTGAGCCCTCTTTACGCTGTGGGGCTTCGCTTGGCATAATTTGGAGCTCTGTTCAGGCTGGCGTAATGCTGAGGAGGTCCTCTGTCGGCCATCAGCTTCTCGCGTAACCCAAAGGGCGGGCAGATTCTTTCCTTGCTAGCGTAAAGGCCGAGAAGTTGAGCAGTCCGCCCTTGCTTTCCCTTGTGTAGATTGCAGGGATCATCTGCTTTTCTGCGGAGGGCAGATGCATTTTTACGTGCGGAGCGCGTTTGGAATTTCTGATTTGGCGCTAAGGCATTGTCAGAAATTCTGTCTGCCACGTCATTGATGGGAGACTGGATTTTACGCACAGAGCGCGATGTATACTTCTGGATTGGCGCTGAGGCATTGCCAGAAGATTTGTATATTTCGTCAGTGACGGAAGACTGAATTTTACGCGCAAGGCGCGGAGGGAGTCGTTGGTCGGAGAGATCGAAGAGTCGGCAGGAATGGTAAGGGATGTCTTGGGCATCCAGACCTTATGTAGCTTCTTGTTGTCTTGGATAGAGAGAGAGTGAGAGCTACCCCCTGTTCGAAGCATGTCTTCGTAGGCAGACTGGTCGAACTGGACGACTAGTGTCTTCTTCACGGATCCCACGGATACCGCATCGTATTAAGAAATTGCTTCCTCATCAGAAGAGAAAGACGTCCCCAGCAGAGTCGCCATCTTGTGTTTGATAATAATCGAAAGAAATAAGACGAGGTTTATACGAAACCCGCTCTTAGGTTCACAAACAAGAAGTACAATTAATCCTATACGAGGATGTCGAGTACAATTTTTAATCTGGGTAAATATTGCTATAGGAGTCTGATCTGCAGTCGATCACTTTGTCCCTTGGACCACACGATGATGAAGAAGTGTCGTAGAAAATAGAAAGCAGCTTCGAAGGTTGCTAAAGAGAGTGGATGCTCGATGCCAAAGTCGTCGATCATTACTATTTGCCTGAGCTCTGGATTCTTCTCTCTTGAAATCTGCGACCAATTTTCGACCTTCTGAGTTTGACCCTCTGAGTTTCGACCTTGGACCTCTGTCAATAGAGGTCTCTATTTATAGAGTTTTAGTGACAGTGACCACTCAGTCGGCATAGAAGCCGGGTAGTAGGAAGTACAGCACCCTTTTATACGATGGTTACAATAACCGTTGCCTGCGTATAAATGACCTTTTGAATGAGCGTGTGACGCATGTCCCATTAAGAGATAACGCGTATAACTGCTGCAAAGATCATGGCGTAAAAGCCACATAGGTAGTTATCCCTCGCGTAGAAAAGGTTGGCGTAGAAGCCAATAACTGTCACCATGGCGTAGAAGCCAAAGAGTTATCAAACCGGCATAGAAGCCGAGTAGGCGTAGAAGCCGAGTAGGCATAGAAGCCGAGTGGGCGTAGAAGATAGCTGATCCTCCTCCCTTGACTAAGGCTTGAGCGAATTCTAGACCGAATAGCTTTAATACGCACCGATGCAAATGTGGCCTGAGTTGGCGTATTCTCAGGAGATAGCGTACAGCGTGCTCCCATAGCCGAGAATAGCCTGATGGCGTAATGCACAAAAGCGATGATGTGGATGTCTTAGCCGAAATTATGGCTTTTGGAGATATAATCAAATCTCTCGCATTAAATACAGAGATCTGCCCCCATCCTGCGCATTAAATGCGGAGGCGTGTCTCGAAGATCTGCCATCATTCTGCCCATTAAATGCAGAGACGTGCCTCGAGCCCTGTACGAAGAGCAGCTTTTGACGTGGCAGCCTGTTTGTCTTCTGTGGAGCGTAAACAGCTCACATCTGCCTATGTAAAACTAGGCAGCGTATTTCCTTGTATGCGTAAAATCAGTTTACGCCAAAGAGATGTCACTAAATGACAGTTTGGTGATATTAATCAAATCTCTTACATTAAATGCAGAGATCAGCCCCCATCCGGCGCATTAAATGTAGAGACGTGCCTCGATCCCTGTACGAAGAGTAGCTTTTGACGTGGCAGCCTGTTTGTCTTCTGTGGAGCATAAACAGCTCATATCTGCCTGTGTAAAACTAGGCAGCGTATTCTCTTGTATGCGTAAAAGCAGTTTATGCCAAGGAGATGTCACTAAACGACAGTCTGGGTCGCTGTGCCGCGCCATCATTATAGCCGTCGTCTGGGTAGTCGTACAGTACTCTTTGTTAGGAGTCAGACGTCAGGTTCACTGCACGATTTGACAGGTTCATTTTGAAGAATACGAAGCGTTCCTCGTACACTTCAATGCTGCATTAAAAGCGGATGAGTTTTACGCCGTAAAGGCGATGTAGCATCCTTTTTACGCTAAAGCAGCCTGGACATACTGCATTACGCGGATAGTCCTTGAGCTTATATTTTATGCTATCTTAGCGGAAAAGCTCTGTTGTACGCCGGTGGCTCTGAAGTCATCTCTTTACGCTTCCCAGCATCAACATGCTGCGTATAGCTATCCAGCGTATTTTTCATGCTTCTACACATATACATATCAACAAGGCTTAAATCTAAATATGACAATGACACTCTCTAACATGGCACTTTTTATATATAACTAGTATCAAAACCTAGGCAACATACCCAATAACTAGTACAATACTAATAAAATAACTAATATAATTTCATCTAACATGTGCTCATCAATTATATTTATAAAAATCATATATTAAACACTATCTAGCATGTCACAAATTATTCTCTAACATGGTGGTACCTACTAATAAACAACTAGTCTAAAAACCTAGTTACATTCACAACCAATAGTATACACTAATCTAAACTAATTCTTGCAATAATAACATCACTAATCATTATTCTAAACTAATTATATAACTAAAATTAAAGTAAAAAAGGAGTTATTAGCAAGTTTAACAAGTGGTTTATTTGGTTAGGATCATGGCAATGTGAAGGGGTCATATGCATTAGAATGTGTCATTTATCATATAATGTGTATATAGATATATGTCCATTCACACATCCAAGGATATGATAGAGAAAAAGAAGACTTAGATCATATATATATTTGAAGAAGAGTAAGAAGATGAAGTTCATGTACATATTTATGAAGAAGAAGAATAATAAGATAAAGAAGAAGAGGATTGAAGAGTTACCTAAAGAACAATAGGAAAGGAGCTTAGAAGAAGCTCGGGTGCTCGGGTAGGGGGTTTCTTCTCGAGTGTGGGGCTGCTCTTGCTCGGTCTGGGAGCTATGGTTGTTGAAGAGGAGAAGATGAAGAAGATCAACAACAACAATGAGAAGTAGGGCAGCAGCAGCAGTAAGAAGTAACAGTAGCAGCAGAAGCATAAGTAACAACAGAGTAGCATAAGCAGCAACCACAGTTATAAGCAGTAGCAGTGGCAACCAAGGGGAGGCGGGATCTTTGGGTGGCCGAAAATGGAGTGGAGGTGGTAGTGCTAGATGGTGGAGGTGATGGTGGAGGGTCGAGCTGGAGTTGGTGAGGGGGTGAAGGTGGTCAAGTATGGTGTTGATGTAGGTGGTCGAGTTGATGTTGGTACTAATGGTGACGGTGGTGAATGGTGGTGGTGAAGATGAGAGGGAGATGAAAGTGTCAGGTTTTGAAGGAGGGAGTAGAGAAGAGAAAGGGAGAGATGAGGATGAAGGAGAAGGAGTGTAAGTGAAGGGAAGAAGTAGGGGGGTAGTTTTAGGCCGGCCAAGGAAAGAGTGGGGAGAGGTGGAGTGTGTGTGTGTGTGTGTGTGTGTGTGTGTGTGTGTGTGTGTGCAAATATTAGTGAGTGATGGTGAGGTGATGGGTGAGTGTGTAGGTATAGTCAATGGTAGGGTGATAGTGAGGGTTGAGTATAGAAAAGGAGGAAATAAGTGGGGGTGTAATCACCCTCATTTTGAAGTGGGGATAATTTAGTATTTTTCTAATTTAATTTAATTTAATTTAATTTAATTTAATTTAATTTAATTTAATTTATTTTATTTAATAGGTTAAAGTATTAAATTTTAAAATCATTTATATATATGACACTTTGCCATGACTTGAATATTTTGAGCTATGCACAACTATTTTTCTTCCAACAAATTTTATATTACTAATCTTGATTATACCTAATATATTTGGGACATAGATATTGTATTTGTTTGATCTCCCCCATGATCCAAAAATATTGACAAACATCTAGAACCACGATTACCATCAAACTGTTTTTATTTGACTAGAACTTGACCCAAACAAAATCCAAACACATGTAGGCATGTAGTGCACTGAAATATTTTCATGTAGATATTTATTTTATATATATTGTAATTTAGAATAATATGTTTATATTTATAGAAGTTTTATTTATATAAAGTGTCACATGTGTCATCCTAGTTGCCAAATAACTAACTAACCAATTCCATAACCAAACAACACCCTAACCTAACCAAAACCCAACCCAAGAAGTCAAAACCCCTTGGCCAAAACTCCCATGAGAAGCCCCTATGTTGGACGACCCTCACATGCATGGGAATACCCTCCTATATACGTAAATCCATCAAAAAAGTCCATATATATATAAACCTATCACCAAACCCTAACCCTAACAAATCTCTTTCTCATTCTTGGTCGACCCTCTCCCCTCTCCCTCACGAATATAAGCAGCCCCCTTGCCATTAAACCCATACAACATAATCTCCTTCACCAAAAACCTTCTCCTCTCATCCCAAGTTTCATCTTTCATCATCCTTCCACCAAACATCCATAAAGACTCCATCTTTGCCATCAAATCCATCAAAACTCTATTGCCATCATCTTTAATCTATCAAGAAAGGAGTATCAAGGTAAGTACAAGCAAGAATGTGTGTTTCTTGGACAAGAAGAGGCACCACCATCCAAACCTTCAAAGCTTACCGTAAAGATTCAAACTTTTTTTCTCAAACCCCCATGGTATGATTCTTTTAGAATTTATGAGAATCCATTGTTATTGAACCCATTCTTGCCATATTTTTATCATATTTAAAATCTATATAGATTGCATGTTAGATTGGTGACATATTGGATTATGGTAGGGCTAGTTTAAGACGTTGTGATGAGATTCTTGGAGGATTTGATATTAATTTTTAAAAATAAATTTATATATGTTTTAATTATGGAAATAAATTATTTTAAACTTATATTTATAGTATTTTTATGTCAAAACTGACTCCTAAAAATATGAGCCATTAGATTAGGTTCTTTGATAAATTTATGTCATATTTTGGCTCATAAAAAGGGGTTAATTTTGGTGTTAAAAAGGGATAATATTTTATGATATTTAATCAGAATTTAATGTTAATTTATTTGGTTTTTCATCAATATCGATCATAACTATGGATTGGTGACACTCCGGACAAGTTTCGGACAAGACTAGTAGGCCTAATATAGCCATAACCATGAAATATGCTTAGAATTCTAAATCTAAAATTCTGAGGTTAAAATTATTATAAATTATATTTAAATTATGATTATATAAAAAATTTAAAATGATTTATATATTTTTTTCTTCAATTTGGGACTTAACCATGAATTTTGGAAGTCGAAAACCATAAAACTAGGTCCCGATATCTCGTAAAAATATATGAGTTATTGTGTCAAGTATTCATATATTATAATGATATTGGACTTGGTTAATAATAGTTTATAATAATTCAAACATTAAAGTTGTGGTTACAAGATTCATGATTAGAAACTTAAAGTAGTTAATGACTGTTTAGGTCAATTAGATTCTGGAGGAGTGGACGTGGGATCATCTTTGCAACTACATATTGCAGACCCAGGAAAATATACCTTACCTTTGCTCCAGTATTATGTGCTTGTTGATATTACAAGATTTTGACTATATTTTATACTTCATTGCATGTACTTTATTGTGACCCTAGGAGCTTCAAGATACTTAGCGTCTAAGTTGTATTTGGGTGTCGTTATTTGTACGCGAAATCAGATACCGTTAGAATGTATTGTTATCGTATACCTTATACGTGCAACACTTGCACGATATACCTTAGGACACTGTACACGACTCTCATGTACAGAAGCCTTACTTGAGATATTCGAGGATTCCGGCTTCTGTGTTAGGACATGACGCGTAATATGAGCTAGTTGACTTGACCGTATCTTCCTTTTTGACTCGAGACTTAGTTAGTACTTGTCTTGCGTGTTATGGACATGAGATACGAGATACATTGGGACTGGGGAGAACCTATCATACCGTTGGGATACCATACAATTCTTGTTACCGATGTTTGCGCTACGGACCCTATAGTGCTGCAGGTACCTTGATTGGGCTTGTACGTACCTACTACTACTACTACTACTACTACTACTACTACTACTACTACTACTACTACTACTACTACTACTACTACTACTTACTACTGTCGTGTCTATGTAGACCTACAGGCCCAGGTGGTTTAGCGGACGAATACGTTCTCAAATGAATTCACTTAGTTGGTTATGTTATATACCCCTGAGCACACTGATTATTATTTATTGTTGCATTGTCTTGAGTATTTATTGTATCTTGCTATGTTCCCTGAGAACTTGAATCCGAATTATGTCCCTAGGTATATACGAGAAGAGTTACCCCGAGGTTTACGGGACATGAGATGATATTGGAGCAGTACTTGCACCAGAGGACGAGGTTGTGCCGGAGGACTTCTCTTGAGTACTCAGTTATTTCTCTATTTATTTATGCTTAGTGTTTCATAGGCTTTTGGACTTTGCTTAGTGACTACTGGACATATGTACTTGGTTTTATTTCTCTTTTTATTATTTTTATGATGAGTTGTTCCCCGCAATATTACTTTTACTGTCCTTGTTGATAGATAGTTTTATTTTTATTATTCTTGTGATGGACTATCCATTTTTGTTACGATTCTTGAGTGTAGATGAGATTATATATATAAACTATGATAGGTGTTATAGATATTTATTTATATATATTACAGCTTAAGAGTACTCTAACGAAATCCTACTTGGTTTCTTATTATCCGTCTTAGGCTTGCTACCACATTGGGCAGAAGGCTCACGGGTCCATTAAATTGGGTTTGTCCATTCGAGTTATGTTGCTGGCCATTGCCACATTGCTAGTCCCTTGGTCTTTTGGGACTGGCGTGTGACATAGTTTTTATGGTGGCCTATGCAGGTCTACGAATATATTATTTCTATTACATTATTGTACCAAGCAAGCCTGCAATTAGGATAGAATAAATTTATAGGATCTCATCCACATGTTGACACGTTCTTGAGCTCTAAATCGAATTCAAATTAATTCCTTGACTTGCATCATGCCTTGATTCATCTATGTGATCCTCATAGTTTACCTTGTGTGTAGAGTAATGGATCTACGAACTAGAAGCGAGACTCCCACGGATACACTACAGGGTGCTATGGTCACTTACGACTATGGGGTGACACCATTGGTAGGAGATCCATCCACTCAACAAAGCAACCAGGAAGATCAACACGCCTCGAGGTTTAAAAGAGACGACATTCCACCACTACCGTAATTTACTCCACTGGTACCACCGATGCCAGTTTTCCAGCTAGGGCAACCTATGGATGGACATCAGTTATTTCAGGTATTCTATGAAATGATGCAAGCCCAGCAGCAGATTCAATAAGAGGCCCAGCAATGCCAGGAAGAGAACTTGAGGGATAGTATAGTGATAGCACTAGAGCAGGAAACTCCACCAGCTAGGCATCCATCGATGGGATCCATCTCGAATTTTTGCCAATTGAAGCCACGTACATTTTTGGGCAAGGAGGAGCACACTGAAGTTCATGAGTGGCTTACTAACATCCAGCACCAATTGGAAGCAGCTGAGCTTCCGATGGAGCGTTGGATGACTGCTTTCATGATGCAGCTGACAGGCAATGTGCATCACTGGTGGCTCACTGAGGGGAAACGACTCAGACTAGACCGAGTTACTTGGGAGGAATTCTCTAGACTCTTCCAAGAGATGTACATTACATCTATTATTAGAGGGAAACTTTGAGATAAGTTCAATCGTCTTACTCAGGGTAATATGAAAATAAAAGAGTACAATGTGGAGTTCATATGGTTGAACCGCTTTTCCTACCTTGATCCCAAAAAAGAAGAGAAGGCAGAGAAATTCTTTGACGGACTGAGCTTTGAGTTACAGAAATTGATTGGCTCAGTTGCACCCACTTCTTATACAAACTTCCTTGTAACAGCTCGATGCATGGAATGCATCAACAGGAGAGAGTCCAACCAGAAATGGTCGCACATACTAGCACCAGCCCGAGCACCACAGGAAGGAGCTGCAAAGATACCTCATATGCACCAGCCAGCCAGAGCAGCCCCATCGATACTGCCTATATGTCATTATTATGGTAAGCAAGGCCATCATGCGAGCGAGTGTAGACGCAAGTTGGGACTATACTTAATTTGTGGATCATGACAGCACTCAGCACGAGACTGTATGGAACAACGGAGAGGAGCGCCGATGATTCATCGACCAGTATTACCAGAACCGAGACCAGCCCAACAGCCACCTAGGCCATCTTATCCAGCACCGGGAGCACCACAGGTGGGAGTTAGAGGAGTCAGACTATAGTGTCCCGCTCCTAGTTGCACTATGTAAGGCTTGTGGCTCGATTGACTCAGTCAAAATTGAGTATGGGAAAACTTTACGACAAAATCGATCACCGACAATGCAATGAACATTTTCAATTGATGGATATGAGTCAAAGGGAAGCTGAGTCCACGGTTTGTCAAACCTTTCGAGATTCTAGATAGGGTGGCACCAGTGGCTTATCAATTTTTACTACCTCCTGTTTTCACGAAAGTATACGATGTCTTCCATATTTTTCAACTAAGGAGATACATGCATGACCCGAGTCACGTAGTGAACTTTGTAAGACCTCTCATTTTAGAATATGGATAATTTGATAATTTGATAATTATTTTTATTTTATTTTTTAACTAGATAGATTTAAAAAATTAATTTCTAAAATTAATTTTAATATATATGATACTTTGCCATGGCTTTGATATTTTTGAGCAATGCACGACATTTTTTTTGCCAATAAAATTTATAATATTAATCTTGATTGAGTCTAATATAGTTGGAATATGGATGTTGCATTTATTTGATCTCTCCCATGATCCAAAAATATTGACAAACATCTACAACCATTGACATTGCAAAACTATCCTTATTTGGCTAGTCGAACCCAACCGAGCCCAAATACCCACTACCAAAAATGATAAAATAGCGATGTTTTTCGCGACGTCAAAATAAAACGTCGCTAATATTAAAGATTTCAGCGAATCCAAAAATAAACGTCGTTATAAGTCGCTGTTGGCGACATATAGCGACGTTTAGTGACTATAATTCAGTTTTTTAAAGAATTATCGCTATAAGCTTATTTAAGGTCGCCAAACGTCACTGAGTTTTTCAATTTAGCAATATTTAGCGACATATTTAGCGACGTTAGTAATTTTCAATTTTTAGCGACGTTTGTAGTGATGTCTACGACGTTGCAAAATATTTTTATTAGTGACGTCATAAGTTGACGTCGCTAAACGTCGCTAAAATTTTAATATAGGTTTCGATTTCCCCCTTTTTGTCGAAAACTTCTTCCAATTTTTCAAAAACTTTCCCTCCCCCTCCCCCTCTCCGGCGAAGTGCACCCTCCAACGGTCAAGTGCAGTGGCTCTGGCTTCCCCCTCCTCCTCCTCCTCTTCCTCTAGGTAAACCCTAACACTCTCTCTCTCTCAGAGAGTGTAAATCCTAACTTCGGTGGCCTACTCCGGCGTCACAGAGGGTATACACCATAACTGTAACCCGATCTCTCTTTTTCTCTCTCTCTCTCTCTCATACAGATTTTACACGATATGACACTGACACGACACACACACTGACACAGACATGACACAGACTGTCACAGAGGGTGTAAACCCTAACCCTAACCCGATCTCTCTCTCTCTCTCTCTCAGATGCACATGACATGACACTGACACAGACACAACACACACACTGACATAGATACGACACAGACTGTCACGGAGGGTTTATAATGCAGGCGAGTCACAAGTTGATCTTAGGGTTATGTGAGATTTTATCTATTTTTCTATGGTTATGAAGTTTGTCATGGATAGAATAATTATGTGATGACAATAATTAGGTACACACTAACACACAACCTTTAGCCACTTAGCAGTGCACAATAGTTCATTGCAGGTCCTTGGAACACTAGTAGCAGTACTACACTGCATTGTGCCAATAAACACAAATGATATCCCTTCACAACACCTAGTACCCTCCAAAGTTGTTATATATATATATTTATGTAATTTTTGAAGTATAAGTATATATATGTGTATGTATGTATTAGATGGATATATAATTATGTGGTTGTGCCTGTGATGGTTGAAGGAAGAGAAATCAAGTGTTAGTGTAATTGTGGGTGTGTGTTGGTATATATATTTGTGTGGATGTGTTGTAGAGGTTAAAGAGTGGTGGGTTAGAATGATTTATTAGTATATGTGAAGTTGGGGTATCAGTAGCCAGAGTGTAGGCATGCCTGTATACAAGTAAGGGGTTAATTATTTAGCTATTGAGGAAGTAGAAAGGGTAAGTTGGTGGCATGTTGGTATTAGAGTTAAGTATTAGTGTAGATAGTGGCATGTTGGTATCAGTTGTAGAAATAGAGTATTAGTTGATGTCACGCCCCAGTCCCAAAAATACGTAGGACTAGGACACGTAAGCATGCCAGCCGCATGGATATGGCAACTCCAATATATGGAAACCAAATCCATACTTACGCTGTAATATGAATATAAAATCCACAAGTGGTATAAAATGTATCATAAGTCACAGGGTAAAATCTAAATCTCATCCACCAAAATTATATAGAAATAAATAACCAGTATCTATGAAACTAGATCTCAATAAGAAGTATCTAAGGATGATAGTTGGATGGAAACAAATCCACTACCAACTCGAATATAAGAGCAAAAACAATATGAGTACAACACCACAACACAATATAAGAATACCAGCTATCCATCACAGCTCAAAGAGAAGACATCCTCGGATCACATGTAACCATCCAAATCTGCACTCCTGCAAATACTCAAGAAAAGATACACCTGGCAGCGGACCAGGTCCTCAGAGGGACGTAACAAGATACAGAAAATACGAGCCAATTTGAATACAGTAAACATGCATATGGTTTGAAAATAGATAAGTACGCTGTACATGACAATCTATATGAATGCAAATGAGGACAACTTTTTAACGTATGGGCAAGGGTAGTCTACTCGATCTAAGCCTCACAACTCACACACCCGTCTAGAACATCAGAAATCGACATACCTCTGGGGTAGCGACCAGCGCGACTCTACAGAAATCGACATACCTCTGGGGTAGCGACCAGCGCGACACACGCCCGTAGTGCGAACTATATACTACGGTTTACCAGAGTGGTTAAAAGCCCATACGCCCAATGATTGTCCTCCCATGATACTAGGTGCCATGTGTGTGTCAACATATCTAATACATAGTAATGACTGAAGAAAAACTACACATGCAAGAACTATACAGAAATGAAATAAATAAAAAGAAATATAAATAGCATGCAAAGTACTGTAAATAATTTGGCAAGGTATCTTGCCTGGGGGTCCTGCTGCTGGTATGAATCCGAGTCCAAGTCACAGTCCAAATAGCCTATGTATTACAAATTTATCACGTCAAAAAATAATTTATTTTAATTTATTTAATTCTGGAATAATTACTCTAAAATCCTATTTTAATCTTATTATTCTGATTTTTATGTTAATTCCTAAATTTTGTCCAAAGAAACTGAATTTTATCAACTCGAGACTCATGGCACGCAAATCGAGATGATCTGTTGACCAAAATGTCAACCGACATAAACTCAACTTTTATGCATGATTTCCTGTAGATTTTAGCGTCAAAAATATGCTGGAAGTTACAGCTCGTCCGAATTCAAATTTGTTTGGAAATTATGGCACATACAAATTTTGTATTGTGCACCGATGGTTAAATTCTAACCTAGAAGTTCTACAGAATTAACAGTATATAAATACTTCGAAATAAATTCTGGGAAAAATATATGTCGATGATCTCGACATTAGCTTTCTGAAACTTTAAACGGTTCATGATTCTGATTTCTGGTTCTCCCGGAATCGCGAAAACATCAAAATACGTCTATTTTTGGACATGCTGTGCTCTACGAATTTTACAGAATTTAATACTCATAATTTAGAAAAACAATTTATATAATCAGAAATCTAACCTCATTATCATTCTAACAAAAAAAACTAGGCCTCGTTTGGAGTCTGGAGCTAGGAGATATTATCTTTTTAATTCGTCAGAACTAGTAGAAAATGAGGCTGAATTTATGACAAATTTTGGCTATTTTTGGACGAAAAAGAGAGGAATTTTGGGGAAAAAAAATATGAAGGATGTGGTATTTATAATGGTGGAGACTATTTAATTAAATACAACTAGGATTGGTTAATTTGGATAGGATTATGATGAATTTAAATAAGGATATGATATGCATGAAGTTGATTTCCTAGTAGGTTCAGGATTTGAATTAATTTAAAATAGAGTTTGAATTTATCTCAATAATTTATAATCTTAAATATAATTAAAGATAATACAAATAATTTATAAAATCTTATTAATATCTATTAACACTAAATTATCATCTATCTAATATTAGGACTATATATATCCAAATAAATCCTAAATAATTTCAAAAATCTAAAATAACCTAAAAATGATTCTAAATAAATATTTATATAAGTAAATATATCAAGAATTTCATTTGCTAATTAAATAACATAATACTCTAAAGAAATTAAATATCTATAATAATATAAAATATACACAAAATATCTATTTTGGGTGAGGGAGTTTACAGTGGATATGTTGGATAAGGTATCAATATAATATTTGGATTAGGTGTTGGAAATAGACATTACCTCGAGGTAGTGTGAAGGTAAATTGAGTTAATCTAGGTAAGTGGAGTAATGGTACTAGTTAAAGTATTTGGGTATTTGGATTAGTTATTTTGATAAATATCAACTAATATTGACTCTAACCTTAAATAGTATCTAGTATAATAAATATCAACTAGTATTGACTCTAACCTTAAATAGTATCTAGTATAATAAATATCAACTAGTATAGTTTCATGGACCAATTTTAGAAATAACCAAAATATTTAACACTATAATACAAGTATTTAGAAATGTATTAGTATACACATGGATCTGCAGTCATGAGATGTTATTTATTGTTTCTCGTTTTCTCGCATGGTTGGATTCATTGAGTATCTTGTATGGTTTTCATCTATCTACACAATATTTAATATTAGACAATATATTTATATCTGTTATCAATTATATTCTTTGTTTCCATCTATCTTACCAGATGGCACCCATGACCCGAGCACGTGCACGTCGCTTGAGAGAGATACATCTTACTGTTAAGGAGGAAGTGATACCTTCTAATATTAAGGAGGAAGTGAATGTTAAGGAGGAAGAAGCACCTCCTACTGTTAAGGAGGAAGAAGCACCTCAATGCGTTAAGGAGTAAGTGAATGTTAAGGGGGAAGAGATACCTCCTACTGTTAAATTGGAAGCGGATGTTAAGGAGGAAGTGGTGCCTCCTACTGTTGGGCAGTCACCAGCTTAGAGGGGGAGTTCCAGTCACCCAGCACCTATAGCGGAGATTGATCACCTAGACGTTGTTTATGTGAAGTATCTGAGGGACTGGATCTGCCCCAGCGTATTTGATATCCTCGAGATTGAGACTGTGATATTTCATATACTTTTATTATGGTTATTGTGTGACTGTGATACTTTTATATTGTACTTTTTTGTGACTGTGATACTTTTATTTTGTGTGTATTGTGTGACTGTGATATTTTATATACTTTTGTGATATTTCGTACGCAGAAAATTCAACGGAGGGTTGCTCCGGGTCTGTCTATTTTATGAACTATTATAAGTCTGCGTATTTTTTATTCATATTAAATGTATGTTAATTTACCGGTGTTGAGTATTTCACCGAAGGGGTCGGCGAACCCAGAGAATTCAACGGAGGGTTGCTCCGGGTCTATTTATATAAATTGTAAATTCATAAACTGCAGGAAGATTGGCTTGGAAACTATTTTATATTTTATTTATTTTTCATTAAAAATTTAGCGACATTTAGCATCGTTTAGCGACGTTTAGCGACGTTTTTATACATCACAAAATACGTCACTGAATACGTCGATGAATACGTCGCTAAATACATCGCTAATTTAGCGACGTTTAGCGACACAAAATACGTCATTAAATTATCGATGTTGGGTCGCTAAACGTCGCTAATGAGAAAAATAATAGTGACGCGAATACGTCGCTAGAAAACGTCGCTATAACGACGTTTTGCGACGTATTCCCTGTCAGCGACTAGCTTAAATGCGACTTCATTAAAATTTTGCTAATTAAATCGCAAATTTATTTTAGCGACGTTTTTAGGCTATTTAGCGACATTTTCAGGCGTCGCTACTTTGAATTATTCTGGTAGTGACCCTACTCGGGCTCTCAAACAAATTTTTATGAGACATGTACACTACCCCACACTCATCCCCCATTATTTATATATATATTTCTATACTTAAACCATCTCACGTGTACAACAACTCAATAACACAACAAACGACTTATTTGAAGTACCGTTAGTAAACCTTCTTGTTCACTTACACTCAAACTAAATTAATACCCACACAACTAGACCCAATTGCACCCAAAGCCTTAATAAGGGATAAACCAAATCTCTTAGGTCTGAACCAAAGGTTAAAGCCCATCAAAACCCCACCATGGGCCCAAAAACATCTATATAAGGCCTCCTACTCACAAATCATAACCCTAACATCTACTTCACTCTTTGTGGCCGCCCCTATATCCTCCCTCCTCTCTTCCACTACCATTTTATCCTCTCCCTCTCCTTCTCCACTTCCTTCCCAACCTTCACTTCATCCCCCACAAGCAGACGAGCCCTAGAGCAAGAGATTAGCCACCCCTAGAGGCTGAGTACTTGCTACTGGTTGTAGCTGCTGTTTGCCCCCTCACAGCCCTTAAAATCACCTCTAAACTGAAGATTTACGTTCTATGTGAAGCCCCCAAGCACTCCCTCAAGTTTTGTTTAGGTTGGAGTCTATTTGGTGCTCTGAAGGATCCGTGCCGCGAGAAAGGACCACGCCGTAATCACATATGGGTAAGTCTTCCAACTTAGATTATTTTTTCTATTATCCATGAACAAAAGATTGTGTAAACTCATGATAATATTATATGATGAGTAGGAATAACTCCATACATAAGAAACCTGTATTTTTATGTAGAAACTATTCCAAGAAAATTGAGCAATCATGACACGGACATGACGCACCAATGGTAGACAAGGTTCAATGAGTATTTTCATGATAAATATATATAAAATAATTCCAGAGAATTATATGTTATTAATTCAGAATATAAATATTATAATTATATAATTAATCATATTTTATGCTGACGAAAAGATTGGATGCAATGATTACTCGGCCAAGTTGCGAGGATAGCTAGATAGCGTAGTTGAGATGGTTGTAGATGTGATGTAATTATTATTTTTATATATAATTATTATTAAATTCTAGAATATTAAATAATATAATTTTATATCAAAAATACTTTATTACTCAAGTTGGTAATGTTGCATGTATAAACTAGAATCAAGTTGCCAGAATACCTAGTCGACGCACAACATGATTTTGTGATACGATTCTTAGAGGGTTTGATCTTAATTCCTAAAATAAATTTATATATTTTAATTCTGGAAGTAAAGTATTTCAAATTTATATTTATGGCATTTTCATGTCAAACTTGAACCCTAAAAATAAAGGCCACTCGCCTATGTTTCGGGTGATTTTATGACATTATTTTGCCAATAAATAGGGGTTATTTTGGAAGAAAGAAAAGGTGATTATTTTTTGAGATTAAAATAGAATAAAATATGATATAAAATAATTTTTCATGAATATAAACCATACTAATGGACTAGCAATGTCTCGAACAAGTTTCGGACAAAACTAGTTAACCTAAAGTAGCCATAATCTTAAAATATATTTATTTTATCAAATCTGGGAATTAATTATTAAAATAAATATAAATTATATTTAAATTATTATTATATGATTTATTATGATTTATGTTCATGTCATTTAATTGGGGACTTAAACTTAAATTTTGGGAGTCAAAAACCAAGAAACTAGGTTCCGATACCATGTAAAAGTAAAGTAAGATGTTAGAAATAATAACAGGCTTGGTTTTGCATGGCATCGAATAAATTATATAATTAAGTCATAATTACAAGAATTCATGATTGGACCCTTAAGCTTATTAGTTGATTGATAAGTCAATTGAATCCCGAAGGAGTGGACGCAGGATCTTCTTTACCACCACTGACTGCAGAACCAGGCAAGTGTACCTTGCCAAGATGTTTACAGTTCTAAATTATTTATTTAATATTATTTATGCACTAGACTTTATATTTGTGTGGCTTGGTTGATGTACTTGTTGAGCCAAGGGCCATCATACGATACTTTGTGTTCAAACAAGATTCGGGTACCGACATCCCCTGTGGAGTCGAGTATCGTAGTTAGAGAGTCATTCTTTTGAATCCATGATTTGTGCATATGTTATTTGCATATCCGACCATAGGACACTTGACACGATATTCATGTGACAAAGTCTTTCTTGACTTGTTCGTGGTACTTGGACTCTCGATAGGACTACATGATGCATGCTATAGTGATATTTATAGTTATATATATTGACTATGACTTATGCTGATAGTTAGAGGTCATAATCTTGCGTATCTTGATTGAGACGTGAGGTTACATTGGGTGGAGAGAGTCTTCATCGTGCTCTGGGCATATTTTACTTATTACTATTTATTGTGTATTAGGCTTTAGGTTCCCTATACGGAATCTAAGGTATTATATATATATATATATATATATATATATATATATATATATATATATATATATATATATATATATATATATATATATATACAACTTTCTCCTTGTTCTCCCACACTGAGCCTTGAGTGTACTGTTAGATTACGAAAGTGTCCCTTGAGATCTTCCATAAGTCCCAGCCCGGGGTACGATACCATACTCTCATTTGTATATTACATAGTTGGTTATAGTAGTTTACCCTAGATTATGGTTTTATTACACTATGTACTTCTGGCTTGTTGTTTTCTTGTACCTTGTTACATCTCTCTGAGAACCTGGTCTCATGCTAGTTTTTCAACATAGACGGTTATGGAGCCCTTAGAGTTGCTGATGTGTGTTGCTTGTCATGTGGGCATGGGTGCCAGGTACTTATATTATTTCTACCAGAGTTATGGCTATTTATTCATATTATTTATTCTTCTACTGATGTAACCTAGTTTTTATAGATTCACATTTATTTCTCGAGTCTATTCGAGCTTATATGTTACTGGGAGGCCGACTTTAGAACATTTAGTTCATTTTTGATATTTTATTCTTTATGTGGATTGTGATATAGATATTTTCAGTATTCTTTGATAGTTACCCTTATTATACAGCTTATACGTATTCAAGTCGGACCATAGTCTGGTTGAATGCGTAGCTGGTATGTTACGTATTTTTAGTCCTATATATTTTGGGACTGGGACGTAACATGTTTTTGTGGTGGCCCATGCAGGTCAGAGCATATCGTTTTGGTTACGTAATTGTGCCGAGCGAGCCTACAGTTAGGATAAGGTTGTTAAGATCTCAATCCATAATTGCTATTGGAACTTTCTTTGATTTCTAATATCGTCGCTGAACCTCAAAATTATAATCATCCATACTTTCTTGAAACTCTTATTCTTTGATCCTCGTTTTTCTCTAACTTAGAGAGAAACACTCGTGCGCGGTAATCTCCTCAGGAGAATATTTTTGTCAAGACGAAGAAAATATATTTGAGAGATTATTTGTAAGTAAATGGTTACCTGAGTAGTGAAGATTATGGTAGATAATTTATAGATATTAGAGTGAGAATAAATTAAGATATTACCAATAGGAACCTAAAACAAGATGGACTCTATCAATTGTCTAGATTAGAAGTGATGGGTTACTATTAGATAAACCTTTTAGATGTATGTGAGTGATTTTATTTTAGGATATAATATTGTGTTTTGATAATAGGGTTTTATCTAAGGTGGGTAGGCTTCTCGATTAGCGAATTAGTTTGGAGGTTAATCAATTGATGAAGATGAGAATTATCAATTTTTTGTGCTTTGAGGCTTAAACTTCTATGTGATTTACAAAAAGGTATTTTTGATTTAAATTTGACGGGAAAAAAATGATGAGATAAGGAGCTAAAAATTTATTTAATTTAAAATTTTAAGGTAATTATGATGTAATGGATTTAAAATTTTAAATTAAAAATTTTAGATGAATTTAAATATTGTAGAGTTTAAATTTTAAGGATAAATATTAATTTAAATAAAAAATTGAGAATTTGATATGACAGCATTAACGATTTTGTTAAACTATAAGTTTTGAAGATTATGATATGATTGGATTTGTGTTTAAATTTAAAGGAGATTATGTGATGAATTTAAATTTAGATTTTAAGAATCTTGAAGCTTTTAAATTTTGTGGGGTTTAAATTTGAAGATTTTGATATTAAATTGGAATCTAAATTTGAGAATTTTATGATAGGAAGAGGCAACGAATTGGTGAATCTCAATTTCAAGATTTTGTAATTATTTTATTGTTTGAGTATTGTGTGGAAAAGAATAATATAAAGAAAAAGATCAAGAGAATAGTTTCAAATTTAAATTTTGTGGATGGAAATTAAAATTAAAATTTATTCAAGAAAATATGCAATGATTGGATTTAAATTAGAGGATTGGATTTAAACTTGAATAATTGAGATTGAGATTGAGTTACTGAATAAAGTTTTGAGGAATTGGATTTAAATTAAAATTTTAAAATAATAGAATTTAAAATTTTAAAAGTTTGAGAAGAGTTTGATAAATTAGATTTATATTTCCTCGAGAAAATTTTAGAGATTAAATAATATTTGGTGAATTTGAGTAAATTTTGCGGCAATTCTTGAATTGAAGGTAAGTAAAATTAACGGTTGATTATATAAAAAAAAATATATATAGTGGAGTAAAATTTGATGGAACAATATTTGGAATTCAAAATTTTAGATGAGATTATTTTAAACCTTGTGATTGGATTTAAATTTTAAGAATAGATGTAATTAAATTAAGTTTTGAGATTTGATGAGATAAAGATATCTTGTATTAAAGATTATAAATTTTGGAGATTTGATTTGATCTTAGTAGGTTGGTTAGAATTAGATATGTCATATATGAATTATTTTGTTCTGTAGCTTTATGATTACTAGGTTTAATGATGTTATAGAGGGTAAGATTGATTAAGTTATGGGTATTATCATTTTGAGAAAAAAAATTTAATTTGAGGAATTGAGGGTAAGACTATTTGAGAATTGAATTTTAAAATGGTGAAATGAGACAACTTTGATGATGGAATTTAAACGTATTATCTGGTAAGATTAAATTTTAAATTCTGGAAATAACATGATATACTGGATTTGATTTTTTTTAAATTTGAATGGCTTAAATCTGTCAAAGTTTAAATTTTGGAATTTAAATTTGGAGAATATAATTTTGGAGATTTGATTTAAAATTTTGAGTATTGGGTTATTAAATTTAAATTTAAAAAAATTAAGAAAATTAACATCATAGATAGTGTAATACGAGATGTTGATTCAAATTATTTTTGAAGGTTAAAATTAAATTCAAGTTTAAGAATTTAAGGACTTTGGATCTTATAGATTTAATTTTGAGAATTTTATAGAAATTTGAATGAGTAAAATAATAATATTTTTTAAAGGTGAGAATTGAGTTTAATTTAAATTCGAGGAGTTTAAATCTTGAAGTGGTTAAATTTTAAAGATTTAATTTTTAAATTTAATTAGAAGTTCGAGATAAAATTCAAGGAATTCAAGGATAATGTTGAGGATTTTGAGTGTTAGGAGTTCAATATAATATTGAGAATTAATTTATGGGTTGGATTAAACCAAAGGAATAACAATATAAAGATTGACTTTAACACTTATAGAATTAATTTTTAAGGACTTAATTTGAATTTAAAATTTGAAGATTTTTTTTTTGAGAAATACGATTGATGGAGTATATTTCGAATTCAAATTTTGATTATCAGACTTTGAATATTTAAATTTATTCTTGAGATATGCATTAGTAGGATTTAAATTGAAAATTATTTTTAACTTTTAAATTTTTAGGATTGACTCATTAATTGATGTTTGAGGATGACCATTATTTTAAATATCAAAAATTCTTATATACGTAATGGCACTGAGGACAAGACAAATTATGGTTATAAGGACAAATCGAATTATTATAAAATTTTAAGAAATGACTACAATATGAGATACAAATTTCAAGGATTAAATTAATTGTTTTTTAATTTTAATATTGGATTTGATTTTTTTTTTTTTTTAAGTTTGGAGATGGAATTAAATTTGAAGGATTGAATTATTAAATTTTTGAAGGCTGTTATAAATGAGATTTAAATTTTGAGAAAATAATGTTAGATTGCAATTAAGAGTTACGACTTGAGAATCTAATTTAAAAAAAAATTATTGGATTTTAAAATTTGAAGATAAATTCGAATTTTAAAGATTTACTTTTAAATTTTAAGTTGTGAGGATGAAGTAAATTTTGAGGGCTTTCTTAAATAACAAAAGCTATTTGACTTTGTGATTATATTTCTTGAATTTTTATATATGTTATTGAAGATCTTAAATTTCGAGGACGAAGTTCTTTTAAGGTGGATAGATTGTACGCCCTCTCATTTTGGAATAGGGGTAATTTGATAATTTGTAATTTTTTTTTTTTTTAATTAGATAGATTTAAAGAATTAATTTCTAAAATTATTTTTAATATATATGACACTTTGCCATGGCTTTGATATTTTGAGCAATGCGGGACCTTTTTTTTCCAATAAAATTTATAATATTAATCTTGATTGAGTCTAATATAGTTAGAACATGGATGTTGCATTTATTTGATCTCCGTTATGCCCCAAAAATATTGACAAACATCTACAACCATTGACATTGCAAAACTACCCTTATTTCGCTAGTTGAACCCAACTGAGCCCAAATACCCTACTCGGGCTCTCAAACCATTTCTCATGAGACATGTACACTACCCCACACTCATCCCCTATTATATATGTGTATATATATATATCCACACTTAAACCCTCTCACGTGCACAACAACTCAATAACACAACAAACGACTTATTTGAAATACCGTTAGTAAACCTTCTTGTTCACTTGCACTCAAACTAAATCAATACCCACACAACTAGACCCAAGTGCACCCAAAGCCTTAATAAGGGCTAAACAAAATTCCTTAGGTCTGAACCAAAGGTTAAAGCCCATCAAAACTCCACCATGGGCCCAACAAACATCTATATAAGTCCTCATCCTCACAAACCCTAACCCTAACATCTACTTCCCTCTTTGTGGCCGCCCCTATATCCTTCCTCCTCTCTTTCATGAACACTTCAGCCTCTCCCTCTCCTTCTCCACTTTCTTTCCACTCCTTCCCAACCTCCACTTCATCCCCCACAAGCTGACAAGCCCTAGAGCAAGAGATTAGCCACCCCTAGAGGTCGACTACTTGCTGCTGGTTGCAGCTGCTGTCTGCCCCCTCACAGCCCTAAATCACTTCTAAACTAAAGATTTATCTCCTATGTAAATATCCCAAGCACTCCCTCAATTTCAATTTAGGTTGGAGTCCATTTGGTGCTCCGAAGGGTCCGTGTCGCGAGAAAGGGCCACGCCGTAATCACATACGGGTAAATCTTCCAACTTAGATTCTTTTTTCTATTCTCCATGAACCAAAGATTGTGTAAACTCATGATAATATTAGATAATTAGTAGGAATAACTCCACGCATGAGAAACCTGTATTTCTTTGTAGAACCTATTCCAACAAAATTAAACAATCATGATACGGACACGACGCACCAATGGTAGATAAGGTTCAATGAGTATTGCCATAATAAATATATATAAAATTATTCCAAAAAATTATATCTTATTAATTCAGAATATATATATTATAATATATAATTAATCATATTTTATGCTTATGAAAAGATTGGATGCAAAGACTACTTGGCCAAGTTGCAAGGATAGCTAGATAGCGTAGTTGAGATGGTTGTAGATGTGATGTAATTATTTTTTATATATAATTATTATTAAATTATAGAATATTAAATAATATAATTTTATATTAAAAATACTTTATTACTCAAATTGGTAATGTTGCATGTACAAACTAGCATCAAGTTGCCAGAATACCTAGTCGACGCACAACATGACTTTGTGATACGATTCTTGGAGGGTTTGATCTTAATTCCTAAAACTAAAT
Source organism: Iris macrosiphon (assembly GCA_036927795.1). Taxonomy (NCBI): domain Eukaryota; kingdom Viridiplantae; phylum Streptophyta; class Magnoliopsida; order Asparagales; family Iridaceae; genus Iris; species Iris macrosiphon. Next base: position 128,539,926 of record JAYESA010000002.1, read on the forward strand.
TTATATGTGTTTTAATTATGAAAATAAAGTATTTAAAATTTATATTTATGGTATTTGCATGTCAAATCTGAACCCTAAAAATAAAGGCCACTAGCCTATCTTTCGGTTGACTTTATGACATTGTTTTGCCCATAAATAGGGGTTATTTTGGAAAAATAAATGATAAATATTTTTTGAGATTAAAATAGAATAAAATATTAAATAAAATATTTTTTATGAATATAAACTATATTAATGGACTAGCAATGTCTCGAACAAGTTTTGGACAAAACTAGTCAACCTAAAGTTGCCATAATCTTAAAATATATTTATTTTATCAAATCTGAGAATTAATTGTTAAAATTAATATAAATTATATTGAAATCAATATTATATGATTTATTATTATTTATGCTCATGTTATTTAATTAGGGACTTAAACTTAAATTTTGGGAGTCAAAAACCAAGAAACTAGGTTTCGATACCCTGTAAAAGTAAAGTAAGATGTTAGAAATAATAACGGGCTTGGTTTTGCATGGCATCGAATAAATTATATAATTAAGTCATAATTACAAGAATTATTAATTGGACCCTTAAGCGTATTAATTGATTGATAGGTCAATTGAATTCTGAAGGAGTGAACAAGGGATCATCTTTACCACTATTGACTACAGAACCAGGCAAGTGTACCTACCAAGATGTTTACAGTTGTAAATTATTTATTTAATTTTATTTATGTATTAGACTTTATATTTGTGTGAATTTTTTGATGTACTTGTTGAGCCTAGGGTCGTTATATGATAATTTGTGTCCGAACAAGATTCGGGTACCAACATCCCCTGCGGAGTCGAGTATCGTAGTTAGAGAGTCTTTCTTTAGAACCCATAATTTATGCATATGTTATTTGCAGACACTTAACATGATATCCATGTGACAGCGTCTTTCTCGACTTGTTCGTGGTACTTGGACTCTGGATAGAACTACATGATGTATGCTATAGTAATATTTATAGTTATACGTATTGAGTATGAGTTGTGCTGATAGTTAGAGGTAATGATCTTGCATGTCTTAATTGAGACGTGAGGTTACATTGGGTGGGGAGAGTCTTCATCATGCTCTGGGAATATTATACTTATTACTATTTATTTTGTATTAGGCTTTAGGTTTCTTATCCGGAATCTAAGGTATTATTTATATATATATATATATATATATATATATATATATATATATATATATATATATATAGCTTCCTCCTGATTCTCCCATACGGAGCCTAGAGTGTACTATTAGATTATGAAAGTGTCCCTTGAGATCTTCCGTGAGTACTGGCCCGTGGTACGATACCATACTCTCATTTGCGTATCATATAGTTGGTTATAGTAGTTTACCCTGGATTATGGTTTTATTACAATGTTTACTTCTGGCTTATTATTTTCTTGTACCTTGTTACGTCCCTCTGAGGACCTGGTACCTTACCAGTTTTTGCAGCATAGACGGTTATGGAGCCTTTGGAGTTGCTGATGGGTGTTGCTTGTCATCCGGGCATTGGTGCCAGGTACTTATATCATTTCTACCAGAGTTATGATTATTTATTCATATGATTTATTCTTCTGCTGATGTAGCCTAGTTTTTATAGACTCATATTTCTTTCTCGAGTCTATTCGAGCTTATGTGTTACTAGGTGGTCGACTTTAGCACATGTAGTTCATTCTTGATATTTTGTTCTTTATGTGGATTATGATATAGATATTTTTAGTTTTCTTAGATAGTTACCCTTATTATACATCTTATACGTATTCGAGTCGGACCAGAGTCTGGTCGAATGCATAGCTGGCATGTTACGTATTTCTAGTCCAACGTATTTTGAGACTAGGGCATGACAAACTTCGATCAGCTTGAGCTGATTGTCGACCTATCTTACTCAGAAGAACATGTTCAAATCCTAGACAGGAAAGAGAAGACCCTACGGAATAGATCAGTGACTTTGGTTCTTGTGTTGTGGCAAAATTATGCAGTTGAGGAATCAACATTGGATTTTGAGGAAGAGATGTGGAAGCAGTACCCTTCCTTATTCGATAACCTAGAGGTAGAACCTTTGTTTTAAATTTTGAGAACGAAACTTTTTCTTAATGGTATATTATGTAGTGTCTTGCTCCTAGTGGTGCACAATATAAGGCTTGTGGCTCAATTGACTTAGTCAAAATTGAGTATGGGAAAACTTTACGATGGAATCGATCATAGACAATGCAATAAACCTTTCTAATTGATGGATCTGCTTCTGTTGGAATGAGTCCAATAGATTTCGTTAAATTTTTGGTTAGCTTTCTTGGATTTTCGCTGCTTGGTTTTGATAAATGCATTTTCGTGATTGGTTTTCAATGATTGATTGTTTAGCCCATTTTCATCAATTGTATGCTTTCATTCTAGAGAACTCTAAGAGAAATAAAGACGGTAGTCTAACCAAATGTTGGTGTCAATGTAGATAGATGCGTGACCGGAGCCTGAGCAAACAAGCTTCTTTTCTCTATCGATATTCTCTATTTGGTGAGCAATTATATCCCTTCTTCCCTACTCCTTCATGCCAATAATCAATAATATTCTCTTGTAACCTTGCTAAGTCCAATGACCGATAAAGCCACTAATGCTACAAGTTTCATACCACTATTATAAATTAATGGAATTGCATTGATAAGAGAAAAGTTTAACGACTTGGCCCCTGACAGGATAAGTGAGGAATCACTCTTGCTCGATATGATTCACCCGGTACCTGGTATTGGAGAACGAACGATAGGGCGGTGGGTACGCCACCTTCCACTTCCCGCTCTCGTTCTCGCTCTCCTTAGGACGGACATATTATGTAACACAGGGAAGGATATAATCATTATGTCATGGTTTGGTTCCATGACTTAGCGGTAAATTGGAGTCTACGAACTACCAATCAAATCAAATAAATAAGTATGCTAAAATAAGAATGAAAAATATGCGTTATTGCTCTGAATGTTTCAATACCTTACACTGCTATTTATGCTTGGCATATAGTCGTAGATGCATTTTATGGTCATGGACAACTTGTGCACAAGGTAGAAAATTTTCTCGAACGGGACCTGGGACACTGGGGACCATTCGGTTCAGAAAAAATAGTAGCACTTTGGTAGCATCGGGTATAAGCGAGACATTCATTGAGACTTGCTACCTGCTTTGAATAACGTATCGCACGCCCATCGAAGTCCTATATGGCATGTCCATCATGGTGCTACACCACAAATAATCCAGTGAGAATGAGTTGCATACTAATAATGTCTTATACAGGGGCGGTAAGAACAATCCTGTAAATTATACGGGAACTGCCATTGGCCTTGGTAAGGTTACATATGGGCAAAGCTTATATATATTTTATTGTATGAACTGTTGCTTATAAACTGTTGCCTATTGTAAAATTGCACTTATAACGCCTCTGTGGGCAAATCGGTTGTTAAATAGGCACCAGTATAAGTTAAGTACTGACCCACGTCTCTATGGGCAAACCAGGTAACCGAGATACCGGGGGCGCTCAAGGGAATTAAAGCTTTTGTTGCAGTCTTTTCAAGCTTCTTCCTATTTTTAAAGTATTTCAAAGATTTTAAGTAGCTGCTTTCAAGTTTCTAAGAAGTAATGCATAATATATGGAATAAGAACATTATTTCATGTCAGCCTATCAGTCTTTCTTTTATACAAAGCTATATAAGTCGTTCAAGCATTTCCATTTTGGTGCTGAGAAAACTATACTTCGTTGTAATGAATCAATAAAAGAAATATTTTTTTCCTATACAAATGTGTGTTTTATAATCTGCTGCTGTGTGGTGAATCTATTTACAAAAGATATTTGACATATGTGCATGTTCTTGCCTTGTACAAGTGTAATCCCAGACTTGTACGGTATCACGCCCAGCGAGGATGAACGATTCTGCATAACCGAATGCGAGGACGAATCGGTTTTGCGAAACTGGGGTGTGACAAGTTGGTATCAAAGCATAGTTTAAAGTTCCTAGGATTTCAAAAATTGGTTTTCATGTAAAAATTTTCAAACAATAACGATTTTCTAGATAATTTTCTTTTCAATAGTGCTGCATGAAATAATGTTCCATACAATAAGCCCATAATATTTTATGAGTGCTAATGGAAATTATTTCTTTTGCAGATGACTAATGGTGATAGCGCTAAGGTGATATCCTCGTCTGACCCAATGGACAAAGTAATAAAAATGTTAGAGGCTCAAAGGAAGCAGAGCGATGCACATCATAAGATGATTGAGGCACAACATCGTAAGCTTCAAGAGCAGCTTACTAACCAGTTTCAAGCGTGATTCGATGCGCAACATCAGCAAGTTGACAACTTGTCTCCACTGGTTGCTACTTAATCGAGAATAACAATGAGACCGCAGTGCCTGCCGCTAAAGAGACAGAAGTAGTGGAAGTAGAGGAAATTGAACAACCTCCAAGAAGGCGTCCGACGTTCAAGTTTCTGAATTCAAAAGTTGCAATCCGCCTGAGTTCAATGACAAGTCAGAACCAGAGGAAGTAATGGGCTTCCTAAAAACTTTAGAGGGCATCTTCCATATGTTGGATGTACAAGACACCAAAAGGGTGGATTGTGCGGCTATGCAGCTGCACCTCAAAGTAGAAGACTGGAGGGAGTCGAAGTGGCAAGCATTATGCGGTGGCAACCAAGAAGCCAAAGTCTCTTGAAAGACCTTTAAGCAGGCGTTCATCGCACAGTTCATTCCACCAGTTGTCCATCACAGGAAGGGAAAAAAGTTCGTAGCGCTCGAGCAGGGCAATATGTCCTTTAGCGACTCTGAAGCAAAATTCTTAAAGCGATCCAAGTTCGACGGCTACATGATACCGAACGATGAGGCAAAACGACTATGATTCATTGAGGGTCTGAATGAGGGCTTACAATGTGATGTTCTCAACCGAAAGTGTTCAACATACCAGGAAGCCTATGAAGCGGCTCTCGAGATAGAGAAATTTTATCCTCGGGAGACGACATAGCAAAACCATGGAAACAACTACAAATGACCCATGGCAGCAAATGGGTATAATGCATCCAAGCGTCAAAATATAAATGATAACAGGGGACCCAATCAGCGACAGTACTGTAATAGGTGCAAGCGGATTGGACACCGCCAGGAAGACTGTCGGGATGGATATTTTAAGTGTGAAAGTTTGGATCACAAAGCTACGTGGTGAAACAGTGGGGTAAAAAATCAGAATCACGATCAATATCGCAATCAGAATCGTGATCAATAGTACAATCAAAATCGTGGACAAGTGCCACGAGCTCCGCAGGCGGCAGTTGCAAATGCTCAGAACCCACGATCAATAGGATAGGGTAGAGTGTTTACACCGACTCAAGAAGAAGTGCTTACCACAAACACTATCATAACATGTATATTGCCTTACAGAGAAATACATGCCCGTGTACTATTTGACTCTGGTGCTACACATAGCTTCATTTCATCTACATTTGCTAATGAACATAAATTTTGTAAGACACCATTAGATATGAATATTAGTATCAACACTCTGTCCAGAATAAATTTGCCTGCAAGTTTAATTTGCAGGGATGGTTACATTTGCATTGGAGGAAAGTACGTATCCTTGGATTCAATAGTCCTGGACATCATCGACTACGACATCATCTTAGGCATGGATTACCTCGGAGTGTGCAATACGATAATTGACTGTGCGGAGAAGAGAGTTTTATTTTGCATTCCTAGCCAGACAGAGTTCTCTTATTCATGTAGTCCGGCAGCTAAAACAGTGATGGTGGTATCGGCAATGATGGCAAGATGTATGCTATATTCGGGGAATGAAGGGTACCTCACTTATGTATGGGACACTCGGATGAAGGGTACCTCACTTATGTACGGGACACTCGGATGAAGGGTGCAGACTCGGGAGAGACCGAAGTCGTAGCAGAATTTCCTGACGTATTTTTAGAGGAGATACATGGAATGCCTCCAAACCGAGAAATTGAGTTCAGTATTAACACCTTTCCTGATACTCAGCCGATATTAAAAGCTCCATATCGGATGGTTCCTGCCGAATTAAAGGAACTGAAGTCATAAGTACAAGAATTACTAGATCCTGGCTACATTCGTCCCAGTGTTTCACCTTGGGGGGGCTCCGGTGCTGATTGTGAAGAAAAAAGATGGCACTATGCGCCTTTACATAGATTATCGAGAATTAAACAAAGCGACAGTCCGAAACAAGTATCCGTTGCCAAGTATTGATGATCGATTTGATCAACTTCAGGGTGCAACAGTATTTTCCAAGATTGATCTTCGTTCAGGGTATCACCAGTTGAAGATCAAACCAGAGGATATTCCGAAGTCGACTTTTCGTACAAGATATGGACACTACGAGTTTTTGGTTATGCCTTTTGGTTTGACCGATGCTCCAGCGACTTTTATGGATATAATGAATCGAGTATTTTGACCCTTTTTAGACAAGTTTGTTGTCATATTTATCGATGATATCTTAATCTACTCGATAGATGGAGAAACTCATGTTAAAAATTTAAGGACCGTACTGCAGACACTTCGTGAACATCAGTTATATATGAAGTTAAGAAAGTGCGAGTTTTGGATGAGAAGTGTAGCTTTTCTTGGGCATGTTATTTGAGCAGAAGGTGTATCAGTTAACCCGAAGAAGATAGAGACAGTGATGGACTGGAAACAACCTACACCGGCTAATAAGATTAGAAGTTTTCTCAGTTTGGCTAGCTACTATCGGAGATTCGTAAAGAACTTTGCGAAGATTGTGTCGCCTCTTACTCGCCTCACCCAAAAGGGAATAGTATTCAAATAGACAAACGACTATGAGAGCAGTTTTCATAAACTGAAGCAGCGGTTCATCTCGGCTCCAATTCTTACTCTTCCAGATGGACCTGAGGGATTTCAGATCTATAGTGATGCTTCTTGGTTAGGATTAGGATGTGTTCTTATGCAGTATAAAAAGTAATTGCCTATGCCTTAAGACAGCTAAAACAACATAAAAAGAATTACCCGATGCATGATTTAGAACTTGTGGTAATTGTGTTCGCATTGAAATTATGCCGACACTATCTCTATGAAGTGTCCTGCGAGATCTTTACGGATCATAAACATATTCACGCAAAAGAAATTAAACTTAAGGTAGCAAAGATGGCTGGAACTGATAAAGGATTATGACTTGACGATTTCTTATACGCCGGAAAACAAACGTTGTGGCAGATGCATTGAGTCAAAAATTTGTCGGATCTTTATCTGTGTCAAGTAGGTTACTTCGAGAGTTGGAAGAAATGGGCAATGAATACAAAGTTCGTACACGGGGAGCACAGCTGGCTCAATTGCAGTTAGAACCAAACTTGCTCGAAAAGATTAAATTCGCACAAAAGGATAACATATTTCTGCAGAAGATACACGAGTTAATTTCAGCAGGAAAGGCAACCAATTTTGTGGAATGCGAGAATAGAACATTATGGCTTAAGGGCAGATTATGTGTACTTAAGGATGATGAACTCAGGAAGTAAATACTAACTGAGTCTCATTATGCTAAGTACACCTTGCATCCAGGAAGCACCAAAATATATAAGGATATGCGCACAATATTTTGGTGGCATGGCATGAAGAAAGATGTGGCATTTTTTGTGTCACAATATATGGATTATCAATGTGTGAAGGTAGAACACTAGTGAGCCGACGGAGAGTTGCAGAACCTCGCCATTTCAGAATAGAAGTGGAAGGACATCTCAATATATTTCATAGTTGGCTTATCAAAGACGCAAAAGAAAAATATGCAATTTGTGTCATCGTGGATAGACTAACCAAGTCGACTCATTTCATAGAAATAAAAAAATACGTGGAGCGCTGACCGTTTGGCTCAAATTTACTTAGATCATATTATCCATTTACATGGAGTACCAGTCTCAATTATGTTGGATAGGGATAGGCAATTCTTGTCTCGATTCTGAAAAATCTTTCAGGCGGCAATGGGTACCAAGTTGTATTTCAGCTCGGCGTACCATCATCAAACTGATTGACAAACTGAGAGAGTAAACCAAATCGTAGAAGATATGTTGTGACTGTGCATGCTAGATTTGAAGGCAAGTTGAGATACCTATCTATCGCTGGCAGAGTTCGCTTATAACAACAGTTATCAAGCGAGTATTCAGATGGCCCCGTATGAAGCACTATATGGACGCAAGTGTCGATCACCGATACGTTGGGAGGAAGTTGATGAACGACAAGTACTCGGACTGGAACTTATTGAACAAGCCATCAAAAAAGTTTGCATGGTGCAAAAAAATCTTTGAGTTGCTCAAAGTCGGCAGAAAAGCTACGCGTATATACATAGACGACCTTTGGAATTCATGGAGGGTAATCATGTGTTCCTAAAGGTGACACCTATACGAGGTATGATGCAGATCAGAGTCAAAGGAAAGATGAGTCCACGGTTTGTCGGACCTTTCGAGATTCTAGATAGGGTGGCACCAGTGGCTTATCGACTTGCACTACCTCCTACTTTTGTGAAAGTGCACGATGTCTTCCATATTTTCCAACTAAGAAGATACGTGCATGACCCGAGTCATGTAGTAAACTTCAATTATCTTGAGCTGATTATCGACCTATCTTACTCGGAAGAACCTGTTCAAATCCTAGACAGGAAAGAGAGGACCCTACAGAATCGATCAATGGCTTTGGTGACAGAATCATGCAGTTTAGGAATCAACATGGGAGTTTGAGGAAGAGATGCGAAAGCAGTACCCTTCATTATTCGATAACCTAGAGGTAGAACCTTTGGTTTAAGTTTCAAGAATAAAACTTTTTCTTAGTGGTATACTATGTATTGTCCCGCTCCTAGCGGTGCACTATATAAGGCTTGTGGCTTGATTGACTCAGTCGAAATTAAGTATAGGAAAACTTTATGGTGGAATCGATCACAGACAATGCAATAAACCTTTCTAATTGATGTATCGGCTTCTGTTGGAATGAGTACAATAGCTTTCGTTGAATTTTTGGTTAGCTTTCTTGGATTTTTTTGCTTGGTTTTGATGAATGCATTTTCGTGATTAGTTTTAGATGATTGATTATTTAGCCCATTTTCATTGATTGTATGCATTCATTCTAGAGAACTCTGAGAGAAATGAAGACGGTAGTCTAACCAAATATTAGAGTCAAAGCAGATAGATGAGTGACCGGAGCCTGAGCGAACAAGCGTCTTTTCTCTCTCGACATTCTCTATTTGGTTAGCGCTTTTGTCCCTTGTTCCATGCTCCTTCATGCCAATAATCAATAATGTTCTCTTGTAACCTTGCTAAGTCCAATAATCGATAAAGCCACTAATGCCATAAGTTTTATACCACTATTATAAATTAATAGAATTGCATTGATAAGAGGGAAGTTCAATTATGTAACACAGGAAAGCATATAACCATTATGTCATAATTTGTTGCCATGACTTAACGATAAATTGGAGTCTACAGACTACCAATCGAATCAAATAAATAAGTATGCTGAAATGAGAATAGAAAATATGTATTATTGCTCTGAATATTTTAATACCTTATACTACTATTTATGCTTGTCATATAGTCATAGATGCATTGTATGGTCATGGATAACTTGTGCACAAGGTAGTAAATTTTCTTGAACGGGACCTGGGGCACTGGGGACTGTTCAACCTGGGGGAAATATTAGCACTTTGGTAGCATCGTGTACAAGCGAGACCTTCATTGAGGCTTGCTACCTGCTTTAAATGGTGTATCGCAAGCCCATCGAAGTCCTATATGGCATGTCCATCGTGGTACTACACCACAAATGACCCAGTGAGAATGAGTTGCATACTATTAATGTCTTATATAGGGGCGGTAAGAACAATTATGTAAATTATACGGGAAAGCCCATTAGCCGGGGTAAGGATTTCATGTGCAAAGTTTATATATATTTTACTGCATGAACTATTGCTTATAAATTGTTGCCTATTGTAATAATGCATTTATAATATTGCCTATTTAACTGTTGCCTTAATTAAGAAGTGTTGGTTTAGGTTAGTGGGCTAGTTCTGCTCACCAGTACAAGTTAAGTACTGACCCACATCTCTATGAGCAAACCAGGTGATCGAGATACCAGGGACGCTCAAGGAAATTAAAGCTTTTGTTGCAGTCTTTTCAAGCTTCTTCCTATTTTCAAATTATTTTAAAGATTTCTAGTAGCTGCTTTCAAGTTTCCAAGAAGTAATAAAGGAGCATAATGTACGGGATAAGAACATTATTTCATGTCAGCCTATCAGTCTTTCTTTTATGTAAAGCTATGTAAGCCATTCAGGCATTTCTATTTTGGTGCTGAAAAAATTATACTTTGTTACAATGAATCAATAAAAGGATTATTTTTTTCTATACAAATGTGTGTTTTATAATCTGCTGTTGTGTGGTGGAACTGTTTACAAAAGATATTTGACACATGTGCACGTTCTTGCCTTGTACAAGTGCAACCCCAGACTTGTACGGCATCACGTCCTGCGAGGAAGGACAGTTTTGTAGAACCGAATGCGAGGACGAATCGGTTCTACGAAACTGGGGCGTGACACATACCACCTGCTCCAGGAGGGTATCAACCGAGGCCACCCTTGGAACCATAGGGAGCGCTCTTCTAGCAGGCACAGCAGCAGTAGAGAGGACCAGCTCATGGACGAGGTCAGGCTTTCGCCATGTCTATTGAGGAGGCAGAGACAGCAGGTGAGGTCATCGCAGGTAATATATTAGTAGCTTCATTACCTGTTGTAGCATTATTCGATTCAGGAGTATCGCATTCTTTCATAGCTTCTAGTTTTGTAGCCACACATATAGTACCTACCTCACCACTTCCGAAGAATATGAGAATTCTTACGGGAGGCAGAATTATCCCAGTTAGTGATATTTATAGATCTTATTCGGTGGTAGTTTGTGGTTATGACCTGCAAGCTCAGTTCTTGATTTTCTTTAATGCGGATTACAACGTAGTACTTGGTATGGACTAGCTGAGTCAGTATCATGCAACTCTAGATTGCCGGCGTGGACGTGTTATCTTTAGACCACCTGGTCATCCGGAGTTTGAGTTTCTTCGAGGAGCCAGAGAGTAGGGCTCCCAGCCTACTCTTAAGGCACTCACTGAAGAAGGGGAGCCTTAGTACCCAAAGGTTGTATCCTAATTTATGGATGTGTTTCCCGATGATTTTTAGGCTTACCACCTGATCAAAAAATAAAATTTATTATAGACTTGACTCCAGGAGCAGAGCCTATTACTTCATCTGTATACCGGTTAGTACCAAAAGAGTTGGTGGAACTGAAGAAGCAAGTTGATGATCTTCTAGAGAAATGCTTTATTCGAGCTAGTATTTTACCTTGGGGAGAACCTATCTTATTTCTATCGAAGAAGGATGGGACGGTACGCTTGTACATGCTTGTAGAGCACTGGATGATGTAATAATCAAGAAAATGTATCCTTTATCGCGCATTGATGATCTATTCGATCAGTTGAGTGGTGCTTGTGTATTCTCAAAGATCGATATCAGATCCGGTTATCATCAGATTAAAGTACGGAAGGAAGATATACTGAAGACAGCTTTCATGACCAAGTATGGCCATTATGAGTTCTTAGTTATGCCGTTTGGTTTAACCAACACGCCAGCTGTATTTATGAGCTTAATGAACAAGGTCTTCCATCAGTACTTGGATAAGTTCATGGTTTTATTTATTAATGACATCTTGGTGTATTCCAAGAGCCACAAAGAACACAGGGAGAATCTTAGAATCGTGTTGAAGATGCTGAGGCAGGAGAGGCTGTATGCCAAGCTCAGCAAATTCAAGTTTTTCCTAGATAAAGTACCTTTCCTTGGATATATTATCTTGGGAGAAGGACTTTTAGTTGATCCAGAGAAGGTTGCTACAATTGAGTCATGGCCTACACATATATCAGTTGCAGAGGTTAGGAGTTTTCTCAGACTTATCGGATATTATCGGGGTTCGTGCAAGATTTCTGAAGGATTACAGATCCTATGACACGGTTGACGCATAAGGACCAAGATTTTTTATGGTCAGAGGATTGTCAGAAGGCTTTTGAAGAGTTGAAGAAATAATTGACGATAACACCGATCTTGATACTTCCTTCAAGATCGGGATGATTCGTGGTGCATAGTGATATATCAGGCAGTGGATTGGGATGTGTTTTGATCAACATGGAAAATTTATCGCTTGTGCATCGAGACAGTTGAAGGTCCATGAGAAGAACTACCAGAAGCACGATCTTGTGCTAGTTGCAGTAAAATTTGCATTAAAGATACGGAGGCACTATCTTTACGGAGAGCGACTTAAGATTTTTACTGATCATAAGAGTCTGAAGAATATCCACACTCAGAAGGAGCCAAACTTGAGGCAGAGGCGCTGGTTAGAGTTGATGGTTGATTATGATATAGATTTGCAGTACCATCCGGATAAGGTGACCTTCATAGCAGATGCACTCAGTTGGAAGCCCATATCTTATTTTTTGATGATGCAGTCCCAGGTACTAAAGGACCTCTTGGAGCTTGGGATAGAGGTTATTTTGCCAGGACCGAGTGGACAGTTGAATAACCTTGAGGTACAATCATCACCATTTGATAGGATCAAGGCGGCATTGCCGACAAATGCTAGATTTTGGAGACTGAGAGAGAGGACGAAAGTCAATTTGCAGACGGGACTTCGGATCCATGAGGATGGGACATTAAGTTATAGAGATCTCCTATGCTTTCCGAATGGAGAGTTGAGATAGGAGTTGATGACTAAGGCACATAGCTCTATTTACTCTATTCATCCGGGAGGTACCAAGATGTACCAAGATTTGAGGCATTACTATTGGTGGCATAGGATGAAGAGGGAGATTGCACGATTTATGGCAAAATATTTGGTCTGTCAATAAGTTAAGGCCGAGCATCAGAGGACTACCTATATGTTACATCTACTTTCCCTCCCCGAGTGAAAGTGAGAACATATCACCAAGGATTTTGTTACAGGATTTCTATAAAGCTCCATCGGGAAGGACACAATTTGAGTTATTATGGATCAACTCACAAAGTCGGCACATTTCTTGCCGTTCAGAGTTGGACAGTCCACCGAGATCCTAGCCGACATGTATATGCGACAGATAGTAACGTTACATGGAATACCAGTTAGTATTATGTCGGATCGAGACTCTAGATTCATATTCCATTTTTGGCAGAGCATGTAGGAGAGTCTAGGCACCCGACTCAAGTTTGGCACTTCTTACCATCCACAGACAGATGGCCAGCCAGAGCGCACGATCCATATCCTAGAAGATATGTTACGATTGTGTATGTTAGACTTCGGAGGGTCTTGGAAGGACGACTTACATCTAGTAAAATTCTCCTATAACAATAGCTACCGGGCGAGCTTCAAGATGGCAAATTTTGAGACGTTGTACGGTAGAAAGTGCAAGTCTCTGATATATTGGAGTGACGTAGGAGAGCGTCAGATACTCGGTCCAAAGTTGGTCTATAAAGACCTTTCCTTATCAAGAGATGCTAAAGCTATTTATAGTTGGTATTTCTAAGTCAGAGGGAGGGCAAAGAGCAACTCGAAAGTACTTGACTTAAGCTAAACTAAAGGGAACTGAGTAGCCTGTTGAGGAAGTGAGCCCGGAAGGCAGGATCGGAAGGCGCTAAAAGCATACCATTTCTAAGGAGATGAGCGTAAAGACTAGCTTTAAGATGGAGGAGAAGTTCAATTAGTACGTATGTAGTAGAGAAAGGCGGCGAACAGCCGAAAGGTGTTCCACTTTTTGAGAAGGTGAAGCAAATTTAGAGTCATCTTTGTGCAACTCAGGACAGACAGAAGCATTGGGCAGACACGCACCACTGACCTTTGGAGTTCAAGGAAGGCGAACATATATTTCTGAGGATCTCACCTACTCGGGGAACTATTCCATTTGGGAGCAGAGGCAAGCTGAGTCTAAGGTACATTGGACCTTTTAATATTTTGGAGCGTATTGGTGAGGTGACGTATCATCTTGCATTACCCCCATCTCTAGAGGGAGTATATGATGTATTCCATATTTCAAAGTTGAGGAGGTACGTGACTGACCCAAGTCACGTAGAAAGATTACGATAGGTGCGAGCTTGACTTATGAGGAGCAGCCAGTTGGGATACTAGATACTAGTGAGAAGATATTGCGGGGGTAGATGATCGGACTGGTTCGAGTAGCTTGGAAGTATCATTCTCCAAGAAAATTCACTTGGTAGCGAGATGATGTCATATGACAATGTTATCCTCACTTATTCGAGGATGCAGGTATGACCTTAGAATTGCCCTTAGTTAGCATGTCTTCATAGAATCCTAGAGTATCTTTATTCTTAATTATGATGACGCAATTCGTTTAAGGTGTGTAGATTGTAAACACTCTTATTTTGGAGTAGGGGTAATTTAGTATTTTTTAATTTTATTTATTTATTTTATTTAATAGGTTAAAGTGTTAAAATTTAAAATCCTTTATATATATATGACACTTTGTCATTGCTTAGATATTTTGAGCAATGCACAATATTTTTTCTTCCAATAAAATTTATATTACTAATCTTAATTGTACCTAATATATTTGGGACATGGATGTTGCATTTGTTTGATTTCTTCCATGCTCCAAAAGTATTGACAAACATCTAGAACCACAGTTACCGTAAAACTGCTTTCATTTTACTAGAACTTGACCCAAACTAAACCCAAACACATATAGGCATGTAGTATATCCAAATACCCTCATGTAGATATTTAATTTATATATATTGTAATTTAGAATAATATGTTTCTATTTATAGAAGTTATATTTATAGGAAGTGTCATAGGTATCATCCTAGTTGGCAAATAACTAACTAGCCAATTCCCTAACCAACAAACACCCTAACCTAACCAAAACCCAACCCAATAAGTCAAACCCCCCTTGGCCGAAATACCCATGAGCAGCCCCTATGTTGGCCTACCCCCACAAGCATGAGAACACCCTTCTATATATGTAAACCCATCCAAAAAGTCCGTATATATATATATATATATATATATATATATATATATATATATATATATATATATATATATATATATATATATATATATCTACCTATCACCAAACCCTAACCCTAACCCTAACCCTAACAAATCTTTTTCTCATTCTTGGCCAAGCCTCTCCCCTCTCCCTCATGAATACAAGCAGTCCCCACATTTTCGTTAAACCCATACAACATCATCTCATTCACCAAAAATACTCTTCTCTCATCCAAAGTTCTACCTTTCATCATCCTTTCACCCAATCTTCACCAAACAACCATAAAGGATCCATCTTTGCCATCAAAACCATGAAAACTCCATTGCCATCATTTTTAAATCATCAAAAAAGGAGTAGCAAGTCAAGCACAAGCAAGAATGTGTATTTCTTGGACAAGAAGAGGCACCACCATCCAAACATTTAAAGCTTACGGTAAAGATTCAAACTTCTCTTCTCAAACCCCCATGGCATGATTCTTTTAGAATTTATGAGAATTCATTATTCTTGAACCCATTCTTTCCATATTTTTATCATATTTAAAATCTATATAGATTGCATGTTAGATTGGTGACATAATGGATTACGGTAGGGCTAGTTTGAGACGTTGTGATACGATTCTTGGAGGATTTGATATTAATTTTTAAATTTGAATTTATATGTATTTTAATTCAAAAAATAAATTATTTTAAACTTATATTTAATCTATTTTTATATCAAAACTGAACCCTAAAAATATGGGCCATTAGATTAGGTTCTTGGATAAATTTATGGCATATTTTGGCTCATAAAAATGGGCTAATTTTGGTGTTAAAAAGGGATAGTATTTTCTGAGATTTAATCATAATTTAATGTGACTTTATATGGGTTTTCATCAATCAAGTCCATAACTATGGATTGGTGACACTTCAAACAAGTTTAAGACAAGACTAGTAGGCCTATTATAGCCATAACCATAAAATATGCTTAAAATTCTAAATCTGAAATTTAGAGTTTAAAATTAATAAAAATTATGTTTAAATTATTATTATATAATTTTTAAATAATTTATATAGATGTCTTTCAATTGGGGACTTAATCGTAAATTTTGGAAGTCGAAAACGATAAAACTAAGTCCCGATACCTCGTAAAAATATATGAGTTATTGTGTCAAGAATTCACATATTATGATGATATTGGACTTGGTTATAAATGGTTTATAATAATTTAGGTGGTTACATAATTCATGATTAGAAACTTAAATTAGTTAATGACTGTTTAGGTCAATTAGTTTCCGGAGGAGTGGACACGGGATCATCTTTGCAACTATATATTGTAAACCCAGGCAAGTATACCATGCCTTTGCTCCAGTATTATGTGCTTGTTGTTATGACTAG
This sequence comes from Iris macrosiphon, assembly GCA_036927795.1. Classification (NCBI taxonomy): domain Eukaryota; kingdom Viridiplantae; phylum Streptophyta; class Magnoliopsida; order Asparagales; family Iridaceae; genus Iris; species Iris macrosiphon. Next base: position 128,556,369 of record JAYESA010000002.1, read on the forward strand.
ATTTTGACTGTATTTTATACTTTATTGCATGTACTTTATTGTGACGCTAGGACCGTCGCGATACTTAGCATCCGAGTTGTATTCGGGTGCGGACTTTCGTACGCGGAATTAGATATCATTAGAATGCATTGTCATCGTATACCTTATACGTGCAACTCTTATACGATATACCTAAGGACACTATACACGACTCTCATGTACAGAAGCCTTACTTGAGATATTCGAGGATTTCGGCTTCTGTGTTAGGACAGGACGCGTAATATGAGCTAGTTGACTTGATCGCATCTTCCTAGTTGACTTGAGACATAGTTAGTACTTGTCTTGCATATTATGGACATGAGACACGAGATACATGGGGACTAGGGAGAACCTACCGTACCGTTGGGCTACCACACAATACTTGCTACCGATGCTTGTGCTTCAGGCCCTATAGTGATACAGGTACCTTGATGGGGCCTATCACTTCCCGTTCCTGATATACGTATTTGGGACGTATTATTTCTTGCTTGTATGTTTATTAGGTTGCATGGAGACTAGACTCATTCATTGGTTTAGTGTGGTTCATGGTTTATTTTGTGGGTTGGTTCAAGTTATGAGAGAATCTATGGTCTAATCTCAAACCCTAGCTATATAACCCAACTTCTTTCTCTCTATTCCCTTATTCTCTTATTTCTCCTCCTTCTTTCATTTTAGTCAAGTACACCTTCCATGATATAAAAAAACTCTTAGATTTTAATCCTTGCTCTTTTCTTGCATTTTATTAGTCTAATATGTGTACATTATATGATTCTAAACACTTTTAATGTTTGGAGTTTTTAATTTTGATGGGTGAATGTGAGTAGATCTACATTAATAGTTTAGGGGTTTATGGATTCCATAAGTTTTTCTTGGTTTTGATCTATTTAAATATGGTATTCCTATGTGATAGAGCATTCCATTTTAGGCATTTTGGCTTTTGGATCACTTGATTTAGAGTTGAAATAAAGTTTTTATGAAGGAAACAAGTTTTTGGGTTCTTGGAGATTTTCCATGACCGAACTTGCTGTTCTGGGACGATGGAGTACCATGCGTCCCAACAACATATGCCCCTCCAGCATGCGTCCTTCTTGATTGGACACATGTCTGCTCTGTGCATGCATTCTAAAGTCGAAAGCATTTTACCTTGAACGCATAAAAATTTACTAAGGCCAGACTCCATGCATCCATGCAGCCAGGAGACTATGTGGCCACAAGCCATGCATCTCTTCTTTTGGGCGCATGTCTCTCCACGAATTTTGTGACTTTGTACAGCTTTTCATGCTTTTGTCTTATCTTTCTGGCATTTTTTGGCTTATCACATCAACTAAAATCAGTCATTTCTCTGACTTGTATTTATTGTACGTCACTTAGCACTTGCCCCGATAAGTGGACTTTGCCTGTCTATGCGCCCCATATTTTATGTGCCCCCGATTCTCATATGCCATGATCGACCATGCGGCCTTGATCTTCATGCGCACATGCGACCTCTACACATTTTATTAAATTGATTTGGTTTGATTGTTCCATTGAACTTTTAATTCATATGTGTAATCTTGATGACTGTAAGAGTATTAGACCTACCTATGCGCCTGACCTGTCTATACGCCTAACCCGACCATGTGTATAGTTAGACCATGTGCCAAGTGACTACACCACCTATGTGCATAACTTGACTTATGTGTTATAATGTGATATAACTCATGTGATTTGCTGTGATTGGTGAGTTGACTCGACCACTTGTATCCGTGCAGATACACTTACTACGTGTTATATGTTCTTACGTGCTAAGTGTTCCTACGTGATTATGTTACATGTTTACACTGAGGGGTACTTACGTGCTATGCGACATGTGATATAATACGATTCCTCCAAGCATGGACAAAATGGTTTAGTCATTTTTTATGCGTAGTTAAGACTTGTTTGATTGTTGCATTATGCTGGGGTGAATCCAAATTGGACTACCAAGTGACAAAGTGGATTCCTATCTAGCCTGACCGTACTACGGTGCAATATATAAGAAAAATATCATGTGACCACGCCATGAGATTTCAGTAACAGTATGGATAACTAGGAAACTAAAACATATAAAGCATTGGGAGGAACGAAATTCCGAGATCGTGCTTAACTAGTCACCCCCAAACAATTATCTGGGGTGTGCAGGCTGACCCCCATGGATATTGTTTAAATCCTTATTAGTGGATGAAAATATCTGACTATTATATTTTACTATATGTTCTATGCGATCTTAGTACGGTGGCCTTACGAGGGACCGGTATATAAATACTATGTATTATGCGGTAATTTATGGCTAGGCTAGCCCTGCTAGCACATGGCTCGATCTGAGAATTCCTATTATACTTATATATATTTGGGATAACCCAGACTCCAGCTCGTAAGTCATACAAGTGATTGGCCTATTATGTAACTGATCTTGATTGTGTATTGTATCTTATGTTAAATAGTTTAGGGACATAGACTATCATGGTACGATGGTCTAACCCTTGTCCTTGTTTGGTTGTAGGGTTAGATTATTGTATCACGGTAGACTATGGACCAAAACTATGAGACATAACTATATATATATATATATATATATATATATATATATATATATGTGTGTGTGTGTGTGTGTGTGTGTGTGTGTGTGTGTGTGTGTGTATGTGTGTGTGTGTGTGTTTATTTTCTCACTGGTTTTGTTCCTTCATTCGTGCTTCCTTTGTGGTACTTGCTATTTGGGGTCTAACCCCACTGGTTTGGCATGACCAGGTTTAGAGCCAGCACTCGATGATCCAGCTTACTTCCTCCTGAACAATGGCACGCACTAGACAGATGGCCGCTGAGGGACACGAGTGTGTCTCTTATTCACTATTTGTTATGGTATTTTTTTTGGACGTTTAGCCACCAGCACTTGTTAGCCATAAACCTGGATATTTAGTTTTCTTACATGATTATAATTAATCAGACTGCAGCTGATCATGGTCATGTACTTTTGCTACTCCGTCAGCTTCTTATTATGTATAGCTGGTTTCCAGAATATTTTTGCAGGATATTTGGAACGCCTTACTTCCTTATCATATATATTCTATGTTTACTATTCTCGTTTAACTAATTAATACATTATATGTTTTATGCGACACTAAGTAACTTTCTTGTAGAATGCACCCCTTTGTCAAGTTACAGCCGGGACCGCCGTACGACATTTTATACCTTGTATAGGGTAGCTGGCCATGTCCATCTCCGTATTTTGGTACTGGGGCATGACAGGGCCTGTACGTACCTACTACCACTACTATTACTACTTGCTACTGTCGTATCTATGCAGACCTATAAACCCAGGTGATTTAGCGGACGAGTATATTCTCAGATGCATTCACTTAGTTGGTTATGTTAGATACCCCTGAGCACATTGATTATTATTTACTATTGCATTGGCTTGAGTATTTATTATAACTTGCTATGTCTCCTGAGGACCTGGATCCATATTATGTCTCCAGGTATAGACGATAAGAGTTACCCCGAGGTTTACGGGACACGAGCTGACATTGGAGCAGTACTGGCACCAGAGGACGAGGTTGTGCTGGAGGACTTCTCATGAGCACTCGGTTATTTTTCTATTTATTTATACTTAGTATTCCATATACATTTGGACTTGCTTAGTGACTACTGGACAGATACACTTGTTTATTTTTTATGACGAGTTATTCCCCGCGATATTACTTTTACTGCCCTAGTTGATGGATAGTTTCATTTTTATTATTCTTGTGACTGGACTATCCTTTTGTATTGTGATTCTTGTGTGTGGATGAGATTAGATGTATAAATTATGACAGGTGTGTAGAAGCATAAAAAATACGCTGGGAAGAGCTACGCAGCCTCTTGATGCAGAGCAGCGTAAACGGAGGCCTTCAGAGCCATCAAGCGTGCAACAGAGCTTTTTCCGCTAAAATACAGCGTGAAGAATAAGCTCAAAGGACCATCCGCGTAAGAGCAGTACGTCCAGGCCGCTCCAGCGTAAAACAGAGTTCTTCATCGCCTCCATGGCGTAAAACTCATCCGCTCTCAAAGCAGCGTTATAGCGTACGAGGAACGCTTCGTCTTCCCCAAAATGAACCTGTCAAGTCACGCAGTGAATCTGACCTCTGACTCCTGACAAAAAGTGCTGCACGGCTACCCAGACGACGGCTGGAAACGATGGCAGACCCCTCGGGACGTGCCCCACAGTATGATGGCGGATCTCTGTATTTAATAGAGAGGATTTGGTTAAAGTATCACCGAACCGTCGTTTACTGGAGTCCCCTCAGCATAAACCGCTCTTTCGCGTATAAGGGAATACGCTGCCCTGTTTTACACAGGCAAACATGAGCTGTTTTACGTCCTGCAGTAGACAAACCACCTGCCACGTCAAAAGCTGCACTTCGTACGAGACTCGAGGCACGTCTCCACGTCTAATTGCACAGAGCGGTGACAGTTTCTCTCGAGGCACATCTCCATGTCTAATTGCACAGAGCGGTGACAGTTTCTCTCAAGGCACGTCTCTGCGACGGGTGCATAGAAGGGCTGCAGACCTTCAAAATACGCCTCCGCATTTAATGCATAAGATGGTGGCAAATCTCTGCAAGAGATTTGATTATATCTTCAAAAGCCGTAAATCCGGCTAAGACGTCCACATCAGCACGGTACGCAGCGGCTTCTACGCCCATTCTGGATCTGTGCTTACGCGGCTTCTACGCCCATTCTGGCACGGTACGCAGCGGCTTCTACGCCCATTCTGGATCTGTGCTCACACGGCTTCTACGCCCATTCTGGCACGGTACGCAGCGGCTTCTACGCCCATTCTGGATCTGTGCTCACACGGCTTCTACGCCCATTCTGGCACGGTATGCAGCGGCTTCTACGCCTATTCTGGATCTGTGCTCACGCGGCTTCTACGCCCATTCTGGCACGGTACGCAGCGGCTTCTACGCCCATTCTGGATCTGTGCTCACACGGCTTCTACGCCCATTCTGGCACGGTACGCAGCTGCTTCTACGCCCATTCAGGATCTGTGCTCATGCGGCTTTTATGCCCACTCAGTCTCTACGACCACTCAGTCTCTACGACCACTCGGCTTCTATGCCTACTCGGCTTCTATGCCTACTCGGCTTCTATGCCTACTTGGCTTCTACGCCAGGGTGACAGACATTTGGCTTCTATGCCAACCTCTTCTACACAATGGATACCTACCTACGTGGATTTTACGTCGTGATCTTAGTAGCAATTGTACGCGTTGTGTCCCCTTAGTTGGACCCGCGTCACACACGCTCATTCAAAAGATCATCTATACGTAGGCATTGGTTACTTTAACCGTTGTGTAAAAGGGTGCTGTACTTTCCACTCCTCGGTTGTTACACCGACGGAGTGGTCACTGTCACCAAAACTCTATAAATAGAGACCTCTATCAATGAGGAAGAAAGAAGAGAGAAACAAGGTCGATAAATCGAAAGATCGAACCAGAGAGAGAGAGAGAGAGAGAGAGAGAGAGAGAGAGAGAAAGCGCCCGGGGCTCAGGCAAAGAGTAGGGATCGACGACTTTGGCATCGTGCATCTACCCTCTCCTGCAACCTTCGAAGTTGCTTCCTGTCTTCTACGGTACTTCTTCAACATCGTGTGGTCCAAGGGCTAAAGTGATCGACCGCAGATCAGACACCTATAGCAATATCTACCCAGATTAAATAAATTGTACTCCCACATCCTCGTATAGGATTACATTGTACAAGTTTGTTTGTAAACAAAAGAAGGCGGGTTTCGCATAAACCCCCTATTGAATACACTTCTATTCTTTCGTTAGCCACCAGCACTTGTTAGCCATAAACCTGGATATTTAGTTTTCTTACATGATTGTAATTAATCAGACTGCAGCTGATCATGGTCATGTACTTTTGCTACTCCGTCAGCTTCTTATTATGTATAGCTGGTTTCCAGAATATTTTTGCAGGATATTTGGAACGCCTTACTTCCTTATCATATATATTTTATGTTTACTATTCTCGTTTAACTAATTAATACATTATATGTTTTATGCGACACTAAGTAACTTTCTTGTAGAATGCACCCCTTTGTCAAGTTACAGCCGTGACCGCCGTACGACGTTTTATACCTTGTATAGGGTAGCTGGCCATGTCCATCTCCGTATTTTGGTACTGGGGCATGACAGGGCCTGTACGTACCTACTACCACTACTATTACTACTTGCTACTATCGTATCTATGCAGACCTATAAACCCAGGTGATTTAGCGGACGAGTATATTCTCAGATGCATTCACTTAGTTGGTTATGTTAGATACCCCTGAGCACATTGATTATTATTTACTATTGCATTGGCTTGAGTATTTATTATAACTTGCTATGTCTCCTGAGGACCTGGATCCATATTATGTCTCCAGGTATAGACGATAAGAGTTACCCCGAGGTTTACGGGACACGAGCTGACATTGGAGCAGTACTGGCACCAGAGGACGAGGTTGTGCTGGAGGACTTCTCATGAGCACTCGGTTATTTTTATATTTATTTATACTTAGTATTCCATATACATTTGGACTTGCTTAGTGACTACTGGACAGATACACTTGTTTATTTTTTATGACGAGTTATTCCCCGCGATATTACTTTTACTGCCCTAGTTGATGGATAGTTTCATTTTTATTATTCTTGTGACTGGACTATCCTTTTGTATTGTGATTCTTGTGTGTGGATGAGATTAGATGTATAAATTATGACAGGTGTTGTAGACCTTTATTTATATATATTACAGCTTAAGTGCACTCTAACGGGTCCATTAAATTGGGTTTGTCCATTGGAGTTGTGTTGGTGGCCATTGTCACGTGGCTAGTCCCTTGGTATTTTGGAACTGGGGCGTGACGGGGGGATGCATGGTGTGTACGGTTGGGGGCTACCATATGGGGTGTCCTTCATGGGTATATTATGGGTATATTGTAGGATTGGGTGTGGAGGGAATATTTTTAATGTTTGGTGTTTTCTAGGAGGTAAATTTGTATTATGGGATTTGGTGTGGTATAGGAAGCACATGGGATCTAGTTTGGGTGTGACACAAGTGTCACGGGTGTTGTGTACTTAGTTTAGGTCATGGATATTTAATAGGTTGTAAAGAATGGGTCGAAGTTGTGTCTCAAATTTAGATTGGAATGGGCATAGGTGCTTGGCTTAGATTTGAATTAGAAATTTGTCATGAATGTTGTGCAATTAAAATAAAGCACAATGGAGTGTGTTCGTGAGTGACATAATGGTCAGGATTGAAGACTGGCTTGTCTAGGTCAAGGGTGTGAAATATGTTTGAAGGCAAAGTCTAGTGTAGTGCTCTAAATATTTAAGCAATGGTAAGGTGCACCATGTGTAACAAAAATAATAGTTAATAATAAACTCAAAGTCCTACCCCACCGAACTTGAGTGACCCTTGTAGTTACCGAGGAAAGGTATAAGCCCCGGCTGGGTGGCATAAGATCAGTGGATCGAGCCACAGGGGGCATATTATTTCTTCCATTTATTAATGGTAGAAGTTGGGAGGCAGTGGGCCCACAAGGTGTGAAATGCAGCATGCACAAAGTCCCGTATGAAATATCTGGCCACATCAAAAAAGTCCTAATCCAAATAAATTCTAAATTAATCCCAAATATCTTATTAAGTTAACTATACATGAAAATTGGGTGAGGGGGCCAAATAAATTCTAAATTAATCCTAAATCACTCATCGTCGCCCCTGATCTCAGACTCTCTCTACTCGTCGTCACCGTTGTCGAGTGAAGCAGGAGTAGTGTGGGGTTGTCTACTGAAGTCGTCATGATGATGCCAACGGTCGATAGTTCCCCCCATGCTGGCGTAACACGATCAACCGCTGGCCCACTCTGTGAGCATGTTGAGACCCCCCCCTCTATTCCTCTTTCCCCCAGGCGTCAACCCCCTTGGTTGGTCGACCGGATCCAGGCGTCCTCCCCGGAGGTCGACCCCCACTGTAGGTCAATCAGTTTTGGGTTGTCATCTCCCCCTCTATTTCCATTTACCTTAAACCTCATCGTCCACCTCCATTAATGGAAGAAGGCGCAGCCGTCGCTGCATTAGTGGGGCAGCAACGTCGGCCCTAACGTTGTTGTATCGCAGCCCCTATCTCCGTCGTGCTCCGTATGACCCAAAGCCCCTTTATTAGGCAATCTCAGAGGAACCCATCCTCGATCTCCATAATCGAGCTTTCTCGTCCGTTGGCTTCCTCTGCTGACCGACGTCAACAAATGTGTAGAGATAAGCAGTTATCGCTTTCTCAGAGCATCAACAGTGGAGGACCGGACCATTGAGCCCGTGGCCAAACCTGGCCTGCTCTTTCTTGCTTAATTTCTCTATCGAATATTAGAATCTCGATCCTATATCCTCTCGGACATTCGCACCGATACCAAGCAGAGCATCCGTATTCCATTATCATTGACCATTATAACCCCTTTTCTATTTTATTTTTTCCCTTTGTGTATATTTTAGTCATATTATACATATCCATTATTTACCTGGTCTACTCCAAGGATCCAGTGGTTACACCATAAAATCTGTGGAGCAAACTAGAACCCAACAATCGAAAGAGACGACTACAGCCTTCACCCTCAGGCACTTGGTCACTCGTATCCCATAACCTTACAAGTAATGACTCAGGCTCCAAACCAACTCGTGTCGTAAATCGTGTAGATATAAATGAATGTGATATATCAGAATCAAATAATACAGAAGCTGAATGCGAATGAAAGAGAATGGTACCTACGACCACCTCTCCAGCTGCTAACGTCTCCTCCAACATGAGCGTAAAAGCATGACCCTGCCCTACAGGTGATGGTCACCTATGCTGCTGGCCTCTCTACCTAGCTTGAGCCTGGATCTGAGCATACTGTTGCGGCCTCTGCTGCTGGACGTCTGGGACTACATCGGTAAAGTCCTCGGGGCCTGATACTGCTGAACCGACGCTGGTGCCCTGAACTGCGGAGCTGCTGGCTGGACTGAAGATGATCCAGTTGAAGCCCTTCATAGACAATAACTCATCATGTGGCCTGCTCCATCATACACTAAACATAAACCATGTGCCCTGTGGCACTTTGAAAGAACATGGCATGGCTTCCCACAGTGGGAACAACTAAAGAAGACTGCCTCTTCTACTGAGGAAGCGTCTGGGAAGACTGCTGAAATGAGGTTGTCGGGGCTGCTCCTCCCGGAGACCCCATCGTCAAAGCTTGAACTGCCGAGGCCGGTGCTAACGAGTGGAAAGAAAATCCCCTCGATACATGAGGCCTCTTCTGGCCCCCAACCCTCTATATGATCCTCTGGAAGGTGTACTCATGCCTCATCGCCGCTCTCATCACGACGTCGAAGGTCTGGAACTCATTCTACTCCACTGCCAATATAATCTCCAGATGGAGTCCCTGCTAGAACCTCCTAGTTCGGTCCAACTCGGTCGCCACCAAGGTGGGAACTGAGCCTACAGAACTCCGTCGTATAGCCGTTGATGGTCCTCGCCATTTGCCGAAGGTTGTTAAACCTCAGCTGCAAATCATAACGCAATACCGCATCGTAGTACCGAGCCTGAAACCTCTCGTTGAAATCCGTCCACGGTATTGACACCATCAAGGAAACCTCCTGAGTTGCCCACCAGTCGCTGGCCAAATCCAACAACTGTAGCCTAACCATTGCCACACGCTCCCCAGCCGAAAATCATGTTGCCTCGAGTATAGCCTCATTATCCTAAAGCCACACATCAGATGTAATATCATCCTTAATAACATAGAAGTACGGGGGATGGAGATGCCTGAAGCTTCTCGCAGAATTCAATATCTGAGGTCACCTCGTTCTAGGGCTGTTTGAACTGACTGAGTGAGAACATCACTCTAGCACTGATGGATCAGCATGAAGCCCCTAATAACATCCATCAGTGCAGGGACAACCTCTGACTGAAGTGGTACTGTCGGCTGATTAGACTGAACATGCTGCTCTGCCCCGGGAACTATCCTGGACTCTACTCCGGAATGCTAAGGCTAATCCCCAGGAATCGACTGGCCTATAGGACGATGCCCCGCCATTGGTTGAGCTCGAATAATCTGATCAGAAGAATCAGGAATAGTGCCCCTGAAAGTTAAAGGATACAAGGATCAAATCGAGGAACAAAATTGATCAATGATGAAATCAAATGACAGGTTAAAGGATCAAAGACATAAGATAATACAAAATAGATCAAGGACGAACAAATAATGATTGAGACATCTAAATACTAACAACCCCCACAAGTCTAAAAACCAGACCTGTATGGGCCACCACTAAAACCTTGACATGCCGCAAAACCAGAATACTGGAGAGCGAAAGCAGACAAAGCCAGCTACGTATACCAGAGTATTCTAGTACCCCTAGATACAGTCACGGATGTATAAGACATGGGGGGTTAATACAACAAGCCAACAGTCCATCCTAGGTAAAGCAATTATAGTGTCTCAATCATAAGCAAATCGAACAATATACAAGCTATATGATCATCAGACATAAGATAGTAAAGCGTCTCAAACTATGTATACATAGATGATCATGGATCTAGTAATACAAAATAAAGAACTAGCAAGAGTATAAGTCATACATGATCAACTCTAGCTATAATCTAGAATACAATAATTATTCCATGCCTGTATGCTAGATTTTAAGTCCAAAATACGAGCTAAACACGTTCTTAGTGGCTAAACGCCACAAAAGAATGATGTACACAAACTAGTGGGTGAATGAAGAAAAAATTTACTCAGGTAGTTTGGTGCTCCGGGTGGTCACCATCCAACAAAAGATAGGAAAGATCCTCTGGTTCCGCTATGAGATATGACCATGCAAAACCATTGGGGTCAGACTGAAATAGTAAGTACCACAAATGAGGCCAAATGAAGAACTAAAACCAACATACAAGCAAAATAACAATATACAAAAAGCAATGAGTAACCACTGGATAATAATAAAGTACACCAAGAAATATGAAGGAAAAAATGGAAGCATGTAAAGTAAACGAAAAAATATAGCATGTACAGGATCATGTGAAGTAAAAAGGTATAACATGTAAGTACAAGATCAGAAAAATATGGCATAAGCAGGAAACATGTAAGTAGACCAAAGCAAGATCAAGTACAAGGACAAGCACTGACATAAGCAGGAAATGAACTTCATCCATCAATCACGGCCAATCAAGAAGTATGGCTTGCTACATTAGCTAACTAGAGTTATCACAATCCTAATTACTAACAAATTCATATGGAAATTTCCATACGGTGCATGCCCTACAGACTGTCCAAGCTACCCCAAACACCAAAAGAAAAAAGTATAGCAGATACACCATCTGAAGATGTTCTCCTAATGACAAACGTCACACAACGGTGAGTTTGCATAATCCATGTATATGCCCCACTCGACGGTGAGCTGGAAGAGTGTCCCTCATGACGGAGAGCTCAATCGATAAAAGAATACGAAAAACATCGATGGGATACTAGGACTTCATGAACATGGAGATTCCCTCATTCCTTATGCTCTAATCATCAAGTTATTTATTAATTCTTAATATTTTTATTTAGGATTCTTGGTGTGGCATTCCACAGAATCCATCCTATACATGATATTTCCCTCGGGGATATGTGATACTGAACAATGATTTGACAAGTACAAGACAAGATAAGAATACAATTACACAGTTATAGGCATGACTAGCATGTATTATAACAAGCCACAACAGGAAATATATGTGTCACGTATCATGAGTGCACTACTACGAGTCACTATCAAGCATGTACAGGACAAGGATCATGAGTGCGCTACTACGAGCCACTATCAAGCATGTACAGGACAAGGATCATGAGTGCGCTACTACAAGCTACTATCTAGCATGTACTCATGTCAAGTATATATAGGGTATAAATCATCCCCTAACTATACAAGGTCATCTAATTATGTAATCATGTCAAGTGTATATAGGGTGTAAATCATCCCCTACTATACAAGGTCGTCTAATCATGTAATCTTGTCAAGTGTATATTGGATATAAATTATTTCTTAACTATACAAGGTCGTCTAATCATGTAATCATGTCGTGTATATTGGGTATAAATTATTCTCTAACTATACAAGGTCGTATAATATTGTAATCATTTCAAATGTATATAGGGTATAAATCATCCCCTAACTATACAAGGTCGTCTAATCATGTAAGAAGATCAACATAGTCGAAGAAAATATCAATAACGAATAAAATCAGACCAAATCAAACAAAACAAACTAATTCGGATCATCCGTCGGACTGCTACGGATCACCGTTGGATCATTCGATTTGTCATAGAAAGTTTATGGGCCAAAATTTGGATCATCCGTCGGACTGCCGCAGATCACCGTCGGATCATCTGATTTGTCACAGCAAGTCCTGACTTGGAATCTTTTGAAACTTGTTCCGACCGTAGAAACTTTGTGTTGACTCGGAATTCAAATTTTCAAAAGTCAAAATTGTATAAAATTAAATTCCCTACAACATTGGAGCATTAGATTTCACGAATTCGAAGATTTGATAGATCAATTCCAAAATTACTATAAAAATAGATTTTTTTTTGGGAAACCAAAACGTGTTCAGATCCCACCAAACTCAAAACCATTCGGGTAAAAGCTATGCAAGATCTCATATAGCATACATAACTATGTTCCATTATGGTAACTCCAATATCTCTCGTGATACCGAGTTCATCTACCAGGCCAATATCAAGATCTAACAGAAAACCAAAACTTAGTTCAAACCAAAATACAGAAACATGTACATGGAATTATGCAAGAAACATATTTTAAAAAATGAGTTTTGGAATAAAATAAGCTACCAATTCCAAGAAAAATAAAATAACAATAAATACAGTTGTTTAGTAGTTTAGCAAGCTATACTTGCTTATGGTCGAGATCTTATCCTAAACCTTTTACTCATCCACCAAGAAGGGTTTAGAAACACTCTTAGGCCTCAAGACCAAGCTCTCGTGAAAAATAGAGAGGAAATGAATAAGGAGAGAGAAAGGAAGAGAGAAAAAGAAATAAAAAGAGAGAGAGCAGAGAGAAAATAAAGGGTTATATATAAACGGGATGAATTAATCGTGAAAATTGGATATGCCACATCAGCGATCCATGAATAAAACCGATCAATCTCATCCATTCAAATACAAAACCAATAAACCACTGGATAAGAGGATGAGTCAGAACCAAGAAACCAAAAGATAATAGGATGAATCAAACACTATTCACAAAATATCTGAATACTATTCACAAAAAAATATTCCAGTCGGAATTTAGTGGATCACTGGCGGATCATCCGAGTAAAAGAAAAAAATTTCACTTCAAAAAATTCCAGGATTCTCCATTCTACTCAAGGTTCCTAGCATGGGTCTATGGCAGGTGATAAAATATAGTTGTCACAAACTCAAAAAAATAAGATTGTTGCATAATTCTTTAAGTGTTTTCTCGAGAATAGAAAACCAAAAAATCTCAAGGTACAAAACATAAATACGTATCCGTATAAGAATACAGATACAGTGAGTCGAGTCTCACAGGTTAGGCCGCATGTGCCACAGCTCGATAGATGTATCACTGACTACGTTTACCTCATGTGCCCCATATGCTCTCATTTTTATTTAGTTGAGACCAGACTTCATGTTTCCTCTGGAAACACCATCGAACCTATAAAAATCTTACACTTATTATTCCCAAAGAGATTGAAGAATCCATCACCATCTAAACTTCCAACAATATCAGGTTAAAATAGGTATTGGGGACATGAAGAATATATTTGAGTACAAGAATTGCTCCCATATTTATCTTCAAATGCACATCTCCAATAGCCATAACCTTAACATATTTGCATTGTCCATCTTCAACACTCTTAGTTTTTTGTTGTGTACGTGTCAAATAGTGCCATGTTATGAGATACGTGCATTGTAGCCCCTGAGTCCACAAGCCAAGAATATTCATCGCATGCGAGGTTCATGATAACTTCATCACCCACAATAATGACGTCGCCTCCATGCGCTAAGACGGCCGCTATAGTATTCTCTCTTTGCTTTTCCTTGTCACCCTTCTTATCTCACTTTCAAGCAAAATAGTTCCACTTGATGTGACCATTTTTGCCATAATGGTAACATTCGAAGTCCTCATACTAACCCTTGGATTTTTCTCTGTTATTGTCCATACCATCGCCCCGAACCTTTGCTTCCTGCATCAGCTATATGAAACAACTACCTTTGAATAAGATGTAGATTAAATGCCTCGAGATTTTCTCTATATTTTTTCATTCAATACCCCACTTTTTGCAAACTCTGGACTAACCATGCCTTCTGGAGTATAAGTGATTATGGTCACTCATATGGTATCCCATAAGTTTGGTTAAGTAACCGAATTTATTTTATCTCATCGTCGAACTTTACTCCCATAGAGGATAACTAATGAACGCCATAAAACTTACTTAATTGATCATTAATGGATGAACCATCCTTATACCTAATACCCATCATCTGTTGGATCAGGAATAATTTGTTTATCCCGATTTTCTTTGCGAACAAGGATTCTAGTTTCTCCCACAATGTCTTTGCGTGCTCAATATAGATGATACAATTATACACATTCTTGTCAACAAACTACCTGATATAGCCACACACTTGTATAAGCTCAAAATTTCAGTCCTCATCGGATTTCTCACTAGGCTTCTCGAAAGCAAATACTGGAAGATGTAGCTTCTTGATGAATTATAAATCTTTTATCTTGCTTTGTCAATAGTGATAGTTGAAACCGTTCAGGTTTATCATGCACATTGGCTTCGCATCCTTCTCTTATACCTGGTTTGGCTTTCAACTCCTGACACCTAGCAACTATTATTTTGATACCAATCTGTTGGAGCGAATGCGAAAATTATTCCTCCAAACAGATAGAACTTGGTAAGGACCGAAGAATTCGCACAAACCAGATATCCTGAAATCACACAAGAGCACTGTCACACCCCGATCTCCCGCAGGAAACGATTGTCTCGTGGGAGCGCTGGCACAGTGATTCGCGCCTAACGGGGATGGCCGAGTATGTCATGCCCCGATCTCCTACAAAAATCGGCCTAGGATTGCGCCCGCACAAGACAACATCGTTAAAGTTGTAGCTATCATCGAATCGATCGAGTTCGCAGTGGAGGGACAGTGTTACAAACAATAAATCTATCTGAGTATACGGGACAAAGATCGAGGCACTAGATTCTCTAAATACAATGGCATCGTTCCATACATTATGTCCCTCTATACAAAAGTATCTTAAAGTAATGGATACGTCAGACATCGAAACCAGATTTTCGGGTCCTGGGGATAAGGCACGCCTATCGCTTCTTCGGATGATCCAGCACCTGCGAACAAGCAAACTATTCATGGGTCAGCACTTTGGAGAAAGTACTGGTGAGTCTAAAACCAACGAACAGAAGCTTCACCCCCTGAAACCCACACTAAGTAATCATGTTATAAAATATTACATTACTAGTGATCTTTCTAGTTTTACCTATGTTCGTTACATGCAGCAGATGAATGGAGTCATATTACTTCTTTTAGAAATATCTTTAAAATAGAGTTCATATTCGATATATAAGCATGCAGACAAGACGAGCAGTTCATATACGATAAGCAGATTCATATACCATCTCTGGTGCGCAGCGTGTCTCATGAATCATATGTATTTCTTTAAAGACTCTAGCATATGCATCTATTGGATTATCATCTTAGCATATCTCTCTTACTCTTATCAATGAACATCTTATCGTGCGAACGAGATATAAGCATATACGAGAACAATACTTCTCTATGCAAGCATTCAATACCGAAGAGCATGTTCGATAGCATAAATATCACTTATTCAGTGATTCTTACCCTTTTTGCCGAACGGTTATCCCTACAGCAGACATACGTGTTAGAAACATTTGCATATACATATATATGAATAAGGCTCTCTTTTTCTGTCTGTCTCTGCATCAAACAGTTAGATACGCAAGAAGGCTAGCCTAGCATGCGCCCTACCTATATGATGGTCCATAAGTTTCCTTCCTCAAGATTAGAAGCGGTGTTATCACAGCCCAGCCCAGCACTAATGTATACTCGCTCATATACACAGCTGCTTTGACACGTGAACCAGTTATCTAATAGACATGAATACCCCCTGATCGCGAGGACTTCTTTGTCTCAGGTATTCCTCTGATCCCCCCCCCCCGAGGCGAACGGTCCCCAGAGCCCCCAAAAACCGTTCGTGGGATTTTTCTTGTGCACAAGTTGTCTAAGACCAATGCATGAATGCAGACTATCAGATAAACTGTATATGGATGCAGCAGTTCTTTTAACAAGCATATATTCAATCTCTTCTCTCTCTGTCTCTTGTCTCTGTATGGACAGGTCGTCATTTCTATCTCTTATGCAGAATGGATGCCATATTCTATGACATTGTTCAAGCATTTCGATAACTTCTATGGAAATATATAAAAATCTCTATTTAAGCAAGCAAGCATGAAAATAGTTCTTTATCTCTTTAACTAAGCATGCAGTTCTACTCTTTCTTTAGCATATACGATGGAAACATATGAACATCTATTACTCTTGTCTATTAGTATGACATCGGTTCTTTCGATAGCGGTGTCCGTGTAACTAAGTATGCAATATTTCTATCTTTAACTAGCATGGCAATGGTTCTATCTCTCTTTGTTTTTAGACAAGCATACAAGTTCTCTAATTAGGCAAGAAGGTTCATTTCAATGACAAGCTATGTGAGTTCTCTTATTAAGCATGCAGAGTCAGGTTCTATCATTCTTCTTATGAAACTATCTTCTTAGAACAAGCATTCAAAAACTTATTCATTATTAAGGTATGCAAGAATCAGAGAATGAAGTTCTGCCCACTCACCTAGATCAATCGTCTTGTGATTCAATCGGGAACTCTCCGAGAAGGCTTTCGCTCGAGCCAGCAAAGCAATATATCTTGTATATAGTGCCTACGCGAAGCGGGGCACTACATACTTGCCCACCAACAAAATATTTCGTCCTCAAAACTTTAAGGAGAAACTTTCGATATCCAGAGTAGCTATAGTCCTCATCCCTCACCATCCTCAAACGAAAACTCTAGCAATCTATAACAAGCATGAAAGCGCAAATCTCAAGCAACAAATCAAATCCAGAAAACTTTTATGCACATCTTTGAGAATATCTATGGACTTATTGTAAGGAACGCTTTATTCAATAATGATATCAATGTACAAGGAATCTTTATCTAAGAACAATAGCAAAATGGGCGTAAGGCCAGAGAATCGAGTTGCTCTGATACCATTATGTCACGTCCCGATCTCCCACATAAATTAGCCATCCCATTAACATCTTTGAAATCAGAGTTCATATTCGATATATAAGCAAACAGATAAGACAAGCAGTTCATATACGATAAGCAGTTTCATATACCATCTCTGGTGCGCAGCGTGTCTCATGAATCATATGCATTTCTTTAAAGACTCTAGCATATGCATCTAGTGGACTATCATCTTAGCATCTCTCTCTTACTCTTATCAATTAACATCTTATCGTGCAAATAAGATATAAGTATATACGAAAATAAGACTTCTATATGCAAGCATTCAATACCGAAGAGTATGTTCGATAGCATGAATATCACTTATTCAGTGATTCTTACCCTTTTTGCCGAACGGTTGTCCCTTCAGCAGACATACGAGTTAGAAAAATTTGCATATACATATATATGAATAAGGCTCTCTTTTCCTGTTCGTCTATGCATCAAACAGTTAGGTATGCAAGAAGGCTAGCCTAGCATGCGCCCTAACTATATGATGGTCCATGAGTCTCCTTCCTCAAGATTAGAAGCGGTGTTATTACGGCCCAGCACTGCACTAATGTATACTCACTCATATATACAACTGCTTTGACACGTGAACCAGCTATCTAATAGACATGAATACCCCCTGATCGCGAGTACTTCTTTGCCTCAGGTATTTCTCTGATCCCCCAGGGCGAACGGTCCCCAGCGCCCCAAAAAATCGTTCGTGGAATTTTTTTTGTGCACAAGTTGTCTAAGACCAATGCATGAATGCAGCTCTATCAGATAAACTCTATATTGATGCAGCAGTTCTTTTAACAAGCATATATTCAATCTCTTCTCTCTTTGTCTCTGTGCGGACAGGCCTCCATTTCTATCTCTTATGCAGACTGGCTGCCATATTCTCTGATACCGTTCAAGCATTTTGATAACTTCTATGAAAAAATATAACAATCTCTATTTAAGCAAGCAAGCATGAAAACAGTTCTCTATCTCTTTAACTAAGCATGTAGTTCTACTCTTTCTTTAGCATATACGATGGAAATATATGAACATCTATTACTCTTGTCTATTAGCATTGCAGTGGTTCGTTCGATAGCGGTGTCCGTGTAACTAAGCATGCAACATTTATATCTTTAACTAGCATGTCAATGGTTCTATCTTTATCTCTTTTTAGATAAGCATACAAGTTTTCTAGTTATGCAAGCAGGTTCATTTCAATGACAAGCTATGTGAGTTCTCTTATTAAGCATGCCGAGTCAGGTTCTATCATTCTTCTTATGAAACTATCTTCTTAGAATAAGCATTCAAAAACTCATTCATTATTAAGGCATACAAGTATCAGAGAATGAAGTTCTGCCCACTCACCTAGATCAATCGTCTTATTTTTCGATTGAAAACTCTCTGAGAAGGCTTTTGCTCGAGCCAGCAAAGCGATATCTCTTCTACATAGTACATACACGGAGCGGGGCACTACAAGCACAACGTAAACACGATATCTTTTTAAATGGAAAACCCTTACGGTAAAAGCCAAGGACGATCGGAATCCAATCCTAAAAATCACCCATAAATAAAGGAAAGTACACTGACTACTTTACAAATGTCACGCCCTAGTCCCAAAATACCGAGGGACTAGCCACATGGCAATGGCCAGCATCACACTCCAATGGGCAAACCCAATTTAATGGGCCCGTTAGAGTGTACTTAAGCTATAAAACAATATAATGGATTATGATACATATCATATTCTAATTCTAATCTCATCCACAGAAGGTAAACACAAATCAAATGTCAGAATAATTGAAATAAAATATAAACCAATATCAAGTCTCAATAAAAAGTAAATTCGTGGAACAACCCGATAATGAGTTTAGTACAATAATCCGAGAGTTAGGAAAATAAAGTATCTAGAAACAGAAATGACTGAGTATATGATAAATACTCAGGAGAAATCCTCTGAAAATACCTCGTCCTCTGGTGCTGGTACTGCTCCACAGTCTGCTCAAGTCCCGCATATCTCGGGTTAGATCTCCTCTGATATACCTGGGGACATAATCCGGATCCAGGTCCTCAAGGGACATATCAAAGTACAAGAATAACTCAAGCCAAATAAAATACAGTATATAAAAATATATCAACAGGACAAACTTTGTAACCAGCTATGTGATATGCAAATGAGAGCATTAATCATACTCAGGCTGAAACTACTATAGGCTCTGGGAAACCCATAGCAGCTTTTATTATCTCGAAGGGCCAATACGTGTGCCAAAGCTCTGATTAGAGTCTAATGCACTCCCAGAATAACTATATATATAACATAATCAACTTTTGGTATGGTAAGACTCTCCCCACCCAATATAACCTCACGTCTCATGTCCATAACACGCAAGATCATGACCTCTAACTATTACAGCGAGTCATAATGATATCTCTATATATGCAAGTCATATGTCACGAATCCTGTAATCCTATACAGAATCACCATGAATATCTCAGGAAAGATTCTGTTTCATGAATAGTGTCAGGTATCCTATGGTATGATGTACTTGGTAAAGTAAGCACGAAAATATAGGATCATGATATCAACTCTCTAAGTGACGTTACACGACTTCACGTACGGCGGCGACACCCGAATATTATTCGGATGCTAAGCAATGTCACACAGTCCTAGGTTGAACAGATATATCACAAAAATAAATCAAAAGAATAATATGAGAGCAACTACTGCAACTTTGGCAAGGTACACTTGCTTGGGGTTTGAACTCCAACAGTTGCTCCGGTATCAGCGAAATCTTCAGGTACACCTCTGGATGCTGAAATAAATATTACCATCACTCTCAAAAAATATGAAATAGCTAGGATTGACTATCCATAAGTCCAATTTGGACACAGGAGCAAAATTGACAGTTTCTAGTCAAAGTAGGGTCCACATGTGGCCCACTTCGCACCAAAAAATATATCAGAGACAAAGTTCTCCAAATTCGTCAAACTTAGTGTCTATGAGTCCAAAATTACGATATGAACCCAACAAAATATCCAGAACTAGATTTCGATGAGCCGATCACAAAATTGTCCGTCAAGTGGAGCCATGGGGCCCACGATACGGTATTTCGTCAATATTCTCGGAATTGAACCAAACTTGGATCACAGGACCATCGTAATGCTACGAATCTGATGGCATAAATTTCATCACGAAATGATAAGCACACACGAAGTTACAATGAGTTTTAGAACAGGCCCGATACGGGATAATTTTGACGGATACACGTTGATTCCGGTGTGCACGCAGATCCAAATCAACTTTTGTGAAATCTCACACGTCCGCGTTGACGATACGTGCCTTTCGGTGCAATTCGCATACGATGAAGTTACCTCGTTTAGCGGAACGCACCCAGTTTTAAAAAATTCGGATTTTGAAAACCAAGTTTTGGTCAACTTACCCGCGAATAAAACACAACTTACAGCAAATTAAAATATACTAATTACAGGGTTTAAAACTTGATTATGTTGTCTAATTTACTGTTCAAGTAAATTTTAGAATTATTAACTAGGTTGGACGTAAAACGGTCATGAACTTGTGAGTTTGAGACAATTTCCTAAACTAGAAAATTGGGCTATTTTTTCTGTTTTTGCGTCGCGGTTTGCGACCGACACAGGACACGATATTCTAATCTAATTGTACATGGTTCGAGAGGATCACACAGCGAATATGTCGCAACAAGCCATTCTAGAATCGACACAGCAAGGAGGAAGAAAAACTCACTGGAACAGGGGCCGGCCGCGGTGTGCTATGCGTGGACGGGGCGGTGCGGCGGTGCTCGTCGTCAGAGGCTACAGCAGGGTAGCTGCGGTTATTGCGACTGTTGGTGGGTCGTGGTGGCTGGCGAAGGTCGTCGTCGCCGTTGTCAGGGTGGCAGTAGGGTGCTCGGGGTCGTCGCCAGAGGTGGAGAAGTCGGAGAGGGCCGGAGTTGAGTGGGGTGGTGGTGGCTGTAGCGCCCCGCTCCGCGTCGACGCTATGTACAAGTGATATCGCCTTGCTTGCTCGAACGGAAGTCTTCTCGGAGAGTTCCTGACCGATTGATCAATGTGAGTGGGCAGAACTGTATTATCTGATTCTTGCAAGACTTAATAATGAATCTGAGTTTTTGAATGCTTGTTTGCTTAAGAAGAATGTTTTCATAAGAGAATGATATAACCGACTCAGCATGCTAATAAGAGAACTCACATAGCTTGTCATTGAAACGAATCGGCTGCCTAACTAGAGAATATGTATGCTTGTCAGAATTGAGATCGAACCATTGCTATGCTAATGAGATATAGAAATGTTGCATGCTTAGAAACACCGACACAGATATTGAACGAACCTTTGCTATGCTAAGAAAGATAAGTAAATAAATCGTTCGAATATGTCCCTTTGTAATATGCTAAGAATGAGATAGTTATTGCATGTGAGATATGAATCAATCGTGATTGCCATTATATGTTTCATTTGTCTGTTTGCTATATCGAACTGCTAAGTGAAAATGTGTGAGTGTAGTGACTAATTGTACGTCCTAAGAATACGGCCCGCAAGGGTCTAGTGGGGTGTGCTATTAGTAATGTGAAAGATGTGCTTCGTTATGTTCTTCGTTTGATAAGAGGTGCTTCGTTTGAAAAGATATATTTTGCTAAGACCGCATATGTTTTGCTTGATCATTATTTTGCTTGGATTGTGTGTTCATGTCATTGCATTGGTCTCGGACAACTTGTGCACAAGGTCTTGTCTCTCGAACGGTTCCTGGGGCACTGGGAGCCGCTCGGTCCGGAAGAGATTTTTGGATCGCCCTGAGGTGTACGGCTCGCAAGGGTCTAGTGGGGCGATATGTCTATTAGTGTTGTGCGGAACCCATGATGTCACAGCTGCTTGCACTCGGGTGTGTTGGTGGAGAGCTGAACCTTGGGTCACAGCTGCCGACACCCATGCGTGCTAGTGAAGAGCTGAACCTTGGGCAACTGCTGCTAATCATGGGGCAACCCATGGACCGTCATATAGATAGGGCACATGCTAGGTTTACCTTCTTGCATACCTATCGATTGATGACACCAGTGATTTATACATAAGTTATTGAATATGCAAATTGTGGCTAACTTGTGTGTCTGCTGCAGGGATAACCGTTCGGCTATGGGGTAAGAAATATGAGTTTATACATAAGCGTGCTTGTTCATATTGTCTGCATCGTAGAGATTATCTGTTAGTGCTTCATGCATTGCATCGGTCAGACAATGACTATTAGTGCAGAGCTGAACCTCGGTTACAGCTGCTAATAGTATCAGAATGTGAGTCATTGGTTAGCTGGATTACCGCTACCGATCCTGAGTTTCTCGGGGACCGAATTCATATAAGCTAGTTCTTTTGTGTGCCTGAGATATGATAGTCCACTTGATATGTTTGCCTCGATTCGATATGTTCAGTCTGCTATAGAACTTTGCCCCAAGAGTTAGATTTGTGTTGCACAATACATGCTGCGCACTACACGATAGAGCACTGTCCCGATCGTATGCTTATGAGTTTGAATATGCAAATTGTTTTAAAGTTATGTTTTCAAAAGATGTAATCTGACTATAGTTCTGAACTGCATGAAATAAACTTAAGTAAAACTAGCAAGATCACTAGTAATGCAATATTTTGCTACATGATTACTTAGTGTGGATTTCAGGGGGTGTAGCTTCTGTTCAGTTGTTTATACTCACTAGTACTTGTATAAAGTGCTGACCCACCAACAGTTTGCTTGTTCTCAGGTGCTTGTTCGTCCGAGGAAGCAATAGCCGTGCCTCATCCCAAGTAACCAAAAATCTGGAGTCGATGCCTTGAGCCGTATCGAGATTGAGCTGCTTTTGTATAGAGGGACATAATGTATGGAACGGTGTTATTGTAATCGAGAGAAGAGTGCTTGAGCGATCTGTAACCTCGGCCTTGCGTCGTTTGTAACACTTGTGTTTATCAATAAAAGAGCTTGTTTATCATGTGCCATTGTGTTCTTTACTTTTCTGCAATATATGTGCCGCTGCTTCAGTATTGAATATAGCTTACTTGTCCTTGTATCAAGCTTTGGCCTTGTGCAAGCGCACTTTAGGCTTGCACGGCATCACGTCCTGATGAGAACGATGGTCCTGCGGGAGAGCATGCAACGTGGTGATTCACGTTCAGCGGGGACTATTGGGCTTGCGGGAGATTGGGGCGTAACAGTGGCTGTGATGGTGAAGGTGGTGGTGGTGATCGGGTTTTATAGGGGAGGGTAAGGCGGGGAGGGGAGATGAACCGGAGGCTCGTGGCGGGGAGGTGGACGGTCGGCGGCGGAGGCAAAACGGCCGGCAGCAGGGTCGCCGGAGAGTCGCGGCGGTTGGGAATTCGACGGGTCGGGGAAGAGAAATTCAATTCTCGGTTATTGTAGCTTAGGGTAACGGGTCGGGTCGGGTTGGCGGGTCGGGTCGGGTTCAGATCCGACCCATTATGGTTGGTTTGGTTCAGTTGGGTTTAATTAGATTTGGTTTGGTTCGGTTCAGGTTGGTTTATTTAAAAACGATATTTTTAGCTATTTAAAAATAGTTTTTGGGTCCAATAAATTTCAAAAAAATTACACAATATCTAAAATATAATTATACACTCAAAAATATAATTTTTACAATAATTTAATATTTAATTCACAAAAATATTTATCCCTTTGAAGAATATTTATTTTAAATAATTAAAAATTACAGAAAAATCCCAAAAATTTATATTTTAATTTTAAAAAAATCTGAGTGTTTATAACAAACTCCTCCACCGATCCACACGGATTAACACAATACTTCAACTAGATAGAAATAGATTACAATGAGTATAAAAGGATTATCGAAAACGATAAGACGATAAAGAAACAATGAAGAACTCCTCGAAGCGTTCTCCCTTCAAATTAACCCCCGAAACTCCGAATCACCTCTTCCTCTTCTTAGAAAATTGCAACTATGAGAAAACTTTCTCCTTAGATCATCTTCAGATGAATTTAGGGTTAGAAAAATGGCTATTTAAAGCATCAAACTCCCCAAAAGACATGGACCGTTGATCATGATCTAACGATGTTAATAAAAACACCCACTTTAGCCTTGAGCCCCCATACTGGTATTCTGGCGTATACAGACACTATACCGAAATATGGACCACTTTGAGTCATAACTGTTCTGGAACGGACTGTTGTATCACCAGCGTACCGACGGCCTGCCGTCAGCTGTAGACCACCGACTCAGATACAACTTTTCCAATATGTATGATACACACGGTCAAATGTACCACATTTGTCGTTTTGGACTCGGCAAAATTTTTTTGACACGCGAATGGCGCTCGTCGAGTACGAGATGTTCTATTCCACATAGATTGGGAATCCACCCAACACCAACCCCTAGCTATATGGTTGAGCATTTTGGGCTCAAGAACATCTTCCTCTCAACCTCCCCATGTCTAGATCCTCAGCAGAGCACAGACATTTCCGGTCCGGTCCGGTCCGGGCCGGGCCGGGGTTGACCTGAACCTCGTCGTCTAGCTACCTCCCCCTGCTCTAGCTGCCTAAAAATTGATTGGCCATTATTGACGGCCCTTTCTTTGGAGTCCAGCCAAATGGATCCTTCTCCCAATGCAGGCCTGCCGGATGGCAAGATCATTGGCAACAGCAGTAGTCCCTACGGATAAAGTCAGTTTGCGCAACGATACGATCAAGTTGATTTGTCATCTACGCAACGAGCTGTGATCGAAACAAACACGGCACTAGAGTCCAAGCCCCTAAAATCCAAAAAAAAAAAAAGAGGCTCTAGCTCTAGCTCTCGCTCTCGCTCTAAGCTCCACCTGGCCGAATTGCGTTTAACTGTCGCTTCCACATCTCGATCCCGGCCTTGCATGCGTGCAATGGCGGAGTCATTGGATGTTTTTGGAAGGCGGAAATTGGAGGGTGGACCCCGGCCAGTATCATCAGAAAATGTAGATTGTGATGATCGTAAGTACCGAACTGAAAAATTGGATCGTAAGTATCAAACTGGAGAATTGGAAGATGGATTGAACAGAAAGATTGTGTATAGAACAGTTAGTTGCGACAATCGTATAGTATAATATAATATAATAGAGAGCACTGCGAATGGACGTGAAATGTCAGAACGGACCAGCATTAGCGGAGTCGATCGATCATCGCGGCGCTGCAAACGCCCATCTGCCACTTTCGGGACAATTCCAATGGAAGAAGCTTTTTTTAACGCATTATCCGAACTTTTCCCTCTTGTACAGCAGTAGAGAAGTGTGAGTCTCCACCTGTCTCTTTCTTTTCCTTTTGGCTCTTGGTGCCGTCCCGAATCCACTAACCAACACACATATATATACACTCTGTTTCTCTCCTATATATATAATACTCTCTCTCTCTCTCTCTCTCAGTCATTCTCATAAAAGTTTTGGATACAACAGGAGCAGCTGCGTTATTAAGTAATTAGTTAACGTGGATGAAGAGGTATAGGAACGGGGAGACGTGGGAGTTCGAGAGGGATATGGCCGGGGGAGGGGGCGGCGACGTGATCCTGGGGCTCGACGGGGGGGCCGCGGTGACCGTGTGCGTGTGCATCTCCGCCACAATGCCCGTCTGCGACAGCCTCCCCGTCGACCACCCCCTCCCCATTCTCTCCCGCGCCGTCGCCGGTTGCTCCAACCACAACTCCGTTGGAGGTACTAATTACTGCATGCACTCCATGCATTCTTCTTCATTATGTTACAACAAGTAGAGTACTAACATTAATGATATAGTCACTTCTTCGATCGCACGCTTTCTTTCTATTCGTGCTGGCTTCATTTGCGTTACAAGTCCTGATGCTGCTGAGCTATCACTATACAATATATATGTGTGTGTGTATAGTAGTGATCTCTGTGGCTACATCTTGATTCACTGGTTTCTTGGGTTTGAGCTATATTGCCATGTGTTATATGTAGCAATTTTCCATTTCTCTACTCCTCCATTATTTGGGCTCCTGCCTATGTTTTCTTGAGCTAGCGGGTATCAGTTAATTCTTCTTCTTCTTCTGACCTCTGTATCTTGGTTTCCTAGTTAGCATTCGTCATTTCTCTCCCCTTTCATTATGATTTCTTGAGGGTGACTTCACGGAATCATGACATTGGGAAAGAAAAGACACTCCTTTATTGTGTTTGGATTGGGGAAATGAGAAGGAAATAAAAATGATTCGCAAAAAAAAAAAATTTGGAAGAGGGGAATGGTTCCTGCCATTTGTGTAAGGATTCAGTTTTCCTTCCAATTTGATTGGCTTTGCTTTTCCAAATACCTAGAAGGAGAAAAATGGTAGGAATTACAATTTTCTAAAGGAAAAAAAAAAATTGCAAAAATTTATTTCTTTTCCGCGGACCAAACGAGGTCGAGCTGTTTATTAATGTTTGCATACGGTTTCTTGAGCTGTTTATTTATGTTGATTTGATGTTTGATATCATCCAGGCATTCTTCCTTGCCTCTCTTCCTCTCTTGATTCAATGTTCCTAGTGTGATTTTGAGCTTGTGAGAGTACACTTTTTTTACTTTCAGTATATAGCCATTAGGTGCTATTTTGCACGTGGTTTCTCTACTTTTCCAGTAGTCCGGTCCCCCAACTATTATATTGTCCATAAAGTTTATGATCTAAATTTTAAGCTCACTTTACATCGATGATATTTAAGCAAAGAAGGACGCAGTTATAAAAATTAAATTAATAAAGAAAAGAAAAGAATACAAACTCTAAAAAACATTTTGGAATGATCTACTGGCTGATCGACTTTAAAGACCTTGCCATAACACCAACTCTAGATGTAAAATGTACCAAAGCGATTTGAACCTGGATTTTTCTATTACCACTTTAATGACCTTGGCATCCTACTAAAACTCTAGAGCAGTGGTGATGGTTATATATTTATTTGTTTCACCATTCGAAGTCTTTCGCAGATAGAATTCATTGACATTATGTCTTCTTGTGTGTTTGATTGTTGTATCATGAACGTGTACCATGTTGTCCGAGTATATTTGTATGTGTTCCATGTGGCTGCATGGTTCAATTTGCACCCTAAACTTTCAGCTTTTACAAATTGCTGTCATAAATAAATTGTAAGTAAATTTCTATCATAAAGTTTGAACGGTTAGTTCAAACCATAAAATTTGCAGAAAATGTTCCAACTTTGTAACATTGCTGGTATGTTGTTTCCCCTGATACTATGCCTTCGACTTCCCAAGCTTTTCCTACACATGATGTCGTTCGTCGCACACTAGCTTCTTCATATATGAAGAAAATCCAACCCCAACAATCTCTCTTTAAGTCCCTAATTATTTTTCTGATTTAACGATTTGGAAAAGATTTCTGACTTGTGAGATGATTTGATTCAATTCTTCAAGAGGTTACATTTTATTTTTTTGAATTAAAATCCTCAAAAAAAAAAAAAAAAAAAAAAAAGATTGTCAGTTTTTTATAACATTATGTTGTCTACTATTGTAAAGGGATACTCTAAAAGACCCAGTTAGATCCAAGTAGTAGATAGGTTAAACCCTAATTTATTATTTGTCAAAATCCTAATGTTTTTGTTAGGATTCATTTTTTGTTAAAATCCTACTTGAATTGCTTGTTAATGTTTACATGAACAAGATACAAATAAACCCTATCTTATTGTCAAAGGCCTAGTTTACGCATAACTTCAATTTTGTTCACTTCATAACTTTTTATTAAGGGTTTTGTCGATGTGTGTTGTGCATCGAGAAGAAGGGACAGAAAGAGGGAAATAATATTAGGGCTTATTCCACTAAGGTTTTATTTTCTCTTTAAAGTGTAAAATGGTCATAATTTGGTCATGTTCATGTCACATGGGAGTCTTTTGGATGGAAAACGAATTGATGGTATTAAGTTGCTAGTAGTTGAAACCTGATGGTAGCAATTTGTTTAAAAAATAAAAAAAAATTATGATAGCAATTTGTCAAAAGTTGGAAGTTCATGGTATTTAAGTGCACATTAGCCGGCGGCACGTCATCCGAGTTCCGAGTATCCTTCTCTTCTCTCCACTCCTCTAATAATTCATGTTGCTTCTGTATTGATGGAGCTATCCAGACCACATTGATTAATGTCACATAAGATTATGTTAACCTTCAAACAGAGTAAGGGTCCAACTAAAATGACAGCTAAAGGAAAATATATTACATATTTCTTCTTCTTTCTTATTCCACTCTGATTTTATGTGTCTTGTTGTTGATGGACTTTTTGGCGATTCTACTCCAATGATGTTATTTAACGACGAATATATTAGTGTTTCGATGGTGACCTGACTTCATTGGTTCAGGTGCTTGCTCCACTTGTCGAGCTAGCGTAGGCGCAAGCCTGGCGATTAATCCAATTGATGGAACTCCTATAGATCTATATTTATGGACATCTCAATTATGTGCATTTTTTTTTATATATTGTTCTTTGGATTTTCCAATGGTTATCCTTTTTCCAGGCTTGTGTTGCTTTCAACCATTTTTGAGACTATATGTTGCTTTCATTCTTGTTAAGCTGAGTGGAGTAGTTCAACTACTTAGTTTTGGTTTATTGAGGGTATGTTGCATGAGGAGTTGTCGATAACTCGAAAATGAAGTCAATGCAAGGGGGATGCAATTATAAGAAGAAGAAAAATCAGAAGAAGAAAAAAAATGTATTGGAAGCTTAAGGGGATTGCTAACTTACATTTTGTAGGACTGTAGATAATTTCTGGAGGCATAATTCAGTTTTTTTTTTCTTGATAGAATGTCAGTAAGACGGTGTCAACTTGAAAATAGAATGGATATTATTAAAGAAGTAGCTACTACGAAATTTTTGTGGATTTATTTTATTCGATATCTGAAATGCTCAAATGTTTCCCAAGTTTAATGTTTGTGTCGTGTCTGCACGTGTCAACCTGACAGAATACGACAACATTTTTTTGGAGTGTTTGTTCTTCCTAGTTCCTCGTGATGATCGGATAATATCGATGGTGTCCTTGTTGCTTCTCCCATTGCCATTATCTCACTTATGTGATTATTTGAAGTTAGCTTTTTTGCCTTAATTGAATAGAGTATTTACAGTTGTGAAGTTATAGGATTTGATGCACAAGATGAACTTCTGAGCTTGTGCCTTTTTTTTTTCATAAACAGAAATTGCGGCGAGAGAGACCCTAGAGGAAGTCATGGCTAGGACCCTTCTGAGGGCTCGCTCTAATCGTTCTTCCGTTCGGGCGGTCTGCTTGGCTGTGGCTGGTGTTAATCATCCAAATGATCAAGAGAGAGTAATGGACTGGCTCAAGTCTGTTACTTTCTCTCCTTTTCTTTTATTTTTTCCTCTCTTTGCCTACAAAACTGCATGCATTAGTTTATCTTCATAAATTTTTCTATCAAAGATCAAATGGTTGATAAATTCTAAGGCAATATAAGAAGTCCAGAGGTGCTGTTTCGCAAGGGGACTATGATTATATGATGTGTACAATAGGATATGACAGTTAAAATACGCGAATGTTGTTTTGAATGCTGATGGAAGTAGGTGTTATGAGGGTCATTGTTCTATTCCTCTTATGGATGTTAATATTTGTCATTATCTAATAAATTTGAGGTTGAAGGTTAACGTTCGAGAAGAGACATCAAAATCGTGCTAATTGCTGCAAATGCAGGGCATCTTCCATCTAAACTAGGAAGGAAACTAAGTGGGGGTATTTTCCCACCATTTATTCTCAAAAGAAAAGTAGGAAGAAGGAAACCATGCTTCTTTAGAGAGACTAACACTATTATCCAACTATCCAGATTCCAGATGCTCTAGTATTGCCAATATTTCCTAAAATGTTTGACTTCATGTTATCACTCAATTTAGTACTTCTAACACATCTGAATTTATCGTCTTAGAAAAATCTATAGAAGACCAAAGAAAAATCTTCCATAGATCTAAAATCCATATTTTATAGGACAACATAAGCGCACCCAAAGAATAAGAAGGCTCGTAGAATAATAGATACTTGATAGTTGAAACATAACATCCATAAGATATAGTTTGTGAACTTGAGCACACCGATTTAGGTTATCCCTCCACTTTGATGTGTTTTATGACGTCAATTCATCTTTATCCCATAATGTATCAACTTACACGATCGGAAGTGTAATTTGGTTTCAAGTTATCAAATAGAACCTGCATACACAGTGAAGGTCAGTAAAATAAGGCAAACTCAAGGCTAACATATTGCTAATTTCCAGACTTCTTAGTGCAAGTCATTTCCATGGAGAATGATGTGGGCACTCGATGCAAAAATCTTCATACCTATTACTGCATACTTATTTTTCTTTGAGTATTTTAAATTATTAGATACATCAAACCCTTCAACTTTTGTTAATTGCTTTTTTTCACCCATGTTTCCTATACACAACATAGCTCTTTCAGCTACTGAATTATGTTGGGCTGTATCTTGAAAACATGTCATGTTCTCAGGGAGATCTTTCCAAGTCATGTCAAGTTGTTCGTAGAAAATGATGCTGTGGCAGCATTGGCATGCGGGACGATGGGGAGGCTACACGGGTGCGTACTAATTGCAGGGACGGGTACAATTGCTTATGGCTTCACCGAAGATGGTAGGGAAGCCCGAGCTGCGGGAGCTGGACCTGTCTTGGGTGATTGGGGCAGGTTTGTTTCTAAGAGGCATATGCTATGCTAAATTGTGAAAATCCTCTAAAATGTGTAGATAACAGTCAGAACAAGTCCCACTGCTACCCATCCAAATTTTATTAAGATAGTTAAAACCATTTCTATTACATATCAGGTCTATTACAATCAAATTAAACATTACTAAAACCATGTTCACCTTCAACTAATAACATTGACATCCAGTGCCCAAAGGAATAATAGGATTTTTAATTTTTCCAGGTTAGTGTGGAATAATGGTTGTCAATCTCAAGTGTTTGGGAATATAATTAATTCTCCATTTCTTCCACACTTAGTGGGGATGAATTAATATTGCAGAATTAATGTTCGAAAACTGTCTATATCTTCTAAAAAATCTAATGTTACTGTGACAATACAACATATTGGGAATTCAAGGTGTGTTAGAAACCAAACTATTTTGCTATTAGATAGCTAGTGCTACTCCTAATATTCTTGTCTTCCTGACATGATGGAACTCTCTTCATAATCCTTTTTCAGTAATAAAAAGTATGATTGTAATCTGAAATAGCCAGTATATATGTGGACCACGTGCATATACCTAATGTCATTATCAATGATGAGTGGATCATATAATTTAGTTTGATGAGTTATTTCTTGAATGTGGAAAATTTTGTTAGTCTACCTCTTTTCCATTCTTTTAAATTATTCTAACACATCTAAATCTATGTTGATTATGCAGTGGATATGGAATTGCTGCAAAGGCTTTGACAGCAGTAGTAAGGGCTCAAGACGGTCGCGGCCCTCCAACACTACTTACATCTAACATTCTCAACAACCTCGGTCTTTCTTTGCCTGATGAACTGATAGGGTACTTCCTTCAACTATGTTTTCTTCTTACTGCAATGAATGATTTTTCAAATAATTTGATGCTTATATCTGTCACAGTTTTATATACACAATTAACTTGTATGGGTATTAAACACTTCAAAATCCCATCATTAATCCATACTTTTGCACACAACCAAGTATCTTATATACAAGGTAGATTTTTAATGGTAGTAAATACTGTAATTAACACATATTGCAATTTGCCCTTTTAAATGATTGTCCTCCCAGTTTTGTATTGCTATTGAATGTTTCAAAAGCGATCTATGATCTACTCCGATACTTAAGGCTCATCCTTGTGCCAAAAGATCCTCCAATAGAAATCAAGCTGATACAAATTTCTTGTTCCTCGACTGGCTAAATTAGGACAAGTTCTATCAATTTATATATTTCTTGGAAAGTTGTATATTATTGAAAACTCAATTTTACTAATATGCTATTTCTATTAAACTTCCAATGCCTTACATAGCAATGTTTTGGCTATATGACTCTCATGGATGAAATATACTTGAAATATATGCTTACCTTACCTACTGAATGCTGTTCTGAACTTATCTGGAACAGGTGGACCTATGCAGATCCCTCTTGGGCTCGCATTGCGGACCTACTGCCGATGGTGATAATGTCAGCTGAAGCCGGTGATGAGGTGGCGAACAGAATTTTACATGAATCAGTCCTAGAGCTGGCTGGTAGTGTTAAGGCTGTTGTCCAGAGACTTGGACTATGTGGTGAAGGTATGCTAAAACTGTTTGTTAATTTATTGAATCATCCAATAACAAGTTAAAGTTGAAAGCATGCATGAATGCCTAATAAGATCTCTAGACTAACATATTTGTTTCTATTGTTCAAGAATATTGATTCGACTTGTCAATTCATTGTTCGAGTTATAATTTTTTTTTGTGTGTGTGTGTGTGTGTGAAGATGGCAAGGATCATTTCCCACTCGTTATGGTCGGAGGAGTTCTCGAGGCTAATAGGCGTTGGGATATAGGAAAGGAAGTCATAAACTGTATCTCCAAAGTTTACCCAGGAACTCGTCCAGTTCGACCTAAGGTAAGTAGAACTTTCCCATCTCCAGATATTATTGAAATATTCTTCAGGTATACGAATGTTGTTTCATAGCAAGTTTGTAAATTTTCATCCATTCACAAAAAATTGAGAAGTATATTATATATGTTTAGACATATTAACATGCCAGGCTGGTCCCTTCTTAATTTATTTTTGCAAAGATTGTTTGGTTCTTGAATCTTCAGCTCCCATGAGAATAATGGGTTTGGCTATAAGAATGTCACTCCTATATATTTAGTCTTTTGCTTAATGTGTTGTAGAGATGAATGTGATTTAGTAAAGCATTGTATTATCTTATACTTCGTCTAGATTCTATTGGGAACGTGGTGTGATCCGAACCGGAGTTGGCCCATGAGATGCGATATTAGACTGGACCCATATGCCTTAAATGGGAAGGCCTGAACCAATTCCAATTATCTATACCTCATGATCCCACCTCCTATCCGATGCGGGACTAAATTATCAACTCAATGTCACCCTCCTTTTGAGCGCTCAACCGAAAATGAGATACAATCCAACAATCTCCACCTTAGCTCGTTTGAGCTAGGCGAACAACCTTAGCACACCCCGGCTACCTTTACTCGTTCCGCTAGCCGAGCACCCTTAGCACACCCCGGCTACCTTTGCTCGTTCCCGCTAACCGAACAACCTTAGCACACTCCGGCTACCTTTGTTCGTTCCTGCAAACCGAGCACCCAGGAGATCCAATATACAACATATTGTCATCTCAATCCGTTCGACCACAGAACCAAACCTGACACGTTCATCTACACCGACATTGTGTGTCAACCACAACATCTTGCTCCACCTTAAACTCGTCAGATCCACCTTTAAAGTCAATTCGTGTAGTTGATGGTCCTATTCCACCTTGAGAAAAGTCCGTATAATCCATGAACGTTCAGCACCATCTGTCTCGAACCAATTAGAGCCGCTCAAACCAGCTTCGGACAATATTTTTGAGAAATCAAATATATTTTAGGGCTAGAAGACACCTAATATATATAGCCTCAAACCCACAACTAGTATTCCTATTATATATAGGAATACCCAATCCAAATCCAAATTCATTGACATATTCCTATTATATGTAGGAATATTCAATCAAAATCTAAATTCATTGACATATTCCTATTATATGTAGGAACACTCAATCCAACTCCGGGGTATTTTTCACATAAGTTGGGAACCCTACCCACTCCAATAAATTTTTTCATTCACAACTATGTGAAGGGGGTCGTCATCCCGACGATCCGCCTACAGTACTCAAACTTTTTCCTTTGAAGAATTTTTGTCAACATGTCTGCTCCGTTGTCATCCATATGAACATTTTCAATCGCCGCTTGCTTCTTTTCAACCACATCCCGTATCCAAAGATATCGGGTATCAATGTGCTTGGACCGACTATGAAATGTCGGGTTCTTCACAAGGTGAATTGTACTCTGGCTATCGCAAAGCAAATGGTACTGCTCTTGCTTTAGCCCTATTTCCTGCAACAGCTTCTTCATCCATAGCAAATCCTTGCAAGCCTTCGTCGCCGCAATGTACTCTGCCTCTGTCGTCGACAAGGCAACACACTTCTGCAATCGCGACTGCCACGATATCGCTCCACCAGCAAACATCATCACATAGCCCGAAGTCAATCGCTTCGTGCCTACATCTCCACCCATATCAGCATCAGTATACCCAACCAACTTCAGCTCGTCACCACTAAAAGAAAGTCTCTAATCAGCAGTACCCTAAAGGTATCGCAGAATCCACTTAACCGCACTCCAATGTCGCCTGTTGTGTAAGTAGCAAATAGTGCCATGTTGTGAGATACGTGCGCTGAAGCACCTGAGTCCACCAGCCAAGAGTTGTCATCGCAGGCAAGGTTCATAACTACCTCATCATCTACAATGAGCACGTCGCCTCCATGTGCCGAGGCCGCCGCTGTAGTGTTCTCACTTTTTTTCTCCTTGTCGCCCTTCTTCTCTCACTTCCAAGCGAAACAGTTCCGCTTGATGTGGCACTTCTTGCCACAATGGTAACACTCTGAGTTCTCATACCGACCCTTGGACTTGTCCCTGCTCTTGTTTTTACCACCACCTGGACCCCTGCTCTTGCTCCTTCTGCGGCTCTCTAAAAGTAGCGCCTCTGAGTGGGATGTGGATGAAGTGCCCTGAGAATGTCTCCGCATCTCTTCATTCAGTACCCCGCTCTTGGCAAACTCCAGACTTACCACGCCTTCCGGAGCAGAAGCCATTATAGACACTCGTACGATTTTTTACGAGTCTGGCAATATACACAGCAAAAATAGTCCCTGTACTTCGTCGTCGAACTTGACTCCCATCGAGGATAGCTAGTCCACCATGCCCTGGAACTTACTCAAGCGATCCGTAATAGACGCAACATCTTTGTACCGCAGACCCATTATCGTTCGGATTAGGAACAGCTTGTTTACCCCGATCTTCTTCGCATACAAAGATTTCAGCTTATCCTACAGCGTATTCGCGTGCTCAATATTGGCAATGTGGTTGTACACGTTCTCGTCAATAAACTGCCTGATATATCCATGCACTTGTATATGCTCGAACTTTTCGTCCTCTTCGGATTTGTCATTGGACTTCTCGGACGTAAATATTGGAAGATGCAGCTTCTTGACGAACAGCAAATCCTTCATCTTGCTCCGCCAATAATGATAGTTGGTACCGTTCAGGTTTACCATGCGCACCGGCTCCGCGTCCATCTCTCCTCCCTGGTTTGCCTGTCAACTCCTGACATGTCTGAACTCCAGAACCTGGCTCTGATACCACTTGTTGGGAACGCGATGTGATCCGAACCGGAGTTGGCCCATGATGTGCAATATTAGACTGGGCACATATGTCTTAAAAGAGAATTCTCACGTAAGGCCTGAACCAATTTCAATTATCTATACCTCATGATCCCACCTCCTATCCGATGTGGGACTAAATTACCAACTCCATTGTCACCCTCCTTTTGAATGCTCAACCGGAAACGAGATACAATCCAACAGATTCTAGTCCAAGAGAACTTAAAGGGTTCTCCTTTGTTCCATGAGTATAAACTGCATAATCAAAAGATAGGTCTACCAACCACCAACTGGCCGTCTAAGTTAATGCAGGGTTACCTTTAATATGAATCTGACACTAACATATGGGGGTGGGCAACAAATTGATAGCAAGTTATAAAATTATCAATTATATTAGAGATATTTTAGCAAATGTTCTCAGTAAAATTATAAAAACTAGCATATACTTCCACTTTTTAAAAGTACTAGCAAATGATCCCATTTATTGTACGGACCAGTTAAAAAGTTATGATGTATCCCCAATATTTTAACAAAAAATTTGGCTGTTTTACCAACAATGGGGGTATTTGCTAGTTTTTTAAACTAGTGGAGGTATATGCTAGTTTTTGTATTTTGATTTAAGACATTTGCTAAAATATCTCATTATATTATGGGGTTTCTTTTTAGTCTATGGTCGACCCGTTCTAATGGGAAAAGTCTAGGATTATGATCAGTCAATGGTATCTTTTCCTTTTTCATATCTGTTTCTTTTGTCATAAAGCTTTTAAATTTTTATTTGAAGGTGGAACCTGCAATTGGGGCAGCATTGCTAGCTTGGAATTGCGTGGTGAGGGAATTGCAAGGGGACTCTGACACCTGAACCTCCCATGTTGGTTTCTAACTCCCTAAGTGAAATTTCTTCACTGTATAGAATTGAACTGAAGATATTGGTAAGCATACAGTCTGAAACAAGGACAAGAGGCCAATTTTCTAAGCCATCAGCGAAGTCGAAATAACGTTCAAATTTCTCACTGCTGATGTAGGTGAAGCTAATTCTCTTTTCTTATTGATTTCCTAGCGGATTGTAGTAGGTTTCTTTTTCAAATTTATGCATTGAGTTGTGTAAAGAGAAGGCAGCAAAATGAGGAATAAAGTTTTCGGGTTTGAATTTTGTGTGCTGAAGCTCAGTGTGCTTATGTTTTTGACTGGTAATTTTACTAAGATTACATTTTTGAAACATCAATTGATATGTTCTGCAAAGAGATGTCGATAGCAAGTAAATGGCTTCATAATTCACATATTAGATACTATATAAAACTGTTTCTATTATTCTCTTCTGCATGATTAGCCATTACAAGATTAATAGTTCTTGCATTAGACTGCCATCGTAAGAAAATGAAATCTGTCCAAATTCTCCAAAGATTTTGGAAAATCGATAAGAAATTCATAGTCTTCAATGAAATAAATAAATCTGATAATAGTTTTTCCTTCATTCCTTAAAATTAAGATTAGGGATGGCAATGGGACAGGTCGGGACCGGAGATCATATCTCTTATATCCGTCTTCGAGTAGTGTTTGAATCTCCATTTTCATCTCCGTCTCCGGACAGATTTAATTTTTTTTACCTCCATTCCCGTTTCCGTTTAACAATGCATTTTCCGTCCCCATTCCCGCTTCGTTAATACTTTCGGGGCAGGATTTTCCGTTCCGACTCCTTCCGTTAATAAAATTTTCTGTACAATATAAGCTTTAAAAAAAAATTATTCCAAAAAAGAAAAAAATACAAGACGTATTAATAAAACATATTTTTCATAAAAAAAAAAACATATACTATATTAGATAGTTCATGAACTCATATCAATGTATTATACATATATCCATATCCGGTCCCGAATTCGACCGATTTTTTTTTTTAATCCCGATCTCCATCCCCATTTCCGATTTTAAATCACCAAACCTGTTTCCGTCGGAGAAAAAAATAAAATATTTCGAATCTCCAATGGATTCCGAAAAATTTGCCATCCCTAAGGATAAAAAATTTCTTCACCGTATCACAAGTAACAGATAAAACCCAACTCACCCCAATAAGACCCACTTTATTTTTTTATATGTTCCTAACTCGGTGGAAAGGACATGTAAAAAAAAAAAAAAAAAAAAAAAAAACCCCACTTTATAATTTTTTTTGACCAAAAGAATTCTGAAATCGACATCCAATGGCCAAACCAGTTGCCACAGGTTTTGTCAATCCTGGGCTCTTTGGAATTCCGTCTTTCTCGATTAATTCCTCCAGTGGCTTTCAAACAAATATGAGTTGGGTAATGATGATAAATAAGCAAAGAATCAAAATCTCCAACTACAACATTCCAAGCATTGTCGAGGTATTGAATTCTTCAAAATTGCCTAATAAATAGGTAACTGTTGAAATTGTATTAAAATCCTTCAGGTATATGAACAGATTATATAGTAAGAACTATCGTGTTTGCAAGGCCACACTGCCACGGCACCAACGTGAAAATCAGCCCTCCTAGTTTTTATAGTACAGCTCATTCCTTAAGGAGGTGACAATGTAGCACACAACAGTAGCAGCAATGTAGATAAAATAAGAGGTGGTAGTGAGCTAACTCATTCCCATTCGGACATGCAGCCCTAGTTTGTACATTGTGAAATAGCAGTACAGTACACAACTTGCTAGAAAAATGTTCAAACCAAGACGCATCGACAATATTCGTTGGTATTTCTACTTATGAAGTTAGCATTCATCTTACCCGTTGCAACAACAGCTGTCGGAGAGGGTATTTTCAGCCATGAAAATTATCAAGACTCGGTAATGCAATCGTTTTGGAGACAGAGTTTATGAATGATTGTTTGGTCGCTTATATTGAAAAGTACATGTCTGATAAAGACATTATTCAACGATTTCAGAATATGTGCTATCAAAGTGGAGTATTGTAATATGAGAATATATATATATATATATATATATATATATATATATATATATATATATATATATATATAATTTTATTTTTTATTTTTTCTATCTGAAACTCCCTTTCCATCCCTTAGCCGATGCAGGAGCTCGATGTCCAGACCTACTCAGTAAATGTCCTGTAGCTTTACCACTAAGCTACAGCCTAGGATATATATATATATATATATATATATATATATGCTTTGTGTGTGTGTTATTTAGTATGTGATTTTATTTTATTTACATTTGAGGTTCTCTTCCCTCTCTTAAATTCCTACGTCCTCCTTTGGATGGATACATTATATATTTATGAAATTTGAAATTTTAACTATATGGTGACATATAAGTCTAGGCCCAGGACCAAGCCTGCCAAATTCTCATGCGGATGCGCATATACATAGAATTCAAAATATACATAAAAAATATACCCATTTTTAATCATAATATATATATATATATATATATATATATATATATATATATATATATATATATATATATAAGGGTATCTATATAATTGCATGTCTTATTTGGTTTTGGATCGAAACAGAAACCCAAAAAAGAATTAAAATCGAATAAGAAATTTTAGTATTTTCAAAACTAAACTTTTTTTTTTTTCAAAACCAATTGGATCTCTTGTTCGGTTCGTTTTTTGGTCCAAATCCGAATAATACCCACCCCTACCTCTTAGGACCTGGTTTTCTTCCATATTAATTAAGCTTATTATCTGAAGCTTATCCTGGAGGAAATGTTGATGGTTTTATTCTCGGATTCAGATATTCTTGTGTCATGTTTCTTCAGTACATGTTTTCCATTATGTATATTTGTAGCATAATATTTGTAGGCTCATATCATACTTTCGGATATATTCGAACAAATATGCTATTAAACTGCAGATTATATTCACATTCCTATAGAATGAGTATAGTTGTGATCGATTATTCATAGAGATTTATAGATAGATTTATCCAACTCTGGACAGTACATACATAGGGCCGGAGTCCACTTGATGTGTAGCTGGTTATTATCACGTGCAATATAGGGAGATCTCGTGGTTATTTTGTTGATTCAATAAACCCTAAGTTGATAAACACGAAATAGATCTAGAGTTACCAAGTAGGGACTATATATTGTTTTACTTGCATCTTCTTAAGATAGCACACAATCTACTCTTAAAATTTTGCCAAAATTTATCTTCACCTAAATCTAACTTGAGCATCAGAGCGACACCAGAAAGCTATTCCGTCCCTCGATGTTTGTTCGTTGAAAGCAGGTGAAGAAAAAGACAACCATATACATGAAGGAATTCATTGATCCAACATATAAAAAATCCGATATTTCTAGTGGTAGTAAGTAAAATGTGTTTTTTTTTGTGGGGGGGGGGGGGGGGGGGGGGGGGGGGGGGGGGGGGTGGGAGGCGGTTGGGGGTGGAGGAGAGGGAGGGGATGCCGAATAGCCATAATGTAACTCTGTTCCTGCCACAATGTAGCTGTCCATGTTGTTCATTGTACATAGATCACATGGGGTAACTAATAATGAAATAAATAATGACACAAGAATAAATTAAAAAAAGAAATAAGAGACTTTCTAAAAATAGTATTGGTCTTCATATGGAGCTTTACAAGACTAAACAAATTAAAATTGTAAAAGATGGAAAGATATTTATTTCCTAAAGTGAAAAAAACAGCTGAATATAGTAAAGAGGCAAACCTTGTATTTGCAAAATCCTATCATGTCTTCAAAATATGTAACATGTTCACCAGGAAACCTTTTGCATTGTATAGAATAATTCTTGTTTACAAGTTACAAAAGAATCACTACACAATTTTAATTTAGGGTCAATTGATATTACCTCATGTTCGATATAAGATATTGAGATTACTCCACTGTTAGATCAAAAATCGAAAAGACATTCTTGAAAGTGTCGCTAATGAGTTTTGAAAGGGTCGCTAATGAATTTTTAATGACACTTTTAGGAGGATCATTTCGACTTTTGATCTAACAGGAGGATAATTTCAATATCCTACATCTAAGAGAAGGATAATATCAATTGACCCTTTAATTTATGGAGAGTGTGACGGTGAAGTCTCGAACTACGAATGATCTTTTGTTTCGTTGACGAACCAACATGGATCTGTTGTTGCTTGAGGCAAATGAGGACGGGAGGAAACTCTTTTGCAAGCTCACAAAGTGCTCAACGTGCTAAGTTGGGCAAAGTACTTGTTCAAGATTTTGGATTGTTGTCCTTTGTATTGAAAAATCGAGGATATTTATAAGCCAACTTAAAGAAATTCTTTAAACTCTCTCAATTCTGCTGAACATGTGCTTCGTCGCTATTGAGATTCAGTAGAAGACAACTTTGGATGGCGTTTGGATTAAGATTTTGTATTTCTAAAAATTTATTTTCTATTCCATTTTCATGGAAAAAAATTTAACATTTTATACCCATATTTGATTATATTAGTTTGAAAATATAAAAAAAATATTAATTTATTTAGTTTTCAATAAATGTCCCTTCATGTTTCTATTACCTAAATTTACATATTTGAGATAGAAGTTGAAATTTTGAAAGTAAAGTAAGGATGTTATTGTCCAAACAAAATATTCAAACAACATTTCTAGGAAAGCAAAACTATTCCCGGGGGGGGGCCTTGGGAATTACTTTCCCACAACCATAAAAATATGAAGCCTCCATATTCCCTCCTAATTTCTAATCCTACATATAACAAACAAGAATAAAGAATATAAAACTCATTCTCAACCCTCAAAAACTTAAACGCCACCTAGCACGATGCTAGCAAGGTTTATAAAGCGCTTGACACGTGTCTTTCTGCCAGCTGCCCACGGTTGTTGAAACCACGAAGTGGGCTTCGCGCTAAAATGCTCCTCCAACGAGGCATGCATTTTAACACTGCTTATGGAATAAACGTCACGTGGCTATCTGCTCTGATTGCAGACTTTACATCTTTCAAAGCAGCACACACGTGGGCTACTATCGGTTCAAGAACGTAACATTCTCATTAATCGAGACATTGACTCTTCAGCTATAACATTTTCGACTGCGTTTGACGACCTCATAAATGTGAATACGGCGCATTAAATGTCAAGGTAGTGGGGCCACTGTTTTAAGTGCCTATGAGCTTCAGCGACATTCATCTTAAGCGAGCTTGTCATTTGCTCGACGTTTTGGTATAGCGAACATCATCTTTAGCGAGCTTCAGCAAGGAAATCTTTAGCGGAGGAAACTTTTTAGCGAGAAAAACCTTAGCGAGTTCTTCCTTTTATCGGAAATTAAATTTGCAACTTCTTTCAAAAATCCTAAAGGAACTAATGAGTTCTTAATTTTTAAAACTCATCAATGACAAACAGTTGGATTGCATGTATCTTATCCTTTGATTTTTTTTTAGAAATCTAAATAGAAAAAAATTAAGGGGCTAAATAGAAAATTTTGTACACGTGTCAAAATCCTATTGCAAATTCCTAATGTGAGTTGTTATTTGAGTTTTATGCAGTCGAACTGTTCTTCTTTCTTCAATATTTTTCAACTGCCAACGCTTGTAATGTAATGATATGGATCCAAGTTTCTTATAA
This sequence comes from Iris macrosiphon, assembly GCA_036927795.1. Taxonomy (NCBI): domain Eukaryota; kingdom Viridiplantae; phylum Streptophyta; class Magnoliopsida; order Asparagales; family Iridaceae; genus Iris; species Iris macrosiphon. The sequence goes on from JAYESA010000002.1 coordinate 128,598,741, forward strand.
AGACCGTTACCAAGAATCCCAATTCAAATCCGAAATTGCTGGCAGCTCACATCCATTTCTACTCATCACACCAATCCCTTTGCAATCTTTATACTTTATCGAAATCATCCATTTCAGTTTCATCCGCTAAAAGAAAGGCATAACATTTATGGTGCGTTTTAGTATGCAGAATACTGTATTGCGGGAATTTTATATTTTAGGTAATTAATTTTTGAAAAAACTTGAGTTTTACCCTTTTTTTTATTTATTCTAATTCAAGGTGCACCCACTGTTTTACCATAATGTACGTAACCTTCCACTTTTACCGAAAATCGTTCACGACTTACGGTCAACTCCTTTGACAAATATTTTTTGACGAAAATATTCCTTTCCATTTCTTTATCTTCGTGTCTCCCTCCCCCGCCTGCTGCAGCCGAAGACCTCCCTCCCACCCCCCCCCCCCCAGTCATATCCATCGCAGCGTAGCACGCACCAGCCAAACGCCACCCTAGCGCCCCCCCTCGGCCCCAGCTTGCCGCCCTAGGCCCCCCGAACACCCCCTTCCCTAATTGACGAAAAAATTATTGTATGTTTGCTAAATTATAAATATTTCTAAAAATATATAAGTTCAAATTAAATTATATAACATTTTTGAGTGATATATATATATATATATATATTTCTGGGAATATATACATTTGTTACTAAGTTTTTATAGCTTAGTTGTTAAAGTGGTATATTGGTATTCGAAATAACATGATTCAAATTCTATTTACATTAAAATTTTTGTACTTATAAATTAATTTATACGAACCTAATCCAAACTCACTCTTACTTAAATCGGATCAAACAAAAAATAAAATACTTTTAAAAATAAAAAAATAATTTTTTTTCAAAGACATAAATAAAAAAATATGAAAATTTTAAATACGAAAAAAAAACAAAAAAAAACAACATAGCAACAAAAAAATTCTAAATAAAAAATAAAGGGTGAATTTTAGAAAAACTAGGAAAAGGGGAAAAAGAAAAAAAATAAACGAAAAAATATGTAAAAAAAAAACGTAAGAAAGAACCAAAAAAATTAAAAACAGAAGAAAAAAAAAACATTTTTGAAAAAGAAAAAATTAATATACTCCTGGGATGAAACAAAACTCAACCAACACTAACTTGAGCTAGATCTAATTTATTTCCATAAAAAATTAATATAACCAGATATTTGGGGAGGGAAGGAATTAAGTTTCTCACGATTTATAAAAGTATTATTTTTTCGAACATCTAAAATTTTCAAAAATAAATTTTATAACTCAAACCAAACATGGTAATAAATTTATTATTCTAAATTTGTCCCGAAAAAAAAAAAAAAATCCGGTGGGTGCTTCTACATTAGTATGCTTCAGAGATTCAGTCTCAGGCCTTTTGAATTTCCACTCTAAATTTCTTGCAAACATAATCAAGTATTTCTTTTTTACATGCTAATTCTCTACAAGAATGAATATCGCTACAAAAAGAACATATATATATATATATATATATATATATATATATATACCGGAGCTACTCAAGCCTGTATCGTTGTCTCCAGATCAATAATGAGCTGAGACGGAAAAACTGCTTCTCATCTAACCTGATTTCTGTTCTCACCTGGAATACGCAGGCACTTCCCCTTCTGAAATTACTACTATCAGCAGATAAAGCACAGATTTGTCTGGTTGTTTGTCTTCGGACTCGTCATTCTATGACATTTTGCCCAAATGGACTGGTGCATCAATAACCGCTTTTGAGATCCAGACATAGTAGAGTTGCCCAAATGGACTGGTTCATATGATGAATGCTGAGGTTGTGCCATTCGGTATGTCCTGCTCAACCTATGAGCACAAAATAGCCGATATGTTAACAAGATGAGTGCTGAGGTTCAAACCTGGCATTTAGTTAAAAACATAAAAGTAACAAATGGGTGAGGATGAAATGTCAAGGGCTTTGTTGGGTGCTTGTTCATTCTAAAGTTGTAAATGGGAACAAAGTAGTAGTAGACTATGGAAACATTTTTTTTGATTACCAAGAATAGTAGTGGTTCACGCTGCTCGAGTAGTTCCTCCTCCTTCTAGTTCTCTTCGAACTAATTTAAGAATCTCCATAACCTAGAAGAATGAAAAACATAAAGAGTACATATGTCATCATCCAACAGAGTCAATTTTTAGGATTCAAAAGCCACCTCTGACATTTCCACCTTAAGATATATTGTAGATTTACCCTTCTCCCTTGAATGTACAATTGTCGAAATAAAATCTAAACTATGTGGAATCATGAGGGGCAGAACATTTTTTTAGAATAGAAAAAAGAAAGAGAAAAGAGGAATACTAGATATATTAACGAGGATACTTCAGTAGGATAGGAAATACCAAAGTCTGACAATTACCGTTACTTTATATATTGTTGTAAAATTACTAATCTTAATATGAATGTCTAAGGTAAGCCCACTTAGGCAACTTGATTTAAGTACGATATCACGATAACCTTCGATAGGTAACTGAACAGTAAAAGACAGTAAGTTGAAGAGATCGTAGTGTGATAATTTATATTGAGAAATCCAACCATCTGATCATGATCTACATGTTAAAAATCCATACGCCAAATTTTAGTACATATAACATGATCTTTAGAATGTCTCCATTCTTTGGTTACTAATGCGTGTCTCCATTCTTTGGTTACTAATGCGATGCCCAATGAAAATGTGCCACCACTTCTTTGGAAAGTAGCCCCACACAAAGAAAAGGCAGATCCAAAGGCAAAAAATAGCAATAATTTAAAATTGGATGAGATGTAGCCGTTTTGGATTCACAAATCCCTGTGTTTATTTTGTAACTACCTTCTTACTACAAGACATCGTGACTAAATTTTTGCTTTTTGCTTGGTCCCAAGACTTCAAGGACACGAGCATATTTACATCAGAGAGATCTTTTGGTTTTAGTATTTTACTAGTTTAAGAATGTCTACAAATTAATATCAGAGTGACCATTGAAACACAGAAAACATCAGAAAGATGAATATTTCATGCTATTTATATATATTTTTTGGAAAGGGGCACATAAGCCCTTGGTAATTAATCCCTTCCACTCCACCACTGCTCAAACTTTTTTTTCGAAAGGGGCACATAGGCCCTTAGTAATTAATCCCTTCCACTCCACCACTGGGGCTCGAACACCCGACCACCCAGATCGCATGCATGATATATATATATATGCATGATATATATATATATATATATATATATATATATATATATATATAAAGGATAAATGGGACGAGCCATTGGCTCATATTCTTACATGAACCATGCACATATAGACCATAGGAATTATGTGTACTAGTTCACATGGCATGTAGGAGTCCATTCATATTGGTCCACATGTGACATGGCTCCTGTAGGAATATAAGCCAATGGCCCATATCCCGAATATATATATATATATATATATATATATATATATATATACGAAGAGACTACCAAAGTCAGATATGTAAAGCCATAGTAACATGAGCATGATACCTATTTTGGAGTGTCCTAGTGTAATTTGGACCGTCCATGGAGTGTTCGATACGTGTCCGATAAGTATCCCACACAACCCTACCACATTTTTGGACACAACCCTACCACATTTTTGGAGTGTCCCATCCTAGCCTAAGAACAAGAATTTCAAATACAACAGAATGGTAAAAAAAAATGAAACACCAAGTAGAAACAGTCTTACACCGGGGTAGAGATGTAATACTGGAGAGTAGTGGTCCAGTGCGATGTATACTTTTCCAAGAAGACTCAACAGTGCATCTACCTCATCGCCTAGGAGATCAACCTGAGATCCGAGAAAAATATAAAGACCTCGTCAGTATAAAAAGAAAATTGCAAAGCCAACTTCCTAACAATATCAGTCAAATATACAGCAAAATAGAGTTTTGAAGTTCATTGATCAGAGTATGTGTGTATGCATGAAAACACTACGAAGACTTGCAATTAGGGGATGATATTAGATTCCATTTAGGTTTTCCATGACATAAATATCTGAAAAAGAGCATAACCTCTGCTCTATGGAAGATCATCACTATCTTATGGGTTTTAGAATTTGGGTTCGCATAAGTTGTGAAATTTGCATTTGGGTCTAGTATTTGGAACTTGGACCAACGGTTGACTTGACTGGTTGGGTTGGGTTGTTGTAAGAATAATTGTATCTACCTCATGGTAGGATGCCCATACCTACTATAATTTTATTTCTTCTGTGTACTAGAGTGACTCTTTCATCATCTGTGTACATGATGAGTCAACCGTTGGTCCAAGATACAAATACTAATTAGGTCAATTATTGAGACCCAAATGCAAATTTTACAACTTTTTTGAGACCCAAATTATAAAAAACTCTTCGTCTTATTTTCACATTGTATGATTTCATCTTGTTAAATTACGACAAGTTTTAGATTCATGAAGTACAGCCAATGACTAATTATATGTTGAACTAATGAGAAATTTGGTTAGCAGAGGTGAAAAGGATACTTTAAAAAAAAATGACAGTCAGAAAGCATGGTTGCAAGACTTGCAAAAGATACGTACAGTAGTTAAAGCAACTAAAACTTGAGTTTAACCTTTTACAACACCAGCGAAATAGATGCAGAGACATTTAATATGTTGTTCTTTTCTACATGGAAATAGATGCATAAAACCTATAAAATTTATATTTGGGTTCTATTTTTTTCTAGATGGAAAGGACAGATGTATGAGACTTTTTGAGTGTCTCCGTAAGGAAGAACCCACATCCCTATTCAGTCCAGTTTGTACAAAAACTAAGATTTACACTTTTTACATGTGCAGAAAAAGAATGGAAAACAGCAAAAAGTTGCTGAGTTATTGATGCTGTTCGTCAGAACAACAGTTTCATAAGAGTTTCCCATACAACAACAGTTTCATAAGAGTTTCCCATCCTACCGTGTAAATACCAATAAAAATTTAGTAGAATACTTGGCTTGTTTTATTATTGAGGTGGAGCTACATATATATAGGAGAGGCTAACCCCTCTCTCTACTATTCTACTCAATGTGGGACTAAAAGACCATTAATACTCTCAACACTCCCCCTCAAGATGGGCGATAGATATCAATCATCTCCATCTTATTACATAGTTTAGAAAGACTCAATGAATTAAGACCCTCGGTAAGACAATCTGCGACTTGTTCTTCTGAGCGAACATGATCGAACTTTAATATTCCTTTCTCTAGCTTCTCTTTGATGAAGAATCGATCGATCTCGATGTGCTTCATTCTGTCATGCTGAACTGGATTGTTAGCTATACTTAGTGCAGCTTGACTGTCACTCAGAAGGCGCAATGGTGTTCCATGATCCAGCTTCGACTCTGTCAGCAGTGCTTTTACCCACAAAAACTCTGACACTCCCAGAACCATAGCTCTATATTCTGCTTCAGCGGTCGATCATGCTACCATAGACTATTTCTCCATGAGACTAGGTTACCCCCACAAAGACACAATACCCTAAAGTAGACATTCTGTCGTCCATAAAATTTGTCCAATCTGCATCGCAATATCCCTCAACACTAAGATGTTCATTGTTCTTGAACCATAGCCCTCTTCCAGGAGCCTCATTCAGATATCTCAGAATATGAAAAACTGCATCCATGTGGCCCTTCCTTGGATCATGCATGTAGCGACTCACTACACTCACAGCAAATGAGATATCAGGGCGAGTGTGGCCTAGATAAATCAATCTGCCTACAATTCTCTGATCTCTCTCACGATCAACCGGCTCTCCCGTCTCTGTCCCCAAATTATCTTTCTGATCGATTGGAGTGACTGCCGATTCACATCCCATCATACCAGTCTCTATGAGCAGGTCTAGTACATACTTCCTCTGAGAGAGAACGATCATATCTCTTCCTCGAGCCACCTCGATCACGAGAAAATACATCATCATTCCCAAGTCCTTTACTTCAAATTCCTTGGCAAGTTTTGACTACAGCTGGGTAATCTCTTACTCCTCATCACCTGTGATCACTATATCATCTATATATACTGCAAGTATGATGACGTGGCCTCTCGCATGTCGAAAGAAGACCGTGTGATCTTTATTGGTTTGGTTGTACCCCATGCCTGTCACGCCCCGATCTCCCGCAGGCTATTTCGACCGTTCCCGCTAGGCGGGAATCACCCTCGCCAGCGCTCCCGTGGAACGATCGCTTAACCCATCCGGACGTGATGCCGCACGAGCGTGAGCCACGCCCGTGCAAGGCCATGGTTCATTGGCTTGCGGCAAGAGTTCTAAGCCACAGAGTCGCACAGATTGTCCGAGTGCAGCGGAGTCATGAACGCATAGGCGATCGGTAACAGGTTCACTGAGTTGACAATATAGCGGAAGCATAGAAACACAAGTTGAAGTAAAGCAAGCTCTTTTATTGATATAAACTTGTGTTACAGGCGGCGTATAGCCGAGATTACAAGTCGCTCAAGCCTCTCTCTGAAACAGTAAAAGCGTGCCAAGTGGCTACAACTGTGGAATGAATGTACAGGCGATGGTCATGCGATGCTCCAACATTATGTCTTGTATATGTGCTTCAGTCCCGGATGCACCGTTGCAAGGCTTCAGAGGGAACTCCTGGCCTTAGCACGCACGTTGGAGGCGTCCGCACCGAACGAGGTTCTCCCGCACCCTGCAAGCAATCTGGTGGGTTATCAGTACATGAATGCACTGGTGGGGAGGCTACTCGCCCGCTCGACAAATCCAAACACGTAATAAAGGTTCTGTGCACAACTATTAAGTTGTCTTTCTAGTTGCCTTAGGATCAGTTTCATGCAAGATTTGAATAGCCTAATCCGTGTGGCAGTGCGCCGTGCGACATGAGAGGAAACACGACGAGACTTACCAACTTACCATTTGTCCTTCCCTGTCCAAGGCAAACCAAGTTAATTCAAGCAGAAACATGTATAAGCATTCAGGGCAAAGCATATACAAACACAAGCGTTTTAGCGGGAGATCCCGTACTGGGTGCACGGTTTACAGGAAATGTCAGGTGTGTTGCATACTATGATCAAGTGCTCTTTATGCACAAGTGTTGTTATAACAAGATCGTTCAGGTGTTCAGTTATTCTCGATGCGATGCAGTGACTCGCACGCGGATAGCCGCTAAGCGAGGATGACTTATCTATATGAACATGAGGTCACTGGCACGGCGCCATAATGGACGGTCTAGTCTCAGTACGGAATGTCGTGCGACGCATAGAGCAGGACGTCCCAGGGCATTCCGTCCTATAGCAGGCGACTATCAGGAGTTCCGTCCGGATCAGATCGGTGCCAGTGCCCCAGCGACCGTCTGCGGAACTAAAACCTTGTTTCCAAGTTGTCCTGTGACCATGCAAGTCTCTATCTTCAGGGTCAGGTCAGGTACAGGAACAAGTTCAGGGCAGGATATATATACATAGAACAAGCTACATGGAACGAGTTCAAGTCAGGATATATATATATTTGTAACTTGTTGAGGCAGGATCAGGATTACTCTAAATGTTGAGTATCGGCTCCACGAGCCATTTAATTTAGTACAGGACAGTATTGCTCAATGAGCAGGGATTCTTGGATCACAGGATTGGTGCAAGTTCCCTGGTTCGGGAATTGCCTTAGCGACCCAACGGTCCCGGATACATTCAGGTTTATTCATGCACGGAAACAACTATCAGGTAGTCTTCCGAGGAGAACCTAAATGAATGCATGACAAGCAAAGTGTTTCACGGTCTGGGCATAGTTATGCAGCAAGCATTGAAACTAGGCAATATATAAAAGCAAGCAAGCAGGCACTTGTATAACTTATTGCATTCAAGTTCGCTCGGGCCCGAAGGTAAGCCGAGCGAAACCGTACGGGGCCTTTCCGAGCGAAGTTATCTAGGGTTGTGCAGTGTTAGGGAGAGAACAGTGCACTACTGAATATACATACAAGTCGTTCTACTCGAGGCATAGCGGGTCTAGTTGCCCAAGGCAAAGGTAGCATGCGAGAGTCTGAATATATAAGCAATATTTCATTTCCATGTTCTAGCATAAGCAATACAAGTTGGGATTATTCCCTTAGCTAGGTGCGTTGTATTCTTATTAGCATGCAGGGGGTGATTCACCTAGCGACTAGCATGTATCATTCCGTATTTTATGTGTGCTGGCTAAGCAAAGACAAGTTCACCGTAGCCACCCACCTTAGCGATGATCCGCCTCGGTCGAGTGATACTGCGAGCGAGCCTCTGAAAGCCTAAGCCGAACTCCTGTAGGGACCAAGTCTGGATATCCTTGCCTCAAACGAGTTGCCTCGCTGAGCAAGGCAGGTCGGGACGTTTGCACTTTGCCGTTTGAATCGGCAATCCGCTTGAGCGGAACGAGGTATTACATTATCCACCACTCAGAAAAAGTCTCGTCCTCGAGACTTCCTGAGGGCAAGCCATACTATCGGATTTTTGAATCTAGCCCAAGCGTAGCTATCGGTACCACTAGATCCATTGGAACACAATTTCCTACTCGATGCTTACGTCGTGTTACGTGTATACTGAGTCAGTCTCATTTGCGCCTTGGCGCGGGACAAGTTTCATGACATGAGGCACGTTTCAATCGATCTTAGATAGCGGTCTAAGGCTGAGGCAACATATACAAGTCATTATGCTTGTTCAGGAGGATTTTCACTTGCACTAGCTTTTGAGATCAGCATATCGCATGTCTGGATCGTGCACATATTCGAAGCGTCCCTCAAACACATGCATGTCAACCAACTTAGCGATAGCGAAGTCTTAGCACTCGAGTTTCACATTTCTTAAGTCTTAGATCGTGCACATATTTGAAGCGTCCCTCAAACACATGCAGTCAACCAAACTTAGGGATAGTGAAATCGGACAAGCTACTTGCGAAAATTTCAAGAGTTCAATCCAATTCCATGCAATCACCAGGATACTTCCAACGGGGTCAGTCAAATCTGATTTCCATATCATTCCTATTTCAACCAAGTATTTGCACTACCGTTAAACACGATCAATCTGATACCGACTAGCGTCCATCCATTTGGGTCAACTTAGCATACGTTATCGTTCCCAAGTCTAACCCTAAGTCTTGCTTCCCAGTCATGATGCTTTATACAAGCAATATGGTAAAGTCGGTAGCACAGGTTCATTCACTCGGCAGGGTCGTCTGCCTATTACTAGGTCAGCTCACAAGGTCATAGGTACAGGTTCAAGCATATCGCGATTCATCGTACAAATTGGTCGCACGATGCTCGCCCTAATTCCTAGGGTCAAACCATTGTTAATTTACACGGGGTATTCTACCCAAGCTCGTTTCACTCAGATTTCTAAACATCGAGCACATATTTACCTACTCTCATTAACACGTTCGTTTGCACGGGGGACGAGTCCGTTCAATAAAATCCAATATATATATATATATATATATATATATCCAAGTTGCAAGTCAAGCCTAGGGTTTGCATATTCTATCTCCTCAATTATATTTGATAGAATTATATCCATTCCAAACCTAGTCCACCAAGCCAAGATTCAATTCTAAACCTTAGATTATTTCTCCAAGTTGTTCAACCTGATTCACATATTCGTTCACGAAAACCATCAAACATGATTTATTTCAGGTTCAAGGCTAACTAATTTATTGAAACATTTCCAATCACCTCCAGTTCCATTATCGCTTATATCTCTCATCGAACCATAGTATTCATTCTCGGGCTAACTTATATTGAGCGATATTGTACTCAAGTTCAATCCTTTGGTTTCAATCCAAAATCACTCGCTCAATTCTCAATTTCCAACAAGTTTTCTTCCATTTCTGAGAATTTCTATTCAATATAAACCTTATCATTTACTCAAGTTATTCTCATATCGTTCAGTCTGAATATCGCACGGGTTATGGATCCGTTTGGACGTTTCTAAATGATCCATCCACCACTCGGAATTGAGTCATTCCATCGAGTTCTTAATCGGTGCTCACATTATCGTTAGCATACTCACTAACTCGTTCTACAATTTTTAACACGATACTCAGGGTTCGCCTGATAAAATCTAATCTCATATATATGTTCGGGATTGACAGTCATCCAAGCAACTATATTTGATTTTATCTTCCAACAAAAAGTTTCGTTCGAGCTATTTTCCATAACCAAGCATTATTCTTAATATTCGCCTAAGCGATAAATCCGATGAAGTCTATCGATTGCAGCTCTAAGTCTGACTTGTATTATTCCTGCTGAACGATATTCAATCTCGTTTATAACTGGCTTGCACCAAAAGGTCTTGGTGTAAGATATTCTACACAACTTAGCCGAAAGGCTGAGTGCATAGCTAACCGTTCGGGCAATATTCGTTTTTCGCACTAACCAGTTGGGTAAACATGTATAGGCATTTCAGGTTGCACATAATGCACGAGTCTAGCACGAATCTAATCCCATAAGGACTAGTACAGGTTGGCACAAAGGCCCTTGAAACACAATTTTATACAGGCAATCATACTATTCAAATGCAACTCTTTGGAAGTATTTAGACTTATTGTTTGGAACATCCCATCGAGGCATTGAGAGAGAGCGTGCACATAACCCACGAACGAGCTTTCGAAACAGAGATATCGAATCAAAGTCCAAAGGCGTAGAAGCCAGGCTCTGATACCATTCTGTCACGCCCCGATCTCCCGCAGGCTATTTCGGCCGTTCCCGCTAGGCGGGAATCACCCTCGCCAGCGCTCCCGCGGAACGATCGCTTAACCCATCCGGGCGTGATGCCGCACGAGCGTGAGCCACGCCCGTGCAAGGCCATGGTTCATTAGCTGGCGGCAAGAGTTCTAAGCCACAGAGTCGCACAGATTGTCCGAGTACAGCGGAGTCATGAACGCATAGGCGATCGGTAACAGGTTCACTGAGTTGACAATATAGCGGAAGCATAGAAACACAAGTTGAAGTAAAGCAAGCTCTTTTATTGATATAAACTTGTGTTACAGGCGGCGTATAGCCGAGATTACAAGTCGCTCAAGCCTCTCTCTCTGAAACAGTAAAAGCGTGCCAAGTGGCTACAACTGTGGAATGAATGTACAGGCGATGGTCAGGCGATGCTCCAACATTATGTCTTGTATATGTGCTTCAGTCCCGGACGCACCGTTGCAAGGCTTCAGAGGGAACTCCTGGCCTTAGCACGCACGTTGGAGGCGTCCGCACCGAACGAGGTTCTCCCGCACCCTGCAAGCAATCTGGTGGGTTATCAGTACATGAATGCACTGGTGGGGAGGCTACTCGCCCGCTCGACAAATCCAAACACGTAATAAAGGTTCTGTGCACAACTATTAAGTTGTCTTTCTAGTTGCCTTAGGATCAGTTTCATGCAAGATTTGAATAGCCTAATCCGTGTGGCAGTGCGCCGTGCGACATGAGAGGAAACACGGCGAGAATTACCAACTTACCATTTGTCCTTCCATGTCCAAGGCAAACCAAGTTAATTCAAGCAGAAACATGTATAAGCATTCAGGGCAAAGCATATACAAACACAAGCGTTTTAGCGGGAGATCCCGTACTGGGTGCACGGTTTACAGGAAATGTCAGGTGTGTTGCATACTATGATCAAGTGCTCTTTATGCACAAGTGTTGTTATAACAAGATCGTTCAGGTGTTCAGTTATTCTCGATGCGATGCAGTGACTCGCACGCGGATAGCCACTAAGCGAGGATGACTTATCTATATGAACATGAGGTCACTGGCACGGCGCCATAATGGACGGTCTAGTCTCAGTACGGAATGTCGTACGACGCATAGAGCAGGACGTCCCAGGGCATTCCGTCCTATAGCAGGCGACTATCAGGAGTTCCGTCCGGATCAGATCGGTGCCAGTGCCCCAGCGACCGTCTGCGGAACTAAAACCTTGTTTCCAAGTTGTCCTGTGACCATGCAAGTCTCTATCTTCAGGGTCAGGTCAGGTACAGGAACAAGTTCAGGGCAGGATATATATACATAGAACAAGCTACATGGAACGAGTTCAAGTTAGGATATATATATATTTGTAACTTGTTGAGGCAGGATCAGGATTACTCTAAATGTTGAGTATCGGCTCCACGAGCCATTTAATTTAGTACAGGACAGTATTGCTCAATGAGCAGGGATTCTTGGATCACAGGATTGGTGCAAGTTCCCTGGTTCGGGAATTGCCTTAGCGACCCAACGGTCCCGGATACATTCAGGTTTATTCATGCATGGAAACAACTATCAGGTAGTCTTCCGAGGAGAACCTAAATGAATGCATGACAAGCAAAGTGTTTCACGGTCTGGGCATAGTTATGCAGCAAGCATTGAAACTAGGCAATATATAAAAGCAAGCAAGCAGGCACTTGTATAACTTATTGCATTCAAGTTCGCTCGGGCCCGAAGGTAAGCCGAGCGAAACCGTACGGGGCCTTTCCGAGCGAAGTTATCTAGGGTTGTGCAGTGTTAGGGAGAGAACAGTGCACTACTGAATATACATACAAGTCGTTCTACTTGAGGCATAGCGGGTCTAGTTGCCCAAGGCAAAGGTAGCATGCGAGAGTCTGAATATATAAGCAATATTTCATTTCCATGTTCTAGCATAAGCAATACAAGTTGGGATTATTCCCTTAGCTAGGTGCGTTGTATTCTTATTAGCATGCAGGGGGTGATTCACCTAGCGACTAGCATGTATCATTCCGTATTTTATGTGTGCTGGCTAAGCAAAGACAAGTTCACCGTAGCCACCCACCTTAGCGATGATCCGCCTCGGTCGAGTGATACTGCGAGCGAGCCTCTGAAAGCCTAAGCCGAACTCCTGTAGGGACCAAGTCTGGATATCCTTGCCTCAAACGAGTTGCCTCGCTGAGCAAGGCAGGTCGGGACGTTTGCACTTTGCCGTTTGAATCGGCAATCCGCTTGAGCGGAACGAGGTATTACAATGCCTGTGACAGCTTTCCTGAATCTTTCAAACCAGGCTCGAGGAGATTGCTTGAGTCCATACAGTAATTTCTTCAACTTGCACACCTTTTCTATCGACTGCTTCGTGCAAAACCCCGAGAGCGTCTCCATGTATACTTTCTCTTGTAGATCTCTATGAAGAAAGTCATTCTTCACATCCAATTGATGAAGTTGTCACCCATGGTTTGCTGCAATAGAGACCAGGGTTCTCACATTGCTCATCTTTGCTACTGGAGCAAATGTCTCATTATAGTCGATGCCATAGGACTGAGTGAATCCCTTTGGAACCAATATTGCTTTGTATCACTTCATCTTTCCTTCTAGCGTCTCCTTTACTGTGAAGACTCATTTGCATCCAACTGCTCTCTTTCTTTTAGATAATGGAACAATTTTCATGTTCCATTTCTTTCAAGTGCCCCAAGTTCCTCCAACATTGCATCTTTCTATCTTGGATCTTCCTTCGCTTTCTGCCAACACTTAGGCAAAGATGTGGTATCTAACGATGTAATGAATGCTCCATAAGTAGGGAATAGATTAGAGTAGGATAAAAAATGAGCAATGTCATGTTCATAGCCATAACGATTAGGGAATATTCCCGCATTATTGCGAGAAGATCTTCTTAAGGGAATATGAGATAGTGGAGGAGAGATCATATTTTTCGAATCAGAGGAATCCGCATTCGAATCAGAGGAATCCGGTGTGGGAGGTGCATCTTCAGGAGTTGAGGCAGGACATGACACAATAGGGGCAATAGGCACAGTAGTGGACTGCTGCTTCCTCCTTCTGTAGATTTGGAGCTCTGTAGTTTGTTCCTCCCCTTGTACTGGAGCATGACTTTCTTCCTCCTGATTGTGTGCATCATCATCACTTTCCTCATCCTCGCTATCTTCCCCTTGTTCCCTTGGACAAACTTCTATCACTGGGCATGGAACTGACCCGACAATCACGCTTGGGCCTATCTCTCCCTCACTCCTAACACCTCCTGTGTTAGGTGTATTGTGTTCGCGTTGAAATTGTGGCGACACTATCTCTATGGAGTGTCCTGCGAGATCTTCACGGATAACAAAAGCCTTAAGTACATATTCACGCAAAAGGAATTAAACTTGAGACAACGACGATGGCTGGAATTAATAAAGGATTATGACTTGAAGATTGCTTATACGCCGGAAAAAAGCAAACATTGTGGCAGATGCATTAAGTCAGAAATTCGTTGGATCATTATCTGTCAAGTAGGTTACTTCGAAAGTTGGAAGAAATGGGCATCGAATACAAAGTTCGTACACAGGGAGCGCAGCTGGCTCAATTGCAGTTAGAACCAAACTTGCTCGAAAAGATAAAATCTGCGCAAAAGGATGACATATTCCTGCAGAAGATGTGCGAGTTGATTTCAGCAGGAAAGGCAACCGATTTCCTAGAACGCGAGAATGGAACATTGTGGCTTAAGGACAGATTGTGTGTACCTAAGGATGATGAACTCAGGAAGGAAATACTGACTGAGACTCATTATGCTAAATACACCTTGCATCCAGGAAGAACCAAAATGTACAAGGATCTGCGCACAATATTTTGGTGGCACGACATAAAAAAAGATGTGACATTGTTCGTGTCACGATGTCTAAATTGTCAACGTGTGAAGGCAGAACACCAGCGACCCGGCGAAGAGTTACAGAACCTCGCCATTCCGGAATGGAAGTGGGAGGACATCTCAATGGATTTCATAGTGGGTTTACCAAGGACGCCAAAGAAAAATGATGCGATTTGGGTCATCGTGGATAGACTGACCAAATCGGTTCATTTCATAGCAATCAAAAATACATAGAGCGCTGACCATTTGGCCCAAATTTACGTAGATCAGATTGTTCGGTTACATGGAGTGACAGTCTCAATTGGGACGGATAGGGATGGACGATTCTTGTCTCGATTCTGGAAAAGCCTTCAGGCGGCAACGGGCACCAAGTTGCATTTCAGCTCGGCATACCATCCGCAGACTGATGGACAGACCGAGAGAGTAAACCAAATCCTAGAAGACATGTTGCAACTGTGCATGCTAGATTTGAAGGCAAGTTCTGATACCAATCTATCGTTGGCAGTTCGCTTATAACATAAGTTATCAGGCGAGTATTCAGATGGCCCCGTATGAAGCAATGTATGGACGCAAGTATCGATCACCGATATATTGGGAGGAAGTTGGTGAACGACAAGTACTTGGACTGGAACTTATTGAACAAGTCATCGAGAAAGTTCGCATGGTGCGAAAAAAAATTTCGAGTTGCTCAAAGTCGTCAGAAAAGCTACGCGGATGTACATAGGCGACCTTTGAAATTCATGGATGGTGATCATGTGTTCCTAAAGGTGACACTTATGCAAGGTGTGATGCGGTTCGGCGTCAAAGGGAAGCTGAGTCCACGGTTTGTCGGACCTTTCAAGATTCTAGATAGGGTGGCACCAGTGGCTTATCGACTTGCACTACCTCCTGCTTTCGCGGAAGTGCACGATGTCTTCCATATTTCCCAACTAACAAGATACGTCCATGACCCGAGTCACGTAGTGAACTTCGATCAGCTTGAGCTGAGTGCCGACCTATATTACACGGAAGAACCTGTTCAAATCCTACACGGGAAAGAGAAGACCCAACGGAATCGATCAGTGACTTTGGTCCGTGTGTTGTGGCGGAATCATGCAGTTGAGGAATCGACATGGGAGCTTGAGGAAGAGATGCGGAAGCAGTACCCTTCCTTATTCGATAACCTAGAGGTAGAACCTTTGTTTTAAGTTTCGAGGACGAAACTTTTTCTTAGTGGTATATTATGTAGTGCCCCGCTCCTAGCGGTGCACTATATAAGGCTTGTGGCTCGATTGACTCAGTCGAAATTGAGTATGGAGAAACTTTACGGTGGAATCGATCACGGACAATGCAATGAACATTTCCAATTGATTGATTGGCTTCTGTTGGAATTAGTCCAATAGTTTTCGTTGGATTTTTGGATGGTTTTCTTGGATTTTCGCTGCTTGGTTTTGATGAATACGTTTTCGTGATTGGTTTTCGATGATTGATTGTTCAGCCCATTTTCATCGATTACATGCATTCATTCTAGAGAACTCTGAGAGAAATGAAGACGGTAGTCTAACCAAATGTTGGTGCCAATGCATATAGACGCGTGACCAGAGCCTGAGCGAGCAAACGTCCTTTTCTCTCGGCATTCTCTATTTAGTGAGCGGTTCTGTCCCTTCTTCTCTACTCCTTCATGCCAAGAATCAATAATGTTCTCTTGTAACCTTGCTAAGTCCAATGATCGATAAAGTCATTAATGCCACAAGTTCCATACCACTATTATAAATCAATGTAATTGCATTGATAAGAGGAAAGTTCAATTATGTAACACAGGGAATGATATAATCATTGTGTCGTGGTTTGGTGCCATGACTTAGTGGTAAATTGGAGTCTACAGACTACCAATCGAATCAAATGAATAAGTATGCTGAAATGAGAATGAAAAAATATGCATTGTTGCTCTGAATGTTTCAATACCTTACACTGCTATTTATGCTTATCATACATATAGTCGTAGATGCATTGTATGGTCATGGACAACTTGTACACAAGGTAGTAAATTTTCTCGAACGGGACCTGAGGCACTGGGGACCGTTCGGCCCGAAAAAAATAGTAGCGTTTTGGTAGCACCGGGTATAAGCAAGAAATTCGTTGAGACTTAATATCTGCTTTAAATGGCGCATCACACGTCCATCGAAGTCCTATATGGCATGTCCATCATGGTGCTACACCACAAATGACCCAGTGAGAATGAGTTTCATACGAATAATGTCTTATGCAGGGGCGGTAAGAATAATCCTGTAAATTATACGGGAACGACCATTTGCCGGGGTAAGGATTCCATATGTGCAAAACTTATATATATTTCACTGCATGAACTGTTGCTTATAAACTGTTGCGTATTAAAATGTTGCATTTATAATGTTGCCTATTTAACTGCTGCCTTAATCAAGAAGTGTTGGTTTAGGTGACTGGGACAGTTCTGCTCACCAGTACAAGTACTGATCCACGTCTCTGTGGGCAAACCAGGTGACCGAGATACCGGGGGCACTCAAGGGAATTAAAGCTTTCGTTGCAGTCTTTTCAAGCTTCTTCCTATTTTCAAAGTATTTCAAAGATTTCTAGTAGCTGCTTTCAAGTTTCCAAGAAGTAATAAAGGGACATAATGTATGGGATAAAAATATTATTTCATGTCAGCCTATCAGTCTTTCTTTTATGCAAAGCTATGTAAGCCGTTCAGACATTTCCATTTATGTGCTGAAAAAATTGTATTTTGTTGCAATGAATAAATAAAAAAATTATTTTCTTCCTATACAAAGGTGTGTTTTATAAAGTGTTATGTTGTGGAACAGTTTACAAAAGATATTTGACACAATGTGCATGTTCTTGCCTTGTACAAGTGCACCCTCAGGCTTGTACCGCATCACGCCCAGCGAGGACAAATGGTTCTGCGGAACCGAATGCGAGGACGAATCGGTTCTGCAGAACCGGGACGTGACAAGTTGGTATCGAAGCACGTTTTAAAGTTCACGAATTTCAAAAAATTGGTTTTCAAGTGGAAGTTTTCAAACAATAACGATTTTATTAGATGATTTGCTTTTCGATAGTGTTGCATGAAATAATGTTCCATACAATAAGTTCATAAATATTTTGTGAGTGCTAATGGAAATTATTTCTTTTGCAGATGACTAAGGGTAATAGCGCCAAGACGACATCGTCGTCTGACCCAATGGACAAAGTAATGAAAATGTAGGCGCAGAGAAAGCAGAGCTATCCACATCACAAGATGATTGAGGCACAGCATCATAAGCTTCAAACGCAGCTTACCAACTAGTTTCAAGCGCGATTTGACGCGCAACAACAGCAAGTTGATAACTTGTCTCAATTGGTTGCTACATTAACTGAGAATAACAACGAGACCGAAGTGGCTGCCGTAAAAGAGACAGTGGTAGTAGAAGCAGAGGAGATGGAACAGCCTCCAAGAAGGCGACCGACATTCAAGTTTTCTGAGTTCAAAAACTACAATCCGACTGAGTTCAATGGCAAGGCAGAACCAGAGGAAGTAATGGACTTCCTAAAGACTTTGGAGGGTATCTTCCGTATGTTGGATGTGCAAGGCACAAAAAGAGTGGATTGTGCGGCTGTGTAGCTACGTCTCAAAGCAGAAGACTGGTGGGAGTCGAAGAGACAAACATTATGCGGTGCCAACCAATAAGCCAAAGTCTCTTAGGAGACATTTAAGCATGCATTCATCGCACAGTTCATTCCACCAGCTGTCCGTCACAGGAAGAAAAAAGAGTTCGCAACGCTCGAACAGGGCAATATGTCCGTCAGCGACTACGAAGCAGAGTTCTTAAAGCGATTCAAGTTCGGCGGCTACATGATACCGAATGATGAGGCAAAGCGACTGCGATTCATTGAAGGTCTGAATGAAGGCTTACAGCGTAATGTTCTCAACCGGAAGTGTGCGACGTACCAGAAAGCCTATGAAGCGGCTCTCGAGAAAGAAATTTCAACCTCGAGGAGCGACACAGCATAACCGTGGGAACAGCTACAAACGACCCATGGTAGCAAGCGGGTCTGATGCTTCCATGCGTCAAAACACAAATGACAACATGGGACCCTATCAGCGACCGTACTGTAACAGGTGCAAGCGGATTAGACACCATCAAGACGTGTCGGGCTGGATGTTTTAAGTGTGGCCGTTTGGATCACAATGCTGCGTGGTGTAATAGAGGGGGAAGAAATCAAAACCACGATCAATATTACAATCAGAATCGTGATCAACAGTACAATCAGAATTGTATACAAGCGCCACGAGCTCCACAGGCAGCAATTGTGAATGCTCAGAACCCACGACCAGGAGGACAGGGTAGAGTGTTTGCACTGACTCAAGAAGAAGTGCTTGCCTCAAACACTGTCATAATAGGTATATTGTTTTACAAAGAAATAATTGCTCGTGTACTATTTGACTCTGGTGCTACACATAGCTTCATATCATCTGGATTTGCTAATGAACATAAATTTTGTAAGAGACCGTTAGATATGAATCTTAGTGTCAACACTCCGTTCGGAATAGATTCGCCTGCAAGTTCAATTTACAGGGATGGTTACATTTGCATTGGAGGAAAGTACGTGTCCTTGGATTCAATAGTCTTGGGCATCGCCGATTACGACATCATCTTAGGCATAGATTGGCTCGGAACGTGCAACGCGACAATTGACTGTGCGGAGAAGAGTTGTGTTTCGCATTCCTGTCGAGGCAGAGTTCTCTTATTCGTATAGTCCGGCGGCTAAAACAGTGATGGTGGTATCGGCAATGACGACAAGACGTATGCTATATTCGGGATGTGAAGGGTACCTTGCTTCTGTACAGGACACTCAGATGAAGGGCGCAGACTCAGGAGAGACCAAAGTCGTAGCAGAATTTTTCGACGTGTTTCCAGAGGAGATACCTGGAATGCCTCCAGACCGAGAAATTAAGTTCAGTAGTGACACATTTCCAGATACTCGGACGATATCAAAAGCTCCATATCGGATGGCTCCTGCCGAATTGAAGGAACAGAAGTCACAACTACAAAAGTTACTAGATCGTGGCTACATTCATCCCAGTGTTTCACCTTGGGGAGCTCCAGTGTTGTTTATGAAGAAGAAAGATGGCACAATGCGTCTTTGCATAGATTATCAAAAATTAAACAAAACGACAGTCCGGAACAAGTATCCGTTGCCAAGAATTGATGATATGTTTGACCAACTTCAGGGCGCAACAGTATTTTCAAATATTGATCTTCGTTCAGGGTATCACTAATTGAAGATCAAACCAGAGGATATTCCAAAGTCGACTTTTCGTACAAGATATGGACACTACGAGTTTTTGGTAATGCCTTTTGGTTTGACCAATGCTCCAGCGACTTTCTTGGATATGATGAATCGAGTATTCCAACCCTTCTTAGACAAGTTCGCCGTTGTGTTCATCGATGATATCTTAATCCACTCGAGAGACAGAGAAACTCACGTTGAACATTTAAGGACCGTAGTGCAGACACTTCGTGAACGTCAGTTATATGCGAAGTTAAGCAAGTACGAGTTCTGGATGAGCAGTGTGGCTTTTCTTGGACGTTATTTCAGCAGATGGTGTATCAGTTGACCCGAAGAAGATAGAGGCTGTGATGGACTGGAAACAACCTACATCGGCTAGTGAGATCAGAAGTTTTCTCGGCTTGGCTGGCTACTATCGGAGATTCGTAAAGAACTTCGCGAAGATTGCGTTGCCTCTGACTCGCCTCACCCAAAAGAGAGTAGTATTCAAATAGACAGACGACTGTGAGAGCAGTTTTCAGGAATTGAAGCAGCAGCTCGTCTTTGCTCCAATTCTTACTCTTTCAGATGGACCTGACGGATTTCAGATCTACAACGATGCATCTCGGCTCGGATTGGGATGTGTTATTACGCAGCGTGGAAAAGTAATTGCCTATGCCTCAAGACAGCTGAAACAACATGAAAAGAATTACCCGACGCATGATTTGGAACTTGCGGCAATTGTGTTCGCGTTGAAATTATGGCAACACTATCTCTATGGAATGTCCTACGAGATCTTCACGGATCACAAAAGCCTTAAGTACATATTCACGTAAAATGAATTAAACTTAAGGCAACGACGATGGCTGGAATTGATAAAGGATTATGGCTTAACGATTGCTTATACGCGAGAAAAAGCAAACGTTGTGGCAGATGGATTGAGTCAAAAATTCGTTGGATCATTATCTGTGTCAAGCAGGTTATTTCGAGAGTTGGAAGAGATTGACATCGAATACAAAGTTCGTACACCAGGAGCACAGCTGGCTCAATTGCAGTTAGAACCAAACTTGCTTGAAAAGATCAAATCCGCACAAAATGATGACATATTCCTGCAGAAGATATGCGAGTTGATTTCAGCAGGAAAGGCAATCGATTTCGTGGAACGTGAGAATAGAACAATGTAGCTTAAGGGCAGATTATGTGTATCTAAGGATGATGAACCCAGAAAGAAAATACTGACTGGGGCTCATTATGCTAAGTACACATTGCATCCAGGAAGCACCAAAATATACAAGAATCTACGCACAATATTTTGATGGTATGGCATGAAGAAAGATGTGGCATTGTTCGCGTCACGATGTCTGGATTGTCAACTTGTGAAGGCAGAACACCAGCGACCCGGCGGAGAGTTATTGAACCTCGTCATTCCGGAATGGAAGTGGAAGGACATCTCAATGGATTTCATAGTGGGCTTACCAAGGATGCCAAAAGAAAATGATGCGATTTGGGTCATCGTGGATAGACTGACCAAGTTGGCTCATTTCATAGCAATCAAAAATACATTGAGCGCTGACTGTTTGGCCCAAATTTACTTAGATCAGATTATCCGTTTACATGGAGTGCCAGTCTCAATTGTGTCGAATAGGGATGGACGATTATTGTCTCGATTCTGGAAAAGCTTTCAGGCGACAATGGACACCAAGTTGCATTTCAGCTCGGCATACCATCTGCAGACTGATGGACAGACCGAGAGAGTAAACCAAATCCTAGAAGACATCTTGCGACTGTGCGTGCTAGATTTGAAGACAAGTTGGGATACCTATCTATCATTGGCAGAGTTCGCTTATAACAACAGTTATCAGGCGAGTATTCGCATGGCCCTGTATGAAGCTCTATGAACGCAAGTGTCGATCACCGATATGTTGGGAGGAAGTTGGTGAACGACAAGTACTCGGACCGAAACTTATTGAACAAGCCATCGAAAAAGTTCGCATGGTACGAAAAAATCTTCGAGTTGCTCAAAGTCGTCAGAAAAGCTACGCGGATGTACATAGGCGACCTTTGAAATTCATGGAGGGTGGTCATGTGTTCCTAAAGGTGACACGTATGCGAGGTGTGATGCGGTTCGACGTCAAAGGGAAGCTGAGTCCACGGTTTGTCGGACCTTTTAAGATTCTAGATAGGGTGGCACTAGTGGCTTATTGACTTGTACTACCTCCTACTTTCGCAAAAGTGCACGATGTCTTCCATGTTTTCCAACTAAGGAGATACGTGCATGACCCGAGCCACGTAGTGAACTTCGATCAGCTTGAGCTGAGTGCCGACCTATCTTACTCGGAAGAACCTGTTTAAATCCTAGACAGGAAAGAGAAGACCCTACGGAATCGATCAGTGGCTTTGGTCCGTGCGTTGTGGCGGAATCATGCAGTTGAGGAATCGACATGGGAGCTTGAGAAAGATGCGAAAAGAGTACCCTTCCTTATTCGATAACCTAGAGGTAGAGAACCTTTGTTTTAAGTTTCGAGGACGAAACTTTTTCTTAGTGGTATATTATGTAGTGCCCCGCTCCTAGCGGTGCACTATATAATACTTGTGGCTCGATTGACTCAGTCGAAATTAAGTATGGGAAAGCTTTACGGCGAAATCGCTCACGGACAATGCAATGAACATTTCCAATTGATGGATCGACTTCTGTTGGAATAAGTCCAATAGTTTTCGTTGGATTTTTGGTTGGCTTTTTTGAATTTTCGCTGCTTGGTTTTGATGAATGCATTTTCGTGATTGATTTTCGATGATTGATTGTTTAGCCCATTTTTATCGATTGCATGCGTTCATTCTAGATAACTCTGAGAGAAATGAAGACGGTAGTCTAATCAAATGTTGGTGCCAATGCAGATAGACAAGTGATCGGAGCCTGAGCGAGCAAGCATCCTTTTCTCTCGGCATTCTCTATTTGGTGAGTGGTTCTGTCCCTTCTTCTCTACTCCTTCATGCCAATAATCAATAATGTTCTCTTGTAACCTTGCTAAGTCCAATGATCGATAAAGCCACTAATGCCACAAGTTTCATACCACTATTATATATCAATGGAATTGCATTGATAAGAGGGAAGTTCAATTATGTAACACAGGAAGAATATAATCATTGTCTTGGTTTGGTGCCATGACTTATCGGTAAATTAGAGTCTACGAACTACCAATCGAATCAAATGAATAAGTATGCTGAAATAAGAATGAAAAAATATGCATTGTTGCTCTGAATGTTTCAATACCTTACACTGCTATTTATGCTTATCATACATATAGTCGTAGATGCATTGTATGGTCATGGACAACTTGTACACAAGGTATATATTTTCTCGAACAGGACCAGGGGCACTGGGGACCGTTCGGCCCGGGAGAAATAGTAGCGCTTTGGTAGCGCCAGGTATAAGCGAGAGATTCGTTAAGACTTAATACCTGCTTTAAATGGCGCATCACACGTCCATCGAAGTCCTATATGGCATATCCATCATGGTGCTACACCACAAATAACCCAGTAAAAATGAGTTTCATACTAATGATGTCTTATGCAGGGGCGGTAAGAATAATCCTGTAAATTATACGGGAACGACCATTTGCCGGGGTAAAGATTCCATATGTGCAAAACTTATATATATTTCACTGCATGAACTGTTGCTTATAAACTGTTGCGTATTAAAATGTTGCATTTATAATGTTGCCTATTTAACTGCTGCCTTAATCAAGAAGTGTTGGTTTAGGTGACTGGGACAGTTCTGCTCACCAATACAAGTTAAGTACTGACCCACGTCTCTGTGGGCAAACCAGGTGACCGAGATACCGGGGACGCTCAAGGGAATTAAAGCTTTCGTTGCAGTCTTTTCAAGCTTCTTCCTATTTTTAAAGTATTTCAAAGATTTCTAGTAGCTGCTTTCAAGTTTCCAAGAAGTAATAAAGGGACATAATGTATGGGATAAAAATATTATTTCATGTCAGCCTATCAGTCTTTCTTTCATGCAAAGCTATGTAAGCCGTTCAGGCATTTCCATTTATGTGCTGAAAAAATTGTATTTTGTTGCAATGAATAAATAAAAAAATTATTTTCTTCCTATACAAAGGTGTGTTTTATAAAGTGTTGTTGTGTTGTGGAACAGTTTACAAAAGATATTTGGCACAATGTGCACGTTCTTGCCTTGTACAAGTGCAACCCCAGGCTTGTACCGCATCACGTCCAGCGAGGACAAACAGTTCTGCGGAACCAAATGCGAGGACGAATCGATTCTGCGGAACCGGAGGGTGACAACATTCCCGAGAGCCGCTGTTCATGTCCCATGCATAGTTGCGATCCGAGGTCGCATGGCCTAACGGGAAGGAGGAGGAAGGCTGCGCTGGCAACGACGGAGGGGGGACGGGAGCCGGCGTGGAGAAGTGGGGGGAGGGGGGCGGCTGTGCTGGCGGCGGCGGCGGAGGGGGGGGGGGTGTTGCCGGTGGGGTTGTGCTGGAGGCGGAAGAGTGGGGGGGATAGGGAGAATGGGGGGTTGGTAGAGGGGGGGTTTGGAGGGGAGGCGGCTATGGAGTGGGGTTAGGGTTTGGTGGAGAAAAGTGGCGGTTAGGATTTGGTGGCTCTGATACCAAATAGAAATTTAGTAGAATTCTTGATTTGTTTTATTATTGAGGTGGAGCTACATATATATAGGAGAGGCTAACCCTTCTCTCTACTATTCAACTCAATGTGGGACTAAAAGTCCATTAATACTCTCAACAATACCAAATTTAATTTTTTAACCCTTAATATCTATCAGTGTCCAAACGATAGATATACGAGTCGCATCAGTCATCCATTTTCCAGTTATCGCATCCTATACTAATTGATTCTACGTGAAAGATTAAAACTTTTAATGAAGTTCATAGCCAAATATCTTAATGGAATCTTCATCTTCAGTTTATGCCTACAAATAGCATGATAGTAGAGGATTAAGCTATAGGTACCAAAGATTAAGCTATAACTACTATGGCATAGCTTTGGAAAGGAAAACAAATTTATTGTTGGTATCAAAGTTTTGACTCCACCTGTGTTTTACTTGATGTTGTTTATTTTTACTGCAGGTTCCAAGCACGACATTACAACTAATGAACAATAAGGCAAAAGAGAGCTATTGAATTGAGAATTAGAGAAAGAAGGATATTCTTCAGCAAGTACCTCAGCCTCGGCCTTTCGAAGGTTTGAATATCTTATATCAAGCATTTGTTTGTACCACTGACCCTTCTTCAACACCTGTGTAGTCTGTTGTAACGAAGGACTGACTTCACGGCTTACATTCTTCATCCTGTAACCAGAACGAAAGAGAACTTTCAGTCATTTTAATTACTGTGCAATTCAAAGAATCTGTACACTTGTATTTCTTACTCTTAGCATGCATCACAAATTTCTAATTCGACTGTGCGAGGTTCTTTTTAAAAGGAGAAGTAAGATGCAATTAGCTATCCTTATGGTGCAGAAGCAAGGTACAAGAAAAAGGGGAAAAAAACAAGTATATTATAATTACAAGTATCATTTAGAAGCTATAGGTTGAAAAACACATTTATTCATCAACAATGCTACGTTGCCTGCCGTTTTTTGCCCCGCCACTGGCCGGCAGGCCACGTGGTGGCTGGCGATTGGAGGGGGTCCAGGTTTTTCGGGAGTGGGTACCAGTTGTTTCGCGGGGTGGGAGGGGGGGAGGGGGGTGGGTGGGTGGGGGGGTGAGGGCTCGGAGCGAATAGGGGGAAGGCCTTTTCCTTCTCCTAACAACACTAATCATAATGGATAGGAAATGCAGTTACTTTGGTAAATAAGTAAATTCAGGTTAGTCGTAACCATTTTTACCAATATGAATCTGTTTTCATCTCTCCAAATATGGACTAGAACAATTCATTTGTAAAGGAAACAAAACATACAAAAATATTATCTTTAAACCAAATTAAAAAAATGACATACATTTGATCCGATTATCATAGCCGCATAGACATTTTTCTATAGTAGGAGTTTCCCATGGGTGTAATAGTAAAGTATTTGATATTATTAGGATAATACAAACATTTAACCATCAGCCCGTCCAACTTTGGAAAGTTGGTGTACCCGTCTTTAACATGGTATAAGAATAAAATATATTAAACCCTCATCAAGACTTTGTAGGTTTGATGAAGTAGCAAGGACTTTTAACATGGTATCAAATCAACCCAGCATACAAATCCCTTGGACGCACATTTTAAGCTGATTTTATAAAACAAATTATACTGTAATGTGAATCTCTCTCTCATCTCCAGATGAGCTTTTAATATGGTATCAAAGCAACACAAGTTCAAATCTTTCAGGTGCTCTTTGAGTGGATTTTATAATATATAAAAACTATTCCGTTGCCTGAATCAAACTATCAACCAATAAAATGGGCGTTCGACATTTAGGGGCATATTAGAATAAATGTAAATATTTAACACACAACCTCTGCGGCAAGGACTTCACATGGTATCATATCAAGACAGGTTCAAGTGCACATTTTGAGCGATTTATGAAAAAAGTTGCATCATTGCGTGAATACAGCTCTGGAACCATAAAATGGTCATTTGACATGCAGCGGTGTGTAGGAAAAATATAAATATTTAACTTTCAATCGAATCAATCCTCGCCATAATTCTAGAATTTTGGTGTAGTGGTAGGGTCTTTAACAGATATAATTGAATATTTATTCAACACACGAGATGAAATCAGAAACAGCGTTGGTGTTGCTAGTTTTTGTACAGGAGAAGGGTTAGATATACAGGAATTAGCAAGTGCCGTTTTATCAATTGTCGTGTTTATCTTATTATGTATCAGTCCTTCAATTATTATTTAGAGCATTCACATTGCTGAGGAAAATTCAATGGCTAATGGTTTAAGTCCTCAGAAGAGCATGTTTTGGAATTGGCTTCTAACAGATACCAAGGAGTTAAAAGGTGTGAGAAAATTTTGTAGACAATAACTGATATATGTAACTCAGTGTTACTAAGTATATTCATTTTTCAAAAAAAAAAAAATGTACTAAACAACATAATACATATTGGAAACACATCAGATAACATACTTTCATCCAACTCTTGGATATTTGATCATAGATAGACTCCTTTCTCTCTGCATAGTGCAAGGATGTCTTGCAATTTTAATAAGCAACCTTCACCAGCATTAGAGGGATTACTTGAGAAGATAAAGGGATAACAGTAAAATGATAATAATTGCTTGTAAAGCAGGAAGAATTCTATCATGTATAATTGATCATGAGACAATTTATGGCATCTACTTTCTCAGTATTCTAGGGGGATTACTTGAGAAGATAAAGGGATAACAGTAAAATGATAATGATTGCTTGTAAAGCAGGAAGAATTCTATCATGTATAATTGATCATGAGACAATTTATGGCATCTATTTTCTCAGTATTCTTCCTTTTAGATCACAACCCCCAAATTACAATAACTAGGCAATCACAGAGTTTACTCTGATGATCATTACTTGTGATTACTTAATTAGATGTAAGAACTGAAACTGCCACAATAACAAGGATGTTAAATTTCTGTTGTGTTTTTTATTGCAAAAACAAATGTAATATATAGACTGATATTATTAGTATAACTAAATTTAATGGAGTGGTAAGAACAGAATAGTTTTAAAGAAGAGTGCCAAAAGAAAAGGGACCAAGTACCTAGTTTCAAATCTTTCAATTTTTGTCATAAGATTGTTTTCCAAGGCTAAGAATGCTTCCGAAAACTCCATCATTGATGTAATAATTGAATGCATTTGCTTGGCTTCTAAGTTTTCTTTAGTGAAAGAAGTTATCTTTTTTTCCTTGTCTTCAATAATGCCATGAAGCATGGTTTTTTGCTTTTCTGCCTCCTTCAAAGCATATGATGCAATTACTAACTCTTCGTTTAAATTATTTATTTCCACATTATATTGATGATTTTGCTGCAAACTTTCGCCCAATCTCCTCTTCAGTAAATCTGAGTCTGCCTTGATCTTTGAAATCAATCTCTCTTGCTTGCTTACCTGTTCTCTAAGCATCCTAAGTTCCTTGTTAAGTAGATCAAACTGTTCCTCGTATTCCATCAAAGTGGAATTTGTCTCGGAGGCAAAATTATCCTTTTCTTTCGACAATGTCGATAGGGACATCAAGGCCTCCTTCAGTTTTCCATTCTCTTCTGTTTCTACTGATAATAGCCTTTGTTTTTCAGAAAGTAATGCTTCAAGTGAAGACTTACAATGCTCAGACGATATCGCATCAACAAAATTTCCTTTAATTATTGTGGTGTAGATATCTTGCACAATTTTGGCCTCAACCTCATCATCTTCCCTGCCGCTTATGTAATCACCAAGTAACTCTTTAAAAATGGTAGTAAGAAAGTCACTTCTGATGCTAGCTTCTATCTTCATATCTTCCAAACCCCCTGTAAGGTTATTTATTTGTGCTTGAAAATCTGTTCCTGCTGATGAATGGAGTGAAATTCGGTTTGCTGCATCTGAGATTTGTGATGACAGACATTTGACCTCTTCTTTTTTCTCTGTAAGTAAACCTTGTAGACGTTCATTTTCAGATAATAGGGCATTGATTTTGTCCTTTAAACTAGACAACTCATCATAACTACTTTCCACTCTAGGCAATGCCTCTTTGTCCAAAAGAATGCCATCTAATTTCAAAATAACTTCTGGTATCTTTTTCTTCAACAGTTCAAATTCTCTGTCCCTCCTGAAAGGAGAACCCTTTTCCTTGAGGAATTGCCGCTTGAGACGGAACAACTGTTCTGTCTTTTCTTGCAAAGCTGATTCATGTTGTCTCCTCATCTTAAGCACTTCAGTTTTGTAGTAACTTACCAATTCGTCCTTGTTCAAGTGCTTCAGCTGAGAGGCGTCCACAACATCTAGCATGGGTTGAGCAATATCTTTGCATTTCTTGATTGAGCCAGTACCATTCTCCTCAGTATCTGTTGTATATGGAAACTGAGCATTTCCTGATAGCATTCTAGGGAATTGGTCATTTCTTTTTGCTCCATTTGACTCTTCCAAACTTTCATGACTGTTCAGTGAGATAAGAGAGTTTGATTCAGAGCTTAGAAAGGATCTAGACATATTGTCAAGCTCTGCACGTATGGTAGAAAGTTCAGTTACTTTTTCTTGCCAATTTGTACTTAACATGTGAACTAAATCCCTTTCTTCATATAGTTTTCTTTCAAATTCAGTCTGGAGATCTCTAACACGGCTTTGAACTATGATCGAATTGATCTCTCTTCTAAACTTGAATTCCCATTGTTGCTCAAACATCAAAGCCTTCAAAGAATTGAACATGTCTTCTATTTCTTCAAATGCTGCTGCTACCACCTCCCTGACAGCATCAACTCTCACATCTAATCCCATAGGTTGCTCACTAGTCCTTTCCTCAACGAGAACACTGCACACCCTAACATCTTCTATAGCATTTACTCTGCCATGAGAACTTGAAACCTCAACATTTTGAATGTCATCCCTTAGCAACAGAAGCTGTTGTTCAACAGTAACCTTTAACGAATCTAAATTCCGTCTATCTCCAGTTGCACGGAAATAACACTGATGAAATGGTAAATCGACAAACCCAATGCCTGTAGCATCCTTAGAATCATAAAGCTGCAATTTTTCATTCAAGATTGCAATCTGTGCTTCCTTGGAAGTTATTTCCTCTGCTGATTCTTCAAACACGGCACGCACCATCCCCTTAATGACAGAATCACTCACCATCCTTGAGACAGTCAGGCGGTCGTTGATCTCATCCCAGTAGCTGTCCAAATCATCAAGCAAAAACTTCTCATATAGTGCTGATTCATTCCCAACAGTTTCGCTCCCTTTAAAACTACCGCAAGACAGAACATGTGCAGATGAAAGATCACCCTTCCCAACAACCTCTAAATTCTCCACTGCTGCCTGCCGTAGTGGGTAAATGAGTTAACAGATTTAACATCGCAAGGCCAAAAGATGATTAGTTCCATTGTGAAATCATTAAAAGCAGCTAATAAAATAATATGATGTAAACTCCATTAAATGAGAACTTTCAAAAGATTCAAGAAAAAATAACCTTGCAACTGCTAAAATGAAATTATTTGTTACTATTTTTATTCAAAACAATATTTTTCGGAAAAGTTCTACAAGAAACGCAAATGCGGAGGAAACTATGACAGTGGAAAAATTGCGAGATTGGCAATTGGAAGTCATTGTTAAAAGACAAGAAACCATTAAATAAAGAAGAAAAACTTTTGGGAAGGGAACAATCATCATGAGTTAACTAATTGACCAATTTAACATGATAATACTCATCTATATGATTGTGAATTCAAATGATAAAAAATGACACTATCAAAAATATGTAGGGAGAAGATAGCACTGAGTGCAAAAATATATGAGCTCAGGAATCCACCCAGTCTCCCAGAAGATTTTCCTCTCCAACTAAAACTTATAAAAAAATTCAAGGTAAAATAGACTAAGTATAAATCTAAACAGATTAATTCCACCGAAAAAGGGAAAAGCGGAAGCTCTTAAGATCCAATTAGCCAACAAAAATTTTGTAGACAATGATAGAAAGAAAGAAACCATTTAAGAAAAGGAAAGTTAAATGCAAATACGGCAAGAGCACATTCCTCTAATTCCTTACAAGAGTTCAAATCATCACAATCCACTGATGTGATGCACAAATAATAAACAAATACCAATTTCTTTTCCCTTTTTGACATAGATGGATGATCAAAGTGATCCAAGTCAAGACTAAAATTGAAATATATGTGTTGTTTAGACTCTAAAAATGGACCATTATTCAACTTATTTGCTTGATATATATATATATATATATATATATATATATATATATATATATATATATATATATAAAATCCTAAAAGATTATGTTTTGTTGTTAAAATCCCAAGAGAATTGAGAATGATAAAAGTTCAAAATTGAAAGTGAATAAAATAAGTAGGGAAGATAATTAGTGAATTCAAATATTTTGTAAGCCAAAAATAGTGCCTTGTTTTCAATCAATAACCCGTAAGTTAGAAGTGCACTATGGTAAAAAAACGAAATTCAATTGAAAAGGAAGTAAGTTTCACAAGTCTGGAAATTGATGTCACTTAAAAAAGTAAGGAACTTGTAACATAAAATAAAATAAATAAATAAATAAACAAAATAGACATTAAACAATAAACAAAAAGAAGAAAGATAAACAAGAGAATGCCCTCTTTTCATAAATCAAGATAACAAAGAGAAACTAAAAACATACAAAAATCCAGCAATGGTTCTACCTCATGTAATAGTTCACCACCTATGTTCCATGGATATTTCGGTGAAGATGGCATACCTATGTTGAGTACATATCAGATACTAAGACTCTTCCATAGTTCAGGCATATATGTCAGATACACTTCCTTATGGAACCTAGAGTTTTTCTTTTTGATAAATACAGATCCTAGATTTTAAAACACTACTTATTGTATCTGACGCATCTCAATAATATGTGTTGGATACATCTTGTTTAATCAATAA
The DNA here is from genome assembly GCA_036927795.1 of Iris macrosiphon. Lineage (NCBI taxonomy): Eukaryota > Viridiplantae > Streptophyta > Magnoliopsida > Asparagales > Iridaceae > Iris > Iris macrosiphon. The sequence continues at coordinate 128,630,119 of JAYESA010000002.1, forward strand.
AACAAAATGATTCTCGAAAGATATGGAGGCATAAAATCATCGTTATCATAGTTCTGTTTCTTTTGCATACTTACCCTGTCCCCTATAACTAACACTTTACACTTAAATTGAAAGCAGTTCATTCGAGTTTCCAACTCTCCCATTTGTTAATTTCTGATTCTATTCTAGATAAAGCAACCAAGTTTAAAAGTCAGTTCTGTATTTATTTATTGACATATCCCCACAGTGACTTATCCTAGTTTTCCGAAATTCTCGTGTAATTGTGTCACCGTGTCCATATCCATGCAACATTGGTCACCACTAATTAATATAATTTAGGGCTATTTGATTTTACCCCCTGTTAGATTAGGTATATTGATATTGCCCCCTTGTTAGATCAAAAGTTGAGAATACCCCCATGAAAGTGTCGTTAAAATTTTTGAAAGTGTCGTTAAAAGTTTTGAAAGTGTCGTTAATGAGTTTTTAACGATATTTTCAGGGGGGTATTCTTAACTTTTGATCTAACATGGGGGTAATATCAATATACCTAATCTAACATGGGGTAAAATCAAATAGCTCTATAATTTAAGTTATACCATTACCACAGCATTATTATTATGGATTTGGCTTCTTACTAAGCATAGACTTAATACTTAAGGTATTCTACAAAAGAAATTAATCAGACTTGATTAAGTTTGTGCATCGTGTAAAAGGTACCAAGAAACTGCTCCTCATCTTTTTATTCACTGTGAGTTTGTTTATAACATCCGGAAAAATTAATTGGCTCTTTATAATGTTAACAATTATCAGAAATTTCTGGGAACTTGGTGAATGAATTAGAGAGATGTTAATACATCCCCTAAGATGATATAATTTCCATCTGTTTATAATGTTAACAATTACCAGGAATTTCTGGGAAGATAAGGAGTGAAAAGTAATAATGTTAACAATTACCAATATGGGTTAAAGTTTTAAAGGACATGGTTTTTGTCAGCGTTGCTGAGAACATGGCAGTTAACAGAGCTGAATGAAAGAAAACGATTCAAACAGCTCACCCCAAAATCTATTAAAACAGCTAACCCAAAAAATTCGGGACGAAGGCTTAATACTTGTTGTATAATACATCTAAATTCCAAATATGGTAGATTCTTGGGATTTGAGTATTGCAATTCAGTTGTTTCATTACTTTCCAATATGTTAGTTGTGAAAAATTCTTGGTAGATTCTTGCTAATCAAAACAAGAAAGTTAATTTGGTTTTGCCTACGCTTCATTCTTGAGACACACAGCAACAAGGGAGGCATGAAAGGGGCAGGTGGATGGAGCTCTGATATAGTAGGTTGACCTATGAAAAGGAAGGAGATGTTTGGATTATAGTTACAGGTTTAATTGATGTCAGTATGTAGCTCTCCCTCCAGTAAATGTTTAAAAACTCGGTTTCCGGAATCTCACTTCCTATGAGTATACATTTATACACTTTCGGGAGGTTTTGCTGGTTTTGAATCTGTCGGTTTTGGTAGTTTCCGTGGTTCCGAACCCCTCCAATTCTGACTGAAAGGGCCGAACGCATCCACTCTGGACGATACTTGAAAGTCGAAACCTTGCTTTTCAGTATGTAATTTCATGTTACTTTTTTTATTTCTGAGTTGTTTTTTTTTTTTTTTAAGATGGTTGAGACTTTATTCCAGCAGTAGGATTACACAGACATCAAAAAGGGTTTTTTGTTTTGTTTTGGAACAAGTGATAATATCATTGGTCCTTGTCAGAATTAAAGCCCTAAATCCTCCAATCAATTAATACACCAAACGTGTAGTCGGTAACCATCACTTAGATTTACTAAAACTCGCCATTAATTAACGGAAAATGACATTTAACATAATTGCTCCAGCATCAAAAAGTCGACAACTTTCATATAAAAGAAACATATTTGAACTACTAAGCTAATTTACTCTTAAGAACGGATCAAAAGAACCAAATAACACCACCAATCCAACCTAAATTAAGCCATAAACCCTCCAATGAATCAATACACCAAACACGTAGTCAGTAATCATCTTTGCTAAAACTCGCCATTAATTAATGGAATAGGACAATTAACATAATTGCTCCAGCATAAAAAAAAGTCGAAAGCTTTCCGATAAAAGAACCAAACTTGAATTAGCAGAGAGAAAAATCAATCTTAATAACGAAGCAATAGAACCAAATAACACTACTAATAGAACATGAATCGAACGAACGTAAGCAATCACTTACGAATTCCATCGACTCCATGAAAGCAGCGGAGAGGTGACCGTTGGCAAACCCAGAGCAATCTCCCGCCATTCGGCTAGGGCTCTTCAGTAGGAACTAAGAAAAAGGAGGGATTTTTATTTTTTCGCTTTTACCCTTTTGGGGAAAATTGGAAGAGGAGAGGGGGGGTGGGGACCGACAGTCGGCAGTAAATCAGCAGTAGGTCTTTGTCTCATGTGCAGGACAGAAGATTTTGGTTGGAAAGCGCGTTTGAGTCAACAGGCTATAACCATTTGGGGAGTGCACAAGTGGTTTTGGTTGCCACATGGCTTCTTTCGATTGGAGGATGAATAAATACTACAGTATTAATGTGTGAACAAAAATGAATTCTATTTACGATATTGACACTGGTGTTTGGTGGTGGTAAGTGGTAACTGTGGTAAGTAAGCAAGTCAAGCCGTCGAGGTTGTTTGCCTTGATTAAGAATTTTTTTAAAAAAAATATATTATCATTAATTATTTGCTTGTAAGCCATAGGACTATATATTGAAGGGTTACGTTAAGCTAAAGACGGTCAATATCTAGACCAAGTTTTAGAACTAACACGTACCCATATAAGGTTGGGTACAAGTGGCCTCTGAGTTATCGTTTGGTTCATAGAATCTAGATCTTTAATTTTTTTTTTTTTATATTTGGATGCTAAAAAAAAATGAGTTGGAAATGACTTTGATTTCCAAGAAAAAAAATATGGAGAAAAATAATTCTCCCACTCATTCCAAAGATTCACTTCAAAGTGTTCTATGGGCCGGGCCGAGGCTGGGGTTGACCGGGTTCGGGTCGGTCCAGGTCTAACCCGATGGAGAGAGCGGATCGAGTCGGCCCAGCCTGGTGGGTTTGAAAGCCGACCCAGCCAGGACCCGAGATCCAGTCTGCGGTGGACCGGATCGAACCAGTCTGGGTCCGGACCAATTTATTTTCTTATATATTTTTTAATATTTTTTTATATATTTTTTATATATAAGTTATATGATATATATAATAAGTTAATAAATTGAAGTTAAAAATTTATCTATTTTTTGTTACTAAGTTATTTTTGTATAATTTGAAATTTATTAGTTATTTGTTAGTAAGTTTGATTTGTATAATTTATGTAAAACTTTATATAAACATTAAGTAAGAAAATTTTATTTAATTTTTTTATATCGATATTTATATAACTTTAAGTATAAATCTAAATCTAAATATTTATAAGTTAAAATTATTTTTTGAAATATTATTGAATAACTTATAAAAGAATATATAAATTTATTTTTGAATTTTCTTTAAGTATACATACAGATTTTTGTATATGAGTTATTTGTTAGTATAATTAATAAATAGATGATAGAATTTGATTTAATTAATGAGATAATTTTTATAACCAAAAATATTACATGTAAATAATCCTTGTCCTAATATAAATAAACAAATATTTAATTAAGACATAATTTTATTAGTGACTCATGCTAATATTACTATTACATATGAATATCATAAATAAAATTATATTTTAATATATATTATTTTAGTTACATAAGCTTACGACTGAGCAAATTTTAATTTTTGACCGAATTCGATCCGAATCGACTCAAAATAATAGTTTGGGTCGGTTTTCAACCAAACGGATCAAGTAAAAAAATAAACTTTCTATTTCGAATTTCGGTTTTGGATTTCTATTTTCGACCAAATCGAAAACCGAATTACTTTATTGCTCCTCTTTCTCTTCCCCTCTCTCGAGATCTCTCGCTTCTCTACCGACTCTGCTCCGAGCCTCCGGCGCTTCACTCTCTCTCTCTCTCTCGACCCTGCTCCGGCCTCCCTCAATACCAGATCCAGAGGTCATTCTCACCGTGACCGCGGCTCTCACCTTGAAGCTCACGGCCTTCTCCTCTCTTATTTTCGTCACCGCCAGAGCCATAGTTCATCCTCAGGTCGCAGTCGCCCTGACAGTGAAACCACCCTCTCCTTCTCCTTCGAGCAACACGATGACAACCTCTGCTTTCGGAAGCATAGCTTGTCGCTCCGATCGCCGGAAAAGAACGGAGAGCTTCTGTGAGCAACAAGAGACGATTTTTGGAGGAAATAATGATTGCAGCCACAACAAGGATGGTATGGATCCGTAGCAATTTTTTTAATTTTAACCACTTTTATGAAAGAAGAGATTTTATGATATCTTGTGTATATTCCTCTTAAGGCTTTTTCAACAATGAAAGAGAGGCCATGGAAGCATTCAAAGGAGGAGATGGCTCATTTTCAAATTTCCAGGCCATGGAAGTACTCTGTGTTTGAAGAATTAGAATTGCTTTTGTATGCTGGTGTGTCTGTGATTTTGATCAACCGATGCAGGTACGTTTTGTTCTTCAAGTTTATTATGCAAATCATGATATATTTATATCTAAATTATTGTTTTTCTAAATCACTATTTTTTTTGTTATTTTGTTCTGAAAATTACATTTTCTTGATCTCTAAATCATTTTTTTCTTGTCCACAATAGATCTGGATTTTTTTTTTTTCAATTAGAACCGAAAACCGACCCTCAGCATTACGTTCCCTAACGGTAGGTTCTATTCTTGAGTTTCGGGACGAAACTTCCAATTAGTTGGGAGGATGTGGCGTCTCGTTTTTCCTAATCGGGATACGCGGCTAAGAAATACAAGATGGTATCGTTCGATCGGGATAGACTGAAACAAGAACTCGTCCTCGTTATGGATTTGCTTCTTCGGAATCGATTCCCATATTCAGTGGACCGTGCTCCCGGGATCGACCTAACGGCAGAGTCAGGAGGGACCTCTCCGCTATTATCTTTTGTTGCCTCGAATTTCGATGTCGCTTGTTGCTTTTGTGCTTCGAGTTGGTTTTCGGATTTGCTTGTTTTTCTTGAACGGTTCCGATGGATTTCATTGTTTTCGTTCATTGAACTGCACTTCAATTTCCGAGATTGGAAAGAGAGGAAGAGGTATTGATCGAGCTATTCGTGCAATGCAGGTGAACGAACAGTAGGCGGCTTAAGAGCGGAGTCTTGAAGCGCCTTTTTCCTTCTCCCTTCCAACCATCTAAGTGAGTGGCTACCATCCCAATTAGCTAGCCCTGCTTCCAAGTCTTCACACCCTAAAATCTTGCATTCTTGTTGTCCCGATCAGACGATACCAAGTAATACTAAAAGATATCAAGATAAAAAGGGAATAGACTTGGACTATTATTGCTTGTCAACTAAACTTGTGAACGGTTATCTATTGCATGCTAGTTCATTCAAATGTTCATTATCAATAAAGAGAACTTTTTCATGTTTCATGATATTGCCACTTCACATTATATTGCTTCTAAATTTTGTAAGAGGGAAGAAATTGTGTTGTGTTTATTTTTCATGAATTATGATCTATTTAGAAAAAATTTGTGGGGCAAAATGACCCCAAATACCCTGAAAAAAAGTTATTATAATTGGTATTTTGGTCATTTTTGGCAAAAATGATCAAAATACTCCTAAAACGGCCATAAATCTGCCACAAAAACGGGATATTTTGGTAAACATAACCCCCAATGGTTATATGCAAAAAAAAAATCGGTCGAACCGGGCTTGAACCGGGCCGGTCCAGGCCGGGCTGACCTGGCCAACCCGAATTGGACCCGGACCGAACGGCGCAGGGAGCAGGTCGGGCCGGACTTGCGGGTCGGATTCTCCGACCCAGCCCGGAGCCGTGGGGAGGGTGGGTCGGTTTGGGCCGGTCCGTTGACCTGGGCCGGTCTAAGCCCAGCCCAGACCGGCGTTGACCGGGCCGGGGTCGGACCAATTTTTGGGCCGCCCGGCCCATTACACACCATGAGATTCACTTTCCCACCTCCAATTATTTACTTTTTCTTCCAATTTTTCCAGTCTTTCCGAACACGAAAAAGAAAAATAATGAGAATTATAATTTTTCAAAAAAAAAAAAGAAATAACAAATAATTGATTTTCTTTCATTCCCTTTTCGCGAACCAAACGAGGCCTAAGTACGATTTTGTACAATTATTAGACATTTAGGGAAGTCATATGGTAGGGTCAAGTACAAATAGTATTATACAAAATAAGTACGGATAGAGGTGGCAGCTTGATTAGGTCAGTAGTTCAAGTGTGGTCATATATACTGAGAGGTATAAGATCCTGGCTGGGTAGCAGAAAATCGGTGGATTCCATTAATTTGATGGAAGTTGGACATAGTGGGTCCAAAAGACATGCAACGCAGCGTGCACAAAGTCCCTAATGTTACGTTGGACATCTTAAAAAAAAGTGTGGTCATATCCGAGTTAATCAATTTAGACTTGATCCAAATCGTATTCGTGTAGATCTGACATGTTTAGGGTGAACCATACATAATTCGACCAGTTTTTAGAACGGATCAACTAGATCTAAACAGTCTAATATACCACAATCTGGTTGTAACAACAAAATATGTTGTCACTGAAAGATCTTCATAACGATTGTACTATACTGTTTTAGACAAATCGTAGTAAATTAAACTGAGATTTGGTAATCTAATTTTCAGCCAGACCCTAACGGATTTATTTATTTTGTTGTTGGTATCTTGGAGAGAGAGTCATAGTAATTCACCAAAAATTTGGAAGAATTATTATTATTATTATTATTATTATTATTATTATTTTACTTTCTTCCACTTTATATTTTTCTATACAAATCAAGTTTTGGTACCAGAGGACGATACTAGACATTATATGGTTCATACAGAGTCGTATAAATCGACCGACAACATCTTGACGATAAACCGACGATCTAAACAACCGAAGATGAATTCTCTGTAGGAGGAGACTAACATAACCGGTAATTTCTCGATAGGTGTCAAGAAGATGAAAGCCAACATGACTGATCCCAAAATCCTTGAAAAGAATCAACAATGTTCGAACACTCCATCGATAACTGAAGCAAATGTTGTAAACGATGATAATTTTCTTTCCAAAATACAAAATGACTCCTACAAATTAAATTTGTGGGCGAGATGCCAACATAATTGGAGTCACAATCACATAATGATTGTTGGCAATTCGGATATTCAGATACATATACATATACATATACGGATATAATGCTACATTAGACATAGATAGGACCATTGTCAGGTTGGGTCTAGTTAGAGATTTTAGGTTGCTGATACATAAAAGATGATATATTTGATCCAACTACAATTAAATCTAAAACCAATTATTTCTGGATACATTTGCTTATAAACTTCACATGAAAAGTATCATGATCTCGGTTTCACTTTCCTTGTTTCTTTGTAGCAAGCACATTGACTAAAGTGATTAAAAGTCTGTTGTTCTTCCACCATGGAAAAAAAGGCTAGTCCACCAAATCCACGATTTAGAATAATATAATGCATCTAACTTCGTGTGAATGTACTATTACGTCGCAAATGAAGAACCATTGTGCTGGGTCCCTCTCCATATAGGTTGTAACAATAAGGACTATGCATTGACTACAACCAAATGCTTACAATCCTTTAACCACAGTCACGTGTCAGCCATGTGGCGTCCATGTGACGGTCGTTCATTAAAGGAGAAAGAGAGGTGAGATTCGGTGGCTGTCCAGATGGCCGTCACGTGGCAGGAACGTCACGTGACAGTCGTTCATTGGAGAAAAAAATGTAGCCGAATGTGACCCACATAACAGGAAAAAAAGAGGATTGTAAGCATTTGATAGTAAACTTAGCATTATTGTAACAATAATGAGCAATGCCAGAGAAAACGTCCTAGTCAGAGCCAAATGGAAAAGGTTTTTAGGGGCATCCAAAAATTTGCTTTTTTTTTTTTTTTATCCATGTCATGTGGGCAAGTACTTTCCTTGAGAACAAAATGGTGATTTGGAGAGCAACAAAGCATGAGAGGAGAGGGGAGAGGTGGGACCCGGTGACTGTTCGGATAGTCGTCCCGTGGGCTGTCGTTCATTGGAGGAAAGGTGAGGCCGGGAGGTGGTCCACATAGCAGGAGGGATGAGAGGATTGTAAGAAGGTTGTAAGCATTTGGTAGTAAACTTAGCATTATTGTAATTTTTTTGGATCTACTGCTCTCCCTCTCACTCTGAGCTCCTAAGATTCAGAAAAGCTGACATGATTGAAAGTTAGAGAACAGTCAAAGGAGCTACTTGGCAACATACACAATTAAAATAATACTTTTTTAATATATATATATGGGTCCGAATCAGAAGTTTGTTTTCGGAGTCCGGTCAAAGTCTCGCGATCCTTGACCGTTGGATTGAACGGACGCGCGTGCGGACCCCACACGGACGCCCGATCTGATGGTGCATGAGGAACGAGACTTCGACGAAACTCCGCGAACGGATTTCTTCATCCAGCACCCCCTCCCCCCCCAATATATATATATATATATATTAAAAATAAATATTATAAAAAAAGAAGATAATGTCGCAAACACAATAAATCTTAGACCACCAAGATTTTTTCTAAGGACTCAAAACTACAAACTAATCACCATAGTTACAAGCACTGCATCACTAAATAAGTCTCCAATTATTAAGTCCTTTAGTGATTCACAAATTTGGATGTCTTGTCACAAGCTTTTATATATATATATATATATATATATATATATATATATATATATATATATATTTTCAGTTTTTTAGTCTTCTTTTGACTTTCTAGGCTGAATTGATCGTAATAAGTTGTCCTTTTTACATGTTAAAAATGTTTTACAATGAAATTATTTTTTCTGTCTCTAATAATTTGGCATTAGATTCCTCAGACAAGTCAACTTGGTGCTCAATGTTCTCGTTGCATGTCAAGGTTTTATTTATAATAATTATGCTTGTATATATAACCATATTTGTATCACTTTTGTCAATCGTGATGGTTTTTAAAAAAATTAAAAAGTCAATTTATATCACTTTTACCCTGTTATTTGTAATTTTTTATATTGTTATTTGTCACGTCTATCAATTTTGTAATTTTTTTTTATCGTCACTTTTATACTGTAGTTGCCACTTTACAGTCTTAGTGTTATTGTTACACTAATAGTGACAGTCTTATGCTTCTATTTTCACCCTTAATTATTTTTGCCAGTTTTTTCTTTAAATATTTTTTATCATTTTCACGATAAAATAAAGTGAATAAAAAACACAAGATATGAAAAACAAGACAATGAAAACATCATAATTTTAGGGTATTTAAGATGTCCATGGTTCGAGTTCAATAAATTACATTCTTAATTGGCTTTACTAAATTTTTTTTTGTTGCCACAAAAATCTTACAAAAATTATGGAAAGTTTGATGACGACTTTGACAATGGAGGTCATTTGCTATCATCTAAGGATCCGGACTAGTGGGAGAGCCAGAACTTATTTGTATGGTCAAACATTATATTTATTGGTATCCCTAATATATACCAAAAAGAGCCATTCTAAAAGTATATTTATTGGGGCACTATATAAGTTATTCGGAGCTAGTCCAGTATCAAAATTAGTTTATTTTTGTGAAATTTTTATTCAGGATAGTCAAAAATTTACTAAGGCTTTTTCAGTCCTTGTTAGTGTCCAAATATCATAATATAGTAACATAAAATAGATTTAGGATAAACTTTCTGCGGATTCTAAAGTTTCGAACTCCTTTTAGGATTTTGAACTTCGGATTTCAGCCGACAGTCGCGACTCGGGACTGTATAAATTTTTTACAGTCCTGACAATATACATGAGGACTAGAGAAAATTTATATAGTCCTGACTGGATCCAAGATTTATGAAAATTTCTACCTATTATAAGGACTGTCAAAAAATTTTAACAGCCCTACATATTGGAAGGATTGTTGAAATTTTTGACAGTCCTGAATGGACAACATATTTTATTTAGCACTGTCAAATTTTTTGACATCTATTATATTGGTAGAATTATCAAAAATTGTGACAGTCCTAAAAAAAATTTGAGGAGCCCAAAGTAAAAATTTTCAGTGGCAAACTTGTAAAAAAAAAAAATTGGACAGCCTCGAATAACTTTTGTACTGCCTTCATAAATATTCTACTAAAATATTGATACATTAATTTTCGCGAATAATATTATAAGTAAATTAATTGCATCAAATTAAGATGTATTCTTATTATTTTGCAAGAGCATCTCAAATAGATGGGAACTGAAAATGCATCTTTGGGCACAAATTTATAATTAAAATAAATCTTGAATGAGTTGGGACAACATGAAAATAATAGAAAGTGGGTTGGGGCACATTTAAAAAAAAAAAAAAAAAAATCCTCACTCATTTTTTAAATATTTTCAAACCAAAATAGGATTCCATTATGGGTTACTACATTCTATAAGTAGAAATTTTTAGGCCCATGTTACATCTTCTATAGCTGAAATAAGGTCCTACATTTTGAATTTAGAATCTAAAAATTATAAGGAGTCTTACTATTGATGCTCTAAGGTCTAGATTCAAATTCCATACTATTCTAATAATTTTTACCAGTTCCAACTGATGGACTAATCCAATAAATTAAGATATACAAATAGTTATTATGCTCGACGTGATATTATTTTTTCGGTACCCATAGTTTCTAGCCATTCAATAGTTATTTTGCTATATTTTCCTACTCTAATGGATTTGGCAAAGATATTGTATTGTATTGTATTGTTGACATTTAAGTAACACAATATTGGGAAACAAAAATCCTAAGTAACTCATGAGTTTTTAATTTTTAAAACTCAACAGGAAAAATAAAAAGAATTATATGTATCATATATATATTTTTTTAAATCTAAACAGAAAAATAAGTACATTTTCAAAAATCAAAATAAAAAATACGTCCAATTGTTTACCCATATAATAATAAAAATTGAATTCTTATTTAAGTTTCTGTAGTCAAACTGTATTGGAAACAATGTGCTAAAACTTTAATGTGTACATTGTACTAGATTAAGTACACTTGAGTGACTATGAACATTTTAAAAAAAGCATCAAATAAAACTAAAAGCATTGCTCATCAAGCAAGTAAGAATAAATCTGCTACTGAATCTTCTTCCAATGTCAAAACTAAATTACAATAATTGCGAAGAAGAAAAATATTCCCTATACCAAATTATATTATAACTACACAATTGTGTATCATATAAAGAAAAAAAAAAGTAAAAGTTAAATCGACATATATTCCAAATTGTTTTTTAGAAATTGTACTAACCTTCAACCATGGTATTGATGATTGCTATGGAATGATCTGAGATAAGTCTACTGGAATGAGTCTGGTGAAGATGAAGACTGGTGAAGATGAAGAAAGAAGAAGGAGAAAAAAAATTTGATGTAGAATATGGGATTTTGGTAGTTACTCCAAAATGATGTGGAAGTAGAAATGGGCATTTGGGTAGTTACACTCCAAAGATGCCATGAAATTAATAGAGAACATGTTGTGAAAATGAGAGAAAGAGGAATAGGTAGTCAAATAAATCATATGGGACTTTTCTCTCATTGATAATCTATACTACTATATAATAAGAAAAGTAGCCTTCACCGTGGAAGTTTTTGTTTCAAAATGTTCTCATCTGTGTTTACTAATTAAAATTGTTCATTAGATTTAATATGGATAGTTATATAATTACCTATAGAAGAATAAGAAAAATAAAGAAACTGTTATTTGTCCTTCCAAAGTATTATGAAATACGTGTAAGACACGTGCATATATACTAGTATATATAAGAGGAAATATGATAAATGTGGTTATAGATAGGGATAAGGCCATCTACATTTGGTCTTATCCATAAATCATAACAATCTTCCTTGGATGCTCACCTTAATTATTAGGGCTTTTTGATATTACTCCCTTGTTAGATGAAGGATATTGAGAATACCCAATGTTGTTTCATAAGTCGAGAATGTCCCCCTGAAAGTATCGTTATTGAGTTTATTTTATTCTTAGTCAAAGACAAAAGAGATACTTTCAGGGGGTGTTCTCGACTTATGAAACAACATGAGAATGTTCTCAATATCCTTCATCTAATAGGGGATAATATCAAAAAGTCCTAATTATTGTAGAAGCATAAAAAATCTGGATTCATGCGTCGAGCAACCATGCGTCCCACATTCGACTCAGAAGAAACCAGGCCGCGGGATGACCATGCCATAGAGAAAAAGATGCATCCTTGCACCCCAAACATTGGCCGCATAAAGGCCTGACAAAAGGATTATGTCTGACAGAGAATCCTGACAAAAATTATTTTCTCAGCGCTTCGAAAAATGTGTGCACACTAAGAGACAAGAATCTCTCGTCAGACTAATAATGACTTATGACAAGCGTGCAACGCCACGTGTACGAGAACTCATGCGTTCCATGCGTCTCTGGCCCTATGCGTTCCAGACTCCATGCGTTATATGCGTCTCTGACCCCCTGCGTTCCAGACACCAAGCGTCTCTTGCGACGAGATCTTCCTGTTGTGACTGAAGTGATTCTCTCCAACTAAATGCGGGCCATGTGTCAAGCTGACCAAGTCACGCAAACAAAAGACGAGAACCGCCAAGATCTTCGGCAACAACAAATCCCAATAAAACGTCAACGTGGCAGCCTGTCCTAGACTCAACCCATACTATGCGTCCACAGTTACAATCGTATTTTATTGAAGGAGTCTCCTTCGACCACCAAACAGAAGGACATGTGGCACCTATAGTCCATCAACATGATGGCTATAAATAGGAACAACTTGGACATGCTAAAGGCTGGCTTTCTGCTTCAGAGAGAGACCATACCCTCCCAGAGAGCTACGTACATGCACACAAGCTCAAGAGAGGGAGAGAGAGAAAAGAGCACCCCTCATTTACTCATCGGACTGTCAATAGAGTAAAGGAGCCGCCATAGCGCTCGATCTCCACCGTCACACTACCCAAATTAAATATTGTACTTAGATTGTCTGTTTATGACTTTTTTGTACTTTTTGTTTGTTATTGAACGAAACAATTTTAATGGAAAATAAGGTGTCGACTCTGCTGGGGACTAACTTCTCCTCTGATGAGAAGGTTGTGGTTGGGTTCGACCCAGAGGATGCTGGTTGTACGCTTCAACCAGCAAGCCTACGAGGAGATGCTCTCTGAGGGAGGCGCTTCTCTAAGGTTGGCAAAGCCTACGAAGACCCGCAGGACATGGGTTGCAAATGCCGCTGTGCCTTACCCAACCACGGAACATATGTTCCCCGTCTCTCTCTCTGTCGCAGGGATCGCACCTTATTCGTCCACCTCCCATGTGGCAGCCTCTTTCGACAAAAAAAGTGCTCAACACTTGAGCTCTGGCAAAGAAAAATACTACGATGCTAGAAGTTTGAGTACTAAGGCATATTCTATGTGGCCATATCAGAAGTCGCATAAGTCGGCAGTCGCACGCAAATGTCCACGTGCGGCACCGGTCGACGGCCGCAGGCAAATATCCACCTGCGGCCAGCAAATTAGCAGAAGTTCTTTCTTTGACCGAATCTCACGCAGCGCTGACTCCATGGGCCTTGCTGAGGAAGGGGATGATGCGAACTTGGACTCTTCATACTACGCACCGGCGTATGCTAGGAAGAAGAAGTCTAGGGCAATGCGAGCTCGTCAAGCTCAAGCAATTGCTTATTCGATCGACCGTCAACAGGCACAACTAACTATGCGTGCCCCTGACAGAAAGTCATAAAAAACTGACCCATGCGTCTAGCCCATAGTGAAAATCGGATAGGATCGATCTAAAGTTCTTGTATGAACCCAGATCAGAAAGCAAAATCAACACCTACACACCCATATGCTCGGTCTTCCCGGGCTCATAAGGCGGTTGCTAAGGTAAATACCATCGCTTGACTTGCGTAACGTAATCAACCAAAAGCGCAAAGCGAGGGAATCAACTGCGGCATATGAGGTATCCACCCCAGGACGCCACTGTGCCAACATTATCATCAACTGTTGCTGTGCCAAAGTAGCAGTACCTGCAGACAGGCAATAGATGTTCCAGCGACTGCAACCAAGAGCACCCATCCGCTAGCATCCCGAAAAGAAGGTATAAACACCATAGGAGGAGGAGCTACCCTTAGCCTTATGTTACTCATCTCAGAGATCTTCCGCTGCCAGGGGAGATCAAAAGTCTAGCATCTCCAATCCTACACTCTCAACCAGCGTGTCAAGGAACCGGAGGCGAGCAGCGGTGCCTACAAAAGGAGTGTTTATGGGTACACGCTCAAAGAAGAAGCTGTCAACCACTGGGGGGTAGTTCTTCCTCAGGACCCTAGGGGGCTACAAAAGCTGGGGGTTGTGATCCTTCATAACTCTACAACAACCCGACGCTCCAAGGAGACAATGATTCCCAAGAAACAAATGCTGAGATCCCTGGAAGTAGCCACCCCCGGCCAGAGGACGTAGCTTCCTACGCAGGGGGTATTGTTCCCTCCGAGTCCAAAAAAGATAAGGCACTACCGACCTTCCCGGATGACTCTTCACGGCAAGAGTCCGAGGCAAAAAGTGCGACGTCCACTGTCCTATCTATTTCTCCCCATGTGAGAACAACATACATTGTAGGAGACGATCACGAGGGCCCCAACGATCGATATCGCCTCGAGATCCTCAAAACTATGATGTTGAGTGTGTCAATGTAGGCCTTAACCCAGAAAATATGGGAGATCAAGGCAAACATAGCCTCACAACCAGCAAGGGCCTCTGGCTAAGCAAGCCTGGATTCCGGGACAAACGAAGATTCAAATGCAACCACTCCACCCGCGGGCGACAATCATCCCCTGCCCGGATTATCTGCTCCTTCCACAGTTGATGAAGCTCGGGAAGCAATACGGAAGGTACGAGAACTTTAGGCCCGCCTAGACTCAATGGGAAATCGGGACTCACTGCGCGAGCTCGGGATTCGACAACTGTATCCCCTTAAGTGGAGAGATGTACTGTACCTGCCCAAGTAAAAATCCTTCAACTTGACTCCATTTGATGGGAAGATATCCCTCTGTCAATTCATGAGTTACTTCGAGACGGCAATGGGACATCTGCCTCGTAACGATGCCCTTTTAACTAAGCTCTTTGTTGGGGCATTATCTGGAATAGCCTTTGATTAATTCTGCAACCTCCAGGGCAATTGTATCTCGTCATTCGACGATCTCAAAGGACTTTTTCTCGCTCGATTCTACGACAAAAGAAACGACATGACGATATCTTCTTTAATAGACATCACACAAAGGGAGAAAGAGTCTGTACGAGATGTTTGATAATAAACGAAAGAAATAAAATTAGGCTTATACGAAACCCTTTCTTTGTTTACAAACAAGAAAAAAGAGTACAATTAATCCTATACGAGGATGTTAAGTACAATAAAAATGATTTTGGGGAAAAATTGCTATAGGAGTCTGATCTGCGGTCGATCACTTTGTCCTTTGGACCACACGATGACGAAGAAGTGCTGTAGAAGAAGAGGAAGCTTCAAAGATTGCGGGAAAGATTGAACTCTCTTTGCCAAAAATTGTCAATCAACGCTTTCTCTCAGCGCTCTCTGTCAGCGCTCTCTGCTCTTTCTTTTCCGACCTTGCCTCTCCTGATCGATCGATCCTTGATTCCTGTGACCGGAAGTCTCTATTTTTAGAGTTCGGTCACAGTAACCGTCCAGTCGGCGTAGTAGCCAGATTGTGAAGAGAGTGGCACCCTTTACGCGACAGTTATAATAACTGCTACCCACGTCTGAATGATCTCTTGAATCCGCGTGTGACACGTGTCCCATTATGAGGTAACGCGTATAACTGCTTCTCGAAGATTACGACATGCAAGCCACGTAGGTAACTGCCCCTCGCGTAGAGATGGTTGGCATAAAAGCCAAATAATTGACTTGTTGGCGTAAAAGCCAAGTAGTTGTCTTGTTGGCGTAAAAGCCAAATTGTTGTCTTGTTGGCGTAAAGGCCAAATAGTTGTCTGTTGGCGTAAAAGCCAAATTCTGCGTAAAGCTTGATGCTGCATAATAGGTAACCAGCATAAAGATAGCCAATTATCCTTGCTGACTGAGGTCTTGAGCGTATTCTGGGCTGAGTAGCCTTATCACGTATCTTGGCAAATATAGCCCGAGTTGGCGTATTTCGAGGAGATAGCATACGACGTGCTCCTATAGTTGAAAATAGCCTGATTGGCGTATTTTGAGGAGATAGCGTACGGCGTGCTCCTATAGTTGAAAATAGCCTGGTTGGCGTAACATGCCAGGATGGTGATGTGAGCGTATTAGCCCTAGTTTTAGCTCTCCTAGTCATTAAAATAGAACAAAATCTCGTGCATTAAATGCAGAGATCTGTCCCCATTTCGTGTATTAACTGCAGAGATATGCCTCGAGTTCTGTACGAAGAACAGCTTTTGACATGGCGTCTAATTTTGTCTCATGTGGAGCGTAAAAGCTCGTCTCTGTCTGTATAAAATAGGTAGCGTATTCCTTGAATACGTAAAAATGACTTGTATCAAGGATACGTCACTAAACGACAGTCTGGGCTTCTGTACAGAATCATCATAACAGCCGTCCTCTCGATCGTCGTGCAGTACTCTTTGTCAGGAGTCTGGTTCACTATTCTGTCTAACAGGTTCATTCGAGGAATACGAAGAGTTCCTCGTACAACTTCACGCCGCATTAAAAGCAAGCGTATTATAGCCGGAGGGAGGTGTAGCAACCTTTTTACGCCAAAATGGCCTTTGAGTGCTGCTTTACGCAGACTGTTACGAAGCCATATTTTATGCCACACAGCGCTGAAGCTCTATTTTACGCGTATAGCTCTGAAGTCATATGTTTACGCTACATAGCGCTGAAGCTCTGATTTACGCATGCTTCATGCATATTGGGGGATTTTACGCGTATAACTCTCCAGCGTATTTTCATGCTTCTACAAGACCCCCTTCAAAGTTTTCAAATTTCTCGTAATTTGAAATACTTTGAATGAAGCATGAAACGGTCAAATTTGACTCGTTCTGCGAGGCTGATTTTTCGGGGATATTTAGGAAGTTGTTGGGAATGGGTATGTTCTCTTCTGCCTATATAAAGGCAAGTGAGTGAACCTGTTTTTCCACACTTCCTTTACCAGAAAAAATGGTTGGCTAGATTCATCGGGCTGACCTAAGGAAGAAGAAGATTATGCTCTTCCAGCATGTAAGGATCCGTAAAAGGAGGCGTCTTCGAGCAAATGTCCTCTGCAACGATGGATTATGGAAGGATATCATAGCTTCCTTTGCTCGGGATGATCAGCAATTTCATATGGCGATTCGTCCAGGAAATAGGAAGGGTCTCATCAGACCATACAGCTTGCTAGCTGTATTTTCTCCCATTATGAAGCTGGATGCAGGTGGGCAGCTTGGCCGCGTCTTCGAGTATTGTGTTGGATCAGAATCCCTAATACAATTCTAGGGCGTGGCTGTCATGGCGTATGGAGGGTGGGCTTGAATAATGCAGGCCCAGTTTTGTATCCTCCCGCCATTGATCATTTTTTTGTTCATCGGCCGCAGAAGCTGATGAAGTACCGTAGAAGAAGAAAAAGATCTCCACCAATATGAGAACCTGGCACAACAGATTCCCAGCGTGATCTTAAATGAGAATGAGAAACCCTTTGTAGAAAAAGGATTTCCATCATATGTAATCATGAAAATGAAAAATCCTTTGTAACTTGGATTTCCATCATATGTAATCATGATTAATAGATTTGTCTTCTTTTACGCATTGCTGATTTGCCATATTTGCTGTGAGAAAGTCCGATAAGTGTAGCTTCAACACGTTTGAGTAATTTTATGCTGACTCTGATAAACGCTTATCCGGTCACGTCCCAACTTTTACGCGTAACGGTAGATGCGTAAAAAGCTCTTTAGCATTAAGTTTGTCTTGAAGATCCAACTGTCATGCTGTTTTTGGATGAGGAGTCGTATAGAATTCTGAACTGTCTCTTCTCTGATACGAAGAATTTATGTTCAGAACATCATCTTCAAGACTGGCTTCCCGAAAGTTTCTCGAAACAGGGCAAGAAATGCCCGCCGAACAGGCCATACTTGAGCTTAGATATAAAGGATTATGGCTAGACTTCGAATGAACTTTATGATGAGGTCATATGGGGAGATTAATACTATCTCGACCCTAGTAATGATGCCGCCTTTGGGCCCTGCTCTTGAAGCACCTTCAAAGAACATTTGCCAGACAACTTTGTGTGAAGTGACGTTGGCATCCGCCACTTTGTCTAGAATCTCTTCATAGAGCTTTGAGGTTTCTGACCTCGGATGGGCTGCCAGAAAGTCGGCCAATGCTTGACCCTTGACAGCCTTCTGTGGAACGAACACCATATCATATGGGGATAATAGTATTGCCCAGGTAGACAAGCAGAAACTGACTGCCCCAGGTTTGGTCATGAGGACCCTGAGGGGTTGACTCGCGAGATTACATGAATGGTCTGTCCAGTCACGTAATGTCGAGTTTTCTGGATGGCGAATACCAGAGCAAGGCATTCTTTCTCAACGACGGTATACCTATGCACTGGGCCGACCATCATCCGGATGAGATAGTATATGGCCTGTTCGTGGCCTGTATCATTATTCTGGGCTAACAGGACACCGAGAGAGTGATCCATCGCGTGTACATAGAGCAGAAATTACTTTCCTATGACCGGGGCCACAAGCATAGGAGGGTTTGATAGGTATTCTTTGATGTTGTCAAATGCTCGTTGGCACTCTTCATTCTAAACAAAGGAGACAACTTTCTTCATGAGCTGTGTGAACGGCCGGCAACATCCAGAGAGGTTTGATATGAACCTCATGATGTATGCCAGCCTCCCTTGAAGGCCACGAAGTTCCTGGAGGTTCCTTGGCAGATTTATCTCCATGATGGCCTTGGTCTTGTCGGGGTATATGTGAATACCCCAAAAAGTGATGACGAAACCCAGGAATTTGTTGCTAGAATCTCCTAGGAAGGACTTGGTAGGGTTCATCTTGAGACAGTGTGCACGCATTAAGTCAAACACAGTCCTCAGGTCTTGGAGGTGATCATCTTTGGAGCGACTCTTAACGGCGATGTCGTCGACGTAGCATTCCATCGTCTTGCACAGATGTTCATAAAAAATGGTGCACATAGCTCGCTGGTATGTAGCACCTGCATTCTTTAGACTGAAAGGCATGACCGTGTAGCAGTATACACATATCGAGGTCCAGAACGATGTATTTTTCTCATATTCGAGAAATATCTTAATTTGGTTGTAGCCTGAGAAGCCATCCATGAAGGACATGCGCTCAAAGCCACAAGTGTTGTCGATTATTATATTCGTGATTGGAAGAGGGAATTCGTCTTTGGGATATGTCATATTTAGATCACGGAAGTCAATGCAGATTCGGATATTCCCATTCTTCTTGATGACAGGCACGATGTTGGCTACCTAGTCGGGGTGTTGTTCCTCGCGGGTGAAGCCACTAGCTATTAGCTTGTTAACTTTAACTTTGATGGAATCCATCACGTCTGGCCAGAACCATCGTTGTTGTTGCATTACTGGTTTGGCGTTTGGCATAATATTGAGTTTGTGGACCGCGATTTGGGGATCCAGTCCTGATATATCTTCGTAACTCCAGGTAAATACATCAATGTATACCCTGACGAGTTGTAATAGGTATTCCCGGTCTTCGTCAGGCAAGCTTTTACTGACGAAGATAGGTTTGGGGTATGATTCGTCGCCAAGGTCAATTTATACGACTTCATCCTCTGTGGGAGGCTCTCGTTGTTCGAATCGTATCTCCCATTGTGAACCAAGGTTTTGGGCCCAATATTCTATCTAAAAGAGCTCGGATGGTTCCTCGTTGTCTTTTTCAAGGTCGGCAGACACCATGTTGGAGGACAGTGTTTGTCTGAGCACATCCTTGATGTTGACGTTGGAGTCAAAGGATGAAGATTCTGAAGAGTGTGAGCACACTTCATCTTCTTTATCTGAGCCCTCGGGGGTTGTAGGAGGTGTTACATATCTTAAGTCATGCATAGTCTTATGATAGTAATCCTCGGGCTTGACTGCAGGGGATGGAAGTCGTAAAGGCGACCTTCGGCCTTTGTCGTAGTTCAACCCCTCAATGACCTTCAGGTTGTATCCCATCTTCTGGATAAGATACAGGGCTTGTGAACTGTACCGGTAGAGTGGCATTTTGCCTACCTCAAATTCTAGTTCTATTTCCTTTGGGATGAAGGACCATGGGCATTCCAGTCTACCGAAGATGATGAGCTTATCTTCCTTCTTCCTAGGTGGGACTAAGAAATAAGAATCTTGACTAGAGCGAAGCCGGTGCACTGTGTAGGTAGTGGTCACTTGTGTGTACAGATGAAGGCCTAGACCGTGCTCAATGGAATAGAGTGTACTTATATGCATACGCTCAGAGTAATTCAAAGATAGTCATTTATTGAGAAAAAATGTATCTTTTCTGGCAGAATTATATCGTTAGGGGAAGGGATATTGATATTAGCGAATATATACTCCTCCAGCTCATCCTTCTCCTCGGCTACCCCCAGCGCAAGCGAAGGCTTTGGTGGTTTTCTATGTAATTTTACCATCAAAGGTCCGGAAGCTGCAGTCGCAGTCGGGTCCTCCTTTGGTGGTCGACTCGGCCTGTGAATGCGAATGACCATAGGTTCAGAAGGCGTAGATAGAGCGGAATCTTCTTTTGGTGGTCGATTTTGGCCTATGAAGTCGAATGACCATTGGTTCTGACGACGCTGAAGGTACCGGGGATTCAGGTGCCTTCCCGCGCGATTTGACGATGAAAGGTGCGACCGCATTGGGAGTGCGAGCCTTGAGGGAAATTCTTAAGGGCTCCTCGGGTGCTGTTGTGGCATCGGCTTTATCGTTGGCCTCATTGCCTCCTTCATCTTGGTGGACCTTCTTGTAGAGGATTGGGTCGGAGTAGTAAATCTTGATTCCCTTAAACGGATCAACATCGACGAACTTTGTCTTGACGAAACCGTATTTATCTACATATTTTAGGTACTGGTGGAGGGTGGATGGCACAATCCTGTGTTCATGTATCCACGAACGTCCCAATAAGACGTTGTAGGATGTATCTACGTCTATGACGTAGTAGGTGACTTCTGTTTTTAAGTCGCTGATCTAGCTTTTCTGGCAGATTTTGCCCACATGGTAGTTCCTTCCTTTGTTGAAGCCACTGATGATGGTATTGGTGGTCACTAGACGATGCATCGGGATCCCCAGGGTCTGAAGCAAACTTCTTGGGATAATGCTGATCGACGATCCTGGGTCAATATGCATCCGATCCACCTTGACGTTGCCAATATATCCTGTGTAGTACAGGGGACGACCGTGCCCATTATTTTTTAGCAACATATCATGTTGCGAGAAGGTGATGTTGGGTATCGCATCCATGGAGTTGTTATAATGCGGATAAGCAACAGGATCTTCGGCTGGTGGTTTGACTTGCGCCATGTAGATATCGATATTGTGCAATGCCTCACTCAGGGCAGCCTGAGTATCTTTGGAGAGCCGCAAAAGGTCAAATAGTAACAATTTGTCGGAGTATTGGCAAATTGTACTAAGATATCAAAGTTATAGGGCTTTCCAGCCCTTATGGTGCACCCCTACGCAGCGATTTATCGAAGCGCGTTTCCTTATGTTTTGACTTGTCCGCTAGCAGGGGCTGAGATGGCCCAGGACCATTGGTGGTAGGCGCGACAACCGGGGGTGTATTACCAAGCATCGGTTGGTACATTACGCCTGACCTTGTTGTACCTGCTACATCTCTTCAGCCGAGGAGAAAACTGTATAACAGGATTTAGATTTCCTGCCCTTGGACTTGGCGGTAGAGGATGTCGTCGGCTATGTCAAGTATGGCAAGAGGTCGGGATGGACCCACATGACTTCCCCACGTGGTGTGCCAAGACGTATTAGCCCAGCCGTCTGGTCACGAGCTGTGGAAGGTTGACCACCTCCATAGTTGTCTTTGGGACTAGGACCACTCCGTCTTGGGCTTCTGTCGGTGAAAAGTTGCCAAATTGGAGGGATACCATATTGGCGGCGGCCGCCACATCATTGAAGTCCAGGGAAAGGGCCTTAGTATCAATTAGGCGTTGGATGTACCGCTTCAGGGTATAGCACTCCTGCATTGGGTGGTGGACATATCGGTGGAAGTGACAATACTTTGGGTTGTCATTTATTGCAGCTTCAGGCTGACGTCTAACGTTGGGGAGTCGGATTTTGCCTCCCTACATCAGCATGTAGAAGATGGGTTTGACATTTCGATCTTTGAAAGAGTAAGTCTCCTTTGATTTTGAAGGCTCTACCTGCATTTGCTCAGGCTTCTTGGTCAAGGTAGCGACCATAGCCTGTTTCTCCTTTCCATCGCAGCTGCTATTGCCGTTGTTACTGTTGTTGTTGTTGTTGGGGTTGAGACGTTTCCACTTGTCCTTAGTGGTAGGGATATGGATCCCCAAGTTTCGGGCATTCTTCAGCTTCTTCTCAGCATTGACGGTGCTTACGATGAAAGTCGTCCAGTCTTTAAACTGGGCGTCGTCCATCCAGAAGCTGACTACCGAAAGTAGGTTCCTCTGGCACATTTCTATTAGCGTCGCTTCGGGATTGCCAGGGGGCAATCTTAGTATTGTCTGTCAGAATTATTCGATGTAGTTACGAGCGAGCTCATTTTCTCCATGGGCGACATCCATCAGGGAAGACATTGTCATATCATGTCCTGTCTCGTACAATCTTGGAAACCCCCTCGACGAAAATTTAGGTCTACTTAACTTAGATCGAGAGACTAGGGCTAGTTTGAAGCCAATTGGAACTTAAAATCATAGTATTTTAGATTATTGTGAAATATTTGTAACACTTTGTGCACCTTACGTTGCTTCGATATTTGGAGCGCTACACTAGCATTTGCTTTCCAACAAATTTTACACATTTTTCTTAGACGTGCCAGCCTTCCCTTCTAACCTTTGTGTAACTCATAAATACCCTCCATTGTGCTTTATTTTAGTCGCACAATATTCGTTACAAACGTCCGTTCTTAAATTTAATTAAATCCAACTTTGCATCATTGTCCGTTCCAATCAAAATTGGAGACACAACCTCGACCCATTTTGTGCAACCCAATTTATGATATTATTTTATTCTGAGCCTACTATGTCCATGATACTTGTGTCCCACCTAATTTTAATCCCATGTACTTCCAATTAATTTTAGAACACCATTTACATTAATTTTAATTAAATTGGTGTAAGGACCCAACTTAATCCAAAACTAGACCCAACACCAAACCAAACCCCCATTCACACCCCAAGGCTCATACTAAACACCACGCACTATTTTTAGCCACTACATCATACCAAACATGGTGTTTCCCTTCACTAAATCTCAAAACCCCACTTTGTACAATTTTTTCAATTGTTGAGGACTTTTATGCAAAAGTAAAATGATGTTTCATCACCCTATTGGTCAGGTACATGAAGAAATAACCCTCCTCCCTTTGACCGTTCAACTCTCTCTCCTCTTTTGTTTGTGTATTTTTCTCCATGTTTAATCTTGGCCATCCATTTTCAATGGAGCAACATCCTCACCACACAACACCCTCATATATATATATATATATATATATATATATATATATATATATATATATATAGCCTAACCCCTTTCCCAATGCCAACCCCATCCCAAGGTGTACAGCCGGCCCTAATCCCTAGGAGGTCACCATCAACCTCTCCTCCCACATGCTAAACTCCTCCATTATTATTTTCTACATCATCTTCACCATCCCTCAAGAAAAAAAACCATATAACACAAAACCCTAACTATAAACCCCCCATCTCGTGTTCACCATCCCCTCACCCTTATCTTCCAACCGCTACCACCACCATGTCGACCCGACCGCCTGGATCCCGACCCGCCTGACACCGCCGGACCCGAGCAGTGCCCCGCCGGAGGCCATCTCTCCTCGACTGAACGCCACAGCGCCTCACCTGTCACGCCCCAGTCCCAAAATGCCGAGGGACAGGGCACGTGGCAATGGCCAGCAGCACGCACCGATGGACAACCCAATTTAATGGATCCATCAGGGCATGCTTAAGCTGTAGTCTAGCAGGAAATAGAGCAATTGTTACAGGTCACAGACTAATCTAATCTCATCCACAACAGATAATCACAGATAAAGACAGGGTAATGCAAATAAAATAAGCTGATCTCAATAAATATCTCGGGAAACAATCCGAGAATATGTCTGGTACAACAATTGCAAATAGACAGGAAATAATCAACTGGAAAGAGAAATAAATGACTACATACGGCCAATGCTCAGGAGAAGTCCTCTGGTACGAGCTCGTCTTCAGGTCCTGGTACAGCTCCTGGAAGTACTCTGGTACGGGGTATCTCTGGATGGATCTCTTCAGCTATACCTGGGGACATAGTCCATTCCAGGTCCTCAGGGGACATAGCAAGGTACAGATAATACAAGCCAAAATATAAGCAGTGCAGAAATAAATAAGCAATAGGATGAACTATATAACCAGCTACGTGATATGCAGTATGAGAGCAGTACAGGAACTCAGGTTGAAACTACTACAAGCTCTGTGTAGGGGAGCCGGGTAGCAGTGATATCATGTAGTTGTCTAGCTCAATGGGAGACTACGACGCCGGCATAATATAAAATCAACCTGTAGCCTGTGTGTCTCTCTCCACCCAATGTAATCACGCATATCATGACCATAACGTCTCATGTCCATGTCAGCGGGATTATAGCTAATGCAACAAGTCATACTGTCTATAAAATATCTCTGTCGGTCCTGTATCCTATACAGAATCACCATGAATGTCTCAGGAAGACTCTGTCTCATGAATAGTGTCAAGTGTCCTGGGTTCTGGGGTACTCGATAAGACAAGTACGAACATTATCGGGTCTCGATATCCATCTCTATGTGACGTTACACAACTCCGCGTACGGAGTTGGCACCCGACTGGTAATCGGACGCTAAGTACGCCACTCGGTCCTGGGTTTTAACAGTTAAACAGGTTTATATGCATTTAAACAAGAATTCGGGCAAGTTCTAGAACAGGAATTACTGCTAATGGCAAACTTTACTTGCCCACTGATGTATAAACAAGTCAAGGAAAATAGTAGCAAGCTGCAGAGTTTGGCAAGGTACACTTGCCTGTGGTTCCGGCTATGTTTGCAGTTCTGACTTCGGCGGGAAACGCAGGCGGTACTCCGGTTGCTGAAACAAACATCACCATCAGATCCAGAAAATATCAATCAGCTAGAAACGCCTGTCCTTGAGTCCAGTTTGGAGACAAGGGCAGAAACGGCAGTTTCGGGTCAAAACGGGGTCCACATGCGGGCCCGCTTTGCACCGAAAAATGCGTCAGGGTCAAAGGTCTCCAAATTCACCAAACTTAGTGTCCACAGGTCAGAAACGCTGATACGAACCCAACGGAACTTTCAGAATTGAATTCCGATGAGCCGATCACAAAATCGCCCGTCGAGCGGGGCCTGTGGGGCCCACGACACGTGATTTTGTCAACGTTCTCAGAATCGAACCAAACTTGACCCACAGGACCAGCGTATCGCTACGAGTCCGATGGCGCAAGTTTCGTCTCGATCCGACGTGTGTACACAAAGTTAGGGCGCGTTCCAGAAAGTACGGATACGGGGCGATGTCCGCGGATACGCGTTAATTCCGGTGTGCACGCACACCCGAATCAGCTTCCACGAAATCCCACACGTCCGTATCGACGAGGCGCACGTATCTGTGAAGACCGCACGCGACCAAGTCGTCCCGTTTGGCGAGGAGTACTCAGTTCCGGGGTGAAACAGGGTCTGGTTTTTTCCTGTTTTTGGATCGCGGTGTGCGATCACCACAGGATGCGATGCCCCGAACGGTTTGTCAGGACACCGAGAGGGTCATACAGGCTTCGTAACGCAATTTGCGGAATCGAAAACGGAGCTACGAGCAAAAAGATACACGCACCTGAAGGGGACCCGAAATTCTGGGTCAAACCGTGTCCGACACGTGTCCGACACGTGTCGGATTCGAAATCGAATTTAGGGTTAGGGTTTCAGCGGCGGGGTCGCGGCTTGGGGCGGCCGGGCGGAGTGCTGGGACCGGAGGCGGGGGCACGCGGCGGCTCAGGGCGGCCGGGCGGAGCGCTGGGAGGCGGCAGAGGCGGCGCGGGCTGCTGCCGCTCGGTGCTGCTGTCGGGGTCGAGGGGGCCGCCGGGGGAGAGGGGGAAGGGAAGCTGCGGCGGCGGCGAGATGACTAGGGCGGCGTGGTGGCGGTGGCAGTGGTGGCTCTCGGCGGGGCTAGGGGGGTCGAGGCGGTGGAGGGTGGTGGCACGGTGGGGGACCGGAGGGGAGAGGAGCGGGGATTTATAGGGAGGGGACGGCCGAGCGAGGCGGAGGGGAGAGGGGGGTCGTGGCCGCGTGGGACGCGGGGGCGAGGGGGTGGCGTGGCCGGGTGGGGCGGAGCGGGCCTGCGGATCCGGCGGGAGACGCGGGGACGTGGGTGAGCGGGTGAGCGGGTCGGGCGGGTGGACCCGACCCGACCCGGTAGCAGAGGCTGGGCCGGGTTGGGCCGCTGAGGGACTGGGCCGGGTTCAGGTAAATGGGCCGGGCCGCTATTAAAAATAATATTAATATTAATAATAATATTAATAAACAGTAATTATAATAAATAATTTAATAAATAGATTTTAGGTATTTAAAAATAGGTCCGGGGTCCGATAAATTCCAGAAAAATTGCCCTAAGTCCAGTTTTTCATTTTACATCCAAAAATATTATTTTTATAATATTTTAATACTGTTTAATATCAATTAAAAATCATTGAATAATTGAAACCCTGTTTTTAAATTACAGAAAATTTCCAGAAAATTTCAGAAAATTGTGAAAAATTCAGTTTTTAAAATTTTGAAAAATCAGGGGTTTACAATCTACCCCCCTTAAGAGGATTGCGTACTCGCAATCAAAGAATAACCGGTCAACAGAGATGACGCGGTCGCAATCATCGTTTGAAAATACATCACAAGATAATTAGGGAAATACCGTTTCCCTAAAATGAAAGTTATACACTTTCCAGAAAATCTAGTTATAGCAAAAGAACTACATTTTTTATGAAAACCAGGTTATTATTAACAAATTGCATTTTACTAGGTTGGGGCTGAGGTCACGAACCACTAGGCACGAACTACAACAAGACTAAAAACGGATAACTACAAATCACTTACTCGCATCAGCTATTCCACGAGTCTGTGCGTTCTCCACTGTCATCGTCAGGGCTTGCTCGCGTCCTTGCAGTAGATTCTTCTGCTGTTGAGCCTGCTGGAAGAGTAGTGCCTGGGGTATCAAGGGTGGCCTCGGCTGATACCCTCCTGGAGCTGGTGGTAGGATTTCTTGAACTTCCGTTTGTGGTACTTCCAATGCTGGAGAGGTTGCCCTCGGTACTGGTAACGCTCGTTGGTTTACCCTTGGTGCTCCTTCTCGACGCTCAGGGTATTCCCTCAGTAAATGCTGACTGGATCCGCAAGCCAAACATAATTTCATTTTCCGTCTGCACTTATTCTCTATATGACCTCGCCTGTGACAATATGGACAAACAGGTATTGCCTGTGGAGATGCTTCTGGTGGCTGGTGTACGTGAGGTCTTTTTGCAACTTCTTCCTGTGGTGCTGAAGTGGAAGTCCGTTTCAGACTAGTCTCTCTCCTGATGACGCGCTCAATGCGTCGCGCTGCAGCAAGGACGTCCGAGTACGAAGTAGGTGCAACGGATCCAATTAGTTTCTGTAGCTCAATGTTTAGTCCGTCGAAGAATTTCTCAGCCTTCTCTTCTTCTGTCGGGATCAATGTTGGAGCGAAGCGACTTAGACGAATGAACTCAACGTTGTACTCTTCCACCGTCTTAGTATCCTGAGTAAGGTGATTGAACTTGTCCCGAAGTTCTGATCGGGCGATAGCTGGAATGTACATCTCTTGAAAGAGTCTAGAGAACTCTTCCCAAGTGACTCGGTCTGGTCCGAGCCGTGCTTCCTCAGATAGCCACCAGTGATGTGCATTGTCTGTCAACTGCATTCTGACGGCAGTCATCCAACGTTCCTTTGGAAGCTCAGCTGCTTCTAGTTGATGTTGAGTGTTGGTGAGCCACTCATGAACTTCAGTGGGCTTTTCTTTGCCTGAGAATGTACGGGGCTTCAGCTGGCGAAAGTCGGTGATAGAGCCCGTTGTTGGCCGTCGAGCTGGTAGGTTGGCCTGCTCCAGTGCAGTTATTAGGCTGCGACTCAACGCCTCTTGTTGAGCTTGCATTATTGCATAAACCATTGAAAACATCTGCTGTCCGTCCATGGCCTGCCCTGGTGGAATTATGGGCATTGATGGAGTAACTGGCGTTGTTGGTGGAATGTCATCTTGCTGGATTCTCGGGGCATGTTGTTGAGCTGACTGTCCTTTATCCACTGGTGTTACTTCATCTTCGTTGGTTACCTCAGCAACTCGTGGTGACGTTATGGGAGTCTCGTCGTTTGCTCGTGAATCCATAACCCTGCAACCAAAATAAACAATAAGAGGCGCACAGGAATCAAGGCAGGATGCAAATCGAGAAATTAATTCGAAGCCGATATGGATATCAAGAATGTTTCAAGCAAGTGGATGAGATCCTAAAAACTTATCCTATCTTATTTGCAGGCCTGTTCGGTCCCTGAGTTGAAACCGAACAAATTAGTCGTTGACCTGCATGGGCCACCACAAAAACCATGTCACGCCCCAGTCCCAAAATGTCGAGGGACAGGGCACGTGGCAATGGCCAGCAGCACGCACCGATGGACAACCCAATTTAATGGATCCATCAGGGCATGCTTAAGCTGTAGTCTAGCAGGAAATAGAGCAATTGTTACAGGTCACAGACTAATCTAATCTCATCCACAACAGATAATCACAGATAAAGACAGGGTAATGCAAATAAAATAAGCTGATCTCAATAAATATCTCGGGAAACAATCCGAGAATATGTCTGGTACAACAATTGCAAATAGACAGGAAATAATCAACTGGAAAGAGAAATAAATGACTACATACGGCCAATGCTCAGGAGAAGTCCTCTGGTACGAGCTCGTCTTCAGGTCCTGGTATAGCTCCTGGAAGTACTCTGGTACGGGGTATCTCTGGATGGATCTCTTCAGCTATACCTGGGGACATAGTCCATTCCAAGTCCTCAGGGGACATAGCAAGGTACAGATAATACAAGCCAAAATATAAGCAGTGAAGAAATAAATAAGCAATAGGGTGAACTATATAACCAGCTACGTGATATACAGTATGAGAGCAGTACAGGAACTCAGGTTGAAACTACTACAAGCTCTGTGTCGGGGAGCCGGGTAGCAGTGATATCATGTAGTTGTCTAGCTCAATGGGAGACTACGACGCCGGCATAATATAAAATCAACCTGTAGCCTGTGTGTCTCTCCCCACCCAATGTAATCACGCATATCATGACCATAACGTCTCATGTCCATGTCAGCGGGATTATAGCTAATGCAACAAGTCATACTGTCTATAAAATATCTCTGTCGGTCCTGTATCCTATACAGAATCACCATGAATGTCTCAGGAAGACTCTGTCTCATGAATAGTGTCAAGTGTCCTGGGTTCTGGGGTACTCGATAAGACAAATACGAACATTATCGGGTCTCGATATCCATCTCTATGTGACGTTACACAACTTCGCGTACGGAGTTGGCACCCGACTGGTAATCGGACGCTAAGTACGCCACTCGGTTCTGGGTTTTAACAGTTAAACAGGTTTATATGTATTTAAACAAGAATTCGGGCAAGGAATTACTGCTAATGGCAAACTTTACTTGCCCACTGATGTATAAACAAGTCAAGGAAAATAGTAGCAAGCTGCAGAGTTTGGCAAGGTACACTTGCCTGTGGTTCCGGCTATGTTTGCAGTTCTGACTTCGGCGGGAAACGCAGGCGGTACTCCGGTTGCTGAAACAAACATCACCATCAGATCCAGAAAATATCAATCAGCTAGAAACGCCTGTCCTTGAGTCCAGTTTGGAGACAAGGGCAGAAACGGCAGTTTCGGGTCAAAACGGGGTCCACATGCGGGCCCGCTTTGCACCGAAAAATGCGTCAGGGTCAAAGGTCTCCAAATTCACCAAACTTAGTGTCCACAGGTCAGAAACGCTGATACGAACCCAACGGAACTTTCAGAATTGAATTCCGATGAGCCGATCACAAAATCGCCCGTCGAGCGGGGCCTATGGGGCCCACGACACGCGATTTGGTCAACGTTCTCAGAATCGAACCAAACTTGACCCACAGGACCAGCGTATCGCTACGAGTCCGATGGCGCAAGTTTCGTCTCGATCCGACGTGTGTACACAAAGTTAGGGCGCGTTCCAGAAAGTACGGATACGGGGCGATGTCCGCGGATACGCGTTGATTCTGGTGTGCACGCACACCCGAATCAGCTTCCACGAAATCCCACACGTCCGTATCGACGAGGCGCACGTATCTGTGAAGACCGCATGCGACCAAGTCGTCCCGTTTGGCGGGGCGTACTCAGTTCCGGGGTGAAACAGGGTCTGGTTTTTTCCTGTTTTTGGATCGCGGTGTGCGATCACCACAGGATGCGATGTCCCGAACGGTTTGTCCGGACACCGAGAGGGTCATACAGGCTTCGTAACGCAATTTGCGGAATCGAAAACGGAGCTACGAGCAAAAAGATACACGTACCTGAAGGGGACCCGAAATTCAGGGTCAAACCGTGTCCGACACGTGTCCGACACGTGTCGGATTCGAAATCGAATTTAGGGTTAGGGTTTCAGCGGCGGGGTCGCGGCTTGGGGCGGCCGGGCGGAGTGCTGGGACCGGAGGCGGGGGCACGCGGCGGCTCGGGGCGGCCGGGCGGAGCGCTGGGAGGCGGCGGAGGCGGCGCAGGCTGCTCCCGCTCGGTGCTGCTGTCGGGGTCGAGGGGGCCGCCGGGGGAGAGGGGGAAGGGAAGCTGCGGCGGCGGCGAGATGACTAGGGCGGCGTGGTGGCGGTGGCAGTGGTGGCTCTCGGCGGGGCTAGGGGGGTCGAGGCGGTGGAGGGTGGTGGCACGGTGGGGGACCGGAGGGGAGAGGAGCGGGGATTTATAGGGAGGGGACGGCCGAGCGAGGCGGAGGGGAGAGGGGGGTCGTGGCCGCGTGGGACGCGGGGGCGAGGGGGTGGCGTGGCCGGGTGGGGCGGAGCGGGCCTGCGGATTCGGCGGGAGACGCGGGGACGTGGGTGAGCGGGTGAGCGGGTGAGCGGGTGGACCCGACCCGACCCGACCCGGTAGCAGAGGCTGGGCCGGGTTGGGCTGCTGAGGGATTGGGCCGGGTTCAGGTAAATGGGCCGGGCCGCTATTAAAAATAATATTAATATTAATAATAATATTAATAAACAGTAATTAAAATAAATAATTTAATAAATAGATTTTAGGTATTTAAAAATAGGTCCGGGGTCCGATAAATTCCAAAAAAATTGCCCTAAGTCCAGTTTTTCATTTTACATCCAAAAATATTATTTTCATAATATTTTAATACTGTTTAATATCAATTAAAAATTATTGAATAATTGAAACCCTGTTTTTAAATTACAGAAAATTCCCAGAAAATTCCAGAAAATTGTGAAAAATTCAGTTTTTAAAATTTTGAAAAATCAGGGGGTTTACATCACCGGAGCCAGATCCATTCCCTCGACCACCCGAGCATTCACCTGAACTCGATTTCCCAGGACAACTGAATCGACGACCCCGCTACTCGACAGCTCGCCGGACCTCTCCCTCTCTTCTCCTCCCTTCACGACCTCGACATCCCGGCCTCCCACCAGCCCGACTGTCCATCCGGCCGCCTAAGAACTCGACCACCCGAGCCGGTAAACCTAACCCCTGCCGGAGCAGAGTCAACTTCCTCCTTTCCACAGACCTCTGCAACCACCGAGCCTCACCACCCTCGCCGGAACGCCGCCTGATCTTCTCCTCGACTGAGAACAGTCCGCCTGAACCGCGACTGTCACCACCACCATTAACACCTCGTCGCCACTCGCCTGAACACCCTTGTCTCACCCGCCTGAGCATCCCCGACAGTCCGCCCACGACCACTCCAATCATCATCACCTTCATCATAACCATCATCATCACCTTCATCATCACTAATCATCACCTTCGTCATTACCATCATCATCACCTTCATCATCGTCGACCCCGCCAAGGTTCGTAGCACCCTCTTCGATTACGCACACCCCGAGGTTTGAACCTGTTTCCCCTTCTTTTATATTGTATATATGAGCATTTGTGAATAGTGTAGGATTAGCATATTGTTTCATAAAGGTTCAGTTTAGTTGATGTGATTGCAGACCGTGTTGGTTAACCTAGTGACCAGTTACGTGTGCATGCGTGTGTGTTAATAATAAATTGATATATATATATATATATATATATATGGATGTATTTATATAAGTAATTATATGCTAGTAATAGTTATGACTATATATGTATTTATACTGTATGACCCTAGTGTTAATTATGGATATCCCGTATTTTACGTTGACCATGTGACCCTGAATATTAGTGAGTTGACTGCCTTATGTACACAGATGTACTGGCGAGACACGTGTTAGTGAGTCGACTGTCTGATTTTGTACAGCATCGAAGACATGACGCCCGTGCGTGTAGACACGCACACTTGACCCTGCTAGTTGACCAGTACAACCCCTGCCTTGCGTAGTTTCTAAGTTTAGTGTAATCATGTTTGTGTGTGTGCTAGTGTAACGACTGATGCTATATTATATTGTATTATATATATAGGACCATTGGATCGTCCCGCGAGACTTCGGAAGCAGGTTATTGGCACTCGCAGCTTGAGGACCCAGGCAAGTATACCTTGCCTTGTTGTACTATTTAAATTTAGTTATTATTTAGTTGCATATTTTATTGTTTTAATATTATATAACTGTGCGCATCCGAGAAAGACTCGGGTGTAGTCAACGAAGGCATTGGCGTTAGACTTGTGTCTGACCTAGTGTCTAGTAGACCCACCTAAAGTTGTGGAGTTATCAATATGACTCCCCAGGCCTTGACACGTATCATTGCACGCCACAGAGTAAATTCATGTAGGGACACATGCTTCATGCTTGACTGTGTCACACTCCAGTCCCAAAATATCGAGGGACTAGATACGTGGCAATGGCCAGCAGCACACACCGATGGACAAACCCAATTTAATGGATCCATCGGGGCGCACTTAAGCTGTAATACAACAATAAGGATCTAAATATACTAATCTCATCCACAGAAATGAATATAACAATATCATAATCATAAAGCAAGAACAATCTCAATAAAATATAATACTCGGGAAATAACCCGATAAGGAGTCTGATACATCTGTCAAGATACAAGAATAAAGATAACCACAGCAAATACTGAGTATGGAACAGTATATACTCAGAAGATACCCTCAGGGATCACTCGTCTACTGGATCTGGTACTGCTCCAGTGTCTGCTCCTGCTCCTGCTAATGCTCTTGTCCCGTATACCTCAGGGTAGATCTCGTCTGCTAATCCTGGGGACATAATCTGGATCCAGGTCCTCAGGGGACATAGCAAGGTACAAAATAACTCAAGCCATAAATAATGCAATGTAGAAAATAAATGAGATAAATAGGGTAAATATGTAACCATCTATGTGAAATGCAAGTGAGAGCATTACTAGTACTCAGGCTGAGATCGCTACAAGCTCTATGTCGGGGAGCCGGTAGCAGTAATAACACGTAATGTGCCTAGCTCTACTGGAGAGTCTACGGCTTCACAATAATAATAGATATATATAAAACAGTCTGTAGCCTGTGTGTCTCTCCCCACCCAATGTAACCACACGGCTCATGTCCACAACGTCTCATGTACATGTCACGCAAGATCATCGCTAATGCAACAAGTCATATAATATCTATGAATATAATGTCTATGTCAAATCATGCAACCTACACAGAATCACCATGAATATCTCAGGAAGATTTTGTCTCATGAATAGTGTCAAGTGTCCTGGGTTATGATGTACTTGATAAGACAAGTACGAGAATGTAAAGGGTCACGATGTCCATCTCTAGATGACGTTACACAACTCTACGTACAGTGTTGGCACCCGACTATTAATCGGATGCTAAGTAAGTCACACGATCCTAGGTTAAGCATGTACAACAATATAAATGAATCAAGGAAATAAATAACAAAACTGCAAAGTTGGCAAGGTACACTTGCCTGGGGTTTGAATACCAACAGTTATCCCTGTATCAGTGGATCCTGCAGGTACTCCTCCAAAAGCTGTAATAAACATCACCAACAGGCTCAAAAAATATCAAATAGCTAGAAATGCCTGTCCTTGAGTCCAATTTGGACACAAGGGCAAAAATCACAGTTTCTGGTCAAAGCGGGGTCCACATGTGGGTCCGCTTCGCACCGAAAAATGTGTCAGAACCAATGGTCTCCAAATTCGTCAAACTTAGTGTCAACAAGTCCAGAACGATGATACGAACCCAACGGAACTTCCAGAATTGGATTCCGATGAGCCGGTCACAAAATCGCCCGTCAAGTGGAGCCGCGGGACCCACGATACGCGATTTTGTCAACGTTCTCATAATCGAACCAAACTTGGGTCACAGGACCATCGTATTGCTACGAGTCCGATGACGCAAGTTTCGTTTCGATCCGACATGTGTACACAAATTTACAACAAATTCCAGAACAGGCGGATACGGGACTTTGTCGGCGGATACACGTTCATTCCGGTGTGCGCGCACATCCAAATCAACTTCTGCGAAATCTCGCACGTCCGTATCAACGGCGCGCACCTTTCGGTGAAGACCGCGCGCGACCAAGTCGTCTCGTTTGGCGGGGCGTACTCAGTTCCGGGGGAAAACATGGTATTGTTTTTCCTGTTTTTGGATCGCGGTTCGCGATCGCCACAGGACACGACGCACCGAGCGGGTTGTACGGGCATCGAGAGGGTTACACAGCCTACGCGTCACAACTGATGGAACGAAAAATGGAGCAACGAGGAGAGAGAACGGGTTACCTGAACAGGGCTCCGTGGAACGGGGTTTTCTTCGTGTCCGTGGGTCGACACGACACAGGGGGACACTGTGTCCACTGTGTCCGGTTGCTGTGTCCGAGCTAGGGTTTGGCAATTGGTCACCGGTGCTCGCTGGAAGAGGGCGGAGACGGCTGGGGACGGCTCAGGCGAGGCTGGCCGGGGTTCTGGCGGGTCGTCGACAGCGAGGTCCTGGGTGGCGGAGGACGGCGCTGGAGAGAGGCGGAGAGGGGTCTGCTCGGGGGGAGGAGGAGGAAGGCAGAGGTGCTATGGGTTCTCGAGGTTCTGCGGGGGAGGAGAGTGGCGGAGCGGGGTTGGGAGTCAGGGCGGAGGAAGACGAGGGAGGAGGAGGTTCTGGTCGGCGGGGCTCGCCGTGGGATACGATGGAGAGGGAAGACGAGGGAGGAGGAGTTAGGGTTCAGCGCTAGGGCGGCCGAGGACTGGTCGGAGCTGCGCTGTGGGTTCTGGACGAGGAGATTCGTCGACGGCTAGGGCGGCGAGGGAAGAGGTTAGGGTTCAGGCGGTCGGGTTTCTAGAGGAGGAAGACGAGTGGTGGACGGGGTTCTGGTCGAGGGTGGCTGAGGGTGACCGGAGCGGAGCTGCGGGCGGAGGAGAGAGGAGGGAGGTAGCGTTTTCGGCGATGGAGCATGGAAATCGAGGGAACTATATAGCCGGCGGAACAGTATTTCGGGTTAGGATTGGGATTAGGGTTTCGGCCGGGCTAACGGGTCTGGGTCGGGTTCAATTCGGATCCGACCCGACCCGTTAAGAGATGGGTTTGGTTCGGTTCGGTTTAACAGCGGTTCGGTTCGGGTTATTTTGGTTTATTTCCAAATAAACCGGGTTCAATTTTAGGGTTTATTTTGGTTTAAATATAAATTAGTTTTTAGGGCTTTAAAAATGTTTCTGGTGTCCAATAAATTCCCGAAAAATTACCCTATGTCTAGTTTTTCATTTCATACCCAAATTATTATTTTTATAATATTTTAATATTAATTAACATCATTTAAAAATTATGTAATTACAAAATACCTTAGTTTTAATCCCAAAAAATTACATAAAATTGTGTAAAATTATTTTAAATATTTTGAAAAAAATATGGTGATTACAGACTGGCCATCGGTATGAGCAGCACGTGTGACGATATTTAGCTTAGTTGTATATTTTTTTAGTGACTTGCATTATAGTACGAGATGTCCACGTCGTATTCGCGACTTGTACATTGGCATTGGGCGGGGAGGACAACTAGTAGGCGTATGGGGACACCCACCTCCTTTATACAGATACTGCGTTCTTCGGAGCGATACGGACGTATATATTTATGCAGATACCGCGTTCTTTAGATTGTTGGACATTACTTGTGGTTTTGCAGATACCACACTCTAGAGAATATTGGACGTTATTACTTATACAGCTACCACGCTCCTCGGAGCTGGACGTTATTATATTGTAGAGTGCCCTTGTTTTGAGGGCATGTGTGGCATATACTAGCCAGTCACGGCGATTGGTGAAGCATATGTCAAGCCTACACTTTTCATACGCACTAAGTTGTCCTCAAATTGCATTCACTTAGCTGGTTAGTTCACCCTCAAGTTTTTACAGTATTTACTTTATGGCATGTATTTTTGTATCTTTTTACGTCCCTCTGAGGACCTGGTTCCCTTCCAGGTTATTTGTGTAGTTTGTAGGATGCTTAATCTAGTGGAGTGTGAACATCGTTGCAGGTATCTTTATATTTTCAGCTATTACAGTCATGTTCTACTTTCCATTTTTGATTCTGCTTTTATAGCCTAGTATTTATAGGCTTATATTATTCTTTTGGCCTATTCGAACGGATATATTATTGGGCTGCAGACTGATGATGCGTATCATTCCTTCTTGAGATTTATTTACCATGGATTGAGATTTAGTTTAATTGTTGCATGCTATAATTAGATTATTAACTGGATCACTTAAACGTGGACATCGTAACTATACTTCGTCGGGTCCATTAAATTAGAAAGCCCTACGGAGTCGTACCAGCTAGCCATTGTCACATGGCCTAGTCCCGTATATTTTGGGACTAGGACGTGACATGGTTTTATTGGTGGCCCATGCAGGTCAGAGCATATTGTTTCGGTTACGTTAAGCCGAACGAGCTTGCAACATAGGATTAATGTTGAATAAGATCTCAATCCATAACTGATTTTTAAAACTCCTCTTGTATTCGATTATCGCCCTTGGACTTTATTACTGTATTCGTTTATTTATCGTCGATATCATTATTATTGTTTTTCATCTTCCTTATTTCGAAGAGATGGATGCTCGCGCACGGTGATTTCCTCCAGGAGCAGATCCTCGTCAAGACGAAGATGGCACATTTGATAGAATGTTTGAGTAGATGGTTAACCATGGTAGAGAAGATCAATAAGTTCTTTCTTGTTACTAGAATTAGACGTAGAAGTAGAGACTTAAAACTAGACCCTACCCTTACTTAAGGTAGTCGTGACCTGTAAGTATTAGAAGCTAGAAAGGTTGTTTGATTCTAAGACTCTAGAATAATGTGGAGAAGACATAGCTAGATACTAGGGTTAGTTGTAACCTCATGATAATGATACAAGGAAGTAGTTGTAGTCTTATGGTAGTGATACAAGGAACTACCTTACGAACTTGGCAAGACAGAATTTTAGACTCACATCTAGAAGAAGATTATCAGATACTAATAAAAATAAGGTATGAAATAGCACTTAGGGTAGCAACCCATAGTGGTTAATCTCTAGTTGCCTTGTGACCTACAGTACCAGACCTAGAAATTTTTTACCCTTTAGATAAAGATGATTATATGACCAGGCTAAAAATAGATACGTGGATTGCTAGATTGGTTGTTGATTGACTTGAAAACTTAGGTACTACAGTATAGCTTTCAAATCAAATCAGATGTACTCAATTTATTTGGATTGCCAGTGTCTATTAGGCCCATGGTTTCACCTTTGAAAACTCGAGTAGTTGAGCTAGTATATGAGATAGAGCAATTAGATTAAAGGATGAGAGTATCGACAGATGTTATAGCTTTGAGTTGGATATCGTGAACTACCTATAATGGATGGCCAGTTATAAATAAGATGGTACCCATATAGTTTGGGTGAAGGGTACGCATGGAGTAAGCTAGGAGAAACCTCAGGTTCGAGGTAAAAAGATAGAGTGGCAACAAGATCAGATTCATGACAAGTACCTGACCTCGAGTTTCTTTTAAATTTTAGAGAAGTACCTGAACCGGAGACAAGGACGTTGGCTCGAGATGATGACAGACTTTGAGACTGAGCTACAGTACCATCCGAGAAAGGCCAACGTAGTAGCTGATGCATTGAGCAGGAGGCCCATGGCATTCTTTTTTACTACCCAGCAACACCTGTTGAGAGATCTAGAGCAGTTGAGTATAGAGGTCATTATGTCCGGAGCAGACGGCCAGTTGTCAAGGTAGCAGGTGAAATCGACATTGGTTGCGAAGATCAAGGCTGCCTTGCCAACAGATGTCAGATTCCAGATATTTTGACAGAGGACAGAGGCCGGGATGCAGACAGAATTGCACATACACGAGGACAGGACTTTGAGGTGTGGAAATCGGTTCTATGTTTCGAACGGAGAACTTCGTCAGGAGCTGATATCGGAGGCACACAGTTCAGCATACTCTATTCATCCAGGAGGCACAAGATGTACAGAGATTTAAGGCAATACTATTGGTGGCATGGAATGAAGAGGGAGATAGCTGCTTTGTGGCGAAGTGTCTGATGTGTCAGCAGGTCAAGGCTGAGCATCAAAGGTCTGCAGGTTTACTTAAATCCACTCCCAATACCTGAGTAAAAATAGGAGCACATCACTATGGACTTCGTTACGGGATTTTCGAGGAGTCCCAGTGGTCGCAATACGGTATGAGTGATCGTGGGTCGACCTACGAAGTCCGCTCACTCTTTACCTTTCAAAGTTCAACAATCTATAGAGGTCTTAACAGATATGTATATGAGGGAGATCGTGCGACCGCATGGAGTGTCAGTCGGTATAGTGTCTGACAGGGATACGAGGTTCATATCTGACCTTTGACAGAGCTTAGAGTTAAAATCAAGGTCAACGTACTATAGGATATGAAGGTGTGTAGGAAACAAAGGATAAGAAAAATAGATTGAAGTCACGTAACCCAAGGACAAAAATTTTGATATAGATTGGAGGGATAATAATTATAGTATTTTTAAAATTATAATGCTTTTGGAGTTTTGAGGATTTAACACAGGTAGAAAGTGTCGATCAGCCTCGTAGTGCTACGAATTTCAAGGAACAAAATACAGGTTTAGATCACACGTTGACTCATTGGTCAATCGGTAGATAATTACCACTAGACTCTTAGATTATATATTGACACGTGAGTATGAGGTGTAAAAGGAAGATAGAAGTCTGACATGAATGGTAGCTGAATATTATGGATTACACATAAACTGCTTAGGGATAAAGATTTAGACTTTTTGACTAATAGGACATGAGCTTGCTGAACCTAATCCTTAGTAGTAGGTGGTGTCATGAGAACCTATATCCAATTTGTCCTAGCCAATGAATTTTAGGATTAGTATTCTTATTATTATTGGTTACATTTTATTCTAGGGTACTTAGAATGACTGAATAGATATTTATTATATATTTTTTTATATATTCTTAGTAATATGTAATGAGTAGAGACTTATGTTGTATTTTATTACATATACTTCTCCTAGGAATTGTTTGAGTCGAACTTCTAGACTAGGTATGACTAACTAACTAGATTAGACATGTTGCTGCTAAAGGCAGTTGTAAGAAGTTAAGTTACCTGATTCCATTGTGGATACTATAAGATGATGACGTTATACCTAGGAAGGAATGTTGAGATATTAACCGTCCTAGTTGTAGAAGAAGGTTAGGACAGTGTTCGAGGTACGGATCGAACAAATATCAGGCTCAGGAGTATCCCCAGTATGTCAATAGAGCCCAACAGATAGTGCAAAGGGCCAACTCCACCTGTCCTAGATATGTCTGTAGCATTGCTAGATACTTTATGGTTTATTATGTGTTTATTTTAATTTTGAGGACAAAATTTTTATAAGTTGGGTAGATTGTAAACCCTCTTGACCAAATTTTAGGTCTACTTAACTTAAATCGAGAGACTAGGGTTAGTTTGAAGCCAATTAAAATTTAAAATTATAGTTTTTAGATTCTTGTGAAATATTCGTAACACTTTGTGCACCTTACCGTTGCTTCGATATTTGGAGCGCAACACTAGATTTTCTTTCCAACAAATTTTATACACTCTTCCTTGACGTGTCAGCCTTCCCTTTTGACCTTTGTGTAACTCATAAATATCCTTCCTTGTGCTTCATTTTAGTTGCACAATATTTGTTATAAATGTCCGTTCTTAAATTCAATTAAATCTAACTTTGCATCATTATCCGTTCCAATCGAAATTGGAGACACAATCTCGATCCGTTTTGTGCAACCAAATTTATGACATTATTCTATTTTGAGCCTACTACGTCCATGATACTTGTGTCCCACCTAATTTTAATCCCATGTACTTCCAATTAATTTTAGAACACCATTTATATTAATTTTAATTAAATTGATGTAAGGACCCAACTTAACCCAAAACTAGACCTAACACCAAACCAAACCCCCATTCATACCCCAAGGCTCATACTAAACACCACGCACCATTTTTAGCCACTATAGCACACCAAACATGTTGTTTCCCCTCATTAAATCCTAAAACCCTACTTTGTGCAATTTTTTCAATTGTTGAGGACTTTTATGCAAAAGTGCAATGATGTGTCATCATCCTATTGGTCAAGCACATAAAGAAATCACCCTCCTCCCTTTGACCGTTCAATTCTCTCTCCTCTTTTGTTTGTGTATTTTCCTCTATGTTTAATCTTGGCTATCCATTTTTAATGGAGCAATATCCTCACCACACAACACCCTCATATATATATATATATATATATATATATATATATATATATATATATGTATATATAGCCTAACCCCTTTCCCAATGCCAACCCCACCCCATCCCAAGGTGTACAGCCGGCCCTAATCCCTAGGAGGTCACCATTAACCTCTCCTCCCATATGCTAAACTCCTCCATTATTATTTTCTACATCATCCTCACCATCCCTCAAGAAAAAAAACCACATAACACAAAACACTAACTATAAACCTCCCATCTTCTGTTCACCATCCCCTCACCCTCATCTTTCAACCGCCACTACCACCCTATCGACCCGACCGCCTGGTGGGGTAACCCGCCTGACACCGTCGGACCCGAGCAACGCCCCGCCGGAGGCCATCTCTCCTCGACTGAACGCCACAGCGCCTCACCGGAGCCGGATCCATTCCCTCGACCACCCTAGCTTTCGCCTAAACCCGACTTTCCAGGACAACTGAACCGACGACCCCGCTACTCGATAGCCCACCGGACTTCTCCCTCTCTTCTCCTCCCTTAACAACCTCGATATCCCGACCTCCCGCCAGCCCGACTGTCCACCCGACCGCCTGAGAACTCGACCACCCGAGCCCGTTGAACCTACCTCCCGTCGGAGCAGAGTCGACTTCCTCCTTTCCACGGACCTCTGCAACCACCGAGCCTCACCACCCACGCCGGAAGCGCCGCCTGATCTTCTCCTCGACTGAGAACAGTCCGCCTGAACCGCGGTTGTCACCACCACCATTAACACCTCGTCGCCACTTACCTGAACACCCTCATCTCACCCGCCAGAGCATCCCCGACAGTCCGCCCACGACCACCCCAA
Organism: Iris macrosiphon; assembly: GCA_036927795.1. Lineage (NCBI taxonomy): Eukaryota > Viridiplantae > Streptophyta > Magnoliopsida > Asparagales > Iridaceae > Iris > Iris macrosiphon. Next base: position 128,672,233 of record JAYESA010000002.1, read on the forward strand.
TCATCATCACCTTCATCATAACCATCACCATCACCTTCATCATAACCATCATCATCACCTTCATCATTACCATCATCATCACCTTCATCATCGTCGTCATCGTCGACCCCGTGTGTGCCCGCCAAGGTTAGTAGAACCCTCTTCGATCACGCGCACCCCGAGGTTCGAACCTGTTTCCCCTTCTTTCATATTATGTATATGTGGATGTGTGAATAGTGTAGGATTAGCATATCATTTCATGATGGTTCAGTTTAGTTGATGTGATTGCAGACCGTGTCGGTTAACCTAGTGACCAGTTGCGTGTGCGTGCAGGTGAGTTAATAATAAATTGATATATATATATATATATATATATATATATATATATATATATATATATATATAAGTAATTATATGCTAGTAATAGTTATGACTATATATGTATTTATACTGTATGACCCTAGTATTAATTACGGATATCCCGTATTTTACGTTGACCATGTGACCTTGAATATTAGTGTGTTGACTGCCTTATGTACACTGACGTATTGGCGAGACACGTGTTAGTGAGTCGACTGTCTGATTTTGCACAGCATCAAAGACATGACGTTCGTGCGTTTAGACACACACACTTGACCCTGCTAGTTGACCAGTACCACTCCTGCCTTGCGCATTTTCTAAGTTTAGTGTAATCGTGTTTGTGTATGTGCTAGTGTAACGACTGATGCTATACTGTATTGTATTATATATAGGACCATTGGATCGTCCCGCGAGACTTTGGGGGCAGGTTATTGGCACTCGCAGCTTGAGGACCCAGGCAAGTATACCTTGCCTTGTTGTACTGTTTAAATTCAGTTATTATTTAGTTGTATATTTTATTGTTTTAATATTATATAACTGTACGCATCCGAGAAAGACTCGGGTGTAGTCAATGAATGCGTTGACGTTAGGACTTGTATCTGGCCTAGTGTCTAGTGGACCCACCTAAAGTTGTGGAGTTATCAATATGACTCCCCAGGCCTTGACACGTATCATTGCACGGCACAGAGTGAATTCATGTAGGGACACGTGCTTCATGCTTGACTGGCCATCGGTATGAGCAGCACGTGTGACGATATTTAGCTTAGTTGTATATTTCTTTAGTGACTTGCATTATAGTACGAGATGTCCACGTCGTATTTGCGACTTGTACATTGGCATTGGGCGGGGAGGACAACTAGTAGGCGTATGGGACACCCACCTCCTTTATACAGATATCGCATTCTTCGGAGCGATACTGACGTATATATTTATGCAGATATCGCGTTCTTTAGAGTGTTGGACGTTACTTGTGGTTTTGCAAATACCACACTCTAGAGAACAATGGACGTTATTACTTATACAGATACCATGCTCCTTGGAGCTGGACGTTATTATATTGCAGAGTGCCCTTGTTATGGGGGCATATGTGGCATATACTAGCCAGTCATGGCGATTGGTGAATTACGTCAGCATATGTCTAGCCTGCACTTTCCATACGCACTAAGTTGTCCTCGAATTGTATTCACTTATCTGGTTAGTTCACCCTCGATTTTTTGCAGTATTTACTTTATGGCATGTATTTTTATATCTTGTTACGTCCCTCTGAAGATTCGGTTCCCTTCCAGGTTATTTGTGTATTTTGCAGGATGCTTGATCTAGTGGAGTGTGAACATCGTTGCAGGTATCTTTACATTTTCAGCTATTACAGTCATGTTCTACTTTCCATTTTTGATTTTGCTTCTATAGCCTAGTATTTCTAGGCCTTTATTGTTCTTTTGGCATATTCGAACGGATGCATTATTGGACTGTAGACTGATGATGTGTATCATTCCTTCTTGAGATGTATTTACCATGGATTGAGATTTAGTTTAGTTGTTGCATGCTAGAATTAAATTATTAACTGGATCACTTAACCGTGGACAGCGTAAGTGCACTTCGTCGGATCCATTAAATTAGAAAGCCCTACGGAGTCGTACCAGCTGGCCATTGCCACATGGCCTAGTCTCGTATATTTTGGGACTAGGACGTGACAAATCTTTTGAAGAAAAGACTCTTGAGATCGTCGATTGATGATATGCAATTGTCCGGTAGGCTACAGAACCAATCGAAGGCTACTCCCGCCAATACCCCGACAAAGAACCTGATAAGGATGGCATCATTGCGGGGTAGGTGCCATGTTGTTGTCTCAAAGTAGCTCATGTACCGACGAGGGAAGGACTTCCCGTCAAATATGTCTATATTGAAGGGCTTGTACCTGGGCGGGTATGGTACGTTCCTTCATTCCAGCGGGTACGGTTGGCGTATTCCGAGATTGCGGAGTGAGTTTCGATTACCCATGGAGTCCAGTCGAGCTCGGAGTTCTCGGACCTCTTTCATTGCTTTCTTAGCCTCGTCTACTGCCGAAGGGGGTGAGGAACCAGGTTGGGGAGGATTGCCGCCCGTGGGTGGGGTTGTTGAGTTTGAATCTGCGTTAGTCCTGGGATCCAAGTTAGCTGGCGCAGAGGTCCTTGCCAACTGAGAGGCCAAGTTTGCCTTGATTTTTAACATTTTTTGGGTCAAGGCTTACATCGATGCATTCATGGTCTGCATCATGTTCTCGAGAGCCTCCAGGCGCTATCGGTCACTGGGGGCGTCATAGTCATCCCCGTCCATGTATACTGTCCTTACGTAGGGAGAGATAGAGGAGGTCGTGGATGTCGCACTCTCTGTCTCGGACCCTTGCAGTGAGCCGTCTTCAAGGAAGACTGGCAGGGTTGTGTCCTTCTCAGATTCGTAGGAGGCTATGTCATCTCTGCGAGAGTAGCCACTCCCACGGGTTTCAGAATCTGTTCCTTGAGAGTCATCATCTTTCTGGAATGCTAGATTATTGTGTAGGTCCAGGGGTTTACTACCCCCCAGCTTGGGGAGCCCCTAGGGGTTCTTAGAAAGAACTACCCCCAACGGCTGACAGCTTCCTCCTCAAGCGAGTGCCCTGGAAAACATCTTCCACCGGTCATTTTGTCGATCCTCGTAGTAGTCTTCCTCTCAACGTGATGGTCGAGAGTGACAGACTGGAGGTGATGGCCTTCTTTCCTCCTTTGGTAGAGGGGACCTTCCGAGCCGAGTAACATGCGACGAAGGGCAGCTCCTCCTCCTCTGGCGCTTGCGCCTGACCTCCGGGTTATTGTCGGGCAGGTGTCTTCTAGTGCAGTCGTTAGAAGACCGACTGCCAATTTGTGGGTGCTTCTGCTCCGTTGCAGCAGCATTTGATGATAATCCTGGCACATTGATGCCCTGGAGAGGATATTTCATCGGTCGTAGTTGTTTCCCTCACTTTGCGCTTGCGATTGATCATGTTGCGCAAGTCGAGCGAGGGTTGTTCCACCTTTGCACCCTTTTTTGGGTACGGTTAGACCGAGCGCACGGGTGTGTAGGTGTTGTGTTGGCTTCCGGATCCGAGGTTCGTATAAGAACTTGCCTCAGATTGTTGGCGGAAGACTTTTGAGACAGGCCCTGTCCATTTGCCGTTGGGGGTGGACGAATGGGCAGTCTTATATAATTTTCCATCAGGAGCCCGTGTAATAATTAGCGGTGACCTCTGACGGTCGACTGACTGGACAGTTGTCTGAGCTTGGAGAGCTCGCACTGTCCTGGACCTCTTTGACTTAGCCCCTACGGGCGCATAGTACGCAGAGTCCAAGTTTGGGTCTTCGTCGTTCTCATTGGGCCACATAGAATCTGGGCTGCATGAGATACGATCGAAGACATAAATTCTGCTCCTGTCTGGGCCGAATGGGGATGTCTCAGATGGACACTCAGGCCGCATGGTGTCGTAGCCGCATGGGGATGTCTTCTTGCGGCTGTGAGCTATGAGGTCGTCTGCCAGTCTTATGCGGCCTCCTTCTTGGCTGCATGGAACTTGTTTCAGTCCCAGAATGTCTGGTATCGTAGTGTTTTCCTTTACCAGAGTCTAGGTGCTGAGTAGTTTCCACGTCGGGTAAGGAGGCCGCATGGACGTGGACTTCTTGGGTGCGTGCCTGGCTGTCAACAACAGAGAGAACGGTTGAAAGCGCCCCCTCCGTAGTTGGGCGAGGCGGGTCGGCTTTCGCTACCTATTGCCTGCGGGTCGCCTTGGGCTTGGCTAGCCTTGAGGAAGGACTGACGCTTCCTTCCGAGAGCATGCCCTCGAATGCTTGCTGGTCGAAGTGAACCACTAGCATCTTTTGCATCGAGTCGAGCTTGGACGCATCGGACTGCGTCACTAACTTCTCAACAGAGGAGAAGTTAGTCCCCAGCAGAGTCACCATCGTGTTTGCCATTTAAATCAAAAGGAGAACTAAAATAACTTGATTTGATTAACAAACTAAAAAAAAGTACAGAGAAGTCCTAGAAGACAATCTTAGTACAAATTTATTTTCTGGGAGTGACGATGGAGGGTTAGGAGTGTAGCAACTATCTTTACTCCGTGGACGATTCGATGCAGAAGCTCTTCTCTCTTGCTCGAGTATAGATCCGCAGATCACCAGCCAGGACTTTGTTCGGGTGTGGTACCCTACTATTTATAGCTATTTTGTGGCCGCATGGATTCGGGCCGCATGGACGTTGGGAGTCGTCATGTGTCTTCCCCTAACAACAAGGAGTTACAACTGTGCACAATAATCTGGGCCTCAGCTGCCACGTGGATATTTTTTAAGATTTTTTGTTGCTGGATATCTGGATGGTTTCTTGTCCTTTGTGGGCACGACTTGATCAATTGGACACGTTGCCTGCCACTTGGTTGGAGAGGATCACCTTGTTACAACAGCACAATTTGGTTTGTTGGGGCATCTGGGACGTACGAAGCCAAGAATCACATATACCGCATGGGGTCTGGAATGCATGGGCCAGAGCCGCATGGAACACATGGAGTCTGGGACGCATGGGGCCAGAGATGCATGGGACGCGTGGAGTCTGGGACACATGAGCTAAAACCGCATGGGACACATGGAGTCTGGGATGCACCGCATGGGAGTCTTTTGCCATGTTGTACTGTAAACTCTCTCAACCAGATTTCAGCATTTATAATAAAATTAGGATTATTTTTAGCAAATTAGGATTTATTTGCAATATTTTAATTTATTTATGCAATATCCTATTGATTTGTGCACCTGTCTATCACATCAATATTTAGAGCATTACACTTACTGTTATCCCCAAACAAAGTTCACATACCTCTCCTAGACATGCCAGTCTACTATTCTAAACTTTGTGCAACTCACAGATACGCTGGTATGAGTCTCGTTTTAGTCGCACAAATATCGTTACAAACGTCCGTATTAATTTTCAATTAATTTCCAAACCTGTACCCTTCTCTGTTCCAATAGAAATTAGAGGCCCAACAAGAACCTATTTTGCCCAAACTAAATTACGTTAATATTCTACTTTGAATATACTACGATTAGTATATTTACACCACACTAAAATTTTGGCCCTGCCTATTTTTAAATAATTAATAAACACCGTGCGCATTAATTTCTAATTAATTAATACGGCGACCCGCATCACCCAAAACCAGGCCCAGCCCCTGTCCTGACTCACCCCCACAACCTCAAGGCCCTCACACAGCACCCCCCTCAGTTCTGTACATTTTAGCACCCTCAGGAATAAGGTATTTTTTTCAAACAAATTGCGTAATTGCGCAATTTCCCAATTTTATAGGGCTTCTGTGCAAATTATGAATCTGCAGAGTTTTATCTGCAAAATACTGTGCGATGTGTCAACCTCCCATTGGAGGGTGAACCTACACCGTTCATTCAAAAGTGGGCCCCATTCAATGCATGATTGGTCCTAAAAATATCTAAGATATTTTTAAATGTAAATTACTAAAATACCCCCCAACCCTAATTTACCTAAATACCTAAAACCTAAACCCTATATAAATCCCCCTCTCTCTTCTGAAACCTCATCCCACCCTCACCTCAGCTCCGCCACCTCCGACCTCTCCCCCACCGTCTCGCCCCTCCTTCAGCCCCTCCCCGGCCGCCGCACCACCCCCCCTAGCCGCCGCCGGCAGCCCCTGCAGCGCCAATGCTAACACCCACACCAGCAGCACCCTACCACACCCGACCACCCTAGCCACCACCCCCGCCACCTCAGACCACCGCCACAGCCACCATCCCCTTCGCCTCGACCCCCTCCGCCGAACCACCACTTCTCCACCGCCCCACGACCACCGCAGCCACCGTCAGCGCCGCCACAGCGAGCCCCCGACTCCCCGACCGCAACCCGAGCACCCCCCCCCCCCGACTCCCTCGAACCCCCTCCCCCGGCCACCTCAGACCACCGCCACCACCACCGTCCCCTTCGCCACGACCCCCACCACCGCTCCACCGCACTGCACCGCCCCCTCCGCCGCCGCAGCCGCCGCCGCAGCTGCCATAGTTGATGTTGCTGCTGTTGCTGCTGTCTGCTACAGCTGCTGCTGTTGCCCCCCGCCGACAGCCACCCGCCGGACCGCCGCCCTTCCCTCGCCGGCGACGACGACGTGGGCCCCCCCTACGTGTCAGGTACCCTACCCCCCTATTATACGTATATATATATATATATGTATATTTATATATATATATATATATGTATATTTATATATATATATATGTATATATGTATATTTATATATATATATATATATGTATATTTATATTATAATATATAATTATATTTTAATTATTACAGTATATATACAGTATATATATAATATATTATTATATATTTTAAATATGTATATATATATGTATTTTTGTATTTTTTTTACTTATATATATATATATATATATATATATATATATATATATATATATATATATATATATATATAATAGTATACTATATTATATATATATATATATATATATATATATATATATATATATATATATAGTAAATTATAATATAATTATATAATATATATAATTATATTATATATAATTATATATAATATAATTATATATATATGTATATTGTAATATATATATATGTATATTGTAATATATATAATTATATATATTATATAATTATATTATAATTTACTATATGTATATATATATATATACAGTATATATATATATATATATATATATATATATATATATATATATATATATATATATATATATATATATATATGTATTTTGTATTATATATTTATATATATTGTATATATAATTATATATATTAATTATGTATAATTATATTATATTTATTATATATACACAGTATATATATATATATATATATATATATATATATATATATATATATATTATGTATTATACATATTATTAATATATATTATTAATATATTATTTATATATTACTAAATATTATGATATATGTATATTATATATAGTATATATAATCATATTATATATATACATATTATTATTATATACATATATTATTTATATATATATATCTATCTATGTATGTATATATGAATATTTATATATATATATATATATATATATGTAATTATATTAATTATTTATATATATTATATATATAAATACTATTATATATATAAAAGTATATGTATGTATATTATATATTTATATAGATATACATATATTTATATTATGTATATAAATACTATAATTATATTGTTATGCTACAAATATGTAAATATATATTATATATATATATATATATATATATATATATATATATATATATATATATATATATATATATATTATGTCTTTTATATATATACATAAGTATAAATATATACTATACTATATAAATATTATTTAAATTATGCATTATTTAAAAGTTAAATTCACAAATCCCTGTACATCTTGAACAGAGTGCACCTACAACGCAGTCAGTGACCCTAGGTCACAGGACCCCTCAGACACGACTGCGGGAACATGTTTTTGGCACGCCCAGCTTGAGGACGTAGGCAAGTATACCTTGCCAAGTTTTACTGTTTAATTATAAAATTGTGTATGTTATGCTGCTTCAACTTACATATAACTGTGTGTGTCCGATATTACCTCGGGTACCGTCAACGAATACGTTGACAAGTAGTATAACTGACTTAGACTTTAGCAGACTTACCTACAGCTGCGAGGGTATTCTAATATCCTCCTAGACCCTAACACTTGTACACGCAACACGGTTGCAATTCATATTGGGATACGAGTTTGCGTATTCGATTAGCTACCGGTGTGTGTGACGTGCATCACGGTTTAGCACAAAATTAGGAATACTCAGGTAAGCTATGACTTGGCATTTAGTTACGTGGTTTGCACGTTGTGGATTCGACTTGTATAGCCGCATTGGGCGGGGAAGACAACTAGTAGGCGTATGGGACACCCAACTTCTTTATTGCAGATACCGCACTCTTCGGAGTGATACGGACGTTATATACTTTGCAGATACCACATCCCTTAGAGTGTTGGACGTTGTATATATTCAGATACCTCATTCTTCGGAATGATGGACGTTGCAGATACCACACTCTAGAGGGTGCTGGCCGTTATGCCTACGCCTACCCATACGTACCAAGGTTGTTTTTACATTGCATTCACTTAGATGGTTAGCACACCCTTTATTTATTTATTCAGTATTTACATATATGACATATTTTTATGTATCTTGTTATGTCCCACTGAGGACCTGGTTCCCTTCCAGATTTAGATGAGGCATACTACCCCACAGTGTACGGTCCCGGACAGGAGGCAAGGTATGCAACTGAGGAGGAGTTAGAGGAGCTGCCATCAGAGTCTGCCTGATCTTTAGTAGTAAGTGCACCCGGAGATGGAGACTGTTTTTCGTGATTCTTGGTAGTAAGAGCAGAAGCCTCTTTCCCACTGATCTTTGGGAGAATGTTCACCTGAAACTGGAGCCTCATTACCTAGCTAGACGATGCTCTAGTCTTATTATATTTCTGCACTTTTATCTTTTGTAGTGGGTTTGTTCCCACCAGACATATCTGATTTGTATTATGACATTTCAGACTTAGCACTTATATATATTCCAGCATCTATTTCAGTACTCCCTGATATTTTGTGGATGAGATTAGACTTTACCTGTATTAAACTTGTTAGTATTTTAGGACAGCGTAGCACGTCCCTTGGGTCCATTAAATTGGGTAATCCCTTAGTGACGTATCAGCTGGTCAATGCCACGTGGCCTGGTTCCATATATTTTGGGACTGGGGCGTGACATGTACACGTAGTGCTGCACAGTTTTTGAGACTTCTGCCTTTTAGCGAGTTCACACCTTTCGAGATGTTCAAAAAATCCTCCTCTATCAAGATTCGGTGTCAGATGTAATCTTGTTGTCAGAGCGTGATGTCAGATCCATCTGCGGCCAAAACTGCCTTCGATTTTTGGTCCGCATAGCTCTCGCCTAATTGGGCCGCATGGTGATCATGCGGTATATTTCCTGCTTAACTTTTCCCTGGGCTGCATGATTGCTGAAAGGCATGGATCCAACTTTTCCATGCTTTTACAAGCATAAGCTGTTATCCAATGCGCAAATACACGAGTCTCATCACCTGAACCAATCATCTAGTTAAAAAATACTCATGTTTTCTATTTTAATTCTTTCAAGTCACATATTTGCATCTGTTTCATTATAAGATCTTGCAATATTATCTAGCCATACTTGATATACTTTTACTCCGGTTACTTCGGTAGCTTTACCTTTTTATATTTTGTTTAAAATGTTGAATACAAAAAAATATGGTAAGTTTGAAAAAAAAATCACGCATACCATTTATGAACCCCTTATGTTTATTTGATATAAATGAAATACTATCTCATTTATTAAAAAAAAATTCAAATGATCTTTTCAAACAGTCTAAAAACCAAGTCAACGAGTTAGTATTTTTATTTTTTTAGCAACTGCATAAGCAATTGGATATAATTTGTAGTTAGTATCGTGAGCAAAAGCCCAAATAAATTACCTTGATATCTAGATGTAAGAAAAGTAGCATCAAAACTAATTACAAGCAAACAATTGTTTAAAAAACATCCATACATGCCTTGAAACAAAACAAATATTCTTTGAATGATATTATTTTCTATGGTTTTTAAAAAAATATTTGATGCCGGAATTTATTGTGAAAGGATATATTTCAAGACTACCATATGCATCAATATAACTACCATACATTTCAGATAATGCATTCTTTCGGGCTCTCCAAGCTTTTAGCATATGAAATATGTATACGATGATCTCTAAGCATATCTTTTACAATGTGTGTTGTACTATAGGAATTGTTATCTCTAATTTTACCAATAATCTTAGTATTTTTTTTTACCCATGAAGTAGTAGCTAATGGATTACAACCACTTGTAAATCAACCTAAACAAGAATATATACTTTCTAATGTACTAATAACAAATGTTTCGCCTTCACCAACAGCTTTGGCATACACTCTCCAAAAATAATCTGGTTTATCAAAAGAATATATACTTTTATTTGCATTGTTTAAACTAGCTGAGCAAGTAAAATTATGTTCAATTGTTATATTAAGTATAAAACCGCTAAGAAAATAGTAAGCGAATCAAATATTTTTCCAACAAATAATTCGGAAGTGTTAACAATTTTAATTAAGTCATAACTATTTTTATCATCATTTTTTTATTCAATTTGATTTAAAAAAACTATGACCAACATTAAAACTTGGGTTACCAGAGAAGGTTGACTACAATGCAATGATATTTGTGTCAAAATTTGCTAATGATTGAGTAATGTAAATCTTTATATACAATGAACCTAAGTTATTTCCAACAACAAAATTCTATGAATCTTCACTGTCAATTGTTAAAATAGTTTCAGAAAAAATGTATCATATTATTAAGTTATATTGGATAACAAAACGATCAGCAATAAGATTTCATAAATTATGTAGCGTAATATTACGATTCACTAAAAGAAAATGAGTACTACCTCCGTACGATAATCCATTGAATGTATCTCCATTCGAGCATATTATATCTAGAGTTGCATCCACGTTATGAGTTTGTGGTTAGCTTGCAGATAGTGTGAAAGAGCTTCTGAAAATTGTAGGAGTGTGGGAGAAGATTGTAGGAGTGTGGAAGAAATTGCCTATTGAGAGTTTTTGGAGATTGTAGGAGTGCGAGAGAGCTTCTTAGTGTGAGATAGCTTCTGAAAATTGTAGGAGTGTGGGAGAGTAAAAATAGAGAGGAATAGTGGGAAGATATTCTGAAGATGGTAAGAGTTAAATAGATGAAGTCTGTCGAACATTACAATATAGTCGTTGTAAAAGTAAAATGAACGTTGGTACTGCATTCTGCATTCTACTGCATTTAATAAAAAAGTTAAAAGTTCTCAAACCGTCATTGCTACTGACGGTTCTATCTCCAGACTGCTAGTGCTAACGATGGTTTAGAAATGTATATTAAAAAACATATAAATAAAAAAATTACTGAAACTGGTGTTTTGGGTGCAATATCACCACTATTAGTGGTTGTATGAGTACATGCACTCATACCACCATTCTTACTGACGATTCGTTATTTTTTTTGAAGAAGCAAACTCCAATTGTTGAAGAACCTCGATATTCTCCAAACTTATTATTTATCCGGAATTAAATATTATTATTTAAAATGAAAATTTCAGATAAAATTATCAAATATAAGTATTTAAATCAAACTTTCTTTTTAGCCTAAGAGGATGTTTGGTTTTTACAATATAACACTTTAAAGTGCACAAACAAGTTTGGACCCCACCAACTTAATTAAGGTATTTATTTTTTGTACTTTAAAGTGTTCATCACTATATAGTGATGTCCTCTGTAAGTGATAAATTGTAAGCTCAAAAGAGTTTGGACCCCAAAACTTGTCCAAAAGAGTCATAATCTCTTCTTATTTTCATGTTCTTTAGTTCTAGAAAGACCCAAAAAAAAAATAGTTTAAATTATCAAATAACTTTGTCTTAAAAATTAAAAGTTAAATAATTTTCAATGTCAAAAAAACTAGTTTTCAAATATTAAATAATTTTTTATTATATTGTAATTTAAAGGTGAACTTGAGAATAAAGTAGTTTTATGTTGTCTTGATAAAAGTATTTGATGGTGAACTTGTTTCTCCATTTATACTAGTGAATTGTGTTTTAAATGGTGTTATAGTATTTGAGGGCAAAATAATTAAGCCATATGTTTATAATGCATTTTAAAGTGATGGAAGTGTTCTATATAGTTACTAAAAACAAACAACAGTATGAACGTGTTCTATATAGTTACTAAAAACAAACTACATTTACACTAAAGTTAGGGTTGCAAACCAGTCAAGCCGAGCCAATCTTTTATAAGCATAAGCTTGACTTGACTAAAATTAATCGATCTTGATAAAAATTTTATTTTAGAGCTTGAACTTGTTTTTATTAAGCTTGAGCTTGGCTTTGATAAGAAAGCTTGATTCAAGCTTGATAAGCAAGATTGATTCAAGCTTGATAAACAATCTCATTAAGCTTTATTTCAAACGCATTAAGCTTTATTTCAAACTCATTAAGCTCGATTCTAAGCTAATTAGACTTGAATTCAAATATATGTAATATTAACAATTTATTTATAAAAATTAATTTAAAAAGTTTCTTAATACCAATTATTAAGGAGCTCCTAAACGAGCTTCTAAACGAGCCAGCTCGCAAACTCATAAACGAGCCATCTCGCGAGCTCAAACGAGCCAAGTACTTCTAAACTTGAACTTGGCTCGTTTATTAAACGAGCTCAAAAATAAAACTTGAGCTGGCTAGTTTACTAAACGAACCGAACTCAAACAAGCTTTTATCAAACCGAGCTTCGAGCAGTTCGCAAACGACTTAGCTCATTTGCAGCCCTAACTAAAGTGCTAGCACTATATAGTTATGTAAAATAAATACCCCCCAACTCATACTACATGATTATCCATTAATATAGTAAAAGTATTAGTAAATATTTAGATTTTTAATTTCCCACCAAAATCTGGAAATAACTTGCCTTGTACCAAATTTTCAGTGTCCTGGAATCAACACAGAAAAAGTAGTTAGGCCAACCCAGTGGACTTCCCAGAGTTCATTTCATTCTGCACTGTTGAACTGACCATTCAACCGCATGATTGTTCCTCCCTCCCTCTTCACGAAGCCTTTATGCGCAAAAGAATTATTCAACAAACAAAATTGGCTTCATATGGGAAAATTTTCATATTTTTGCTAAAGAAAAACCTCGAGAAATTCTTGATATGGGAAAAATGTCTCATCTCCTGCTTTTACACTTTCCACCACTGACTTATGAATAGCTTGGAATCTGTCCTCACATAGGAGAAATTATTCAGTTGCCGGCCTCAACACATCTCAGTGCTAAGACTTTGCTCTCCTCCAATAATAACATCACATATCTCTTTGTTCAAAGACTAGAAAATCATAAGAGAATAAAAATTTAAGCAATTTCAGGCCGGGTTTCGGAACCCTATATATTACGAACACTGCATCTTTCCTAGCAGCACAGCTTCCAGACGTGTAGTAAAGCTGTAATGGCCACAAATGCATACATAAAAAAGAAAAGGATGAGTCTTCCTTATCCAGAATTTGGTGGGAACAAACGTTAGTCCTTGTGATGAGATGAACAGAGGCAATATATTTACTGATTCTTTGTGTCACAAAGCTACTCCAAATACTTTGGCATCAAATTTTACAAACATTATTCCATGCTATAATAATTTATCCCCAGGTGCATGGCTATATACTACCATTGAGACTTGCTAGTTTAACTCATCGAAAACATGAATGAATGGCTCAAAGAAGTAATGTTTGCCAAAGGCAAACAAGAAAGTTGCAGATAAATCCCTCGTCTTGAACTGAACTGATACGTCCCACAACGTTGATGACTTGAAACTTTATTCTGTCCAAAACTTGACAACAGCAGACATAAATGACTTAATTGCGGCCCAAACAGGGTTTATCTGTGGTGCTTCTGGCTCCTTACTCAGTTCCTCGGACGAGATGCTGCAGCAAAGAGAACATCCATAGAGAATCAAAATAGAGAAGGTACAGGAACCAAAAGTGGCCAAGACTTGCGATAATCAAGATTTATTCAACTTTTTATGCAAAAATGTGGCACCGAGATTAGCCAATCCTCCTTCCCCTTCTGTTCCCTTCAGAATGATAGCTATAGCATAGAGTTAACACCATGAAAACATTGCAATACAATTAATTCAGCCGAGGCATCCTAACAGACACGGAGATTTGAAACTTGCTCCTACACGACCTCCTGATCAATTTTATCTGGCACACTCGCCATCTCTTGTCATTATTCATTGGTTTGACAACATGAAAATCTCCCATGTGTTTTCATTGTTTAACTGTTTGACAGCATGAAAAACCAAAAGCTCTGCTCCCTCTCAATCTATCCAAAAGATGTAAGTGCAAAGGCTTTTGCTGTCCTTTCCAGTCAAGAATTGGGGATTAAAAATCACTGGCTAATATGCTTCTCTCATGCCTTTCTTCGTTCATAGTTTAATATTTTGGTGTCCTAGGAGCAAGGTAGTCAAAGGCGCCAGGCGCACTCGAGACGCAAAGGGTCTAAATAGCCCGAGGCGCAAGACGCACTTAAGGCGAGCGCTCTAGCGACGCAAGGTGCAAAAATTATATATATATATATATATATATATATATATATATATATATATATATATTCACATCGAATTTCAACATTGATAAACATGTGCTTCAAATTTCCCCCGTCTAGGTTGCAATCACTTTAAATTAAGTGGGAGAAAACAATAAAAAAAACAGTACATCAGTTCAAAAAACAGTCTAAACATGTTATTTTTTCACAAGATTTTTAAGGCACGTCTTAGCTATTCCAAGACGATCGGAAAAGGCGCGCCTAGGCGCTCCTTAGGTGCGCCTTAAGAATTGCGTCCTGCCTGGAGTGCCCTGAGGCGCTGCCCCTGTGCCTAGGAGCAAGACGCGCCTTTGACTACACTGCCTAGTAGTAGTGTATTTTACAAGCTATTGATACATCGTCAACCCTCAATGAGTTGGAGTGAGGTTCCTACCAATGACTGTGTAAGTGTTATGGGTTTACTTTTACAGCCTACTTTGAGAACAAAGTTTTGTAAAATGGAGTTTAGTTTAGTTTGGAGTTTGGAGTTTTGAGCTTTGAAATTGGGGTTTCATGTTATCCACTGGAGTTAACTGAAGTTTAGAGTTGATCTTTGTATGTTTGCGTATGGAGTTTCTTTCGGGGTTTCACGTTTTAAAGTTACAAAATTAGCTCTAGTCAAGATGATTTCAATTTCTATGCAAGGGAGACCATCATATAAACTTTTTTTTTTGTAGAAATCAAGTAAATCTATAATAAATATTAATCAACAAATAAATATCATTCTCAAATTTTCATAAACTGAACCCAAAAGTTCTAGTTTTTCTTCAACATCTACTTAAAGATTCCAGAATTCTACGGAGTTGTATCTTATTCATAGAGCTTCAGTCGAGCCGAGTCGAGCCTGGCTTAGCATGTCCAAGCTTGGCTCATTTAGCATTGGTCTTTATTGAGCCGAGCTCTAGCTCTAGCTCGATCCCGAGCTTGTTAGAAGATGTTCAAGCTCGAGATGGAAGAGTAGCTTGCAAGTTGTTCAAGCTCACGTCGAGCTCGAGCTTGAGTCCTTGGTTTCATGGGCCACGGCCATTTATAACCCATTCATAGTAAGATTGAACATTTTAGCTCCCAATGGATGTTAGACTAAAAGTTAGGCTTTATCGAAAATTTCTTCACAGTTTTGCATCTAAATCTAGAAATTAGATAATTATATAAGGTCGACTTATGTCGAGCCAAGTACCCGTCAAGCTTCATGAGTCGAACTTGTTCCACCTTCCTATGTTCAAGCTCTGCTTGTTAAGATAATCAAACCTATTATCATGTTCAAGCTCGTACCATTAATGGGGCCCGAGTTGAGCCGAGTCGAGCTAGCTGGCTGCTCTATTAAAATTTACAGCCCTACTAATCCCAATTCCCTACATATTGTCATCAAGAATTATTTTGGTAACCTACACCAATCAAAAAAGGAGAAGATGTTGCCTGAGAAAAAAGAAATATATATGCTACAGCATAAGAGTATATATATATATATATATATATATAGAGAGAGAGAGAGAGAGGCGGGTCGGGATCTCCGTACTTAAGAATTCCCGCATGTTCTCCGAAATAGCAACCGTTGGATTGTATTTTTTGACGGTTCATATTAGATCAAAATCTCGCGAGAAATTAGATAATTTAAGGATCTAATATGAACCGTCAAAAAAGACAATCGAAAACATGCAAGGATGCTTAAGTGCATGTATATAAACAAGATTGAAAACGACTTAAAATGAGCCGTCTAAGCCGTATGTATATCCTCACGTAATTAAAATATATATAACTAATTGTTTAACTACCTAATATTATCTAACTATAGCCAAACGCCTCTTAACTCATGTGGTTAAGGTGGAAGGCATTCTCTCTAGTTAGATGGGTTCGATCCCACGGGACAACGTTATCTATTAACTAATTTTAATTTTGATTATTTTTTTATAAATTTTGTTTACATGCATGCAGTGCACGTTATTAGTATATATATATATATATATATATATATATATATATATATAGAGAGAGAGAGAGAGAGAGAGAGAGAGAGGGAGGGAGAGGGGAAGAAAAAAGAATGCTTTCGTATGAAAGAGAAGGAAGATGATACAATTCGTACATACGATGAAAAATCCAAAAAGAGGGAGTTTTCCTAACTCCACTTTTGGGATTTGTTTTGGAGTTGGGATATAGAATTTACCTAAACTCCAAAACATTCCCAAACACACCAGAGTTCAAGCGATTTAGAGGTCTAACTCCACCAAACCACAGTTTTCTTTTAAAACTTCATTACCAAATGCACCATAATTTGCTAATTTGTCATTTCCGTTATGTTAATGCCTTAATGGGTAGTTGAATTATTGGGTTAAGTCGTGTTACTTTGGTGGGAGTGTTGAGTTGTGAATTTAAGTTGTGGCTTCTATCTAGGAGGTGTTGATAATGTACAAGAGTTATGAGTTGTGTCCTATGATCTTGTTAGCATCTTATGATACATATCATGGCGTATTGATACGATATATGTAGGCTAATAGGTAGCATCAGTTCTTTCAGTTGAGTTATGCAATGTATGCTTATAAATCTGGTTCTTGAACTAGATAATGAAACAATAAAAAAATTATGAGAAAATTATAATAAATCATGTTCATATATGGATTTAAAGTATAGACCTAACTCCTAGAGTCAACATATCATAAGGTACACTACACGATACGCAAGAAAATCAATATACGATACTTATCGCAAGTTGACAACCTAGGTTATGTATTTAGATATGGAAGTTATTGGTTTGCCCAGGTTATGAAACGAATATAAATTAGTTTGCTTCTAAGAGGTTTAGTCTCTCTCTCTCTCTCTCTCTCTCTCTCTCTCTCTCTCATAGCTTAGGAAACTACAGTAGGAAGTTACAAGCCATATCAACAGTTAACAAGATCGGCACATAAAATCACATCTTGGTCAGAACCTGACATGGATGTCTCACACGTTCAACAACTACTCACACGCTCATCAATTGAAGGAAACCAAGATGGAGAAGTGCAGCCGCAATACCATGATAGAGACTACGCAACAAATGTTTGTTGTTGTCAATACAAGACTTGATTTGGTGGTTAGGATCCAAGAGCATGGTGATGGATTAGCAAGCCATCTTAAACACGAGTGTAGAGGGGCTACAACGAGTAACACCAATGGTTATATTGTTGGTACAACAGGTCTCTGTCGTCCGAAGGTGGAATGAACTTTCCTAAGTTAAATTGTGCTTAAGACCCTCTACTAGTTAGGTAACCGCACAAATCAATATTTTGGTTATCATCAAACACAAGAGAATGAGAGCGTCAAGGGGTTGCCCAATTGCGGTTCCAGATTCAAAGGAGTAATTTGAGGATGAATTGATCAACAGGCATATGAAATTACAAAATTGGAACGGGATTTAAGATAGACAATTAAGAAGTATCGAACCCAAATTTCCAGAATATTGCTACATGTAGGAAAGCTTTCAATGGAACAACAAGTTGGTTGTTCTGTTAAAGGATTGGGAAATAATATGAGAGTGGACGTGCAAGCTTGCAAGCTGACATCCTTGTCAACAACAATTGGGTGGGCACGGTTCATTATCAAGTCACCAAAACTCCAAGTCAAACTCGACATCCTTATCGGTTTGAGAGATTGTCGTCTATCGAGATATATGAACATAGAGCCAAAGGCCTACGATAAAACTACAATGAAAGATGGGGTCAGGTCATTCTAGCAAGAAGTTGTTCGTAGTTGAAGCGATAGGGCCAAAGGAGGAGAATGAGGAAGACAATCACGGGGTACATATTGTAGTCTCATTTTCCATTTTTCTACTTTGACGACAAGGTGGCTCTATTAGGGGTGGAATGTTATGGTTTTATTTTAATTTGTTACCCGCTTTATTAATTTGTGTCATTTCAATTATGCTAGTGAGTAGTTAAGTTGTTGGGTTAAGTCATATTCCTTGACTCACGGCTTTTATTTAGGAGGTGTTGCTTTTATTGAGGAGTAATGGGTTGTGTTATGTATTTAAATGTGAAAGTTGTTGGGTTTACTAAGTTATGAAATCAAATATGAATTAAGACAGACCAAAAATGGGAATTCAGGTAGTACCATTGGAAGAAGGGGCACCAGTGGGAACATTTCTAGTGGGAACATTTATACTGACGATTAAACAGAGCATGTTGCTCAAATTACGAGGTTGAAACGTTGTGTGGATTACACACTCGAAACGCCAATACAATTCTTCTTCCTTTGCTCTCTTTTCTAAGGCAATGATCATATACGAAAGATTTTTTTTTTCTTTTTGTGTGGAAGTGAAGAGAGCCTTGCTTTCTGGTTTGAGAATATCGGTCAACCCGGTGGCTTCTACGAGGAAGGCTGCGCAAAGGAGGCTCGAGGGCTTATTAAGGACGGCGACAAGGCCCCTGCAGGGAGAAAAACGAAAGGCATTTGAAACCCTCATTTTGTGTTTTTGAGACATGAGCCTAAGAAGAAATGGCAACCGAATTGAGCCAAGTGACGTGACAACACTATTACATGACTTGATTGCCGGCACGTAGTTGTGCTTTTAGCAAGAATTTCACCATTAGTCTCTCCACTACGGCGCCTGTGGTGAGTCTCTCGCTCGAAAAAAGCTTCACAAACGCCCGTAATCCAACTAACTGGAAGAGGTCTCTCTCTTCCACCTTCGTCCGTCACTTCACTTACTGCTTCAAAGAGGTTTAATTTTTCCTCCAATGGTTCTCTATTTCGCTACCATTCCGAGTCCAAAATTGATACAAACTTATATAACACTGACACGAAAAAATGGTGTCCTATCTGTATCATGTCCATATCCGTACAACATAGGTAACTACCTTTGAAACTACTTGAAATTATTTGTATCTTGTATCAGTATGGTGTCTACGTTTGTATATATATATATATATATATATATATATATATATCCGTGCAACATAAGTAGAAACAAAATCAAGGACAAGCCTAGACAGCTAACTAACCTAGGCTAGCTCATGATAATATCTTTGATAGTTGCAAGCGTCATCAACAATGGTTAATGCGATTGTCACATAGCAAAAAGAACGTCCCATATAATAACCTATGAGCTTGTTAGCAGGTAAATAGACCTACTTTATCTGCATGTAGTTTATGCTCATCCGGCCAAGGTATACCCACTATTCTAAAAAACAGCATAGCCAGCCATTGTGCACCTAATAACCGCCTAGGCGCCCCCAGTGCTCCCCCCGACATCCCACTATGCATGTTTTGAAATTTTATGGACAATTGCCGCAATTTTCAGTAGATTGTTTGAACCGCCTAGAACTAGGCGCTAGGCGCCCAGTGCCCACTCGAATAGCGCCTAGCGACTTTTACAACCTTGGGTGTTCCCAAGTAACATGATATAAACTGCAATGGTAAAATCGCATGTGCTTTGCAGCCCAACTTAAAGCCTAATCCAAGCAGAACCACAATTGTAGTATGTTGAGCTCTCTCTGATTACGAGTTCGCTTAGGGGTAATGGGTGACTACAAGCATATGTAGTTGTTTTTTCCGTGTTGATCATGTAATTTTACAATATAAAAATGATAATAGAACAATAAGAGAAATAATTTCATCCCAAAAATTTTGGTCGGTTAAGATGAAACTTTTCAACACAGATGTTTGACAAGTTTGTGGAGGTATAGTCACTTTGCTGCCACAACACCTGATTCAAAAATTTCTCTTTGGGGTTCTGGAGAATGGCAGATTATTATGTGTATGTCAAAAGTAGGTTTCTAGTATCCATGTACTTAATTAATTTCCACATTAATTTTGTAAACTGGAGTATACCCACCCATTTCACAACCAACAATAACAACAAACCCCTTATCCTAAATTTCTGGACATGTGCAACTAGGATTATCATTTGGACATGTGCAACTATTGTTGTCAATGAACCTATACCCTAGACCTACACTAGATTTTACTCTATTTTCAACCTCTTGCACAATTCATATCTTCCAACTTGGTAGATATAACCTAGAAACGATACAAATGCGAAAACTTATCTTACGATACACTTGTTCGATCAGGATGATACTATATGTATCACCCGATATAGTGCATTAAATGTCAAAGAAATGATTGGATTAATCTAAATCTAAACATGTTAAATGCAACCGTTAAGTGGTTTAAAAATTAATGGTTTTATAACCCAACATGTATGTTGTACTGGGTTCTAGGCGACGTGAGACGATAGACCACCCGCCTTACCTAGGCGCCACCCAGGATTCCTGCATGCCTAGGCGAAGAGGCAGCAACAGCAGAAATCATAAGTTTAAAAAGAAAACAGAAGGAAGAAAGAGAACGGAAGAAGCATTAGCAAAATAAATAAAAAACATAGGATTAAAGAAGAAGAAGAAGAACATAAAACAAAAAACAAGTTCAAAACAAAAAACAAACACTGTAGAAGAAGAAGAAGAAGAAGAAGAAGAAGAAGAACATAGGATTCAAGAAGAAGCAGCAGCAACATAAACCAAAAAAACGTAGGATTGAAGAAGAATCAAAAAATATGTGGATTGGAGATTTGGAGTTGTTATTTTCTTCTGCTTTCTTCTTTTCAGTAGCAACAGCAGCGGCGGCATGAGATTTTCCTTCTTTTCTTTTGTCTTTTTGCAAAGCAGCACTCTTTGGAGCAGAAACTTAAAAGTCCAATCAAAAGACTCGTGGAATTTATATTTATACTCATCAGGATAAAAAAGGCCTAAATATCTTCTTCTTTTCCTGGGCAACCCTAGACGACCATTGTCACACGCAGGTCGAGGCAACTCCTCTCCTACCTGCACACCTAGGAACGCCTAGGCATCGTCTGAGACAACATAGCCCAAACCTACAACTTTAAACTCGATACAATACCAATATAACCCTTTAAAATCCTTTTTAGAGCAAACTCTTTGGATGTGCATCTCATTTCCAATATCTTTCATTGGATTTCAGCATCTCCAACGGCAACATCCAACATGTTCAGTGACGTATAGCATCTACAGAGACTTAAACAACTCAGGCAATTGGTTTTCTCGAAAAATGAACATTTTGTTTCAATTGTTAATATTTCATGTTTCTTTTTTTCTCTTTTGGATTTTAAGCCTTCTCTTATTTGTGTTTTCGGTTCTCTTGGAGGATTTTTCTATCTTCATTTTATAGGTTTTTAACAAGTTATAAAATGTTTAGAAATTAGAATGTATAATAGAACATAATTTTATTCTCCACACTGATTGCTAGCGATTAAGCTCTTTGAAACAATGATGCTATGTTCATGGATAATACAATAATGTAAGTTTAACGTTACATATTTTTCTGTTCTGGTTATGATGAATGCTTGAATGATGCTCCGTGTTTCTCATGGTGTTCAATTTATCCATATATGTATGATTATAATAATTTCCAATTGAATAACCTATGGAACAAAGTCTATTATGATAAACGACACAATAGGATTCAGGAAACGTAATCAAGAATGATGCTCCGTGTTTCTCATGTGTTCAATTTATCCATATATGTATGATTATAATAATTTCCAATTGAATAACCTATGGAACAAAGTCTATTATGATAAACGACACAATAGGATTAAGGAAACGTAATCAAGAGAATCAATACAAGATATGTATCTCAACCAAGGTTCAAAGTATCGGTATCGGAATCGGTATCGGATCATTCCTATGAGTATCGGGATCGGCGGTATCGGTAGTATTGACGGTTTCGGATCGGAGTATCGGATTTTTTGGTATCGAAAAACAAACAACTATTAGTAAATTATTAACATTTTAGAGAATATATTTTATACATTTATGCATAATTTAAAGTATTTCCAGTATTGTTTCTTAGTATTTTTGATATTGTCGATTGATTTATATGCGATAGATAAATTTTCCTCTTTTATATGTTTTTACAACCTTACTATGCTTTTACACCCTTGCTAATTGGTTTTTTAATTCAATATTTTTGCCGAATTGACCGGAAAAAAGACCTCTAATGTCGGTATCGGTCAGTATCGGATATCGGTCGGTATCGGATCGGGACATGCCAAACTGTATCGGTATCGGCCGTATCGGATCGGTATCGGCCGATACTTTAAACTATGATCTCAACTTGACAACATAGGATTTTACCTAGACAAGACCTACACCTGACTTGGGCAACGGAGGTCTGTTTCTCAAAAATAGACCAATGAGACAAAGTAGATAAGGTCCATTTCAGTTACCCAATTTGGACATCGAACAATGAAAGAAATTAGTAAGATTACATGATGTTTTAGAATTTACATATCTTAAGTAGATACTGGGAGTTCGGGACCTAAGCCGATTGGATGGCGAATAGATGAGCTGTAGTTTCTATGTAGACAACCAGGACACAACTTGAAAACTAGACGAGTAGGATCATGTCCAAAACTTGTAACCGGATAAAAACTTGTAATCAGCAGTATTTGGACCAAAGCCAATCCAACAGCAACTCTTATGTGTAATGATACCAGTAGATAAAAATAATGGAGGTTATAGTTAGTGCTATTAGGGGACTGCATTGACCAAAATGAAGAAGGATTGGAGTTGCTTCAATGTTGTATAATGCTTTAAGCTTGATGTTGATTCTTCCTTGGTCACTAAAGCTTTCAAGCAAACCCTTTCCGCTCTCCCTGATTAATACCCTACGGAATGTTTATGCATAAATGTCTCTTGCTAGCTCCCCTAAGGTTAGATCTGCACGTTCTCCCAGAAGGAAGTTGCACTCCTCTTCAACTGGCTAGTGATGACAAGTTCAGATAACAGCAAATGATTCAGCAGTCAAAAACTTTCTTTTAACTATTCCATATATACTTAAGTGCAGTTATAGTTGAAAGCATAATGATATAGCAGACTTTTATGGACTCCCTGTATCTAGCAAAGAGAAAAACATCTTTTACAAGCATGCAAATCATTAAAGTTGTAAAGATCTAGCTCACAAGTTCCAAAATCTTGTAAATCATACGATTCATGTGACAGTGATTCAACAATAATAGAGCGCAATAAAAGTTTACCTGCTTGAGTTGCTGGCAGTAACAGTATCGCTGACCCCATGTGCATGCCCAGCCTCCAATAATACAGATGCATTTCTGGTGTTATTGGTAACACACCGGGAATCATCCGGCTGAAGCATGGGTTGTAGCTGCAGTAATAGTAAACCTGAATGTTAAACTCACCGGTTTTCATATCCAACATTTGAATTGAAGTCAACTAAGCAAAATGCAAATGCAAGAAAATCTACTAAAAGATAAGATAAATGGGTGGCAGAGACCACCTATTAGGTGTTAACAGTGTCCCCTCATACAGGCTTCCTCCATTCTTTCTGCCAAGTTATGAGAGGCGAAAGAGTTTATTTTATTAATCTCTGGCTTTCATTCCAGTCTTTACTCGCCAAAAATAATACTAATGCTAATTGGCTTTGACCTATTAACTCCAAAAGAAATGTTTTAAAAATTCATAATATGGAAGCAAGAGGTAACAAACTGCACTGCAATGGAGACCAAGGCAAGAATGTGAAGAAACAGAAACTCAAGAACTTCAGAGGAGAGTTTACAATCGGTTTCCCTCGTCCTGTCTAAATTTTTTAAACTTCCGTTAATATAGTTAAAGCTTGAACATCTTTTCACAGTTTTGATTAATCGAAGTTTAAAATATTAAAGTTTTCCACTCCTTGAGAAGTTGGTGAATCACTGAATCGATTGTAAGATTTCATTTCAGAAGACACAAGGAAACTTCAGAGAAAAGTTCCTCCCAGTAGACAATGCTCAAACCAGATTCAAATTACGCAACTTTCTCGACAAACCGAGAAAGAACCATTCGGCAAACTATTCTACAATATATGAATGTGGAATGGAAAATATCAAACAGAAAGCAATTTTGTTTTACAAAAAAGTTGTTAGGTTGCTGCAGTACACCAAGACTGGTCTAGGCATAATGTAGCACCTGTTAGATCATTACTATGTCATGAATATGAAACAAACCTTAACGAAGTATATTCAAACTGCACCAAAATTATGATCTATTGGGTCTTATAGGCTGCATATTTGGATCAAGTCTAGATTGATTCAAACCCAAAGCGCAGGTTCCATATGAATTAGGTATAGGTGTTCTGTATACGTCAAGTAGCATCTAACATCTCTAAACTCACATGGACACCAAATTTATCAACATCAAAATACAGCTGCAAAACCACCAAAAAAAAAATTGTTGTCAGAGTTGTTAAATAGAGGGTTAATGTAGTCTAGTTTTTCCTACATTGCATAGACTTGTATGAGAAGGTTATATACACACACACAAACAACAACAAAAAAACTCACCGATAACGAAAAGTATGATATCAATCCCATTGTCGTTTTCTACATGGTATCAGAGCTATGGTGATTTTGACCCTAGTTTCCCACCCTCTACAAAAGTTTACCACATAAAAAAAAAACTTAGCCATCTCGTTTTAAACCTAATCCTAGTCATCGATATTTAAACCATAAACATCATCCCAAATCTCAATCCTAGCCTCCATCTTATTCCTCATTTCCTCTTACCAAAAACATTAATTCCATCTGTATCTACTCTTTTGGCTCTCTTACTCATCTAACCCACAACCACCAATAAACAAAACACTAGCCCTAGATCTCACCATTTTCTAAAACCCAATCAGTCATCTTCTAAGACCCTTCCCTTTCCCGCAGCTAGGTTCCGTTCTTCATTTGGAAAATGGCAAGAGGATCCAAGGTGCTTCATTTTGTCTAACCATTTCTAGTATACTTGCCTGAAGTTGAAAGTATTCAGAGAAAAACTTATTTGTACTATAATATCCCTTTACATCTTCCTAGTTTGCAGTCAGCTCCCCTTGTATGGTCGGTGGTATACATTTTACAACTAAACTAGATTCCTTTTACTGGATACATGTTATTCTTGCCTCCACCCCTTGTATGGTCGGTGGTGTACATTTTACAAATAAACTAGATTCCTTTTACTGGATACATGTTATTCTTGCCTCCAAGTCCAATCGCGGAACTTTTATGGAACTAGGCATCACCCTATTGTAACATGAGAATTGGTGATGCAACTCCTAGTTGAGTCGAAGAGCAATGAAGTAAACAACAATTTTACAGAGGACCATGTTCTTCTAAATGTTGCACAAAAGTTATTGCATGTACTCCTTGCGATCGTGGAAGCAACTTTTGTATGTTCTCTCAGGAATGTAGAAAAGTTTTAGATAACTTGGAACCAGGAATGCTATTCTCGTTATTCTTCAACTTTTCTTTCTCAGGGTCAACCTTCCTGGTCACGTCTACCCCGAGCACCAACCGCGGTTGGCCCTACTCGACCTCGTCCCTAACTACCTTAAACAGCTTGTTAACATGACATTTTGAAGGGGAAAAAATAGTTTTTTTTTTTTAACTCTCTTCTTATGTTAGTTCTAGTATAATTTATCTGGTGATAAAGAATGCATGTGAACATAATAAAGAAGTTTTGTTTCCAAGTTGAATATGCTTAACATGTCTAACTTGAGGGAGAGTACTCACCAAGTATTTAGTACGAATCTCTACCCATCTCTGGTGTTTCTGATCATGTTGTTTCTTGTAAATTCTACTATCAGCATACTGTGCTCTTTGCCTCCTCTCTCTCTCTCTCTCTCTCTCTCGGCACCATTGTTCTTTGTGGTCTCTCTTGATAATGATGATCTTTACCATCTCTTTCTCTTGGTGTCGGTGATCTTTACCGTCTATTTCTCTCGGCTGCTCTTCGCACATTCTATTTCTCGACTATTTCTGATCATGCGTCCTTGTGTGCCTATGTCTCTCGACTATTGACTATTTAGTAAGTCATGTGCCGATATACTCTTTCTACTATCGCTTCTCCCTCTTGGGTCGTGTATTGATCGTTACTACTGATGCCTCTCATAAAAGGCGGTCTGTTTTCTATTGTTGCCAGTGACCAACTGCATTTGTCTACTGATGTTGTTGTTACTATGGTGGTTCGATGTTTCTATTTTTGTTCGTAACCATGTTTGTCGACTGATGTTGTTGTTAGTACTATGTTGTTGTTTTAGCTTTATTAGTTTTATTTTCTATTGTAAGTAACAAGATGGACAGTTTCATTTCCTCTAGCTTGAGGGGAAGTGTTAAAGTTGATAAGAGTAAGACGGTCTACATAGCTACTTTAGTCCCACATTGGATAGACTTGTATGAGGAAGGTTTCCTCGTATATAATGTGTGTGTCCGCTCAAACCACCCATTGATCCCAATTATCCCAATGTACTTTCTCTACAAGTGAACAATAATACCACTGCTGATAATCGAGTCATTTAACAAACATTGTCTAAATAAAGGTGAAAGGAAAGGAAAAAGCAGTAAGCAGAGAATGAACTTATAGCTATTTTCTTTAGGGAGAGGCATGGTAAATTGGATCTAGTTAAGAAAACTGATTTTCATGCATGACTTATATGAGAACTTCCTCAGCATTTTCATCAGGTCAACTGAACCACGCCAGTGATGAATGGATACAGCTTTGATGTGACTACTCGAGTTTCAACAGTTCAGTCCACTGCCTAGAAGATATCAATGTTATCCCTTAGTGGCTTTTGTGTCCCTGGTGAATCTCTACTTCCTAGCAAGCCAACATCACCATAGAGACTGCCTCGGCTGAAGCAGAGTGTCGTGTCATTTCCATTACCACTATAGAGATTGTTTAAGCTTCATCATCTCCTCCCTGATAAGGGTGTCTTTAATAACTTCCCTAATCTCTATTTCATCTCCAGATTGCTAGCATTCCAGTATCTCATGACGACTAAACACATCGAGAAAGATTGTATGTACTTTGTCATCATTACGAGTTTCCTTTTCTCTTCTTGCTAAACTCTCGGTGTATGACCCAACTTGAGTTTGAGGTGGAATGTTTATACATGTATTTAGTTTGGTTTAGGTTTCTTTTAGTCTTTTACCTTACTATCATCTTGTATACATGTGCCTGTGCATATTTCCACCAATCATATCAGAAATTGTGCCTCACTTTATTCCAAATGTTAAATGAAGAAATTACTAAAACAGACCATGACACTAAAATTTACCAGAGATCTTGCACTTACATTTGCAGGAAAGTCATCTGATATTGGTTTACTCTGGCATTCAGCTGATATTTCATCGACCCCACTAGATGAATGAAGTTTTGCTGATTCTGTCTTGTTCACAATCAAACTATTCCCAAATCGCTTGTCTGCCTCTGTGATTTTGGGAGCATAATTGTGTGATGCTGAAGAATTTGTTTCCTTAGCCATGTTGTTACCAGGTTCGCCATTCACCGCGTATTCTCTGATTCCAGTATCTTCTTTACCCTTAACTTGAACTTCATCACACATTTCCTCGAAACCTACTGAGTTGTCGTCTTCCTCACCTGAGAGTTTGCCAAATTTGGTCTCTTTGTACCCCAGATTTATAGAATTAGTATCAAGAAATATACCATTAGAAAAGTCATCATGATGTTTTTCACCATCCATAACTTGTAAGATGGCAAGATCATTTAGATGTGTGGCAAATTCCTGGGCTCCAAAATTGTCTGTTCCAAGAATTTCTTCACTTCTATGCTCAGTAGACGCAGAGCTGATTATTTCTTGTTCTTGATCGGTTGGTTGATTTAATGTTGCAATTGACAAGTGACCAGAACTATCTGTGGATTCCTCTGCATGTTCTTCACAACAATCTTCAAGATTCAATACTTTTGAATTTATGTTTCCAGGACCCAGCACTCGGTTGTCTTGGATAATTTCTCTCACTATTTCCCTTACAGTATAGAAAGATCCACCAACTTCCTTATGTGTGAGATTAAGTGATGGAAATTTTCCGTTATTCAGATCACGGTACCTGAAGATGAACATTCAGACTAAAAACCTGTGAATCATGCTATAGGTCTCTTCGGCACCGAACTTCAGTGAGTGCTGATATAGAAACAGAATTTTTTTAAAGCAAGTTAATCATGAAATATGGAGGCAAAATATCATAAATTGTGACTGATTCCTGTCATGAAGAAGGCTGTAAATATTGTAGTTTTATAGTGATTTACTAGATGGTAAGATATTCTAACTTGCAAGTTACAACTTTGCTGGAGCATCTAACTGAAGAAAAAAAGTAATGAGTATTATTAACGAATCTTCATCATCCAATATTTGATCATGGGCGGTTTAAATCGAACCAAAACCATACATGTCAAAAATAAAATTCCTAAAGATAATTACAATGAAGGGTAACTTGTTCCATGGTTTGACTACATACACAAACTTAGATTAATAATATGGAATTTTAACTCTTACTACAAAGAGAGACTAGAAGGAAATAAGGAGAGAAAGAAAACATATATGCAGCTGCAAAACTGTACAGGAGTAAGTACATTCTAGGATAGATCTGCCAGATAGGCATACGACTAAACTGTTAACTACTTCGTGTGTCTGATTTTGGGAGAAATAATATATAGAAGGTACCACATGAATATTGAAAGCTTAGGAGTTTTGTAGATTGTACTTACATAATAAATGCACTATTTTTGTGTAGATGATAGCACAAATGCAATAAAGAGATCTGGTACCATTTTCATAGATAAATAATTAAATAAGATCACTGCCAAAGCCTTAGCATCAACATCGCTTAACTGGGCTTCTGCCCTTAGCGGAAGGAAACACATCTTGTATTTCAGCATGGCACCATATGTCTTCATACAGCAGTAAGGATTCTACCGACTATCCAAGTGGAAAAAGAATGCAACAGTTATGTGGCAATGGCTGTTCTTGTAATATTCTTACATTGAACCAATCAGTTGACCATATGATTAACTAGGTCTCTCTCTTTCATACTTAGTATTTTGTTTTGACTAACTCCACAAGTGACCTAAGAATTAGGGATTTTGCAAATTGATTTTTAAGTTATTATGTAAATGACCCTTATATATTAAAACGGTACTAGTTGAAATGATTGGTTTGAGGAGGTTTTGTAAATGAATGTGAACTTATCCCTTTTTGTGACACATTAAATATGTCAAGTGTTATTAGTCGTTGAAGGTCAACCTTTCAGATGACCTGGCATCCGAGAGATTTGGAGGCAGTTTTGGATTGATTAGTCAATCTCATTTTTTAGGGAATAAAATATCAGGACTTTTTGTTATTCTGATTTATTTGTTTTCTATTTCTAGATTGTTCCCATATTTGTTGTTGATTTGTTTATGATTTGTTGCCTATTTTGTTGGGTTGTTTATTGACCAGAATATCTATATATATTTTTGGTTCTTTTCTGTGTATTTGAATCATTCAGAAAAGATTTTTCCAGTGTTGGTTTGATTTTCTTCCCCAGTATCTTTCCTCATATGGTATGAGAGCTGGGGATACTTTCGAGAGGAAAACACCATGGTTGATAGCTACCTACAAGTAGGCCCTCATTGGGTTAAGCAAGGACGACAAGGAGGGAGGTTCTAGTGAATCTTCCCCTACATCGAACCTTACAATTAACCCCACTACTTCTTTTGATAACTCCTCCCTCCAAATCACATCCTACAAACTAAAAAAATTAAAATAAAAACTTTTAGTCACGGTCTGTCCAGATGGTTACACAGGGGAGAGGAAAATTCGGGTATCTTGATTGTTGAACAAAGAGAACAGATCCTACCAATCCCACCTACTCAACATGGGACACAAATAATGCCTTGTGATGTCTTGGCCCATAAATTATATGGAAGAGCATATTGGGTCTTTGTATCTTGTCCACCCCATAGCCAAAGTAATTTGGGACAAGATGAAATTGGCCTATTCCGTCCTAGAGAACTCGGCACAATTATGTGAATTAAGAGATCATGTTAGGGATCTCAAACAAGGAAGTATGGGAGTCACATAGTACTACACGGCTCTCACCAAGATGTGGCAAGAGCTGGACCTATTTGAACCCAATGATTGGTGTAGTGAGTGTTCAGGAAAGTATGTGAAACTTGTATAAAAAAATAACTCGTACAGTCGTACCTATGATTTTCTTGCAGGTCTCAATAAGGATCTGGATGAAGTCCATGGTAGAATGCTTGGAATCCGTCCTTTACCTCAGATTGAAGAATTATTTGCTGAAGTTTGAAGGGAGGAGAGCATGCGCAAGAATATGCTCGGAGATACTAAAGGTTGAAGCCTCTGCTATTGCCACCAAAAGTCATGAACAGAACCATGGAGCAAACAACCTCGAAAAGGGAGTCTTTGGATTAATTTTTGCCAAAGGACTAATCACACTAAAGAAACATGCTTGAATTTACATGGGAAATCTCCCAATCAAAGCAATCGAGACAATCAAGGACTTTTCGAAGAAATACTCGTGCCTACTAGTCCAATACCGAACTCACAGAACAGAAACATGGGAAAAACATGGACAACACCAGTCTCAACAAAGAATTGAGCGCCTCTACAAGTTGCTCACACCTGAGAAAGTAAATGGTACTTCTTTAATTGCCCAGAAAGGTAATTTCCTATCAGCCCTAAATTGCACAAAAAGAAACACAGAGTCCTGAATTATTGACTCTAGGACATCAGATCATATGACAAGTTATGCTCACCTATTTTCCTATTATGTCCATAATCATGGTCAAATTAAAGTACAGATTGCTGATGGCTCCTAATCTCCAATAGCTTAAAATTGACTCAACCCTTGTCCTTAAATATGTATTACATAGTTCCAAATTTATCCTGTAATTTGCTATCTGTGAGCAAAATTTCTAAGGATTGTGATTGTAGGGTGATTTTCTCACACGATCATTGTGAATTTCAGGATCAGAGTACGGGAAAGAGGATTGCCAATGCTAGTGAGCATGGGGGCAATATTATTTTGACGAGGACTCCGACGAGATCAAACAAGTTCATACTGTCACATGGAAATCTCCTTCAAGACAAAATCAAGTAATGTTATGGCACTTTAGGTTTGGACATCCTAGTTTTCCGTATTTAAAACATTTATTTCCTTCCTTGTGTAACAATAATGACACTTTTCAAAGTGAGATATGTCAATTGGCTAAACATCAAAGATTTGTTTTCTAAACCAAAACCTTATAAAGCAACTAAGCATTTTGCTCTTGTGCACACTAATATTTGGGGACGTTCACGGTCTCACGATCTTTATTTAAAGCGTTGGTTTATTATCGATGATCATACTCATTTCTGTTGGCTCTACTTGCTAAAAGACAAATGTGATGCTGAAAAAAAATTCAAACAAAAATCACAATATGGTTAAAACTTGACACTCTACTAATATTCAAATTTTACATATTGATAATGGTAAAGAGAATTTTAACCGGACTTTAGGGGAATATCTGAATAAAAATGGAATTATTCACCAAAGTTCACACCTTAACACACCACAACAAAATGGCATTGCCAAAAGAGAAAAATAGACATCTTTTGGAAGTTGCTAGGTGAATCATGTTCACCATCAACTTTCCTAAATATTTTTGGGGAATAATGTTCTCACTGCTTGTTACCTTATAAATAGAATGCCCACAAATGTGCTCAAGTTTCAAACACCAATAAATATAGAATGCTCACAAATGTGCTCAAAAGTTTCAAACACCAATAAATGTTCTCTAAATATTTTCCTACAACCAGACTATCAGTGTTCTAAATGGCGGCCGTCTCGACCGCCTAGGCAATAAATGTTCTCTAAATATTTTTCTACAACCAGACTATCAGTGTTCTAAATGGCGGCCGTCTCGACCGTCTAGGTGGCGCCTGGACAATAGGCGGTCTCTCTTCGTACCGCTCAGTGTTCTAAATGGCGACCGTCTCGACCGTCTAGGTGGCGCCTGGACAATAGGCGGTCTCTCTTCGTACCGCTTCGGTAGGCGGTGGAGTAGCCGACCAACGGAGCTTTGGCGGCATAGGTGGACGCCTAGACGGAGCAATACCTAACAAGATGTTTGGGTCAAACGGTTAGCAAGCATTATGGGCCTATGGTTCACTTTTACAAACTAAAACTTAATAAATTTTGTTCTACAACATAGTTATGCATGAAACATCTTTAAAATATGTATATAATGCAAAAAAATGTGGTAAAACAGTAAAACAATATACAAAATATATCAACCGCCTCTAGGCAGCCCCTAGGCAGTAGACGGAATCTTTTCGCGGCGCAGCCGCCTACCGCCGTTTAGAACCTTGCGGACTATTAGTAATTTACCCCTAAAAAGTTCTTGGATGCATAGTGTTTGTTCATAATCATGAACCAAATCGAAATAAACTTGACCCAAAAGCTTTTAAATGCAATTTTTCTTAACTATGCTGCAAATTAAAAGAGGATACAAATGCTATTTTTCAGAAAAGAAAAAAATACGTGTCTCCATGGATGTCACCTTTTTTTTAGATTACACCCTTCTTTTCCACAAATTTCCTTGATGGGGGATAGGTAGTGAAGGAAATTTCTGGAATTTCTCATCCGAAATCCTCAACCCCACATTGCCAAGCTTGCCTATTTCAGAACCAAATCCTAAACACACTGAAAACAATAGCATGCCAAGAATAGAAGATCTTGATGTTGAAAATGAATTTAACAATCAAGGAAAAATTAATCAAGATGAAACAGAGGTGACCAATCTAGATGTTCAACAACAATCATCTCAACAAAATAATGAACTCCGTGTTTACTCTCGTCGGAAGAATCAACAAACAGTAGAAACTCCTTTACTCTCTGGACTTGTCATGAATCTGACTCGGACCTAGGTATTTCACTTCTCTTTTCCTTTGATAGCACTGATGATTGACCTATTGCTTTAAGGAAAGGTGTTCGCTCCTGCACTCAACATTCTATAGCTCAATTTGTAAAGTATGACCATTTATCCCCTGCAATAAAAGTATCCAATCTAGAAGATACAGAAATTCCCAAAACTATTGAAGAGGCCTTTCAACGAACTGAGTGGAAAGAGGCGGTAGAAGATGAGATGAGAGAACTAGAGAAAAATGGGACTTGAAATTTGTTGACAAACCCTTAGATGTTGTTCTTGTTGGCTATAAATAGGTATTCACAATGAAGTATAAATCAGATGGGTCCATTGAGAGGTACGAGGCACTTTGTTGCAAAGGGATTCACTTAGACCTACGGAATAGATTATCAAGAGACATTTGCCCCTGTAGCCAAGCTTAGTACAGTCTGTGTCTTTCTCTCTCTGGCATCGAATCTGGACTGGCCGCTTCAGCAACTTGATATCAAGAATGCTTTCCTCAATGGGGACTTGTCTAAAGAAGTCTACATTGAACTTCCTCCAGGTATTAAGAGTACTGAAAAGACAGGACGTGTGCAAATTTTAAAAAAAAAATTCCTCTATGGCCTTAAACAGTCACCAAGAGCATGGTTTAAGAGGTTCACCAGAGTTGTCCGCCAATAAGGGTAAAAGCAGGCTCATACTCATACTAATCATACACTATTTTACAAATATGAAGGTGGTAAGTCAATTATACTAACTATGTAAGTTGATGACATCATCTTGACTGGTGACAATGTTTCAGAGATAATTCTTTATCGAGAAGGCTTGCAGATGAGGTCAAAATCAAAGATCTATGTATGCTAAGATATTTTCTAGGTATGGATATTGCTCGAAATAGATCTGGTATTTTTGTATCACAAAGAAAATGTCCTAGATCTAATGAAGGAGACTGGATTACTTGGGTGTAAGCCAGTTGACACCCCAGTAGATTCGAATATTAAACTTGGAGACCAAAGTACGAGTATACATGTGGACAAGGGTAGATATCAACGACTTGTTGGAAAACTTATTTATTTGGCTCACACGAGACCTGGTATAGCCTTCGCCGTCAGCATGGTAAGTCAGCTTATGCATGCTTCCTAAGTGGAACGTCTAGAAGCGGTCATCCGAATATTGAAGTATCTGAACTGTACTTTAAAAAGGGAGAATCTCATGAAATTGAAGTCTATACTGATGCAGATTGGCCGGTTCAGTTGTTGATAGGAGATCTACATCTGGATATTGTTCTTATATTTGGAAAAAGTTTGTGACTTTGAGAAGTAAAAAGCAGAATGTAGTGGCTAGAAGTAGTGCCTAGGCTGAATTTAGATCTACGACAAATGGAGTGAGCGAATTAATTTGGCTAAAACTTCTCCTAGAAGAACTTCAAGTTACTCCTAGAAGAACTTCAAGTTGCAACAAAAAGTCCCATGAAGTTGTACTGTGACAACAAAGCAACCATCAGCATAGCTCATAATCATGTACATCATGACCGTACTAAACATGTAGAGGTTGATCAGCACTTTATTAAAAAGAAGATTGAAAATGGAACTCTTTGCATTCCTCATGTGGCTTCAGCCAAGCAGACAACTGATAATCTAACTAAAGGATTTTCTAGACCTATCTTTGAGAAGATGATATACAAGCTAGGATTGTTTGATGTGTACAACCTAGCTTGAGGAGTGTTGAAGATCAACCTCTCGAATTTCGTGGCATCCGAGAGATTTGGAGGCAGTTTTGGTTTGATTAGTCAATCCCATTTTTTAGGAAACAAAATCAGGCCTTTTTGTTATTCTGATTTATTTGTTTTTATTTCTAGATTATTCCCAGATTTGTTGTTGATTTGTTTCCTATTTTGTTGTGATGTTCAAGGTAGTCAAAGGCGCAAGGCGCACTCGAGGCGCAAAGGGTTTATATCGTCTGAGGCGGAAGGCGCAAGGCGCGCGCCCGAGCGATGCGAGGCACAAATATATATTTTTTTCTTTTTCTTTTTTTGGTGTGTAAAGGCCCCATCCCTCACACACCCCCGGATGCCTCGATCTCCTGACCGCTGCACCCATGTACCCGTGACCTAACCACCATGCCACACCAAATATATATATATAATCAAGTCATGTTAATTTGAATTATCCTTGAAAAGCACTTTTAAGATATTCTTCTAAGTGTTTTTCAAGGATAATCAAGGTAGTCAAAGGCGCAAGGCGCACTCGAGGCGCAAAGGGTCCAAATCGCCTGAGACGCAAGGCGCACTTAAGGCGCGCGCCCGAGCGACGCGAGGCGCAAAAATTATATATATATATATATATATATATATATATATATATATATATATATACACACATCGGATTTCTACATTGATAAACATGTGTGCTTCAAATTCCCCCATGTCTAGGTTGTAATCACTTTGAATTGAGTGAGTGAGAGAGAGAAAACAGTAAAAAAAAAAGTACATCAGTTCAAAAAAGTCTAAAAACAGTACAACAGTTAAAAAACAGTCTAAACATGTTATTTTTTTCACAAGATTTTCAAGGCGCGCCTTAGCTATTCCAAGGCGCGCACCTAGGTACGCCTTAGGTGCGTCTTAAGAATTGCGCCCTGCCTGGAGTGTCCTGAGGCGCTGCCCCTGCGCCTAGGAGCAAGGCGCGCCTTTGACTACACTGAGGATAATTCAAATTAACAGGACTTGATTATATATATATATATATATATATATATATATATATATATATATATATATATATATACTACTCAAAGTAGTAACACTACAAAAAACAGTATACTGAGAACAGTATAAAAAATAGTACTTTTCAAGGATAATTCAAATTAACAGGACTTTGATTTATTATTTAATCAAAAGATAGAAATGATATATATATATATATATATATATATATATATATATATATATATATATGGTTATTTACACT
Organism: Iris macrosiphon; assembly: GCA_036927795.1. Lineage (NCBI taxonomy): Eukaryota > Viridiplantae > Streptophyta > Magnoliopsida > Asparagales > Iridaceae > Iris > Iris macrosiphon. The sequence goes on from JAYESA010000002.1 coordinate 128,708,541, forward strand.
AACTACTCATATGTTTTTGGTTTATAACACGGGGTACTCCTGCTTTTAAATAAATTATACTGACCACCCCTCCCTTTAAAAAATATATATATAAAATAGGGGTAGTTAGTGTTATAACTTTTTATTTTTATCTTAAACTAAGGGTACCCCATCTAATAAACCAAAAAAATAAGGGTGGTCAGTGTAACATTTTTAAAAGCAGGAGTATCCCGTATTATAAACCAAAAATATAGGGGTAGTTAGTGTAAATAATCATATATATATATATATATATATATATATATATATATATATATATATATATGAACTACTAGAAGCAGTAACAGACTAACAGTAGAAAAAAAACAGTATACAAAACAGTATACTGAGAACAGTATAAAAAATAGTATACAAAATAAAAAATACATATATGATAGTGAGAATTTTGTTTGCAAGAACAATATAAAAAATAGTATACAAAACAATAAATAAAACAGTATGTTCATATACAAAACAGTATTAAAAAACAATTTAAGTAACCGTACAAAAAAATAGTAAAACAATAGTATACACAAAAAAGTAAAAATAAAAAGAGCAAAAAAAAGTATACAAAACACTATAAAAAATAGTAAAACAACAGTGAAAAAAAATAGTATACAAAAAAGCATTAAAAAATTGGTCCATGTGTAAAAAAATTTACAATATTTTCAAGGCGCGCCTTAACTACTCTGCGCCTCATGGAAAAGAGCGCCTTAGGTGCGCCTTATGAAACGCGCCTCGCCTGGACAATCCTGAGGCGCTGTCCCTGTGCCTAGGAGCAAGGCGCGCCTGGAGTGCGCCTTTGACTACACTGGTGTTGTTTATTGACCAGAATATCTATATATATTCTGGTTCTTTCCTGTGTATTTGAATCATTCAGAAAAGTTCTTCCTAGCAGTGTTTGTTTGGTTTTCTTCTCCGGTATGTTTTCTCATATTAGTACCTATTTATTTGTGTGATACATGGTAAACCATGTCTCAAGTGTTAATATGACTTCTCTTTCTATGAGACACAGCATTACATGTTTCGAGTGAAAGTAGTACTTATTTATTTGTGTGACATATAGCAACTAATGTGTCAATTTCTACAAGGACTTATATATCTTAGTGTGTCACATGGAATTTGATGTGTCAAAGTGCTAGAAGTCCTATAAGAAAGAAAAGTAAAGGAAAAAATGACAACATTTCTAATCCCTTAACTTGCTAAAACCCTTTCCAATGGTACCAATAAGAAAGATGGGATTGGTTAATAAAATACAAAGCAGAGAAGAAAAGAAAGGAACTCTACATAGCATAAGGTCCATAGCGGAGTCTGACATTAATTGCAGAAGAGAAGTGCAAGGTTACCGATAATGTTTGAATCCATGGCCAAGGGGTCCCTAGCACAAGATGCTAGTTTTTGAGTTGGTTATAGAATTTTGAAGTAAGTTGATTAATCCTATTAATATTTAAATATTGTATTGCATACAGATCAAATTCTATGTATAGTGAGTAATTACGACATATTCTTCTTGTTGGAAACCGCATGCCATGAATTATTTTCAAATAGCAAAAGTTGCATGTCATGGTAAAAGAGGGTTATTTTATGCATGTTCATGTCTCGTCTTGTTGTGAACTATCAATATTTTACATGCTACCACGTTGGGCATGTAATTGAGATATTTTTTAGACATTTACATTGAAGTGGATGACGGCATGATGTTAAGTTATAGGATTCAAGTGGAGCCATGTACAGGGAAGAAGCATTTGGACAGCCAATCAACTCTTGTGCTAGCCAACTATCATTTATCACCATGTGTTTGCAGCACCAAAAAACTGGCGGATCAGTTAACTGGCACTTGTGACATGCTAGTGCCTAGTTTTAGTTTGACTATTACGGTTTGCAGAACAACATTAATATGTCTACAGATGTCTAGATAGATCTTTAAAACTTACATATCAGGGCATGGTCTATTATCTTTCTACATATCTAGTATTATTGGTTTATTCCGAGTATACATGCTTTTGTAAAGTAGAATGCTAGTGGATGCTTACCCCTTTACAAACATCAACATGTTAGTGGATGCTCACCCCTTTACAAACATTTGATGGATCAAACGATTGAATATATATGGTTTAGAAATGCCTTGGCATTTACTTAGAAAATAGATTAAAACCGGAGAAGCATCAGGAAAGAATATGATGGCTCATATATTAAAGCTACTTACGTTTTAATAAAGGACTCAACCATTGTTTTCCTCTCCTCTTTTGTCCGTCTATTTCGTGGCTTCTTGTCTCGAGAATCACTGCATCTGGACAGAGCAAATGCTTTTCCTGTCCAGCCATTGCGTACTGCCTGCATGTTCATTTGACTTCACAGGGCCCTTTGGAAATAACACCACACAGAAATTATTGAAGATCAGGGGGCTGATTACATAGTAAGCAATCAAATAGTGAAAATGAGAGGTCCAACTTCTGTTTAGGAAGAATGCAGTAGAGAAAATGTACTTCTTACCATGCTTGCTAGACATCCAGCTTCATGTACACAAAATAAAACTCACGGAGTTTTAATATAATTATAAATTTCAAGGTTTAGTCGGACATTATGTTAGCCTCAAAACTGGGATAAATCTTCTTTGGATGAGATAACTCTACAAGAAGAAAAAGCAAGTTTTTTTTTTTACTTAGGGAACAACAAAAGTATGGCACAAACTCTACAAATGAATTGGAAAAACTCCTATCATTGTCATTTCTAACCACTTCTTTAGCATTCCCAGTAATAACATTGGCAAACAAACGCAATGACAATGATGGATGGAAAAAGAATCCCTGTGATATTGTTGTTGTCGAAGCAAGTAGCAGGACCGGTATATGCCTTTTTCAACCTGTTTTAAGCAAGAGTTTAAGCTTCGAGAGAAAGCCGCAAAACCCATAGTGAAAACGCCCGAAACTATCGAAACCGGCTGATTCAAAACCACTGAAACCGCCCAAACCCCTGCCCCAAACTGCCAAACTATACTCATAGGAAGGGTCCGAAACTGATACCAAACTGGTACTGCAAAACCATGGTTAAGTCATACTGCAATAAACAAGGTTTAAACTGGAGCCTCTGTGCAAAGTGCAAACTCAATTGATGAGATCCAAATTGCAGTAGCACTATGTTTGTGTTCGGTGTATATAGGGATGAAAATGAACACAGCAGCTCGCAAGCACAGTTTAAACCTTAAGGAGCTGATCTTGGACATAGGAAGCTCGATTACCTTAAGGAGCTCGAGCATAAAATGAACTCGATTACCTTAAGTTGGTAAGCGAGTCCAGCTTGAGCGTAATAATGAGCTTGAATACCTTAAGGAGCCGAACTTGAGAATAGGAAGCTTGTCATGAGCTCGTACAACAAGCACAATTCGTGAAGCTCGAAATTATTGACCTGACTAAGACTCGCTCGAAATATTTGAATCCGATCAAAAATCGGGTTGGGCTCGGGTTCATGTATCGGGTTACCTGAAGAATCCGAAACCGAAACCCGACATATATATATATATATATATATATATATATATATATATATATATATGGTTTCATACTTCTTAAATAAAAAGTTTAAATTCTAAATTTCTCCACTCAAACTCTTCAACTTCTTATCCTAAATCTTATTTCAGTTTGTATTTTGTAATCATTAATGCTTGATTGCTATTTGATTATATATTTAATATTACTCTTGTTTAAAATTAGTTTAAATATCATATTAGAGCCCGATAAATCCGACCCAACCCGAGCCCAATCCGATCCTCTGGACTTGGTCTTGGACTACATATGTTGAACCCGAGGTCGGGTCGGGCTCGGGCTAGACTTATGATTCATCGGGTTGGGCTCGGGTTGAGCTCAAGCCCGACCCAACCCACCCGAGTTGTACCCCTAACGGGACTATTGGATGTGGTTCGGTACCACGGAATGGTCAGAATGGTTTAGGACCAATGGATCGCCAATCGAAATAATACTAGAAGTAAAATAGGATATCGCGAGAATGAATTGTTGTTCAGGTAAAAGAATTACATTGTTTATTCTAGTTTTTACATCATGCATATGTTTCATAGTTAAACTGTTCATGCATTTGCATGGTCATGGATAACTTGTGCATAAGGTTTGATTTTTCTCATATAATATCCGGGACACTGAAACCGTGTCGGTCTAGGAGGAAATAAGGATAGTGCATTCTTCCCGCTAGGAGAATATGCACATGAACCTTTTTGAGAGAAGAAAGTACGAGTGCATTACTTCGTGAGAGAAGAAGAACATAGTTATTAGAGTCCACCAGTAAGGCTGACTACATGTACTGGAGATGCCGTAATACCATAGAATAGTACAAATGGTGTATCACCAGTGACCGTCATGTAGTCAGGTTGAATACTAATGGCAACTTTTTTTGCAGACTTGACAAATCTGATGCAAGAACGGTCTTCTGATACTTAATGTATGGCATATATAATCCTTGTTTGCAGGAATAGACATGTCGGATATGGGTAAGATACCATTGTTCAAGTGATGATAAGATTTATATTACATCTTACAATGTTGCTTATGAATTGTTGATGAACTTAATCCGAAGTAGAAAGATCACAATAATTAAATTTGTATGCTCATATGATTATTGTATTGGTTTAGGTGAGTTGGGTTGGCCCCTCTCACCAGTACATTTCCTAATGTGTCGACCTCCTCCTCTACAGGTACGAAGAGTCGCTTGGTCATTTTTGAAGTATCGAAGAAATCTGTTTGCGAATTGAAGCTTTACTTTGGAGATGTTATCTTCTATTATAAAGGACAATGCATAGAACGATGTAAATCCATTGTAATCATGAGTTGTAAGCCAAATTGGTATATTCCAGTTGGCCCTTTAAAGCTTTTGTATTCCACTGCAAAAGATCAATAAGAGTTTTTTTATATGTTCTGTTGTGATTCAACTTGTCTGCTTAATTCCGATGCAATGTTCTTGTTTTGAGATCAATTATTAACTGTGCACATACATGCCTTGCACAAGTGCAATTTAGACTTGTATGACATCACGTCCACTAGCGATTTTTTGGTTATACGGAACCGAGACGTGACATAATGGTATCAAAGTCAGGTTCATTTGCTTGGACACTCATTTGATATATTTTAATTCTAAGTTGCTTCCGCAATTGAAAGTCCCTTGACCCTCCTTGATGCTTTATTGAAAGTTCCATATAATAAGTCTATATATGTTGTGATGGAAATGTGTGTATTTTATTGGCTAGTAATGGTACCAAGAAACACCAATAGATGATTCGATGCAATGGTATAAAAGGATGATTAGGAAAGGTATTTCGAATGTTGGAAATCAAAAAAGCCAATAGATGTGTTGTAACCAATTGTGAGTAATGGTATTGTATGTCAGGAAGGAAATGTGCCTAAAATTCAATGAATGAGATCAACAAAAAACTTAAGCTGATTCATATGTATTGACTTGGTTATATTTTAGACTTTGAGAAAGTGAATATTATGTTTATGGTCGGCAGGGCCACCGCATGAAGGATAGTCCGAAATGAACGTTGGATTAGTGCAAAGAGAGAGTATGGTGCCAGGAATGGCTTATTTTTCTGATTGGTATACGTTTCGACCTTTTTAGTAATGATATGTGCTTTGGCGGCCCTCTTGTAATGATAGTAATCAGTCTATCCGTGAGGGATGGGGTAGTGCCGAGACTTAGTTAGGAGTTATGATTTGTTGTATTACGACTTCGACTATCCCTTGATAAATTGGGTTCAGATGATCAATAGCAAACTCTTGAAAGTTTAATGTTATGTTGGATAACGAAAATTCAAAAAATATAAAATGGATGACTTAGGTGGAACAACAATATGAATTATATATTTAGACGGTGACTTGAATCAGTTAGATGAAGGTTTTAAATTCAGAACAAATGGTTTGGCATTACTATTGAAGACTTATTTGAAAAACGATGTGGATCAAATATTGAATGATAATTGGATCGATTTGATAGAAATCGTATATTGGACATTGATGATTTGGTGCGCAATTGAAAGTTCTTTGAAATGTTTGCTAATGACCCTAAGGATTTGGAAAGTTGTACTATGTGGCCTAAGATAGTCTAAAGCTAATTTGACCTTATGAGCACAATAGTAACTCCTATACTGAGTTCGATGGATGGTATCGATTGAACAAAATTTAAGTGTACATAATTGACGGTTTCTCCTAGTCATACGAATAATTGATGGACGTAAGCTGTATCGGGAATTTGATACTCATTGATTTTGGATATTTTAGGGGTATGGATAATGGCTGGTTGGAATAGACTCATTGAATTATAACTGTTTTACCTGATCCTGTCATATAGACTAAAGATAGAATGATTGCTAATGCTGGAATTAGTCCCAAGCTTTTTTTGTGATCTTGGATATAGTAAATATAGATTTTAGTTGCACTCAGCTTAACGAATGTAAAAATTCTTTATAAGACCTCGATGGAGGTAATACGAATGAAGTTAATGGTTACTGCGATTTACTAAGTTACCCTATATTTGGCTGAAATGAATTTTGCAAAATAAAGTCAATCAAATGATTTGCGAGAATATCTTTATTTTATTGATTGGTGAATAAGTCGATTAGACCGCACGGATAAATTGAATGTATAGAAATTGAGTATAAATTGGGGGGAAATGAGCAAAGTTCGTAAATGATGGACGATTGAAATTGACTTAATTGGAATTGTGATTTTAGAATAGTTAGCCTTGTTTCGTGAGCAAATTGGATACGTAGAAACTCGAGTATGATATAAGAACATAAATTGGAGTCAAAATAGTATTAATGGATTTCAAGAATGACAAACTGAGATTTACGGATAGGAATTGACTAAAGTTGTAGTATGGATTCAGGATTTAGACTATGAAGCCATTGGATTAACCTCATCAATTATGGTGTAAGTAAAGAATAAAGTTTTGTTGAATGTAGTTCTTTGAGAAATGATCTTTTGCTAGATAGACTTTATCCCTAGACAATTGGTTCTCTTTTGTTAGTGGGTTAGTTGGTTTTGGCTCATCGGTTGTTCGGATTAGAATTCTTTTCATAGATTTGGATAGTCCCTTAGATTTGGTTGGGCTATGTTACGGCCCTAAGATATGATATGTGTATATTGTATAATTTTCTCGATTGCCTTTCTTTGATGAGTTACCACAACGAATAAGTTTAACTTATAGATAGCTAGCCTTAGAGATTTTGCCGAGGAGGTAAGGTGACCGTTAGAGACCAATAAGATGACCCGAACGATATTGCATGAGAAATTGCGATGACGTTTGAGATTTAATTTGTATATATTAAGAGTTAAGTCTAGGAATCGATTTTTGGTTTAATAATTTTGATTGGTTGCCTTCGGCTGAAAATAATATATTGGTGTTGGATTCGGTTGGCTGGATAATCATCTTTGAATTGTTTGTTGGTTGATAATCAAGTCGAAATTGATGGATAAAAAAAATTCGAAAAGTTGCATTATTACTTGAAATTGTGCTCTTGGCAAGGGATTGATTGCTAGAGATGTGACGATCGGATCAAATATTACTTAGATTTTGATCTGACCTTCTACGAGATAACAATGTTCTGGTGAATAAGTGGGAAGATTCGATTAACTGGATGTGGCAATTAAACCTTTGTTTTGAGTTATGCTGATATATGAATTTCGGTTTGAGAAATTGTATATTGGCTCATAGAATAGATTTACTGTCAATGTATTAAGAATTTTTACGATAAGTTGATAATTAACAATTGAGATGGGTTTATGGTTGAAGTTACTTGGATAATTTGATGCAATTTTTATACATGGTTGAAATTGAACTTGTTTTGAAATGATGATTCTTATCAAGATAATTGGACACTGCTATGATTGAATAAAGACCAAAATTTGAGATTTGGATATTTGATACCACTAAACTTGGAAAGATGGTTAGAGATTACAAAATGACTAACATGATATGATTTGGGATTGTCGAAATAGGTATGGTTCCAAAGTTGTATTGGAATCGAAGCAATAGTTGGCTCATTATTAAATTGGATTGACATTGATTAGGTAAGATCTAGGTGGTGTGATAAATTCTTTTGGACTACTCATAAAGATTGGACTGGACTAGTTAATACGAATGTGTAAGGTGCAATGTTAATTGTTCAGTAAAAAATGGGATGTGGTTTTTGGTTTAGTCCCTTGATTTGAACATGGTGAATACAATGCCTAGATGGATTGCCTAGTCTTGATAGTTCCATGATGCTTATGTACCTACGGTTTAAGGGCGGTAGCAATTTTGATAAAATAGTTCCATGTGAGGCATGTTATGGATGAAGGCAAAAGATTTTTGATATGTTAGACTCGGATGATATTGGTGAAACTTCGAAAATGGTTGGACAGAGTCTTAGGTGTACAAGATGTGTTCAAAGTTGGATAAGGTGTTGCGAAAACTCGTTGTGTACAGGTGTGCAAGAGCTTGATGCAACGAGTATTATAGAATATCGATATGAAAAATATGAGAATGGGATGCGGTTATTGTTCTCAAATTGTACAAAAAATTTAGTGGACGATCATGCGTTCTTAAGGATCACCTATGCGGATGAGTTATAAGATTTGGTGCTAAGGACAAGTTGGGCCAAGAGTATTGGTTTTCTTAAGAATTTTGTTGAAGAGAGTTGCCTCTGCAGTACAAAAATTATCGAGCTAACTTGAATTAACCACCTTTAGGTCGAAATTCTCAACATGACTACCAATCCCTTGAAAATCGTCGCAATTTGTTCATTCATCCTCCTTTTCTAAGCAAACTCTTTGGACCACCATATAACACCAACGTCCTTCGTTGACTTCTAACATCTCCAACGACAACACTTATCATCTTTAGTGACAAAATAATCATTTGTAAAGAGTAAGACAAAATTGTGTGGATTAGAAACTATAATCACAAACTATTATTTGGACGTAAATACACTTATTTTTTAATAGTCAAGTTTTTATGGATGCAATGGTGGAATAGTGTTATATTTAGGAATAAAATTGTCATTGGCCAAAGCGGTGAAGACTTAAAGACCTAAGAAACCGAAAAATCGGGTTGGAGGTTCATATTCCCTGGACATGCTATGCGCTTAATTAAAAAGGAGGGAGGAACCGGGATGTTCATATAGCGGTTGATTAGAGTCGTACATGGAGTAGTAGTCTACCCGACACGATGATAGTGGTATTGACGGTTAATCAAATTGGAGCATGCAAAAGAGATTGGCTCGAGCGGTGGATTGAGAAAGGATGCAACAAACACAAAATCAAGGATCGGTATGCAAAGAACTAGACCCGAACACAGTTCGAGAAGTAGTGTAGACTTACCATTATATTATCTTTTTGTAGACTTACCATTATATATATATATATATATATATATACGAATCGCCAATGACCTCTAGCTCAAGTGGCTAGTGTGGAGACATAAGATTCGAGTGACCGATGTTCGAATCCCAGTGGGAGAAATTATAGATAATTACCTTCTTCCACATATATATATATATATATATATATATATATATATATATATATATATATATATCAATTTTCCTATGGAACAATTACACGATACGATAATCAAGTGGATTGATACATGATTTGACAACCTAGGTGAGCAAGCAATGTTGTATGTAAATACGATCAAACAACATTTGAAGTTATGGACAACTAACATTTATCAAATTAGAAAAAGAGTCATAAGAAATAGCTTGATCCTCTTATTCCACAAACCGAGAGATCGGTGAACACAGATCCATATAGGTAAAACTGGAGCAAGGATTTCGTTCAACCTGGATTTGAAGAATTTACAATCCGCCTCCATTAATGTATTATGTACTGCCGTGCTTTCAGAGCTATAGGAAATCACAATCTCAATTGGACTACTGAGGAAGCCACAACGAAGCAAAGAATTCATAAACATAAAAATAACAAATAAACAATTTAATCTAAACATAGTACTTCTTGATAGATCTAGAAATGGTTGTTTCTCAACTACAAAAACCCCCTATAAAAATTGTTAATAAGAACATAAAAACAAACAATGATTAAAATTATGCCATTAGAAGAAGGAAAAACTATGAACGGAAATTGAAGTAATATCAAAAGAGGCAGAAGCTAACCCTTCGTAAGAGCCCTTCGTAAGAGAAGTGGGGACAAATAAGGGTTTTAGAGGAGGAAATGAGCGACATTGGGGTTTTAGTTTGACTCGTCCAACAATCAGCTGCCCCGTTACAAACAGCAAACAGCAGGAGTTATCGGGTCAGATAGATCCGGCACTATTTACATGTTTCGGATCCGGACCCACCTACCTGTATAATATTGTGTGTCCGTGTCGGTGTCAGTCGTGTCCTGGTTAGTAAGACACCGAGAATTTTAGTTTACTGTAAGGGGTGTTTGGTTGGCAAATGGAAGTCATTCAACACTTCTTGTACCACTTCTACAGATTTTTAATGTTTGGTTTGGTATAAATTATGGAATTGGTACAACTAATATTGCATCATTTTCTCTAACTATTACAACGTTTGTTGCAACCAAAATTATCGCAATACTACTTACGTCAATAAATACAACCATTTATATCATTTACAATGATTCTCTATTTATAATAATTTTTTATTTACCATATATACTAATCATTCCAAACAACTAATGGATTTATAAATCCCATAATATCATTTATATGATAAAAAAATAGATTTGCAACATCACTTACACAAAGCTACATGTTCATATATTGCATGGTAATTCCATTTACCAAGAGGCCCATAAAGGAATATGCAAGCTTGTTAGTTTACTTAGTTGGTTTATAATAGAGAGGCAAGTAAAAAAAAAAGGCTTATCAGTGCGGTTTCTCTTAAAAAAATACATCAATGTAATCATTTCTCGGATTGAAAGACAATAAGTCAATGGAGTAATGTTAGAGATTGTGGAACTTTGATCAGATTTCTTGTTGTACATCCAATTCCATATTTGTCTAACTATACTTTTCCATACAATAGTAGGATGAGTCCGATCTGTACATTACTAGGATAGTTTGGTAATTATGTTGATGTAGGAGAAGTTTTCTCGTAACCACGTTAAATCTCTTCATCACTTGTATCACATTCATAACAAGCCAATGAGTCGGCCTCTCTACAAAGCCATTACTTTTGGAGAATTTGAAAAATGAAAGAAATAAGGGTCAAGGTTCACTCTCTAAAAAAAAAAAAAAAAATCATAAACTTAGGTTTAAGTCAAATACCGGGTTGGAAATTTCAAAAATGTATATAAAATTTTAAATTCTATAAATAGGATTTATCTACACATGAATCCTACTTGTTTTGAGAGCTGGATCGACTCTTTATTGTGGATCTACTCACCAATTTTGTTTGTTGCAAAATTATGGTTCGACTCGGCTTTATTTAATATCTAAACCCAAACCATACAAAAGTTTTTCCAATTTGAATTCAGATTCTGTCAAACTTTTCCTCTACTAATCGAATCCTGCCAGATTTTATTTTTTATATAGTTGCATATTAAGCTCAATTAACTATCGTGTATAATCATATGTTCATATATACTTTTATCTAAGATGCTCAACTATCATTTAAGATCATATTTTACTTTTTTATTTATTTATTATTTTTTCTTCTTTAACAACAATACATATGATTTCCACATCGGTTTGGATGAGTCTTCGTTCTATCTATGATACATCTATATATAAAGGCCAATGTTAAAAGTACTACATAAAATGTTAGTGAATGTCACCATTTATGTAGATATGTGCATATCCATGACTGCCAAAATTTTGGTAGTCCGGAACTGTAGAAAATTTTTGGATTCCTAAGCACAACAAGGATTGTCAAAAAATTTACAGCAGAAAATAGTGACAAATACTAATATTTTGTATAATCCTCTTAGCATTGGCATATAGAAATTGGTCTGGAAGAGAGAATATCCAACTATCCATGCCCTAGCAGTGAGGATTTCATGTTTACTTTTGAAATTCCAATCCAATAATAATTCTCAAATGATGGGATACATGTTCGAGTATGCTAAGCAACCCCAATAATTTTTTGGTAAGAGTATCATTTTGCACACATCGCACCAACAAAAAATAACTTCTCCACAGTATATAGATGAGCTCTTAGAAATAAATTCTCCACATAACATCAGCTTAGGATCTTGTAGTAAAGGGCGGTGAGTTGCAAATAGATGGAAAGGAGCAGCTTTATGATTGCAATATTGAGGGAGCAGCCTTCCCTCATAAGAATTTTGGGGAAAAAAAAATATTCAGGTGAACTTGTACAAAAGAGGCCAATCATTTGGTAGAAGGGGAGATCATTGGATTGAAACTCAGCAGCACAGTAATAAAACTCTTTGACAATGCTTGTTCTCTAAAAAAAAAAAAAAAAAAAAAAAACCTTGTTCTTGATTTTACAATCTGAGAAGAAAAGAAAAAATCACCTATTGCATGCTTCCATTGAACATCAGATAGACAACTGAGATTTTGTAAATTCTGCTATAATATCTTACAATCTGGGCTCAGGATCCCTAGAAAAACAGATTTGTAAATTCTACTGTTTCATTCTGCGGCTGTAGACACCCCTGCCAAATTGTTGCATGCAAACCTTGTCGTAAGCCTCGATGTTCAAACCAGAAGCAAGGAACAACTCAACCTCACTAACGAAGCGCTCTGCTTGTCCTAACACAAATGGTTTCGCAGCATCCAAAAGCAATCTCCTAAACTCCTCACGTTTTTCCTCATGTGTTGCATCCTTCATGCCATCTTTTTGTTTCCTTCCAAAGGACTCCACTGCACCGTGAATATGATGCACAATGATGTCCACATCCTCCTCCTGTGTGAGAACCTGGATCTCCCTTCTCAACCATCTCTTGAGCCAAACGTTTCCTCCAAGGTATCTACGGCACTTCCAGAATCGGTGGACATCAAACAGACTTTTTGAGATTTGTACATCACTTACATACCATTGCAATCTGAATCCATGAGCACTTGAAAACCAGCTCTTTGCAAGACCCTTGCTTATGTAATGCTGCTGAAAGAATTCTCCATTAAAGCCATGGACTATTGATAAATTATCAGTCTTGCAAAGAGGACACTTGATTGACGATAAGGTTTGAGACTGTTTCTTGGTTAGCACTCTGGACCAGTAGAGAATGCAGGGATAGCAAAATGAATGGAAACAGTGATCTAAATAGGCTTCTTGTGTGATTGGTTCAAGACATATGGAGCAAGGATCATGGTCCTTCTTGCCAGGAGTAGATGCCATATTCTTCACTTCGATGCCAAAGCACTAAATATCTCAAAGAGAGATTTGATGCTGATGCGACTTCAGCAGCAGACAATCCTGAGAATTGTGCCAGCAATCAACCAATCATTAAAAAAAATGAGACAAATACACTTTTGAAGCTACGATATGTGAGATTAATGGAAATGGCAGAATAAATAGCTGTACAGAACTAATGAAATTGAGATCTGAAGAGCACATAATCTATTTATTAGGTGAGGAAGAATGTCATCCATGACGCCAAATTGAGTAAGTTTTGCATTAGTTCCATATTGGAAAGAGAAAAAAAAATGGCATAGGGCTTGATGTCTTCTATACCCATTATATTGTGTGTGAAGCCGTCACATGCAGAATAGCTAAGAGGGAGAGACTGAAATTTATAGGGTATCTTAAGCCTCAACAAACAAATACAAACAAGTCACTAAACCCTGCGGCATGATTTTAATACATCTTGATGTCTTTTATATATATATATTGATAACAGCTCTATGCATATAAAACATTAGCTAGACAACAGAGTAAGCTCGCATAAGCTTATAAAGGATTTATATTTATCACAGTAGAAGACATTTTGATGTGTCCAATGCAATCACACGGAACACATTCCATTTGCATCAGTCAAACAATTAATGAACGGTGGTTCGAGGTTGCTACCCTAACATAGGAATCTTCCGAAGCTATATCACTAAATAGGTGATTTTAAGCCAGTTATATACTAAGATTTAGTATAACTGATGCATCAGATTGGCAAATTTAATGTTCAAATTAACAGCTCTTAGTTGTGAAGAATACATCTAAGCAACTGTACAAACTATACTTAAAGTGTATACTGAGAACTGGCTAGGAACTGTCGACCTCTTTTCGACACTAAAACCAAGTAACAAGTACATAGAGCTTAAAAATTTACAATCCTAAAAATGGATGGCAATATTGGCAGTTCTATGTTTTTTAAAAGAAAAATATTTGTGTATGTATCCATCTAATTAGGGTGCGACACAAATTTTCCTCACCACTCCTGTCGACAAATGTCTAGGTCCCAAAGGGCCATAGGCCCATAACATGGTTGGAAGTGATTTGGCATAGCCGTGGTTGTGCGAAACATAAATGAGATATTAAAAGTAACATCTTTTGAAGTGGGTTCTTTCTAGATCTTTTCCAGAACATAGTTACTAAAAATTCATAAATAAAATAGTATTAAGATCTGGATGTATAATATATATGTATACATGTGTGTATATAGTTGTACCTATTCTTTATTTATTTTTAAATGTCATATTCTGAATATGTATCATGTCCTTATCCAAATCCATATCGTGTCTGGATCTGAACAATGTCCCTGCCGATGCGACCTAGAACTGAACAAATCTAACTTGATTCAAATAATCACAATTTTAAAAGTAAAGAAATATGTGGAAGGATGTGGCAGCGAGCAAGCTAAGAATGCATTGTTCATGATCATGTTATTACAGGATGTAGTCTTGCAGGCATAATTCCACCCAAGTGACTAATCATCTTGTCAATGCAGTACAGTTAAAATAAAAAGGAACAAGCTTCTCGAAAGAATGATAAATGGAAACCAGAAAATTGATTTCTACAAATGCTTTAATGATGTCTATATACTTTTCTATAGTTCTTTCTGAATGCTAGAAAACCAAAACAGATACAAACCGCACACAAAAACAAGATGAATCTTTTAGCCCAAATCTCTGATGGCAGTTATATGTATCCATTTGCTCCATTCTGCTCTGGTAAATGTCATCTCCATAGATTTAACAACCCTCATGTTCTTCAGCTGCTACAGTTCATGTTCATTTGAACTTTCTCCCCCTTAGTAACACCTCTAAGTACAATTCTCTCGACTCCTAGATTGCACATCTACATCTCTTACTATCACTTACCTCTAATCTCTATTGCACATGTTTGATCAGCTCAAGAGATTCTCACGTCCATAGACCCCCAGAAAAGCCAAAACAAAATTAGGTATATGACTTTATCAGGCATAAAGGCTTTTCTTGGGAACTATAATTAGATTCGCCAGACGGACATGCAACAACAAAAACAACCTTAGAAGGCAGAAACACCTAGGAGGTCAATGAATCTCAGTAAGAACTTTGATTCCGCAGTTCTTACTTACAAGCTCGTTTCCCCAACTCCGACCATAATTTTAAAAAGGGACATAAATTTTCAGAAGAAAGATGAATTTTTTTAATATACGTTCATCAAAGTAACAAGAAACTAAGGATTACTTACCTTAACATCATAAAGATCACCATGCGAATGATCTCTCTATAACTTTGATCTGAACTTTATAAATTCTAATAAATATTAAAATATCTATAAATTTTGATAATAATAATTAATAAACATAAAAAATTATTAGCGCATGCTCCCAACTTTAGATTCTTTTAAGTAGTCGTGCTCCCCCGCTCCCGCCTCCGCTTCTGGCTTCTAAGGAAACAATAAATCATTCATCCCAAAATTTTGGGGTTGGTGTGAATCCTATTTTTTCTGTTCAATTAAGGTCCATGTCCTATGTAAGATTACTAAAAACTACATTTTTTTTACAACCTCAATCCAAGTTCGTACAGGCCTACCCCATTCCTAAAGCTCCTTTAACAACTTGTCGCTCCTAACCAGTGCATCTAGTGGTATACGTCCTCTATCGAAGCCACCATGGAATTCAATGAATATAATCATTTGTTATCCTATCATTCAGCATATTATACTCATCCATCCTAGGATATACTCCACACAGTTATGCAGAGAGTTTAAACTTTAGGGCAATCTTAGCTACCAGGTATTAGTTAGCTAGAGACAACTATAGTAACCAAATAGAATTTAAACTCCAGAACACTTTGAAAAAACTAATAATCAATTTATTGGACATGCATTATACAAAGGTAGAAGTAGATGCAATGGCTAGTAGCTATCAGAACATTAACAAGAGTTATCACAACAGTAGTGGCCTAATACAGGATGATAATATAATGACTGGCCAGAAGAGGAGTTATTTAAGATAAAATATAAAATAAAATTATTCAATTATATATAAAGATAAGTCTTTGTGAAAGTTAATTTGCAGACTTGGTTAAGGAATGGCGGTAATATCACTAGGAAGCACAAGTCAACATATAAAGCACCTAGAACAAAAAAATGTTTTCTTCTCAGCATTTTGTTTCCCGGAAATGATTTGAAGCACACAAATAAAATACTCCCCATTCCTATCCAATGATCATGATGGTTCTAGAAACCCAATTATTTCAACAAGAAGATGTTTCATGTTCAACGGAGAAACATTTGCCTGCATCTTTAAGACAATCTGCCAGAACGGAATCACTCCCTATTCCTATCCAATGATCATGAGGTTCTCGCAACCAAATTATTTCAACAGGAAGATAATTCATGTTCAACGGAGAAACATTTGCCTGCATCTTTAAGACAATCTGCCAGAACAGAAGCACGTTGACACAGTGAGGAGGATTTATTGGATACTCTAGTCTGCTACCCCTCTGGCTCAAAACAAATAGTAGTTCCATCAAAGTGGAGTCATTTTCTATTGTAGCTAATTCTACTTGTTAGAAAATGTATTCATGTATGAACCGGGATTGTCTAGCTACACACACATACCAATCGTTAAATATGGCTTAACTGAATTTCCCTAAATCTCCCTGAATATGGCTCAACAGAATTTCCCTAAATCTCTTCACCAACTATATTAAGAAGTTCCTTAACCAGACAAGTCTTTCACTAGCTACCATGGGAAACTATTAGTGCCATAGGAAAATAAATATTCAATCAAAAAGTACCTCAAGAAATAAAACGTTAATTATTCACGTCTAAACATCAGTTACTAATAGAAGAAAGCTTTTATGTTGATTCACTTGTAATATTTTCCATTACTTCCATGGAAAACAATGAGAGGACATACCAAAAAATAGTGAAGTAGTGATATAACTTGATAAGACAATTGGAGGTAGAGAGAAGGTCCGTATGCCATATACAAGGTTCGCAATATTGGTATCATAATAGGTTTCAAACCCTTCTTATGACTATTGGTATTGGCAGTTGAGTTTCAGTTCTTGGTTCCAGAAGCCAAAAAGTATGAATGTAGAAGATCGTTAGTAGTTTCGTCTTAGTTGTTTTTTCTTTCTGTGGCCTAAGAGCCTCTTAAGTTTTTTTTTACCTTTAGTCCCACATTGGAAAAAACTCAGGGAAGTGTGTGCTACACTTGCCTATATATATATATATATATATATATATATATATATATATATATATATATATATATATTACATCTTCTCTACTTGATTATGTCAAAATATTTACATTAAACTCGATGTTATGCAAGATGCCCACTTTGGACGTGCACACTACTTCATAGATGTGCCGGTTCCTTTCACGCTAGATATGCCAAAATGCCGCCGCTAGACGTATATGTGCACCTCTGTACCACTGAGCTCCACATCCCCAATGATTGGTGATGAACTCCAACTGGACTCTGATATCCCTTGTGTCTGCGGCTTGTGAATGGAAAGATATTAAACATGGATATTCTAGTTTATTTCACTTGCTTCTAGACAAAGCACGTCCACACAATAGATAATATTGAATGAAATAAGATTAAACTGTATGAACGTTGTCAATTTAGTATACAACCTCGACACGGTAATGGTTAGAATGCGCAAAATATGAGTTGACATACTCTTACATGTTGACCTGCGACAAAATATAATCATTGTGTCTAGATTGTTTTTTAATTTTTATCATACTTTTTTTCTTTTTTTTTCTTTGCTAAATTGACGGTAAAAGAGAGCCACGATCTCGGTACCGGTGGGTGTGAGTGTCAGATCGGACATGCCAAAACCGATATATATTGTCGATACATCTTGGTATTTGTCGATACATATTCCGAGAAGTTTTATGACTTGTCGGAAGATGCAAAGTCGTGCATGGACTTCTTCCCTCCCTCTCTAAAATTGATAAAGCTGAAAAACTTGCTTGGTTCAATTATTTCCCTTGTGTTAATAATGTTGTTAACTTATTTGTGCCTGCCCAAAATTGAAGCAACATGTTTTCCACAGAACGAACATATTATTATGTCGAATCTCAAAATTAAGCTGGTATCAAGAGTTTGGGTTGGTGAATCAAAATATAAAACTGAACATCGAGAAGTAAGCATATGGATATGGAGTGAGTAATCGCCGCTTAATCCTACCTATTACTTTGTAACCAGCCAGCCACGGACGGACGGGGTGAATAATAAATAAAAAAAATTGGCACAAGAATCAAATATTTTTCTGTAGTTGTTGGGAAATTTTCTAGGGTTTTAAGCAAAGATTAATTCCGGATCACCAGAAGAAAGGATATAAGATCAAAATGGAGCAGGAAGAAGAACGTACCTGAACGAAATTCGTAGGGTTTGGTGGGGTTTCGGAATCAGGAAAACTAGGCTCCAAAGAAGGAATTCAGCAAAATCTGAGAAAGGAAGGAAAAAAAAAAAAAAAGTTGGACCATTTCTCGATTTGTTCGTGTCATCCTTGCGCAGGGGCCATGCTAATCTTCTCTGTATCGTTCCAATTTTATCAGATGTCCCCGAAGGGACGAAGTAGGATGTCGTATGACTCTACTTAACCTTAAAAGGATTCCTCTCACAGACGATGAGGGACTAACTCTTAACTCAACCTCATCTCAGCCAGCTCACCAGGCCACTTTAGCCAAAAACTTACTAACGTAACGTGTGTGTGATGAGCCGACCGACTCCTGTCAAGTCATTACTGACTGATTATTGTCATATGAATGAATTTAAGTTAGCCAGCTTTAATCGCCCGTCCCAAAGTTTTCATGGGTGTTTTGATTTGACAAATTATAAGGGCACTACTACTTTTACTTGGGGCTAGTCCAGGATTAGGACTAGTCCATTAATGAGTAAAGTTTACTCACACTAGTCCATTAGTTTACTCATACTAGCCCACTTTGAAACCCTTCTTCCAAACACTCCCAAACACTCCCAAACCCTCCCCATCCCACCGGAGCTCTCTCCACTTCCGCGTTCTCCGAGACTCTGTCCTCCTCCTCCTTGTCGATGGCTCCCAAAGTCTCGAAACAATCAAGGTACAAATCATCATTCTCCTTGTTCTATTGCATTTGCAAAATTGTCCACAAATTTTTAAAAATCCTATTGCATTTTGAAAAATTGGAGTGATTTTCTTTCCATTCTTCAAATTAGGGCATACAAGTCCTGAATGTAGTATAGGATGTAGTTTAGACGTTCACTTGGTTGATCGAACACGATTTTAGGGCATACAATGTCGAGAATCGTTGACATTGTCGAGCAGTATCGGGCGGGTCTGTAGATTTTCTTACAGTTCTATATAGATTTAGGACTGTAGGAAAATCGACAGTCCTATGTATATTAAGGACTGTCGAATTGTCTACAGTCCTAAATTTATATAGGACTGTAGGCATTTCAACAGTCCTAAAAAATTAGGACTGTTGAACATTCTGCAGTCCTGTATACTTACAGGACTGTAGAAATTTCTACAGTCCTGATTGTTAAATTAAATTCTGATGTTAAAATATAAATTATTTGTTTGTCTTATAGTCATGCCCCTCGGAAGGACACTGTGGATGAAGATATCATGAGAAGACGTCCTACTGTGTCGATGCGTAAGGAACGCACTGTTTCGCGTACTATTGAACCAGGCGTCACTATCCGCGAGCCCGAGGCACGCCATGAAGTGAGGAAACGTCGATTGACGAAGAAGACTGTCACTCGTTCGAAGAGACGTGCTCCTCCAAGTTCTTCTGGTTCTTCTTCCTCCTCCGATGAGGACATGCCAAATGTCCCAAATCGGCCTACTGATGGTTCAGGACCTTCTCAGCCTGCATATTGTCCTGTCGAAAGTCTCCCACAAACTCTCGGAAACCGGACTACTGATGGTTCAGGACCTTCTGAGCAGCCAGGTAGTCTAGTCGACACTCGTCCAAACGGTTGCTCTATGTTACCATCGATCGAAAACCATATTGCATACCAAATATGGAACAATCCGGTAAGTACATTACGTTATGATAAATTTATATATACTTGTAAGTTCAAAGTTCATCCAATTATTTATAGATAAGTACATTTTACATAGAGGTATAATTTCATCCAATTGTTTACTTTTCAGGAGAGTTCTCGTATGTTGACGGTGATCAACCACGGAAAAAAATACAATACATGGAGGTATGAATTATTGGGAGACGATGTGAAGGCAAAAATCAGTCCCACCGGTCTACAATATTTGGGTAGCTACTCATATACGACGGTGGATAATGCACTGATTTCAGCATTTGTAGAACGGTGGCATCCAGAAACCAACACTTTCCATCTACCCAATGGGGAGTTGACGATTACCCTTGATGACGTCCATCATATATTGGGACTTAGGGTTGATGGTCGAGTCATGATGAATCAAACTTTTGATGAGTCGAGCATCAACTTTTACGACTATATTGTGGATTATGTATCAGGGTGTCTGGGAGTTGATGCCACTAGTTTTACTAGTCTTTGAGAATTCAAGAAGTCCTACGGACTTCCTCTAAAATATTTGGAGGAGATATTCGCTGAGTCGGCCCTCGAAATTGATAATAGCGATAATGTGGCCCGCGGATATATGCAGTTTATCGTAGGGGCTGTCGGCATTACCGATAAGTCTGGAACGTCCATAAGTGCCAAATATCTCCTCAATTTTGACAACATTGACACGGTGGACGAAATTTTTTGGGGCAGCGGTATACTGGCATACATTTACCGTAAGCTTGGTGCGGCATCCCGTGTGGGTTCGAAAACAATATCCGGATGCCAGACTCTACTACATGTATAGATATATCTTTGTCAACTTGTATACATAAATTTAAATTGTGTTGTTTATTTTTGGACTAATGTTTTTTTAACCTGGTTACGTGAATGCATGGATATACGAGCACTTTTCAAGCCTGCAGCGGGCGAAACTGAACCGAGGGTATGACGAGAACCTGCCTAGAATGTGCCGATGAAAGTCAACTAAAGAAGATGCCAAACGTTCTCACATATTGGCCGCCCTACGGCATGCACTCAAAGATATGACGACAGAAGAGGTAAATTTAGACCTAATTTTGTACTTAATTGGTATTAATTTACTATGTTATGCTAAATAACGTTATGATAAATTTTATGCGGTGCAGATTGTATGGGATCCATACCAAATGAAATTTCGTATCTCAGGTAGAAAATTTTTAATGTATAGACTATAAGAATCAGAAAAGTTTTCAAAACCCTTCGTCGTGACTGCATCTATCGTTTTCTGTTTCTTTCCCCTTCGAATAGTTAGCTTACTCTTTTTCTGCAGAAATACCCCCCATCCATTACGGACTTTGCCTCCAAACTGCGTTCGATATGTTCAAATAAGGATGGATCTCTTTTAGTTGACTGCTCCTCCTTCTTTTTTGCTCTACTCTTTCTTGACTGTGGTCTTCCCTTAGGAGTTCGAACAACGGATGGCTCTTGCAATCGAGTTGTTCCCGGGGCTGCAATCTCTTGGATTTTAACCTCAATGGATCTTTTCTCCGGTTCCGATGAGCTACACCACCTTGCGTGCAGTAGTTTCTCTTGTGGCAACGGAAAGAAATCATCTAAAACTCTCACCGTCGGCATTATCGACAGCTGTCTCCAACGTTGATCAACAACATCTATTGGAATAGGTATAGATTCACGACGATATTCGTTGATCTGATGTGCACAAGGAAGTCCGAGTGAATATCGATATGAACAACCGCAAACCTCGGGATCATAACCCACCGACTTCGACCTACGAATCTCCTCATACAATAAGCCCAAGGCCTTGTGAGATACCACATGGGTTAAACCATCCAAGAGGGGTTCTTGCTTGTATTCATGCTTTGCAATATTGAGGCTCATCTCAAATGATGCTACAATATCGTTCATCGTGGAAATAGTCATCAAATGAATCAATTGCCAAACAGAGACAAAATTATCGACCGATGACCGTAGATATCTTTTTAAACTTGAGTGTGCTCCTTCGACCCGGTTCGTAGTGATTGTGCCATAATGCTTCACTATGTTGGTCCATGCTAAGACGAATTGCTCTTTATGTGGTTCTAGCCAAGTATCTTTGATATAAGATATGCATGTCGGGTTACTCGTCTCCCACTTTTGTTGGAACATGTACCATGCTGTGTAGTAGCTGTCTGTAGTACTTGCTCGCCATACAAGACTCCAATCATTGTAGAATTTTTCGAAGCGAAGCATGTTGATTTTACCGTCCACTTTTTCAAATTTTCTCTTGCATTGAGCTTGGATATTTCGACTTATATGCCAAGTGCATAGTAGTCTATGCGCATGAGGAAATACAATATCTATAGCATTTATCAGCGCATATTCTTTGTCAGTAATAAAAACAGAGGGCTCTTTGTGACCTGTGTAAAGGGATTGTAGTTTCCTCAATGCCCATGTGTAATCCTCTACTGTTTCACTCTTCATAAAACAACAAGCGACTGTAAATGTTTTTCCGGTAGACGTAAACCCAACAACGTGAAAAAGAGGCATCTTGAACTTTTTGGTCTTATATGTACAATCAAGGACCAACACGTCTGCGAAGGACCGAGCCAAGTGTGTGCAATCAGGATGAGCCCAAAACAACGAAAGGAGTTCATCAGTTTGTGGATGTCTTCTATGGTACTTCACGTAGTGATGCTCTCCAAGCAACTTCAATACTTGCTGCATCGCCATTCTTCCTTTCATACTATTACATTTTGCTCTGGCCAAACTATTATATATGGTCCTCATGGTAGACTTGTTCCCATCTTCTTTTTGTCGTACGGCAGAATAAATTTGTTTCGGGGCAACTCTGAAAAGGAACAATTCTTCAACCAACTTTCTCTCATCCTCCTTCAACCGTGCCACGTAGGCATGACCCGTAAGTGTCCCTGGAATATGATGATTGTGTCTTCTATTCTTAACTTCGATTATCCACTTCACATCTTCAACTTTTACAATCAACACCTTCAATGGACAACCACATTTTCTTGTCCTAACGTTTTTCTTAGGGATTTCTTTTTCAACAACACCCTTTTTTTTATGATGCTCCCTAAACACACCTCCTCTTTCGCATCCTAGCTCAAGATATTTTCGGCCCGGCCGAGATCTTATTGATCTTGCAATGACAATAACTACGTTATGTCGTCTTCCAACTTCTCTGCACCACTCTAATGCTTCTTCCTGGGTTGCAAATTGAATATCCGTTGAGAAAATATCATCCACATCAACACCAACAGCAGGATGTACCACAATATCGGAACAAGGTTGGTCCTATAACCAATATAAAATAATACAAAAATTAATAACTTCATATAATTATCCAGGACTGTCACTATTTTACAGTCCTATTTTTATATAGGACTGTCAAAATTATGACAGTCCTACTTTTATATAGGACTGTCGAATTTATGACAGTCCTATATTTATATAGGACTGTAGAATATTTGACAGTCCTATATTTATATAGGACTGTCTAATTTTTACAGTCCTTACTCGTGACTGTCAAATTATGGTTGTCGTTTTACGTACCGTACGTGCTTCGGAACAACCGATGTGTTCTTCGGAACGTCCAGAGTGCATATTTAATGGATTGGAGGATCCGACTTCGTCATCGAACATATTTTCATGCATTGTTCCTACAATAGTAAAAAAAACTAAATTATAGAGTTGTCGAAGACTAAATTATTCATCGTAGGTTTTTGAAGACATACCGGAAGAATATTCCTTGGACAATCACCAAAGTAAAATTCTCCTCCAACCACAACTAGCAATTTCCAAATTTAGGTTTAGACTTGGAGAATGAGGGTTTTCTTCAAGTGTGGGTGGATTGCCAAAAATAGAATTTTTTTTCACTTTTATATTTTGGTGTGGGCTAGCCCCAAGTAACTATGAGAGTGGCAAACTTGTAATTTTGGAAAACTTTACATTGGGCTAGCCCCAAGTAAAAGTAGTAGTGCCCTTATAATTTGCCTTTGATTTCTTAGCTTATGCTACAGGAATATATATATATATATATATATATATATATATATATAATATAAATTGAATAAAGAAACACAATCACACTGTGAATGTTATCTTTTGCTTGTTGGAGACCAAAAGGTAAAATTATTGCCCTGGGTTAACATTTCCGATATAAATTCATTTCTTTGAGGTGTCTATTATCTACTGTAAGCAAACAAGAAAACTGTAAGAAAGCAAGAAAGCTGAGGAGGCGGCCCAATATTTTGAAAATAAATTTAAGTTATATATATATATATATATATAAAGACGGATAGTTCTAGGTGCAGCTACATTTCTTTCTAAATTTCCAACACTAATTATAGTTACTATAATTGTTGTTGCGTCATAGTCGAGTGAAAACATGTGGGGGGTGGTAGGGAAGATTTGCACGAGCTATTACAATTAAAGTAAAACGAGAGAGAGAAATTTGGACAAAGTGTCTTTTAAATATATTTTTGGTAGTTTGGTAATGCTTTTATAGTAGCAAAGTGTAAAAAAAAAAAAATAGAAACTTGTTAATAAAATACTTGAATTTTTTTATATGAGCCCCTTAAATCTTCTATGGTTACATTTAGGTATCTAAAATCCTAACAAATCCAAAACAAGGTTTCCTAAATTCTAATGGAGGATCTAAGGAGTTTTGTGGAAGGGGACAACATTGATACTAAATAATGTGGAGATTTGTTAGAGTGGGTGGGGTTCCCAACCTATATAAAGAATACCCCGGAGTGCGACGAGGGTCATCCGTGTGTCGGAAAAGCTTGAAAAATGCATCGAGCGGCGTGTATTAGAACATTTATGGTAAGCAAATATTATATTGACATCTTTGACTTTAATTATATTTATGATTGGATCTTTCATATATTAACTTTTCATTTAATTGGATTTTCAATTTATGGCAAGCTAATTTATGATTTAATTTCTATTAAATATATGATTGAACGTAATTGGATTTTCATAAATATTTTTGGCTTCCATATATAAATTTTCATATGGAAACCCTAATTCATACAAGGGTTTATATAAAGGCTCATGCAATATACAACAAGATAAGAAAAAAAAAAGAAAAAAATGTGGCAATAGTGCCATTGCAACTTTGGAGGAAAGAAAGAAGAATTGGAGGTCGTTTCGGAGAAGGAGATCAATTTGAAGTATTTTTCATTGTCTTTTTTTTCGTGGTTGTAATCTATTTTATGTTCCAAAGAGTTGTGGTAATCTGTATTGGATCGGTGAGGAGCTTGTAGATGGTGTATTCTCTTTATTCCATTAGTGGAAGTTCTTCAGGGTTTGACTCCAATCATCCCGTAGTTTTTTTTCCATCTGAATTTTCTATGTAAAAATTTCTATGTCTGCGATTTATGTTTGGTGTTTTTTTGTTTGTGCATTTTGCTCGGTTCTCTTGCAGGTACTCTCTGGTTTGGGGAACGGTTTCAGCATTTCATTCCCAATAGAAGTGTCAAGCGTGCCAAATCCACTCAGACTTTATCCACCCGCCCTCAGAATTCCTACATCCAACGGTAGCATCTTGGTCGTTTGAAGTGTGGAGAATGGATATTTTTGGGCTAATTAATCCACCTTCTTCTAAGGGATATCGGTTCATCTTTGCAATCACATACTGCTTCTCCAAATAGGCAAAAATTGTTCCACTCGCTGAAGTAAAGATCTCAAACGTGATCAGCTTTGTCAAGCATCACGTCATATACCCCTTCGGCTGGCCACGGAGGATCATCCGAGACAATCGTCCACAGTTTGTAAGTCATGCTTTCTACCAATTTTGTGACAAAAACTGAATCCAGAATGTAGCCTCGACTGCCTATAACCCAGCAGCAAATGGTCTGGCAGAATCATTCAATAAGACCATCATAAAGCTACTCAAGTGTCACGATCCGTACCCAAAATTTGGGCATGAGTCATGGGTACGTCCAGCCTACGCCGCAGCATCGGTGGTAGAACGCTGTCTAGGTCTCAAAAATACTAAACATAACTCACAACCTGTCAATGATATCAACTCCATAAGAAGTACAATAAAATAAATATCTCTCAACATCTCATAATGTATACTCAATCACAATAACTATAAGAATATAAATGGCTTGATAAAAGATAAGAAGTAATGACATAAGTTAAACACAACGTCTCAAAATAGAGATAAACCACAGTCTAGCTGTCCAACATAAAAGTCTTCACAAGTCTCAAATTAAACTCCACATAAGTCTCAACATAACTAAAATAAACCTCAAATAAGTCTCAATACATAAAATAAATACTGTCTAAATAGCTGCAGGTAGTGTCTCCTCTAATGGAATAGACTCCTCAAATATCTCTGGTGTGTAGTCTGCATCTAAACTTGGTCCATAATGTGTAGGACAGTAAAAGAAATATCCAGTCAGGATTGGAGCGAAGTACAAGCACTCAGTTCCACATATATTGACAAAAACTATAATACAGTGTAAAGAAATACAAGATGGATATCAATACTGGCAATAAACAATAATAGAATAATAAAAACTGGAAATAGAAATACTGGAATAAGAAATACTGGAATAATGTCATCATAAATGGTACAACTAGCAATGAACAGAAATACAGGTATATGCTAGAACAAAGAACTGAAAATATAAGTGAATGCTAGAACAATAACTAGAACATAGAGAAATGCTAGATCAATAAACTAGATATACATATATAGACTATCCAGCTAGTGTGTGAAATATCAGCATATCATGTGATCGGCTTGGGACTGATCAGGCTTGTTACATATGATTAGCTATGATTCATATAAGATCAGGCTAACCATCCGGATAGCTATGATGCGAGCAATAGTCAGGCTAATCACATATAATAGGCTATGAGACATGTAATGGTTAGGCTGCACCGACGTGAGGTGTGGGTGAGCTATGATGCATGTAAAGTTGGGTATGATCACATAAGGTACTAATATCTTTCGGTCCCCAGCTAGCACGATGGATTCCAATCACGACTCCTCGTGACATGTCTCGATGATGCCAACTCGTGTATACATAGTGTCAGAATCATGTACACTATACAACTGAAATCATAGAGATAATCAACATAATGAAAACTGTCAGAGAATGTACTCGCATGTGGTCCTCTGCTGGAAATACCAATGTCCTATTTTTGAGGTCTTGTCTGAATGATCCAACAGTCCTATAGACATTATTTAATAATAATACAGAATCAGTCGATACACTAACATACACGCAATTATAAATACCATGAACTCAGAGACTACGCTAGGGGTGACACTCGTCATCAAACAGGGTCAAGTGTGCATCTAGCTGCATGGGTGTCACATCCTTAATTACTGTGCAATAATCAGACAGTCTAACACTAACACAGGTCTCGCCAGTACGTCAATGTACATAAGGCAGTCTACTCATAATCACTCAGGGTCACTGGTCAAAGTAACTACGTGATATCCGTAATTAACACTAGGGCATACAGTATATATATACAATATATTCATATTAGTATAGTATTTAATTGCTTATATATATCCATATATTTATAAATATGTATCAACCAATATTATATGCATACCAATTGGAACATAATACACATACGCGTACGTATACGCATACAAGTTGGGTTTATTTTTATAGCCTAGAAATCAACATCTAATGAAAATGTTATGACAATACGCTAGATCCTAACATCATTGACACGTATATACGTACACAACATGAAAGTACAATGTGAACCTGTGTGCACGTGAACGAGGGGGTGTTCGACTGGCTCGGGTTCAGGCTAGGGGTGTGCAGATTTCGGTTTTGGGCCCGAAACCGACCCGAACCGACCCGAATTAACAATTCGGTTCGGTTTTGAAACTATCGGGTCGGGTTTCGGTTTTAAGTTTACAATAAAATGGTTTTTCGGTTCGGGTTAAGGTTTCGGGTTTCGGTTTTCAACCCGAACCGAAAACCGAATCCAATATATATGTTTTTACATGTATACCCCTCACTTCAATTATATAACAAAAAAAAAATCTCATATTTCTCTCTCCTCACAAATTCTTTACCGGCTCCTCACAAAAACCTAGCCCTAATCGGAGAGGAGGCCTCTTCTTCACCAACTCCTCTTCTTCCTCCTCACCGCCCTCCTCTCCGGCCTCCCCACTCCCCCTCCAACTCCCCTCCTCTCCGGCCTCGGACTCCGCCTCCGCAGACCGTCGGCATCGTCCGCTCCAGCCTCGAGTCCTCCCTCCGGCGGTTGGTTTCTAAACTACACGGATCCAGGGAGAACAACCCCGCCTCGAGTCCTCCCTCCGGCGGTTCGCTCTCCACCGCGCGGATCCAGTGCCGCCCTCTCCCTTCTCGAGTTAGCAGACCATCGACGGATCTCCACTGCACCCTGGGCCGAGGCGGTCGGCAAGAACTCGAGGCGGTCGACGAACCAGAGCTTCGGTTGCCTCGCCGATCTAATCAATCTCGACTACGACGAGTTCGAGCCACTTCGGTGAGTCACCTGGCCTTTCTTCTTCCTCTCTAATTTTCTTGCTGGAGAGAATCTGAGAGTGGTTTTTGTGTTTCAAACCCTGAACATTTGGTTTTCTGTGTTTCAAACCCTGCGAACCGAACCGACTGAAAACCGAACCGTTCTAAATCGGTTCGGTTGTATTCAATTTTTTTGTCAACGGTTCGGTTTTCGGTTTCTAAAATTACGGGATCGGTTTTTATCGGTTTTCTTATATACGGTTCGGTTCAGACCGAACCGAACCAATGCTCACCCCTAGTTCAGGCGATGACGGGGCTGTGCTGTCGAGTTGCTGGCGAAGTTGAGGATAGCAGGCTCAGTAGAAGGCAGCGCTGTGGTCGGGTGGTCGGGTTACAGTTCAGGTGATGGTGGTGATCGACGGTTGAAGGAAGGGAGATGGTAGGTGTGTTGAGAGGGGACGACATCTGTCGATCTACGGCTTCCTGCGAGGATGGCGAGGCGGGTTGGGTTCTGTCGACGGGTGGTCGGGTTCTGGTGAGGTCGAGGAGTGGTGGATGGCCGCGGGTGCTCGGTTCAGGCGAATGGGCTCGGGCTTCAGGCGAGGGGTGCTCGGGTTGTCACGGCTACTCAGGCGAGGATGGCGTCGGGCTTCGACGTTGTGGTGGAGGGAGTCGGTTGGGTTGATCAGGGTGAACAGGGCTACTCCGGCAAGGCTTCCGACAGTTGGCAGCATTCTCAGGTGGTTCACAACGGCTTCAGGCATGGCCGGACTTGGCGGCTCCGGTCGACGGGAACAGGGATGAAGGAGATGGTGAACAGGAGATGGGGAGGGGGTCGACTGGATTAGGTTTAGGTTTAGGAAAAAGAAAAAGAAAAGATGATATATATTTTTATATATATATATATATATATACATGTAGAAAAGTAGGGTTGGGTGTTAAGGTTGACCTAGAAAGGTGGGCCGGTCAACACTCCTCCTTGGAAAAAGGGCTTAGCTTCTCATGTAGAAATTTGAGGGCTAGGATTTCATGGTTTCAAAATGGAGGGCCAAGGTTCAATGAAGGTTGATGTTGAGTGCTACACACTGCAAGAATTAGAGAAAAATCGCATGACCAAATTTATAAACCCCCTCACCCAAAATTAGGCCTACTCGGCTTAGATAGAGAAACTAGGGCTAGTTGAATCCAATTAGAAATAGAATATAACATTTTATTTAATTATACAATACTTATATCACTTAGTGCACCTAACTGTTGCTTCAATAATTGGAGTACTACACTAGCCATTGACTACCTACAAATTTCATATCCTTATCCTATACGTGTCAGTCATCTATTCTGACCTTTGTGTTACTTATAATTATGCTCTATTGTGCTACATTTTAGTCGCACAATATTCGTCGCGAACGTTTAAATTTAATTCTAAATAAATTTGACTTTGTATCCTTGTGCGTTCCAATCAAAATTGGAGACACAATCTTGACCCATTTCATGCAACCCAATTTATGATAATATTCTATCATGAGTCCTCTATGTCCATTATACTTGTGTCCTACCTAATTTTATTCTCCTGTGCTTCTAATTAATTCAAGAACATCGTGTGCATTAATTTTAATTAATTTAATCCAATTTTCATCTTTGTGCAATTTTCTAATTGTTGGGCGCTTTTATGCAAAAATGCAATAAGGTGTCCACACCATTGGACAATACATGAAGAAACCCATTTTTCCCTTCACATAAATTTTCTCCATGATTTTTGGAATATGCAACGCACAACATCGCCCCCATTTAATTCTAGCCATGCATTTAAACAATGCAAATTATAGCCCTCGAAACATCCCCATGTGAAGCCAAAGCCCCCCCCAAGGAGATGTTGACCAAGCCCAATTTTTCTAGGTTAACCAAAAACCCCCTTTACACATGTATGTATGTATATATATATATATATATATATATATATATATATATATATATATATATATATATATATCACTTTTTTTTTCTTATTTCTTCCTTAACCCTAAATCTACTCAGCCGACACCACACCCCAACTCCTGTACATCTCCTTCTTTAACCTCACCCCAGCCTACGACTGGAGCCGAGCCCGATTACCATCCGCCGGAGCCATTCTGGACCTCCCCGCATCACCACTTGACTCCACCACTTCTCTTCCCTATTCACTTTCTTCCTCCATCCTCCTCCGTTCCCTCGACTCCCCTCGACCCGCCTGCTGCCATCTTCACCCAGCCCGACTGCACGAGCGACCCCGAGCCGCTGTGCTCCGTCGGCCTCAACCTCCATCTTCGCTCACCACCATCACCATTAACATCACCATTACCACCATCACCTCCCCGCCAGCAGCCTGCGCCACGCCTCCCCGCTGCTCACTGCCTGCCGACTTCCCTGTCATCCCGTTCGACTGAACCACCAACGCCGCGGCCATCCCGTCTCCTCTTGCCTCCTTTCTCCGGTGATCTCCCCCGACTGAGCAACCACCCCATACCCGCTGCACCCCCTCGAGCCACTGCCACGACTACCCCCGACTCCCCACGTCTTCCAGTGAGCCGCTGCCAACCGCTGTACCGCCTCCCTCTCCTTATCATCACCAGAACCACCTCGGTCGAGCTTCACCTTGACATACACCACCCAACCTCTACTCTCCTCCTCCTCGACCACAGTCTCCTCCTCCTTGGTCGGACCTCCCCCTGGCCGGAGCAATATCACTACCATTGCCATTATCATCACCATCATCCCTTAACATCATCACCACCATTGCCATTATCTTCATCATCACCATTAATATCATCATAAACACCATTACCATTATGATTATCATCACCATTAACACCATCCACATCATCACTAACATCCCAATCACCATCCACATCATCACCATCATCCCAATCATCATCACCATAATCCCCATAATCATCTACATCACCACCATTATCATAATTCTCATCATCTCACCATCACCATCTCATCATCTCACCCTCGTCAACATAGTCGTCATCGTCGTCCCCGTGCGCATATCCAGACGTTCGAACCTGTCCCCCTCCTTTCTTATTTCGTATATGTGCTTGTGTGTAGGGCTTTAGCATATTGGTTCAGTTAGTTGACATCAAACCCGTGTCGGGAACCCAATGACTTGTATGCGTACACGTACACGTATTATAATTAAATATATATATATATATATATATATATATATATATATATGGATGTATTATATAATTAAATATATGCTAGTAATAGTTATGACTATATATATAATTATATTGTACGACCCTAGGACAACGTGGGTTTTGCCCGCATAATTACCTTAACTTTGTGACCTGAATACTAGGAAATTGTCTGCCTTGTGTACACCGACGTACTGGCTAGACAAGTGTTAGTTGACTTTCTAATTTTGATATATTTAATATAGTACACCCGTGTAATTAGACGCACAATTGACCGTGTTAGTTGACCAGTATCACCCCTAGCGTACCCTCTGAGTCCAGTATAATTATGGTTGTGTATGTGCTAGTTTAATGGCTGATATTATATTATATTATATTATATTATATGTATATAGGGCTATTGGATTGTTCTGCGCGACTTCTGGAGCAAGTTATTGGTACTACGCAGCTTTCTTGCCAGGCAAGTATACCTTGCCATTGTACTGTTATTCATATTTCATATGTTGCATGCATCTTTATTTCTGTCATTTAGTTCATATATTTTAAACTGCTATATAAACTACGTGTCTAAGAAAACTTGGGTGCAACGACGGTATCGTCGTGATCTATTTTTATTATGTATATGCATTGAACTTGTTTATGAGACTGCCCCATTATCATGAAGCATCATTAGGTTTCATTGGCCGTAATACAGCTGCTACACGAGTGTAAGTCTCATATAGGACATGGACTGCGTGACAGGTCTGGCCTCCTGTACGTATGGGCCGTGCGTTAGGAATAACTGTTGTTAGAAACTTTGCATGCTAGTAGTCTTGGCAGTTATTAGAGGTATTATCGTATCATGGATGTGACATGCTTAGAGCATGGGGTGGGGAGAACAACAAGTAAGGCGTGTGGGCTCCGTTGCACTTTTCTTTTGTAACCTGGATGCTCCACCGGAGATACGGGCGGTGATGACCCTATATATTATATATTCTCTGGCGACCTCTGCCGTTCAAAAGACGATATGCTTTTTAGGCCCCTGAATCTCCAAGAGAATCATGCCAATCCCATTTTAGCCAGATAGCCCACGCGTTGGGAAAGTTATTCTTAAACTATATTTACTTAGACGGTTAGGCAACCCATTGGATGTTTATTTCAGTACTTTATTAGCATGCTTCTATGTATCTTATTATGTCCCTCTGAGGACCTGGTCCCTTTTCAGGTGTAGATGTCCATGAGTATTCGCAGGAACGCAGATCTGGACTGGTTACTTATATTTTCGAGGAGGTCTTCTCTTCGAGTCGCAGTGATTGCTAGTTGTTATACTTATATTGTGTTTGCTTTTATATTCTAGTTCGACAGTGGATTTGTTTTCATCTGACTATCATCCGTAGATACTTTATATTGAGATCTAGTGACTTGGTTATTGGTTATTTATCTATTTATATTAATTTCTGTGGATGGGATTTAGAGTTATACCCTATGACTTGTGACATATTTACCACTTGTGGATTTAATATTCATAATACAGCGTACATATGTGTTATGATTTTCATATATTGGATTCTCTATATACATACGGCTGGCATGGTTATGTATTCCTAGTCTTACGTATTTTGGGACTGGGGCATAACATGTTTTTAGTGATGGCCCATACAGGTCGAGAGTATATTATCTTGGTTACGTTACTGTACCGAGCAAGCCTGCAAATAGGAATAGAGTATAGGATCTTATCCACATTTGACTATGACTCATCTTTCTTCCAATCCGTTCTATTTGACTAATTGCATCATGCTTGATTCATGGACTTTTCTAATAGTTCCTTGAGTATAGCCTCCTCATAGAATATAAGAATCCTTGTTGTTAGGACGATAATTAGGATAATATTCCTATTAAGAATATAACTAGGGCATTGACACATCACTAAGTTTATACCTAATGAACCCTAGCATCCCTTACTTGTAGATTGATTGACCATTACCCCTTGATGTATTTATGAAGACTTAAGAGTGGTATAGACACAACTAGAGTTAGTTAAAAATCTGACCATATTATTTGACCCTAGTATTAAGGAACCAATAGAAATCCAAGGTTGAATATTAGGACTGAACCTAACTTTCATAGTGAGATAGTATTAGAAAACTATAAATTTAGCTTCTTGTCTTAATATTAGCAGAACAGTACCTTAAGAAGCCAAGAGAAACGAATAGAATATTTTTTTTGATCATACCTCGAACACAGAGATTAGCATCCCACCTCCCCTCAAGAAACCATGACACTATCAAGAGTATCTCTATTTAATTTTATATCATGTTCCTTCGGAACCTTAGTGTTCGCTATTTATGCGACAACTAAAATCTTCCTTCATCTTTTAATTCGTGCCACATAACCCTTCTGATTGTAGGCCAAGTAATTTTCTTTTATGTTAGGATATATAGTTTGCTAGGATTATATTTGTTAATCTTGAATTTTGAGATTATATGCTTGGTAGATAGAACTTGATAGTTGAGTATTCCTTTAGATTATAATTTTATAGTTATACCTTAGATTTAAATCATGTAATTTGTACCCATATCTCCATATAGGTTATATCCCCTTTTTCCTTGAAGGCCAGTAACTTTTCTATTCTTACTATTGACACATGTTCTATGAGCACTCTGACTAAGACTTAAGATGACCATTACCTATATAATGCAATAGGATGCCCTAATAAGTACCAAGACCTTTTCTCGTAAACCCTAACAGGAGTTTCTACTTTATCCTTAAGACAGTTACAGTATTAGTTGATTCTTTTAAGTTGGGTAGTATGCCTCATAACCTAGTATCACATAGTCCTTTTGACCGATTAATGAAGTATAATTGAATGACCTTAACTATATGCTTGCATAAGAAGACATTATTTATCCAAACTGTAAGAACTTGGAGGCGCATACCATATTTTGGTCGACTAGCGACTTAGACAAGGAGTTAGTATGACAACTGTAGAGACCGTAGAAGAGATTATAATATGTTAAATTTGATTTAAATAGTGGATCCTGCAGGTACTCCTCCAAAAGCTGTATTAAATATCACCAACAGGCTCAGAAAATATCAAATAGCTAAAAATGCCTGTCCTTGAGTCCAATTTGGACACAAGGGCAAAAATGACATTTTCTGGTCAAAGCGGGGTCCGCATGTGGGCCGCTTTGCACCGAAAATGTGTCAGAACCAATGGTCTCCAAATTCGTCCAACTTAGTGTCAACAAGTCAGGAACGATGATACAAACCCAACGGAGCTTCCAGAACTGGATTCTGATGAGCCGTTCACAAAATCGCCCGTCAAGTGGAGCCGCGGGGCCCACGATACGCGATTAATAACCTTTAAAAATCATTTAATCACAAAGTACCTTAATTTTAATTTCAAAAATTTACAGAAAATTATTTTAAAATTTTAAAAAAATCAGGGTGATTACAGATAGAGAAACTAAGGCTAGTTGAATCCAATTAGAAATAGAACACGACATTTTATTTAATTATACAATATTTATATCACTTAGTGTACCTTACCGTTGTTTCAATAATTGGAGCACTACACTAGCCATTACCTTCCTACAAATTTCATATCCTTGTCCTAGACGTGCCAGTCATCTATTCTGACCTTTGTGTAACTTATAATTATGCTCTCTTGTGCTACATTTTTGTCGCACAATATTCGTCGCAGACTTTTATATTTAATTCTAAATAAATTTGACTTTGTATCCTTGTGAGTTCCAATCGAAATTGGAGACACAATCTTGACCCATTTCGTGTAACCCAATTTATGATAATATTCTATCTTGAGTCCTCTATGTCCATTACACTTGTGTCCTACCTAATTTTATCCCCATGTGCTTCTAATTAATTCAAGAACACCTTGCGTATTAATTTTAATTAATTTAATCCAATTTTTATCTTTGTATAATTTCCAATTGTTGGGCGCTTTTATGCAAAAATGCAATAAGGTGTCCACACCATTGGACAATGCATGAAGAAACCCATTTTTCCCTTCACATAAATTTTCTCTATGATTTTCGGAATGTGCAATGCACAACATCGCCCCTATTTAATTCTAGCCTTGCATTTAAACAATGCAAATTATGTCCCTCGAAACATCCCCATGTGAAGCCAAAGCCCACTCCAAGGAGATGTTGACCAAGCCCAATTTTTCTAGGTCAACCAAAAACCCCCTTTATATATGTGTATATATATATATATATATATATATATATATATATATATATATATATATATATATATATCACTTTTCTTTTTCTTATTTCTTCCTTCACCCTAAATCTACTCAGCCGACACCACACCCCCAACTCTTGTACATCTCCTTCTTCAACCTCACCCCAGCCTACGACTGGAGCCGAGCCCGGCTACCATCCGCCGGAGCCGGTCTGGACCTCCCCGAATCACCACTTGACTCCACCACTTCTTATCCCTATTAATTTCCTTCCTCCATCCTCCTTCGTTCCCTCAACTCCCCTCGACCCGCCTGTTGCCATTTTCACCCAGCCCGACTGTAGGAGCGACCCCGAGACGCTGTGCTCCGCCGGCCTCGACCTCCATCTCTGCTTACCACCATCACCATTAACACCACCATCACCTTCCCGCCAGCAGCCTGCACCACGCCTCCCCGCTGCTCACCGCCTGCCGACCTCCCTGTCATCCCGCTCGACTGAACCACCAACGCCGCGGCCATCCTGTCTCCTATTCCCTCCTTCCTCCGGTGATCTCCACCGACCGAGCAACCACCCCACACCCGCTGCACCCCCTCGAGCCACTGCCATAACCACCCCCGACTCCCCACATCCTCCGACGAGCCGCCGCCAACCGCTGCACCGCCTCCCTCTCCTTATCATCACCAAAACCACCTCGGCCGAGCTTCACCTTGACATACACCACCCGACCTCTTCTATCCTCATCCTCGACCACAGTCTCCTCCTCCTTGGCCGGACCTCCCCCCTGGCCGGAGCAGCATCACCACCATTGCTATTATCATCACCATCATCCCTTAACATCATCACCACCATTGCCATTATCATCATCATCACCATTAATATCATCATTAACACCATTACTATTATCATTATCATCACCATTAACACCATCCACATCATCACTAATATCCTAATTACCATCCACATCATCACTAATATCCCAATCACCATCCATATCATCACCATCATCCCAATCATCATCACCATAATCCCCATCATCATCCACATCACCACCATTATCATAATTCTCATTATCTCATCATCATCATCTCATCATCACACCCTCATCAACATAGTCATCATCGTCGTCCCCGTACGCTTACCCAGAGGTTCAAACCTATCTCCCTCCTTTCTTATTTCGTATATGTGCTTGTGTGTAGGGCTTTAGCATATTGGTTCAGTTAGTTGACATCAAACCCGTGTCGGGAACCCAATGACTTATATGCGTACACGTACGCGTATTATAATTAAATTAATATATATATATATATATGGATGTATTATATAATTAAATATATGATGGTAATAGTTATGACTATATATGTAATTATATTGTACGACCCTAGGATACTGTGGGTTTTGCCCACATAATTACCTTGACTTTGTGACCTAAATACTAGAGAATTGTCTGCCTTGTGTACACCGACGTACTGGCTAGACAAGTGTTAGTTGACTGTATAATTTTGATAAAATATTTAATATAGTACACCCGCGTAATTAGACGCACAATTGACCGTATTAGTTGACCAGTGTCACCCCTAGTGTACCCTCTGAGTCCAGTATAATTATGGTTGTGTATGTGCTAGTGTAATGGCTGATATTGTATTATGTTCTATTATATTTATATAGGACTATTGGATTGTTCTGCGCGATTTCTGGAGCAGGTTATTGGTACTATGCAGCTTTCTTGCCAGGCAAGTATACCTTGCCATTGTACTGTTATTCATATTCCATATGTTGCATGTATCTTTATTTCTGTCATTTAGTTCATATATTTTAAACTGCTATATAAACTGCTCGTCCAAGAAAACTTGGGTGCAACGATGGTATCGTCGTGATCTATTTTTATTATATATATGCATTTACCTTGTTTATGAGACCGTCCCATTACATGAAGCATCATTAGGTTTCATTGGCAGTGACACAGCTGCTACACGAGTGTGAGTCTCATATAGGACACGTACTGCATGATAAGTCTGGCCTCCTGTACGTATGGGCCGTGCGTTAGGAATAACTGTTGTTAGAAACTTTGCATGCAGTAGTCTTGGCAGTTATTAGAGGTATTATCGTATCATGGATGTGACATGCTTAGAGTATGGGGTAGGAAGAACAACAAGTAAGGCGTGTGGGCTCCGTTGCACTTTTCTTTTGTAACCTGGATGCTCCACCGGAGATACGGGCGGTGATGACCCTATATATTATATATTCTCTGGCGACCTCTGCCGTTCAAAAGACGATATGCTTTTTAGGCCCCTGAATCTCCAAGAGAATCATGCCAATCCTATTTTAGCCAGATAGCCCACGCGTTGGGAAAGTTGTTCTTAAACTGTATTCACTTAGACGGTTAGGCGACCCATTGGATGTTTACTTTAGTACTTTATTGGCATACTTCTATGTATCTTGTTATGTCCTTCTGAGGACCTGGTCCTTTTCCAGGTGTAGATGTCCATGAGTATTCGTAGGAGCGCAGATCCGGACTGGTTACTTATATTTTCGAGGAGATCTTCTCTTCGATTCGCAGTGATTGCTAGTTTTTGTACTTATATTATGTTTGCTTTTATATTCTAGTTCGATAGTGGATTTATTTCCATCCGACTATCATCCATAGATACTTCATATTGAGATCTAGTTACTTGGTTATTAGTTATTTATTTATTTATATTAATTTCTGTGGATGGGATTTAGAGTTATACCCTATGACTTGTGACATATTTACCACTTGTGGATTTGATATTCATAATACAGCATACGTATGTGTTATAGTTTCCATATATTGGAGTCTTCATATACATACGACTGGCATGGTTTTGTATTCCTAGTCCTACGTATTTTGGGACTAGGACGTGACATATTTTTAGTGGTGGCCCATGCAGGTCGAGAGTATATTGTCTTGGTTATGTTACTGTCCCGAGCAAGCCTGCAAATATGAATAGAGTATAGGATCTCATCCACATTTGACTATGACTCATCTTCCTTCCAATCCGTTCTATTTGACTAATTGCATCATGTTTGATTCATGGACTTTCCTAATAGTTCCTTGAGTATAGCCTCCTCCTAGAATATAGGAATCCTTGTTGTTAGGATGATAATTAGGATAATATTCCTATTAAGAATACAACTAGGGCATTGACACATCACTAAGTTTATACCTAATGAACCCTAGCATCCCTTACCTGTAGATTGATTGACCATTACTCCTTGATGTATTTATGAAGACTTAAGAGTGGTATAGACATAACTAGAGTTAGTTAGAAATCTGACTATATTGTTTGACCCTAGTATTGAGGAACCAATAGAAATCCAAGGTTGAATATTAGGACTGAACCTAACTTTCATAGTGAGATAGTATTAGAAAACTATAAATTTAGCTTCTTGTCTTAATATTAGCAGAACAATACCTTAGGAAGCCAAGAGAAATGAATAGAATATTTTCCTTGATCATACCTCGAACACAGAGATTAGCATCCCACCTCCCCTCAAGAAACCATGACACTATCAAGAGTATCTCTATTTAATTTCATATCCTGTTCCTCCGGAACCTTAGTGTTCGCTATTTGTGCGACAACTAAAATCTTCCTTCATCTTTTAATTCGTGCCACATAACCCTTCTGATTGTAGGCCAAGTAATTTTCTTTTATGTTAGGATATATAGTTTGCTAGGATTATATTTGTTAATCTTGAATTTTGAGATTATATGCTTGGTAGATAGAACTTGATAGTTGAGTATTCCCTTAGATTATAATTTTATAGTTATACCTTAGTTTTAAATTATGTAATTTGTACCCATATCTCCATATAGGTTATATCCTCTTTTCCTTTGAAGGCCAGTAACTTTTCCATTCTTACTATTGACACATGTTCTATGAGCACTATGACTAAGACTTAAGATGACCATTACCTATATAATGCAATAGGATGCCTTAATAAGTACCAAGAACTTTTCTCGTAAGCCCTAACAGGAGTTTCTACTTTATCCTTAAGATAATTACTGTATTAGTTGATTCTTTTAAGTTGGGTAGTATGCCTTATAACCTAGTATCACATAGTCCTTTTGACCGATTAATAAAGTGTAATTGAATGACCTTAACTATATGCTTGCATAAGAAGACATTATTTATCCAAACTGTAAGAACTTAGAGGCCCATACCCTATTTTGGTCGACTAGCAACTTAGACAAGGAGTTAGTATGACAACTGTAGAGACTGTAGAGTCTTATCTTTTTATGAACTTGAATTATTTTGTACTTATTTCATCATAATCCAGCGTATTTATATTTTTTGTACTACCTCGACCTATGCTGCTATTTTATAGCCTAGTTTTGTAAGCAAATTCTTTATCGAGCTTGATCATGATATATGTATTATTGGGGACGCCTACTAATACATTGTCTAACCAGAATCAGTGTATTAAGGTCTAGCTAACCTTAGTACATTTGGTTCGCCCTTCGTAATACTACTTTACGTGGATTGAGATATATAGTTGACTAGTAGACGAATATACTTGCCCTCTAGATATGTCAGAGCATATCATATCAAGTACATAACTGTACTGATGTGAGCATGCGAATAGGAATTTATCAAAATAGGATTTCAATCCACAACTGCCTTGACAATTCTCATTTGAACTCTTTAAACGTCTTGATCCTCGTACTTGTATTCTATCACCTCCACCTTGAATTCTTTATTATTGCTCTCGTCTTCCCCTATTTCGGAAAGACGAAACCTCGTGCTTGATATAAGTTTGATACATAGAGAGTACTAATATACCCCATAGGCCAACCGTATTATTTATGACTATCTTTGGTAATTAAGGGCATATCATATATGATATATTTGGTGTTAAAATTTTTGAGGATTGAACAACATGATTAAATAATTTGAGAAATAGTTTTCTTAGAAGTATAGCCTTATTTGATTGGTGGATAAATTCTAAGTTGGGTAGAAGTTGCATTGTCAACTTGAGAGGAATTTCTTTTAGGTTGTGATCAAGTAAGATTAGATTGAGAGGTTCAAGTCATTTTAAATATGGAGAATTTTAGAAGAATGATTAAGATGATGAGGATTTAATAAAAATTTATATCTTGATATTGCGGACCAAATATTTATACTTTGGGCACATGATTTAAATTTTGAATATTGAAGATTGAATCATCGATTTAAATCTTGTGGAAAATAAATAGAACTCTAAACATGAATATGGACGAATTGAATTCCAAATTTGATGATTGAATTAAAAGAAATTTTGATTGTTGGATTACCTATTTGAAATATTGAGGATGTAAATTGAAACTAAAATTTGAAGAGTACGGAATTCACAAGTTGAAAATAGAAATAATATTTGATTAGAATTATTTTCCAGAGGAGATTATGATAGTTGCAGATTGTAATATAAATTTTGATGTGGGATGTCATATAGATTTGAATTAGATTTGGATGTTGATGATTTAAAAAATCAAGAAGAGATTATAATATGTTAAATTTGATTTAAACAATGGTTATTTTAAATTTAAAGTGATTGCGATGAAATTGAAAAGATTATGTTATTTTTGGAAGAGTTTGCGATTGACTTGCCTTATATGCGAAAGTGAAGGATTGACAAATTATACCTTAGTTTAATTTTGAGGACACAATTATTTTAAGTTGGGTAGATTGTAAACATCCTCACCCAAAATTAGGCCTACTTGGCTTAGATAGAGAAACTAGGGCTAGTTGAATCCAATTAGAAATAAAATACGACATTTTATTTAATTATACAATATTTATATCACTTAGTGCACCTTACCGTTGCTTCAATAATTGGAGCACTACACTAGCCATTGCCTTCCTACAAATTTTACATCCTTGTCCTAGACGTACCAGTCATCTATTTTGACCTTTGTGTAACTTATAATTATGCTCTCTTGTGCTATATTTTAGTCGCACAATATTCATCGCGAACGTTTATATTTAATTCTAAATAAATTTAACTTTGTATCCTTGTGCGTTCCAATCGAAATTGGAGACGCAATCTTGACCCGTTTCGTGTAACCCAATTTATGATAATATTCTATCCTGAGTCCTCTATGTCCATTACACTAGTGTCCCACCTAATTTTATCCCTATGTGCTTCTAATTAATTCAAGAACACCATGCACATTAATTTTAATTAATTTAATCTAATTTCCATTTTTGTGCAATTTTCTAATTGTTGGCACATTTATGCAAAAAATGCAATAAGGTGTCTATACCATTGGATAATACATGAAGAAACCTATTTTTTCCTTCACATAAATTTTTTCCATTATTTTTGGAATGTGCAACACACAACATCGCCCCCATTTAATTCTAGCCTTGCATTTAAATAATGCAAATTATAGCCCTCCAAACATCCCCATGTGAAGCCAAAGCCCAATCCAAGGAGATGTTGACCAAGCCCAATTTTTTAGGTCAACCAAAAATCCCCTTTACACATGTATATATATATATATATATATATATATATATATATATATATGTCACTACCCAATTCTAGAAAATAGGATTATTTTTTTATATTTTTATTTGGTAATTGTGTATTATTTATAAATATTTATATTTATATTTAATTATTGGTTGTATTATTTTTTGGTTGGTTGTTTTAGAGTTTTTGCTAGTCTGGACCCGTGTCAGACCCTAGTGGACCCATGTCCGACCCAACCAACACTCTTGTGAGGCTTATTTTTGGGTTTAAAATATTTATTATATTTTATTTTAGTTAGTTGGGAGAGTTTTGGATTAGTTGGAGAGTGTTTAGAAACCCCAAACCTAAACCCTATTTTTGGATGACTAGTTGGAGGGTATTTTAGTCATTTTCCATAGATGTAACCCTTTATTTACACTTGGTCGACCCTATTTCCCAGGACCTGGACCGAACCCCCCCTCTTCTTCTCCATTTCTTCTTCTTCTTCTTCTTCTTCTTCTTCTTCTTCTTCTTCTTCTTCTTCCTTCTTCCAACAAGTTTCTAGTAAGTCATTTCTTCTCTTCCTTCTTCTATTTCTTCCATAGATGTGAACCCTAACCATTTGCTTTTTCCTAACCTAGGGTGTGTAGAGCCTAGACTTAGTGTGGAGGCTTGATTTGGAGGCTTGGAGGCTTGAGGGTGGTGATTTCAAGGGTTTTGGAGACTTTGGCCTTGGGATTCCAACTCCCAAGAGGTAAACCCTAACTTTCCTCTTAGTAGTTGCTATTATATAGTGTAATTAGTGGTTTAGAACCTTCCTAGACCTTAAGACTACCCGTGGGAGGAAGTTAGAACTTGTTTGGTTGTGTTTGGAGACTTTGACATTAGGTTTTGTGTCAATTTCGGGTAAAATTCAAGATTGGCCCAATTTTGGGTGATGTCCTAGGTTAGAAGGACCTAAGTAGACATGCTTGGGTGTCTTGAGGGTAAGTATATGTCTCCGTTCGGACACGTGAGGTCGTGTCAGGGAAAAATGGGCGTTTCGGGCGATTTAGGGGTTTTCGTCGTCGTAGGTTCTATGTGCATGCGCGTTTTTGCCACGGACCTAGAATCGACGAGTTAGTATTTTTTTGTAGGATCTAAACATCGATTAGAACCCATGGGT
This sequence comes from Iris macrosiphon, assembly GCA_036927795.1. Lineage (NCBI taxonomy): Eukaryota > Viridiplantae > Streptophyta > Magnoliopsida > Asparagales > Iridaceae > Iris > Iris macrosiphon. Next base: position 128,752,407 of record JAYESA010000002.1, read on the forward strand.
AAATTTTGGACCGATTCCGAGTAGGTTTGGTGTGCGTTTCACGAGATTTTGCGAATCGTACACCACGTGTTCGTCGAAATGACCGAATGGCCATTTCGACTTAGTTTCTTGGTTTCGGGTTTGTGCGCGCGTTAGTTTAGATTTAGGGAGTGTGTGCTAGAGTTCTCGGATTATATTTTATATATTTATATGTGTTTATTGGTGTTTGGGTCGTTGTGCGTGCGTTGGTGTTGTGTGTTGAGTTTTGTATGTGTTGGTTGTGTGTTGTGTGTGTTGTGTTTATATATGTATATATGAGTTTATATATATATATATATATGTGTGTGTCTATATATATATATATATGTGTGTGTGTGTCTATATATATATATATATGTGTGTGTGTTTGTATGTGTAAATGAGTGTATATATATATATATATATATATATATATATATATATATATATATATATATATATATATATATATATATATATGTAAGTGTATCTATATATATATAAGTATATGTGTATATGTGCCTATATATATATATAAGTGTGTGTATATATATATATATATATATATATATATATATATATATATATATATATATATATATATATATATATATATATATAAGCTTGTGTATATATATATATATATATATATATATATATATATATATATATATATATATATATATATATATATATATATATATCTATAAGTGTGTGTGTGTGTGCTTGCGTGTTTGTAAGTGTGTGTACCTATATACATATGTGTAAGTGTATATATATATATAGTTGTGTGTGTAGATATATATATGTATATATGTTCTTGTGTATATATATATATATATATATGTGTGTGTGATTATAGATATGTGTGTGTGTATAAGTGTGTAAGTGTATATATATATATATATATATGGTTGTGTGTGTATATATATATATATATATATATATATATATATATATATATATATATATATATATATATATATGTGTGTGTGTGTGTGTGTGTGTTTGTGTGTATATATATGTATATATATGCGTGTTTGTGTGTATGTGTGGTGTGTCGAGGAGCAGCGAGATGGCAAGGGCAGCAAAGAGCAGCGAGGGGAAGGTGAATGGGTGAGCTGCAGTAGCTGCTGTGCGAGGGGAACAGCGAGGCGCTGAGCAGCTAGCTGCAATGGCTGCTATATGGCAGCAGCTATGCGGCAAAGCTGCAGCAGCAGCCAGCATTGGCAGCGGCAGCGCCGCGGCAGCAGCGGCAGCAGCAGCTTGCTGCGCAGCGGCAACATTGCGAGGCAGCGTGGCACTTGCAGGCAGTGGCAGTAGCAGCAAGTAGCGAGAGGGAGAGTAAGATATATATATATATACGTATCTATCTATATAGATAGATAGATAGATAGATAGATAGATAGATAGATAGTTTAGTATAAGTAGATATATATATAGTTAGATATATATATATGAGGAAAGGGTTATATGTATATGTGTATTTGTGGATATATATATATATATATATATATATATATATATATATATATATAGATATGTGGGTATATATATATACATATGTGTTTATATATGTAGTAGCCTAGATAATTACCTAGGTGTATATGTATTTACATAGATAGTTAGCTAGATGGGTGATGTTAGAGAGGGGTAGTAGATATCTCAATACCTTGAGATATCAAGGTATCTTAATACGTTGAGATACCCAAGGTATTGAGTATCGAGGTGAGATTTTTGAGTGTTTTCCTAGGTTTAAGTTTAGAGTTGCTTTTATATGTATATGTGTATATAATTGTACGTGTTATCATAGGTGGGTATAGGCGGGGTGCGTAGCCTAGGTTGAGATATTGGATACCGAGGGTATCCCAGTATCTCGAGGAGGCGAGTTTGAGGGTTTACTAGCTTAATGAGCTAGTTTTGACCTAGAATTTTAGGGGCACCCTAGTTTGACCTAGCGTTGACCATAATTGTCCACGTTGACCACAAAAGTCAATGTTTGACCTAGTTTTGACCTAGAGTTGACTTTTTGGACCCCGGGTTGATCTTTTGACCCAAATTTTACCGGTTCGATCCGTTCGACCTAGAATACCCCTAGAACCTTATTTTTAGTTATTTTATATCAGTTTAACTCTTTAGAACCCCGTTTAATCTTATTTTTCGTAATAGGTTCTTGCGACGCCAGTTCGGATCTCGATCCTCACTACTTGCTCAAGACGTCAGGGGAGTACCTACCTCTGATCATTTCCATTTCATGATATCGTATATATCACCTGTTCTAGAACTGTCATACTTGATTCTGACATATTATTTCACGAGCTGGTACTATTGGATCCCGTCATGAGATGTTATCCCCCTTACCGTGTTCAGCGGGTACTCTATCACGTGTATTTCATCATGTGCTTCGGATATTGATTCTCATGTGCTATCATGTGCTTCCTGTGCTCTCGCCTTTATGTGCGTGAGTTATTTATCATGTACGTAGCGTGTCGTGGTTGGATCCAAGAGTATTAGTGGGGGAGGGGAGTAGGAGTTGGTTATGTGATCAAAGCCAAACAATATTCATGTGTATGTCGGTTATGCAACTCACGCATAACGGAGTTATCGTAGATTATTCATGTGCAACCTAAGCCGATCACATAACGAACTTGTGCTCAAGGCACTTAGCTAGTATTCCTGTTTTCTCACATGCAGTTACTTCTCTACTACTTGTATTATTCTCCAGTTTTATATTGCAGCTACTTTATCTGCTCCACCATGTATTTATTTTCCTGTACATCTTGTATACTTTTCTATTGCTAGTCATATTCACCCTACCATGTATTTGGAGTTGCTTTCAGAGTTATGTACTTCACTCCAGTCCTGACTAGGCATATTTTTTCCAGAGGATCCTGAAGATTTTTGCCCGACATTCTACGGGCCGGGCGTCGAGGAGTGTTGTGACCCGGAGATTGAGGAGGAGCCCGTCGAGGAGACGCCGTTAGCACCCTAGTTAGCTAGGTAGGTTTTCCTGGGTTGTTTCCAGTTGCTATTCTGGATGACTGTATTTATTATTTTGTTGCTTCTGTGATGTTGTAGACTTTAGACTTGGACTATATATCTGGATATTGTACTTGCTCTTTGGTTCTTGTTTCTTTGTGATATCTTATCATGCTTTTACTCTTTCCCTAGTTATTGTGATTGAGTCATATATATTGCGTGGTTGCCCTTCTTTTGGAGAGGTTATATTGACTGATTATTGTGAGTTATATAGATTGTGACCTAGAACGGACCTTTACAGCATTCTACCGCCGATTCTGCGGCGTAGGCTGGACGTACCCACGACTCATGTCCGATTTTTCGGGTGCGGGTCGTGACACATTTTTGGTAATGGCCCATGCAAGGTCTAGTACGCAGGTCTAGTTTCTAGGTCTACCTGTGATAGGATATAGGATATAGGCTGAGAGAGAGTATGCTCAATCATAACTAGGTCCCTTCCTGATTTTTTGTTATCTTTAATTTTTTTGAAATTATTTTCTTTTACAATATTACTGTCCTTCTTTGATGATATCGTATCTTGCACCGTTGGTGATGTGATCTCAGGTTCTGTTCTTCTTGATTCTATTCCAGCACTTGCTTTATTTGATTCTGGTGCTTCCCATAGCTTTGTGTCTGTATCTTTTGCTGTTAGACACCATCTTGTTGCAGAATCTTTAGCTAGACTCTGCAAGATCACGACCGGGGGTGGTATCATCCTAGTCAGTGATGTCTGTAGAGACCGGAGAGTTACCTTGGGAGGCTGGGAGTTGAGTGTATGCTTACTCGTAATACCACTTCCGAGCTACGACATTGTACTCGGGATTGATTGGTTGAGTATGCACTATGCTAGTATAGATTATCGTGGAGGCAGAGTGTGGTTTAGTCCGCCGGGTGAGCCAGAGTTTGAGTTTGCCAGAGGAGCAGCGGAGAAGAGCGAGTGAGTCTTCTACGGAGCCCTGGTGGTAGAGCCGAGGTTGCCACATCCACTGATAGCGGAGTTTATGGATGTCTTTCCGGAGGAGTTGCTAGGGTTACCCCCGGACAGAGATGTGGAGTTCTCTATAGACTTGGTGCCAGGCACGGAGCTGATATACCAGCACGTCTATAGAGTCAACAGTGAGCTGATAGAGTTGAAGAAGCAGGTGGATGAGCTTCAGGACAAGGGATTTATCAGATCTAGTTCTTCTCCGTGGGGTGCTCCGGTACTTTTTGTGCCGAAGAAGGATGGGTCGATACGGATGTGTATCGACTACAAGGCTCTGAACAACCTCACAATCAAGAAAAAGTATCCGCTGTCGCGTATTGATGATCTATTTGACCAGTTGAGCGGAGCGAGGGTATTTTCTAGGATTTATCTGAGGACAGTCTACCACTAGGTGAAGGTCAGGTGGGAGGATATTCCGAAGACAGTTTTTTGGACCAGGTATGGACAGTATGAGTTCATGGTGATGCCGTTTGGGTTGACTAATGCCCCGACAGTATTCATAAATCTGATGAACAAGGTATTCCATCAGAATCTGGACAAGTTTATGGTGGTGTTTATAAATGATATCTTGGTGTATTCGAAGACCCCAAAGGAGCACGAGGAGCATCTGAGGATAGTGCTGGAGACTCTCAGGAAGGAGAAGCTCTATGGAAAGCTTTCGAAGGGCAAGTTCTTCTTTGACAAGATTGAATTCCTTGGTCATGTGGTGACTGGAGAGGGGATCTCGGTAGAACCGAGAAAGATCATGGCAGTTGAGGCATGGAGTGCTCCGAGTTCAGTAGCAGAGGTCAGGAGTTTCCTGGGGCTGGTAGGCTACTACATGAGATTTGTTCAGGATTTTTCCCGGATTGCAGAGCCGTTGTCTAGGCTGACCCGGAAGGATATGGAGTTGTTTGGTCAGAGGAGTGCTAGATCGCCTTTGATGAGCTGAAGAGGAGGTTGACGACAGCTCCAGTGTTGACGTTGCCATCAGGGTCTGGAGGATTCACTATCTATAGTGATGCATCGGGGAAGGGACTGGGTTGTGTGTTGCAGCAGAATGGAAGGGTGATTGCCTATGTTTCTAGGCAATTACGTCCTCATGAGAAGAACTACCCTACCCACAATTTGGAGTTGGTAGCGGTCATCTTTGCTCTGAAGTTGTGAAAATACTATTTATACGGAGAGCGTATGGAGATCTTCACAGACCACAAGAGCTTGAAGTATGTGTTTACCCCAAAAGAGCTGAACATGAGGCAGAGGAGATGGTTGGAGTTGATGAAAGACTTCAACATATTGTTGCAGTACTATCCAGGGAAGGCAAACATAGTTGCGGATGCGCTGAGCAGGTATCCGGTAGCTATGTGCCTGACTACAGATCGTTATCTTTTGGCAGATCTAGAGAGCTTGGGCATTGAGGTGATAATACCTGGAGTTGAGATGCAGATATGGGGACTGCAGATTCAGTCAGAGTTGGTAGACCGGATCAGGGCTACACAGTTTGAGGATGAGTCCCTGAGGAGCATAAGGGCGCAGGTTCAGATTGGATTATCAGATGACTTCACCATTGCTGATAATGTTTCATTGCGGCACGGTACCAGGTTGTGTGTGCCGAGTGGGTCGTTGCGCGAGGAGGTTCTTCAGGAGGCACATCGATCCCAGTACTCTATACATCCAGGTGCCAACAAGATGTATAAAGATCTGAGAGAGAATGTATGGTGGTACGGGATGAAGCGGGAGGTAGCACACTTCGTATCCCGATGCTTAGTATGCCAGCAGTTGAAGGCGGAGAGGCAGAGGCCAGGAGGTTTGCTCCAGCCGTTACCCATGCCAGAGTGGAAATGGGAGCATATGACCATGGATTTTGTTTCTGGACTTCCCCGTTCTCCAGGCAGAAAGGATGCGATTTGGGTCATCGTAGACAGGTTGACCAAATTGGCCCACTTTCTACCATTTAAAGTGGGTACGTCTACGAAGAGACTAACAGAGATATATGTGCGCCAGATAGTCAGACTGTATGGAGTCCCTGTGAGCATAGTATCAGATCGGGACAGTCGCTTTACTTCAAATTTTTGGAGGAGTCTGCAGGCTAGCTTGGGCACCCAGCTCAAGTTTAGTATTGCATATCACCCACAGACAGATGGTCAGTCAGAGAGGACCATCCAGACACTTGGACATGCTTCACGCTTGTGTTTTGGATTTCAGAGGCTCTTAAGAGGATCACTTGTACTTGGTAGAGTTTTCTTACAACAACAGCTACCAAGCCAGTATCGAGATGTCACCATTCGAGGCATTGTATGGACGGAGGTATCGCACTCCGTTATCATAGGATAATGTAGGTGAGAGAGCTCTGCTTGGCCCGAAGATGGTGGTTGATGTGACGGAGAAGGTCAAGCTCATTAGAGATAGACTTCGGGTGGTGCAGGACAGGCAGCGGCATTGGGCCGATAGCCATCAGAGACCATTGGAGTTTGAGGTATAGCTTAGAATCTAGATTTTGTTCTTGTATTTGCTTATGATTGCTTGTTTTAGATTAAGTGCTGAGACCTTGTTTGTGCTAGGTTGGTGATCTGGTATTTCTGAGGATTTCTCCGACGCGGGGCACTATTCGCTTCGGTAGAGGTGGGAAGCTTAGCCCACGTTTTGTCGTACGCTTCCGCATCCTTGAGAGGGTCGGCACTGTGGCGTATAGGCTAGGTTTGTCGCCTACGCTAGAGGGAGTTCATGATGTATTCCACGTGTCACAGTTGAGACGGTACGTGGCGGATCCCAGTCACGTATTTGATCACTCAGAGATTGTGGTGGGCCCTACTCTTAGCTATCTAGAGCAGCCGGTGGAGATTATGGATCGGCGAGAGAAGGCGTTGAGGAACCAGACTATTCCCTTGGTTTGCGTCGCGTGGAGGCATCACTCTCCAGGTGAGTCGACTTGGGAGAGGGATGATGAAATGTGCGAGCGATACCCCTATCTTTTCGAGCCCTGAGGTATGGTTCTTTTCTTTTCTTGCATTCCTGTCCTAGTTTTATCTTTTAATTTCGAGGACGAAATTATTTTAAGGAGGGTAGGCTTGCCACTACCAAATTCTAGAAAATATGATTTTTTATATTTAGTAATTGTGTATTGTTTATAAATATTTATATTTATATTTAATTGTTGGTTGTATTATTTTTTGGTTGGTTGTTTTAGGGTTTTGGCTAGTCTGGACACGTGTCAGACCCTAGTGGACCCATGTCCGACCCAACCAACACCCTTGAGAGGCTTATTTTTGGGTTTAGAATATTTATTATATTTTATTTTAGTTAGTTGGGGGAGTTTTGGATTAGTTGGAGTGTTTAGAAATCCTAAACCTAAATCCTATTTTTGGATGACTAATTGGAGGGTGTTTTAGTCATTTTCCATAGATGTAACCCTTTATTTACACTTGGCCGACCCTATTTCCCAGGACCTGGACCGAACCCCCCCCCTCTTCTTCTCTATTTCTTCTTCTTCTTCTTCTTCTTCTTCTTCTTCTTCTTCTTCTTCTTCTTCTTCTTCTTCTTCTTCTTCTCCATTCTCCATTTTCTTCTTCTTCCTTCTTCCAACAAGTTTCAAGTAAGTCATTTCTTCTCTTTCTTCTTCTATTTCTTCCATAGATGTGAACCCTAACCATTTGCTTTTCCCTAATCTAGGTGTGTAGAGCCTAGACTTAGTGTGGAGGCTTGATTTGGAGGCTTGGAGGCTTGAGGGTGGTAATTTTAAGGGTTTTGGAGACTTTGGCCTTGGGATTCCAACTCCCAAGAGGTAAATCCTAACTTTCCTCTTAGTGGTTGCTATTATATAGTGTAATTAGTAGTTTAGAACCTTTCTAGATCTTAAGACTACCCGTGGGAGGAAGTTAGAACTTGTTTGGTTGTGTTTGGAGACTTTGACATTAGATTTTGTGTCAATTTCGGGTGAAATCCAAGATTGGCCCAATTTTGGGTGATGTCCTAGGTTAGAAGGACCTAAGTAGACGTGCTTGGGTGTCTTGATGGTAAGTACGTGTCTCCGTTCGGACACGTGAGGTCGTGTCGGGAAGAAATGGGCGTTTCGGACGATTTGGGGGTTTTCGTCGTCGTAGGTTCTATGTGCGTACGCATTTTTGTCACGGACCTAGAATCGATGAGTTAGCATTTTTTTTAGGATCTAGATATCGATTAGAACCCGTGGATAAATTTTGGACCGATTTCGAGTAGGTTTGGTCTGTGTTTTACGAGATTTTGTGAATCGCACACCACGTGTTCGTCGAAATGACCGAATGGCCATTTCGACTTAGTTTCTTGGTTTCGGGCTTGTGCGCGCGTTGGTTTAGATTTGGAGAGTGTGTGCTAGAGTTCTCAGGTTGTATTTTATGTATTTATATGTGTTTATTGGTGTTTGGGTCGTTGTGCGTGCGTTGGTGTTGTGTGTTGAGTGTTGTGTGTGTTGGTTGTGTGTTGTGTGTGTTGTGTTTATATATGTATATATGAGTTTATATATATGTATGTGTGTCTATATATATATATATATATATATATATATATATATATATATATATATATATATGTGTGTGTGTGTGTGTGTTTGTATGTGTAAATGAGTGTATATATATGTGTGTAAGTGTATCTATATATATATATAAGTATTTGTGTATATGTGTCTATATATATGTGTGTGTCTATATATATATAAGTATGTGTATATATATATATATTTGGTTGTGTGTATATATATATATGTATATATGCTTGTGTATATATATATCTATAAGTGTGTGTGTGTGTGCTTGCGTGTTTGTAAGTGTGTGTACCTATATACATATGTGTAAATGTATATATATATATATATATATATATATATAGTTGTGTGTGTAGATATATATATGTATATATGTTCTTGTGTATATATATATATATATATATATATATATATATATATATATATATATATATATATATATATATATATATATATATATGTGTGTGTGTGTGTGTGTGTGTGTGATTATAGATATGTGTGTGTGTATAAGTGTATAAGTGTGTAAGGTTTCGTAGATCCTGCTAAAACATATCCCACTCCGGCTTTCCCACTGCCACCCCGCCTAGCGTCCCTACCTGTTCCAACAAATGATCAATATTTTGACGTGTGTGTGTGTATATATATATATATATATATATATATATATATATATATATATATATATATATATATATATATATATATATATATATATATATATATATATATATGGTTGTGTGTATATATATATATATATATATATGTATATATGTTTGTGTGTATATATATATGTATATATATGCGTGTTTGTGTGTGCGTGTGGTGTGTCGAGGAGCAGCGAGATGGCAAGGGCAGCAGAGAGCAGCTAGGGGAAGGTTAATGGGTGAGCTGCAGTAGCTGCTGTGCGAGGGGAGCAGCTAGCTGCAGTGGCTGCTACATGGCAGCAGCAGCTATGCGGCAAAGCTGCAGCAGCAGCCAGCATTGGCAGCGACAGCACCGCGACAGCGCCGCGGCAGCAGCAACCTGCAGCAGTAGCAGCAGCATGGCAAGGCAGCGTGGCACTTTCAGGCAACGGCAGTAGCAGCAAGTAGCGAGAGGGAGAGTAAGATATATATATATATATATATATATATATATATATATATATATATATATATATATATATATATATAGTTTAGTATAAGTAGATATATATATAGTTAGATATATATATATGAGGTAAGGGTTATATATATATATATATATATATATATATATATATATATATATATATATATATATATGGATATGTGGGTATATATATATACATATGTATTTATATATGTAGTATCCTAGATAATTACCTAGGTATATATGTATTTGCATAGATAGTTAGCTAGATGGGTGATGTTAGAGAGGGGTAGTGGATATCTCAATACCTTGAGATATCAAGGTATCTTAATACCTTGAGATACCAAAGGTATTGAGTATCGAGGTGAGATTTTTGAGTGTTTGCCTAGGTTTAAGTTTAGAGTTGCTTTTATATGTATATGTGTATATAATTACGCATGTTAGCATAGGTTTTAGTGGGTATAGACGGGGTGCGTAGCCTAGGTTGAGATATTGGATACCGAGGGTATCCCGGTATCTCGAGGAGGCGAGTTTGAGGGTTTACTAGCTTAATGGGCTAGTTTTGACCTAAAATTTTAGGGGCACCCTAGTCTGACCTAGAGTTGACTATAATTGTCCCCGTTGACCACAAAAGTCAACGTTTGACCTAGTTTTGAACTAGAGTTAACTTTTTAGACCCGAGTTGACCTTTTGACCCAAATTTCACCGGTTCGACCCGTTCGACCTAGAATACCCCTAGAACCTTGTTTTTAGTTATTTTATATCAGTTTAACTCTTTAGAACCCCGTTTAATCTTGCTTTTCATAATAGGTTCTTGCAACGCCAGTCCGGATCTCGATCCTTACCAGTTGCTCAGGACGTCAAGCGAGTACCTACCTCTGATCGTTTCTATTTTATGATAGTGTATATATCACCTGTTCTAGAACTGTAATACTTGATTCTGACATATTATTTCACGAGCTGGTACTAGTGGATCCCGTCATGAGATGTTATCCCCCTTACCGTGTTTAACGGGTACTCTATTACGTGTATTTGATCATGTACTTCGGGTATTAATTCTCATGTGCTATCATGTGCTTCGTGTGCTCTCGCCTTCATGTACGCGAGTTATTTATCATGTACGTAGCGTGTCGTGGTTGTATCCAAGAGTATTAATGGGGGAGGGGAGTAGGAGTTGGTTATGTGATCAAAGCCAAACAGTATTCATGTGTATGTCGATTATGCAACTCACGCATAACGGAGTTATCGTCGATTATTCATGTGCAACCTAAGCCGATCACATAACGAACTTGTGCTCAAGGCACTTAGCTAGTATTCCTGTTTTCTCACGTGCAGTTACTTCTCTACTACTTGTATTGTTCTCCAGTTTTATATTGCAGCTACTTTATCTGCTCTACCATGTATTTATTTTCCAGTGCATCTTGTATACTTTTCTATTGCTAGTCATATACACCTTACCATGTATTTAGAGTTGCTTTCAGAGTTATGTACTTCGCTCCAGTCCTGACTAGGCATATTTTTTTCAGAGGATCCTGAGGATTTTTGCCGAATATTCTACGGGCCGGGCGTCGAGGAGTGTTGTGACCCGGAGATTGAGAAGGAGCACGTCGAGGAGACGCTGTTAGCACCCTAGTTAGCTAAGTGGGTTTTCCTGGGTTGTTTCCAGTTGCTATTCTGGATGACTGTATTTATTATTTTGTTGCTTCTGTGATGTTGTAGACTTTAGACTTGGACTGTATATATGGATATTGTACTTACTCTTTGGTTCTTGTTTCTTTGTGATATCTTATCGTGCTTTTACTCTTCTCCTAGTTATTGTGATTGAGGCATATATATTGCGTGGTTGTCCTCCTTTTGGAGAGATTATATTGACTGATTATTGTGAGTTATATAGATTGTGACCTAGAACGGACCTTTACAGTGTTCTACTGCTGATTCTGTGGCGTAGGCTGGACGTACCCACGACTCATGCCCGATTTTTCGGTTGCGGGTCATGACAATATATATCACTTTTATTTTTTTATTTCTTCCTTCACCCTAAATCTACTCAGCCGACACCATACCCCCAACTCCTGTACATCTCCTTCTTCAACCTCACCCCAGCCTACGACTGGAGCCGAGCCCGACTACCATCCGCCGGAGCTGGTCTGGACCTTCCCGTATCACCACTTGACTCTACCACTTCTCCTTCATATTCACTTCCTTCCTCGAACCTCCCCTGTTCCCTCAACTCCCCTCGACACGCCTGCTGCTATCTTCACCCAGCCCGACTGCACGAGCGACCCCAAGCTGCTGTGCTCCGCCGGCCTCGACCTCCACTCCACTCACCACCATCACCATTAATATCACCATTACCACCATCACCTCCCCGCCAGCAGCCTGCACCACGCCTCCCCGCTGCTTACCACCTGCCGACCTCCCTGTCATCCCGCTCGACTGAACCACCAATGCCGCGGCCATCCCGTCTTCTCTTCCCTCCTTCCTCCGGTGATCTCCCCCGACCGAGCAACCACCCCACACCCGCTGCAACCCCTCGAGCCACTGCCATGACCACCCCGACTCCCCACGTCCTCCGATGAGCTGCTGCCAACCGCTGCACCACCTTCCTCTCCTTATCATCACCAGAACCACCTCGACCGAGCTTTACCTTGACATACACCACCCGACCTCTTCTCCACTCCTCTTCGACCACAGTCTCCTCCTCCTTGGTCGGACCTCCCCCTGGCCGGAGCAGCATCACCACCATTGCCATTATCATCACCATCATCCCTTAACATCATCACCACCATTGCCATTATCATTATCATCACCATTAATATCATCATTAACACCATTACCATTATCATTATCATCACCATTAACACCATTACCATTATCATTATCATCACCATTAACACCATCCACATCATCACTAACATCCCAATCACCATCCACATCATCACCATCATCCCAATCATCATCACCATAATCCCCATCATCATCCACATCACCACCATGATTATAATTCTCATCATCTCACCATCATCATCTCATCATCTCACCCTCGTCAACATAGTCGTCATCGTCGTCCCCGTGCGCGTACCCAGAGGTTCGAACCTATCCCCCTCCTTTCTTATTTCGTATATGTGCTTGTGTGTAGGGCTTTAGCATATTGGTTCAGTTAGTTGACATCAGACCCGTGTCGGGAACCCAATAACTTGTATGTGTACACGTACACGTATTATAATTAAATTAATATATATATGGATATATTATATAATTAAATATATGCTAGTAATAGTTATAACTATATATGTAATTATATTGTACGACCCTAGGACACCGTGGGTTTTGCCCGCATAATTATCTTGACTTTGTGACCTGAATACTAGGGAATTGTCTGCCTTGTGTACACCGACGTACTGGCTAGACAAGTGTTAGTTGACTGTCTAATTTTGATATAACATTTAATATACTACACCCCTGTAATTAGATGCATAATTGACCGTGTTAGTTGACCAGTGTCACCCCTAGCGTACCCTCTGAGTCCAGTGTAATTATGGTTGTGTATGTGCTAGTGTAATGGCTGATATTGTATTATGTTATATTACATGTATATAGGACTATTGGATTGTTCTGCGCGACTTCTGGAGCAGGTTATTGGTACTACGCAGCTTTCTTGCCAGGCAAGTATACCTTGCCATTGTACTGTTATTCATATTCCATATGTTGCATGCATCTTTATTTCTGTCATTTAGTTCACATATTTTAAACTGCTATATAAACTGCTCGTCCAAGGAAACTTGGGTCCAACTACGGTGTCGTCGTGATCTATTTTTATTATGTATATGTATTGACCTTGTTTATGAGACCACCCTATTATCATGAAGCATCATTAGGTTTCATTGGCCGTGACACAGCTGCTACACGAGTGTGAGTCTTATATAGGGCACAGACTGCGTGACAGGTCTGGCCTCCTGTATGTATGGGCCGTACGTTAGGAATAACTGCTGTTATAAACTTTGTATGCTAGTAGTCTTGGCAGTTATTAGAGGTATTATCGTATCATGAATGTGACATGCTTAGAGCATGGGATAGGGAGAACAACAAGTAAGGCGTATGGGCTCCGTTGCACTTTCCTTTTCTAATCTGGATGCTCTACCGGAGATACGGGCGGTGATAACCCTATATATTATATATTATCAGGCGGCCTCTGCCGTTCAAAAGATGACATGCTTTTTAGGCCCCTGAATCTCCAAGAGAATCATGCCAATCCTATTTTAGCCAGATAGCCCACGCATTAGGAAAGTTGTTCTTAAACTGTATTCACTTAGACGGTTAGGCGACCCATTGGATGTTTATTTCGATACTTTATTGGCATGCTTTTATGTATATTGTTATGTTCCTCTGAGGATCTGGTCCCTTTCCAGGTGTAGATGTGCATGAGTATTCACAGGATCGCAGATCCGGACTGGTTACTTATATTTTTGAGGAGGTCTTCTCTTCGAGTCGCAGTGATTGCTAGTTGTTGTACTTATATTGTGTTTGCTTTTATATTCTACTTCGATAGTGGATTTGTTTTCATCCGACTATCATCCGTAGATACTTCATATTGAGATCTAGTTACTTGGTTATTGGTTATTTATCTATTTATATTGATTTTTGTGGATGAGATTTAGAGTTATACCCTATGAATTGTGACATATTTACCACTTATGGATTTGATATTCATAATACAGCGTACGTATGTGTTATGGTTTCCATATATTGGAGTCTCCATATACATACGACTGGCATGGTTATGTATTCCTAGTCTTACGTATTTTGGGACTGGGGCGTGACAAAATTAATGAAGGAAAATAGGGTTTCTTCATGTGTTGGTCCCATAGGGTGTGGATACCTTAATGCACTTTTGCATAAAAGTGCCCAATAATTAGAAAATTGTACAAGATAGAATTTTTGGATTAATTTAATTAGAATTAATATAATTGGTGTTCTAAAATTAATTGGAAGTACATAGGGTTAAAATTAGGTGGGACACAAGTACCATGAATATGGGAGACTCAAAGTAGAATATTTTTATAATTTGGGTTGTACAAAATAGGTCGAGATTGTGTCTCTAATTTCGATTGGAACGCACAACGATGCAAAGTTAGATGTATAGAAAATTAAATATAATTGTTTACGATGAATGTTGTGCAACTAAAATGAAGCACAAAAAGGCATAATTATGAGTTACGCAAGGATTAAAATGGATGACTGGCACGACTAGGACAAGGGTATGAAATTTGTAGGAAGGCAATGGCTAGTGTAGTGCTCTAATTATCGAAGCAATGGTAAGGTACAACAATCAATTAAAACTTACAGCAATAAATATAAATAAATTTCATGCGATATCAACACATTAAATTAAATAAGTGAAAAGACAAAAATACCCCTATTCTGGAATGTGGTAGTGACAAGTTTACCCTCCTTAAAAGAATTTTATCCTCGAAATTAAAATAAACTAGCACAAGAACAAACAATCAAACAAAGAATTATACCTCAAGTCTCGAAGAGATACGGATACTGCTCGCGAATTTCGTCCTCTCTCTCCCAGGTTAACTCGCCTGGAGAATAATGTCTCCATGCAACACAAACCAAGGGGATGGTCTGGTTCTGCAATACCTTCTCTCTATGATCCAAGATCTCCACGGGCTGTTCGGGATAGCTGAGCATTGGTCCAATCTCGATATCCGAGTGATCTAGTACGTGACTAGGATCTGCCACGTACCGTCTCAGTTGCGACACGTGGAACACGTCATGCTCTATCTAAAGCAGACGACAAGTCCAGTCTATAGGCCACTATACCGACCCTTGCAAGAATACTGAAAGGTCCGATGTATCGTGGACTAAGCTTTCCGTCTCTACCAAAACAAATCATGTCCCGTGTCGGAGAAATCCGTAGGAACACCAAATCGCCAACCTAGAACAAACAGTCTTAACACACAAGCTAAAAAACAATCACAAACCAAAATGTAATAAAACCTATACCTGAAACTCTAGAGGTCTACGGTGGCTATCGGCCTAATGCTGCTGTCTGTCCTGCGCCACTCGCAGTCTGTCTCTGATGAGCTTCACCTTTTCTGCTGCATCCATGACTATTTCTGGTCCTAACAAAGCTCTCTTTCCAACATCATCCCAAGATAACGATGTACGACACCTTCGTCCATATAAAGCCTCGAATGGTGATATCTCAATGCTGGCCTGGTAGCTGTTATTGTAAGCAAACTCTACTAGGTGTAGATGATCCTCCCAAGAACCTTCGAGATCCAAAACGCAAGTGCGTAACATATCTTCAAGAGTCTGAATAGTCCTTTCAGACTGCCCGTCTGTCTGGGGGTGATATGCGATACTGAACTTGAACTGAGTGCCCAAGCTAGCCTGCAGACTCCTCCAGAAATAGAAAGTGAAACGACTATCCCAATCTGAGACAATACTTACAGAAACTCTATGTAATCTGATAATCTGCCGCACGCACATCTCTGCTAGTCTCTCTGTTGACATACCCACTTTGAATGGTAAGAAGTGGGATGATTTGGTCAACCTATCCACGATGACCTAAATTGCGTCATTTTCTCCTGGAGAACGTGGAAGCCCTGAAATGAAGTCCATAGTCACGTGCTCCCACTACCATTCGGGAATAGGTAAAGGTTGAAGCAATCCACCTGGCCTCTGTCGATCTACTTTTATCTGCTAGCACACTAAATATCGGGATACAAAGCATGCTACCTCGTACTTTATACCATACCACCATACGTGCTCCCTCAAATCTCGATATATCTTATTGGCACCGGGATGCATCCAGTACTGAGAGCGATGTGCCTCCTGCAAAACCTCTTCGCACAGCTCTCCACTTGGTACACACATCCTCGTGCCATGTCATAAAGATCCATCGTCCGCAATAGTAAAGTTATCTGTCAATCCTGTCCGAACTTGTGCCCTGATACTCCTCAGAGTCTCATCATCATACTATGCAACTCTAATTCTGTCCATCAGTTCTGATTGTATCTGCAATCCCCATATCTGAATCTTAACGCCTGGAACTAGCACTTTAATTCCCAAGCTCTCAAGATCGGCCAATAAATATCTATCTGTAGTCAAGTACATAGCCATCGGATACCTGCTCAAGGCATCGGCAACTACGTTGGCCTTTCCTGGATGGTACTATAATAAGATGTCAAAGTCTTTCATCAACTCCAACCACCTTCTCTGTCTCATGTTCAACTCTTTCTGTGTAAACACGTACTTCAAGCTCTTGTGGTCCGTAAAGATCTCCACACGCTCTCCGTACAGATAGTGTTTCCACAGCTTTAGAGCAAAGATAACTGCTGCTAACTCCAAATCGTGAGTGGGATAGTTCTTTTCATGAGGGCATAATTGTCTTGAAGCATAGGCAATTATTTTCCCGTGCTGCTGAAGAACGCAACCCAAACCTTTCCCTGAAGCATCACTGTAGATAGTGAAACCTCCTGTCCCTGATGGCAAAGTCAAAACTAGAGCTGTCGTCAATCTCTTCTCCAGCTCATCAAACGCGGCCTGATATTCCTTTGTTCAGACAAAATCTACATCTTTCTTGGTCAGCCTAGTCATCAGCTCTGCAATCTTGGAGAAGTCTTGTACAAAGCTCCTGTAGTATCTTGCTAGTCCGAGAAAGCTCCTAATCTCAGCTACCGAACTGGGGGTAGCCCATTACTCCACTGCCTCTATCTTCTTTGGGTTAACTGAAATTTTGTCACCCGTTACTATATGTCCAAAAAATTCAACATTGTCAAGGAAGAACTCACACTTTGAAAGCTTTTCGTACAACTCTTTCTTCCTAAGAGTCTGTAAACCCCCTCATTTATTTCTATAGATAGTCTGGTTTGGGATACAAATTTTTGTTTTAGCAGCAGATGATTGAGGTTTAGAGTAAGGTTACAGTTGTCTGATTATTTTAATTAAAACCCTCGGTGCACACTACCGTTGTTGAATTAATTGGAGCCCAACATCAGCCCATAAATTCCAACAGATTGTTGCACTTTTGACTTGACACGCCAATTTAGGCGCTAGACTTTTCTGCCACTCAAAATCCTTTTTCCTTGTGCTCTAAATTAATTGCACAAATTTTTCATAACCAAAATCCTTATTTAATCCCTTATCGCGCACCTGTGTCGTTGCCATCAATTTTGAGACACCAACTCAACCTGTTGAGCAGCCGGCTCAATTGAAGGGTCCAAGACTGACACCAAGCCTACACCATTCATGACCTTTGTGTCATTCTAATTTGAGATCGTATGTGCCCCCATTTAGTTAAAGAGCACATGATAATTTATTCTAATTAAATTGGGGATATCAACTTTGACTAATCCTATTTTAATCCCAATTTAATTCTAATGCCCGTTTATTTAAGCCCATGCAAAACACACAACACCCTCTCACCCTACAAAATACCAAACACCAATTCCCCCATAATTTTTCTATTATTTCATGTGTTTTTACAAATACCCAAACTTAAGGGGCTAAATTGCAAATATTGTGACATTTGGCACACCCTCATTGGTCAAAGCCAAATGAAGAGGCCACCCCTCTTCCTTGACCGGTCAACATCCCTTTTCCCTCTCTTTTGGATAACGAAAACATTTTCTTCATGTGCAATCACCACCACCCATTTGAATTGGGCCAATCCCCACCATCAATTCTACCTACACTTACTTATATAATGTCTCTTTCTCCCCTCTTCCTAATGCATGCCCTAATCCCCATGCTTAGAGAAACCCCAACCCCCTCTCTCTCTCCTCCCTCCTTCTCCATGCAAATCGAAACCCCTCCTCCCCTTTTCTTCATTTCTTCTTCTTCTTCTTCTTCCTTTCTCCTAACACTACATCTTTTCACTCCAACCCGACCCCTGCCCCGGCCAGCGGCCCGGCAGCTCCGACCACACCCACGACTTTGACTGCTACCCAGGACGGCTACCCACACCCCAGCCGAGCACTGCTCCTCCCCCCGGCCGAGATCCCCCACTCCTCAACCGCAGCGGTCACATTCTCCGAGCTGCTCCGCAACGAGCCGGCCAACCGAGCCTGCAGCACCCACGATGAGCCGCTGCACCTCTTCCCCACTACCTCGACACTCCGGCCAACCCGACTGGCCCTTCCCCAAGCCGCTGCTGAACTGCTCCGGCCGATCCTCCATCAACGCCACCACTGCCACCCACCACCCACGTTGACTGCTACCACCACCGCCGGCCTCCAGATCTCGACCACAACCTCCTCCATCTCGACCTCACTCTGGCGAGCTCCACCCTCTCGACCACCACCACAAACCGTTACACCACCTCTCCACTCCGGCCACCCTCTGTCGATCCCCTCCGACCTCAACAATATCACCATCATCATCAACCACACCTGCAGTTACCCCGAGCACCCCTCCGACCAAGAGCTCCCCCCGGCCACTTTACCGTACCTTCACACATCGTCACCACCACCGACAGGACCACCCCTCCGGCCAGAGACGGTTCTTCGGCCAGCAACCACCTCACCGTCGAGGTATACCACTCCCCCCTCTCTATATTTATATATATTGTTTTGTGTTTTTAGTTAGGGATTATGTTTATATAAGGTTTTGTGTAGATATAGTGTAGTAAATGATCTTGTGATTAATGGTAGGTGATTAAGGTTTAATGTAGTGTTTAGGGTTTTATTACATTATTTTATATGCATACTAATTATTGCTGATGAGCAGGTAATTTATGGTGAAGAGGTGGTGATATCATTAAGTTGTTAATTATTTTGAGGATTTGATTACTAGTGACAAAGTCAGTTGAGGAATACAAATATATATATATATATATATATATATATATTTGTGAACTATACATATGTGAGATTATAGGATTTATTTCGTAAGTTTAATGGGAGATTAATGGCTAAATGCTGAGAAGAGATTTTAGTGATATTGTATGCAAGTGATGGTAGATTGCTAAGTTGAATAATTAAGGTTTAAATACAAATTAATTAAGGACATAGAATATATACATATGAGGGTTAAAATTGAAAATATACAATAATTGAAGGTTGGGTTTTTGAGTGCCATACGAGACAGTAGAGTGTTATCCTAGTTATTATACGTGCCTGGGTTATTATTGATTGAGCTATTTTAAACTATTGCTGAATAATAATATAATATTAAAATATTGGTGGACATTGGGAGCATGTGCTCGATCGTGAAATAGGTATAATATTAAATGATGAGACCGTAATTGAGGACAGAAAATATTAATTATTTATTTGAGCTTGAGACATCAACGTGCATGTTAGCATCTGTGAACACTGAGGTGAAACTGAGGATTGGATAGGAGTTTGATTAACTGAATATCGTGATTAAGGTTAGGTTTGATGATATTGTACAGGGGATTAGTTGAGTAGATGTAACGTACTCCGAGTCAACCTTGGTCAACCCTCTAGCGTCGTGTCCCTATGAGTTGTAGCTGAGTTTGGGCATATGTTTAGACGTGTGTCACATCCCTTTTTGTCGCGTGATAGTTTATTGATTGAGTTTGTATCTCGTCTCTAGGTAATACGGGACCTGCGAACTTGGACGTGGTACCGGATTCCCATCTTCAACAGCCGGACGCAGGCAAGTGTACCTTGCCACCCTGTATTTCAGTTACAGATATTTTATTATTTTATTATGTACATTGTGCACGTATTTGTTTACGATCGATACTTCGCGTCCGGATCACAACCGGGTACAGACGTCCGTCGTAACGTCTTGTAACGAATATTAGATGTTCGTAACACCTCGATGTACGTACATGAGTATATCGTTACCCCAGGACACATTCATACACTGATATCTTGCCAGATTTCCTATATTATGATACTGACATCATGACCGGAGACTGGAACGACCTTAGGGTCGTGACTATTGAGTTATTTTTGTATGACGAGACTGTTAGATAGAGGTTCAGGTTCAACGCACAATCGTTGACCGCTTGGGATGGAGAAGACAGTTACTAGACGTTTGGGCTCCTCTGCACGCTTATATATATATATATATATATATACATATATATATATATATATTGTTTCTGTAGTGATCATGTATCTAGTGTAGTTGTATCACCCATGTGACTCTTTGCCCGGAGCTGCGGTACGTCCCGTGTGTTTTCGTGTCCGGAGCTACAATTTTAGTTTGGACAGCCCACGCGTCAAACATTGTCTTTAAACTGTGTCACACTTAGTTGGTTATGCTAGATTACCCCGTCATTGTACTTGTACTTTCTGTTATACTCGGCATGCTGTATTTTTTATACCTTGTTACGTCCCTCTGAGGACCTGGTCCCCTGCCAATTTTGCAACATAGACGATTACGGAGCATTGGAGTTGCTGATGGAGTTGCACGTCTTGCGGGCTTTGTACCAGGTACTCATATCATTTCTACTGGCATTATGGTTACTTTATTCTTATTGATTATTCATCTGCTGTTGTAGCCTAGTTTTTTAGACTCATCTCTTCTCGAGTCTATTCGAGTTTGTGTGTTATTGGGCGGGCAACTTTAGCACATATAGCTCTTTCTTGTATACTGCTATACATTATGGATTGAGACATAGAGGTTTATATTTATAGGATATCTAGATAATACCCTTTATATTATACAGCTTATACGTATTCGAGTCAGACCAAAGTCTGGTCGAATGCGTAGCTGGCGTGTCACGTATTCTTGGTCCTATGTATTTTGGGACTGGGGCGTGATAGAGTCTCCAAGACCATCCTCAGGTGCTCTTCGTGCTCTTCTGGGGTCTTCGAATACACGAGAATGTCGTCGATGAACACCACTACGAACTTGTCAAGGTACTGGTGGAATACCTTGTTCATCAAGTTCATGAATACTACTGGTGCATTGGTTAAACCAAACGGCATTACCGTGAATTCAAACTGGCCATATCTGGTCCGAAAAGCCATTTTCGGTATGTCTTCTCTCTTCACCTTCAC
Organism: Iris macrosiphon; assembly: GCA_036927795.1. Classification (NCBI taxonomy): domain Eukaryota; kingdom Viridiplantae; phylum Streptophyta; class Magnoliopsida; order Asparagales; family Iridaceae; genus Iris; species Iris macrosiphon. Next base: position 128,774,005 of record JAYESA010000002.1, read on the forward strand.
CTGGTGATAGACTGATCTTAAGTCTATCTTTGAAAATACCTTTGCTCCGCTCAATTGATCGAAAAGATAATCTATCCTTGGCAGCGGGTATTTGTTCTTGATAGTGAGGTTGTTTAGAGCTCTATAATCGATACACATACGTATTGTGCCATCCTTCTTCAGTATGAACAATACAGGAGCTCCCAATGGTGATGAATTGGATCTAATAAAGCCTTTGTCTTGCAGCTCCTCAACTTGCTTCTTCAGTTCTGCCAGTTCATTGTTGTTGATTCTATAGACATGTTGTGAAATGGGCTCCGCTCCTGGTACCAAGTCTATAGAGAATTCAACATCTCTGTCTGGCGGCAAGCCTGGCAACTCCTCTAAAAATATATCCAGGAACTCTGCTATCAGAGGATGTGGCAACTCCTCTTCTTCCTTTCTGGCTCCGCAAAAAGTACCTCTGCTCTACTTTGCTGCTCCTCTGGCGACTTCAAACTCTGGTTCTCCTGGTGGTCGAAATATTACTCTGCCTCCGTGATAATCTATAGTAGCATGGTGCCTACTTAACCAGTCCATTCCGAGTACAATATCGTATCCCGAAAGTGGCATGACGAGTAAGCTCGCGCTCAACTCTCGGCCTTCCAATGATACTCTTCGATCCTTACAATAATCATGGACTAGAATAATGCCTCCTCCAGTCGTGATCTTGCAAGTCCTATCTAATGGTTCCATTTCTAAATGATGCTTAAGAGCATAAGATACAGATACGAAACTATGGGAAGCGCCAGAATCAAATAATGCAAGTGCTAAAATAGAATCGAGAGAAACTGAACCTAAAATCATGTCTCCAGCTGGCTCAGTCTCCTCAATCGTCATGGCATATGCACGTCCCTGGGGTGCTCCTCTCTGTTGTTGCTGGTGCTGAGCAAACCTCTGTTGCTGTGGTGGAAGTGGAGGTCTCCTCTGCTGGCCTCCTGGTATAGTAGGTACTCTTGCTGGTCCTCTCTGAGTTGCTATTCCACCATGATGAGTCTGAATAGATGGACAGTCCCTCAGCTGATGTGCTGATTATCCACAGGACAAGCATGTGCCAGAATCAAATATATAGAATTCTTACCCCGGCCAATGGTCGTTCTTATATAATCTACAGGATTTTTTTACCGCCCCTGCATTAGACATCATTAGTATGCAACTCATTTCTACTGGATTATTTGTGGTGTAGCACCATGATGGACATGCCATATTGGACTTCGATGGATGTGCAATGTGCCATTCAAAGCAGGTAGCAAGCCTCAATGAATGTAACGCTTATACTTGGCGCTACCAAAGCGCTACTATTTCTCCCAGGTCGAACGGTCCCCAGTGCCCCAGGTTATGTTCGAAAAAATTTACTACCTTGTACCTAAGTTGTCCATGACCATACAATGCATCTATGACTATATGATAAGCATAAATAACAGTGTAAGGTATTGAAGCATTTAGAGAAGCAATGCACATTTAAGCAGTCTTATTTCAGCATACTTATTTATTATTTTGATTGGTAGTCCGTAGACTCTAATTTACCGCTAAGGCATGGCACCAAACCACGACATAATGATCATATCCATCCCTGTGTTATGAAATTGAACTCCCCCCTTATCAATGAAATTTATTGATTTACATTAGTTGAATTAAACTTGTGACATTAGTAGCTTTATCGATCATTGGACTTAGCAAGGTTACAAGAGAACATTATTGATTATTGGCATGAAGGAGCAGAGAAGAAGGGACAGAACTGCTCACCAAATAGAGAATGCCGAAAGAAAATAACGCTTGCTCGCTCAGGCTCCGGTCACGCATTTATCTGTATTGGCACCAATATTTGGTTAGACTACCATCTTCATTTCTCTCAGAGATATCTAGAATGAATGCATACAATCGATAAAAATGGGCTAAATAATCAATCATCGAAAACCAATCATGAAAACACATTTATCAAAACCAAGCAGCAAAAATTCAAGAAAGCCAACAAAAAATTCAATGAAAACTATTAGACTCATTTCAACAGAAGCTGATCCATCAATTGAAAAAGTTCATTACATTGTCTGTGATCAATTCTACCGTAAAGTTTCCCCATACTTAATTTTGACTGTGTCAATCGAGCCACAAGCCTTATATAGTGCACCGCTAGGAGCAGGACACTACATAATATACCACTAAGAAAAGTTTCGTCCTCGAAACTTAAAACAAAGGTTCTACCTTTAGGTTATCGAATAAGGAAAGGTACTGCTTCCGCATCGCTTCCTCAAGCTCCCATGTCGATTCCTAAACTGCATGATTCTGCCATAACACCCGGACCAAAGCCACGGATCGATTCTATAGGGTCTTCTCTTTTGTCTAAGATCTGAACAGGTTCTTCTGAGTAAGATAGGTCGGCACTCAGCTCAAGCTGATCGAAGTTCACTACGTGACTTGGGTCATGCACATATTTTCTTAGTTTGGAAATATGGAAGACATCGTGCACTTTTGCGAAAGCAGGAGGTAGTGCAAGTCGATAAGCCACTGGTGCCACCCTATCTAGAATCTCGAAAGGTACGACAAACCGTGGACTCAGCTTCCCCTTGATGCCCAACCGTATTACATCTCATATAGGTGCCACCTTTAGGAACATATGATCACCCTCCATGAATTTCAAAGGTCGTCGATGTACATCCGTATTGCAAAACCTCTAATTCTAAAAATCGTATTAACCTTTTAATTAATTATTTAATTGAATTATAGTAATTAGTAGCTAATTAAAGGAAATAAAATTTATTTAATTTTTATTTTAGGTGTTTGTGCATTTAGGGGATTTATGGAGCAGTTATAAATTTTTCTTAATTTATTCTATGTAGGAGACCTTGTGGATTAATTGTATGCTCTAAATAATTTCTAGAATTATATATATATATATGATTTATTAAATAAAATTTAGAAAGAAAAAGAAATTAGAAATAGAAAATAGAAATAGAATTGAATTAAAAAAAGAAAGAAAGAAAAAGAAAGAAAAAAAGAGAAAAATAAAACCAAATGGATCACAAACCCGACCCTGTACCATCCTAGGACCCGCACCCTTAGAAAGTAGCAGCAAAGGCTGCTCTCAAACCCCCCCCCCCCCCGCGCGAGCGGACTCACACCCCCCGCCGCTTCTCTTTCTCTCTATATATATCGTTTTCCAAAACCCTAACCCAAAAACTCAATCCCCCAATCTTTCATCTACCCTGAGCGCCGACCCCAGACCGCACGAGTTCACCGCCGATCACCAAAGCCACCACCACCGTGACCGCCCGCCGCCGTGATCGCGACCCCACGCCGCGACAGTAAAGTCAGCAGCGTACCCCTGTTCGCGATTCGATTCCCGTCTCCTCGCTCGACCAAACTCGACTCCGTCTTCACCAGTATATTCATGACTTAACTTCCTTCAATATCTGTCCATTAGATGACCGCGAATAGTGCGTAAATCTAAGCGAAAACAGCGACCAAGTTGGCGAAAAATGATAACTTTTGGGATCGCAGAAAATTACGGTAACTACCTATGTTCACGGACTCGTATCTCCCACCACAGAGATCCGAATTCAATTTTTCTTTTTGGTATGTGAACACCACTTAACCTAGTTTATTTTTTGTCAAATATAATAATTTATTAATTGCTGTGCGTAGAATTAAATCTGTTAGAAAACCATAAAAATCTACTTTTTACAAAATTCCAGAAATTGTGATACAGAGCACGCGCCACCAAACGGGACCGTCCCATCGTGTACCAAGTGTACCAAAAGGTGCGCACAGTATACCCAGATGTGTGGGCTTTTGCGGAAACTAATTTGGACGTGTGTGCGAGTCGGAACCAGCCCGTATCCACAGAAATTTCCCGTGTCGCAACTTTTGTAAAACCCTGCGCCATTTAGTGCACGCTCGTCAGAATGCGACAAAACTTGCACCACTGGACTCGTGGTATCGTGCTGATCCTGTGACCCAATTTTCACACAGTTCTGAGACAGTTGACCAAGTCACCTATTGGCGGGCCCCACGGTTGACTTTTTGGGCAAAATTGTGTTCGGCTCACCGGAATCCACATTTGGACATACCGTTGAGTTCGTACTGACTTTTAGAGTTTGTTTGACCTATAATTTATCCTATTTAGAGAGAGTTACCCTTGGCACGCTTTTCGGTGCAAAGTGGATGGGCCACACATGAACCCCACTTTGACCCGAAATTACCGTTTTGCCCCTGTGTCCAAATTGGATGAAAGGGTAGTAATTTCTAGCTATCTCGCTAATTCCGGAAACGTTGGTGATGTCTATTTTAGTATCCGGAGACGTTTGTTCGGAGCCATTAGTTTCTGATTTTGTGTCCTTGATATTTGGGCGCTTACACTATACAGATTTCTTGTCAGACAAGTATACCTTGCCATTGTACTGTATTTATATTCCATATGATGCATGCATATTTTATTTATGTTTATTTTAGTTTATATATTTTAACTGTTATATAAATTTTACGTCCAAGAAAACTTGGGTGTAACGACGGTGTTATCGTATTATGTTTTTATTTTTGTATATGCATTGGACCTACTTTATGAGACCACCCCATTATCATGAGGCATTTTATATTTCATTGGCCATGAAACTATTCTTACACAAGTGTGAGTCACATGTAGGACACGGACTTGCGTACTCGGCTGGCCACTGGTACGTATAGGTCGTACGACGGATAGGGATAACTGCCGATAGAAACTTTGCATGCTAGTAGACCTGGCAGTTATTTAAAGGTATTATCGTGTCATGTATGTGACATGCTTAGAGCATGGGGTCGAAAGAACAACAAGTAAGGCATTTGGGCTCCTTTGTACTTTTTTCTTCTGTAATCCGAAAGCTCCGCTGGAGATACGGTCGGTGATGACCCTTATATATTATATATTATCAGGCGGCCTCTGCCGTTCAAAAGATGACATGCTTTGTAGGCCCCTGATTCTCCGAGAGAGTCATGCCAATCCTATTTTAGCCAGATAGCCCACTTGGTGGAAAGTTATTCTCAAACTGCATTCACTTAGACGGTTTGGCGACCCTTGGATGTTTATATTTCAGTACTTTATTTGTATTTTTATATGTATCTTGTTACGTCCCTCTAAGGACCTGGTACCTTTCCAGATATATACGAGCAGGAGTATCCACAGGAGTATGGACCTGGACCTGACGCTACTTATCAGACTGAGGAGGTCTTACCTTCGGATTATCTGTGATTCATTGCATCTGTTTAGAGATTCTAGTTGCTATTCTTTTAGAAACATTTATTCTTATACTAGAGTTGATTCTCTTCTCTCTTTAGTAGTTTTAGTATAGTCGATTTGCAATGGATTTGTTTCCATTCGACTATCATACTTTGATACTCATCTTTGATATTCAGTTATTTATTCCCATTTATCTATTTATTTGTGCTGTAGATGAGATATAGATTGCGTGTGACTTGTTGAGATAGTATATTACCACTGGTGGATTGGATATTCATGCACAGCGTACGTGTGTATATGGTTTCCATATATTAGAGTTCGTATACATACGGCTGGCGTGTTACGTATTCCTAGTCCTACGTATTTTGGGACTGGGGCGTGACATGTTTTTGTGGTGGCCCATGCAGGTCGAGAATATATTGTCTCGGTTACGTAACTGTACCGAACAAGCCTGCGTATAGGAATAGAGTATAGGATCTCATCCATGCTTGACTAAAACTCATCCTTCCTATTTAAATGATTGCATCCTGTTTGATTTCTGTACTTCTTCTAATCGTTTCGTACATCACTTGCAGAGAGATAGATATGCAAAATGGATGTACTGTCGCCGATGGCGACACACCTTCAGGAGTCAATGGTCAGACTCAAGGAGGGACCTCAACTATTCCTAGACTTCCGGGGCCAAATGGACAGACTCACAATCCAGTTCCATCTGATCTTCCCGCTTTACCTAATGGGAACCTTCCAGCTTTTCCAGTACCGCAAGATGGCCAGACACAGCTGTTCCAATTCTTTCAGATGATGATGCAGGAACAGAGGCAGCAGGTAGCCGAGCAGAGGCAAGAATTTCTAGCAGCACTTGAGAGGATGGCTGCACAGGCTACTGTACCAGCTTAAGCACTAGCTCCAGTACCTCAAGCTAGAGTTGGTTCAGTAAAGAACTTTATACAGATGGGTCCGAAGCCGTACAAAGGCATTGAGAGCCCAGAGGAGACTACCAACTGGATCACCCACACGCAGAAGCTATTGGAAGCATCACAGTTACCTATAGAGCTATGGATGACCGATGTAAAGACGCTTCTAGATGGTAATGCTCATCACTGGTGGGAATCCATGGAGCGCCAGTTGGGTACATACCAGACTTGGGAGTAATTCTTGGAGTGCTTTGAAAGAAAGTACTTCCCAGACACCGTCAGAGATGCATTATATGATCAGTTTCTTTATCTGGAGCAGGGGAATAGAATAGTTGACGAGTATGATGCCAAGTTTAGTCGACTCAGTAAATATGGCGCTGTCCTAATACCGAATGACTTTGCCAAGGCTAAGAGGTTTCATCGCGGACTGACTCAGGAGCTCCAATATTACACAAGCTTACAGTCCCGAATCTCTTATGTCGAGTTACTGACATAAGCCAGATTGCAAGAAACCACCAGCTGAGGAAAATGAGGTCAGCTGAGGACACAACAAGGACCATCAAGGACACAGCAGGGACCAGCAAGGACATAACAAGGAGGACCTATCAGACGTCCTTTAGCTCAGCAACAGTAGTACCAACACAGAGCAGGACCAGATTCCAGAGAAACCCCAATGTAATTATTGTGGAAGAACCAGACACATTTCGAGAGATTATCGAAATCGCTTAGGACAGTATTTACGATGTGGTTCCGGACAGCATTTGGTAAGAGACTGTCCAAGGCAGCAGACATTGACACTACCACCGCTAGCACAATGGCTAGCACTTCCAACACCGAAGCCAGCTCAGCAATCGACTAGACCAGGAGCACCTCGACCCCCAGCAGCAGGAGGATTTCAGAGAGGACCACCGTTACCTACCCAGGAGGATCAGTACATGAGGGCCAGTCATGGACAACCACAGAGGAATGGACAAGCTTTTGCATTGGAAGTGGATGACTTGGATTAGGAGGTTGATGTCATAGCAGGTATTACTCTCGCTTTTACTTTTCTTGCTGTGACATTGTTTGATACGGGAGCCACCCACTCATTCATATCATCTAGTTTTATTGCCAAACATAATATTTCCACTACACCTTTACCTAGTTGTGTTAGAATTCTCACCGGAGGAGGAGTTGTACCTATTAGTCGGACTTGTAGATCGTGTCCTATAGTGATACGTGGCAGAGAGATGAATGCCCGACTCTTAGTCCTTCCTATGCCAACTTTTGATATTGTGCTTGGAATGGACTGGCTAAGCAAGTACCACACTTTCTTCGATTGCTTTGGAGGAAGTATTCTTTTTAAGGTACCAGGCCAGCCTAAATTTGAGTTTGCACGAGGATCTACAGAAATCCTTGATGGTATGCAGCTCGCAATGGACGATGTTGTTTATCATCCCATTATTTTAGAATTTCAAGACGTCTTTCTAGAGGAATTGCCATGACTACCCCTAGACAGAGACATAGAGTTTTCAATTGAATTAGCACCGGGAGCAGCACCCATAATATCACATATTTACAGATTGGCGAAGAAGGAGATGGATGAACTGAAGGCACAGTTGAAAGAACTAGAGGAAAAAGTTTTCATTCGACCAAGTGCATCACCCTGGGGAGCACCAGTGTTGATTTTACCAAGGAAGGATGGGTCAGTGCGTATGTGCATTAACTACAGAGCCTTAAATGCAGTGACTATGAAGAATAAATACCCATTGCCACGCATTGATGACCTATTTGATCAGCTTAGTGGAGCCAAGGTGTTCTCGAAGATAGATTTAAGATTGGGATATCACCAGGTGAAGGTACGGAAGCAGGACATCCCGAAGACCGCATTCAGAACAAGATATGGGCACTACGAGTTTTTGGTCATGCCATTTGGATTGACCAATGCTTCAGCTATCTTTATGGACTTAATGAATCAAGTCTTCCACCAGTATTTGGACCAGTTCGTGGTCGTCTTCATAGATGATATACTTGTCTATTCGAAGAGCCACGAGGAGCACGAGAAGCACCTGCAGATTATTCTAGAGACATTGAGGAGAGAGCAGTTATATGCGAAGCTCAGTAAATATGAGTTCTTCTTGGATAGGGTTTCATTTCTTGGGCATGTCATTACGGGAGATGGTATTTCTGTTGATCCAGAAAAGATCTCGGCAGTCGAGACATGGCTTGTTCCTAAATCAGCAGCGGAGGTGAGAAGTTTCCTTGGACTTACGGAATATTATCGACGGTTCATGGAGAACTTCTCAAGGATAGCAACACCTATGACTCGTTTTACTTGCAAGAACCAAGAATTCATATGGACCGACGAGTGTCAAGCCGCTTTTGAAGAGTTGAAGAAGCGACTGATTACAGCACCAGTATTGACTATTCTATTAGGATCAGGAGGTTATATGATCTACAGTGACGTATCGGGAAAAGGCTTGGGATGCGTATTGATGCAGCATGACAAGGTGATTGCATATGCATCTAGGCAGTTACGAGTGCATGAGAAGAATTATCCAACTCATGACTTGGAACTTGCAGCCGTTGTATTTGCTCTGAAGCTATAGAGACATTACTTATATGGGGAACGAGTGGATATCTATACAGACCACAAAAGCCTCAAGTACGTCTTCACGCAGAAGGAGTTAAATATGAGGCAAAGTTGATGGCTTGAGTTGATAAAAGATTTCGAGATAGAGCTACATTATCACCCAGACAAGGCTAACATTGTAGCAGACGCGTTAAGCCGGAAACCAGCAACTTACTTCTTGACAACACAGAGAGAATTATTGGAGGACTTGCAAGAGCTTGGCATTGAAGTGATATTACCCAGAGCAGATAGGATATTAGCCAATTTGTAAGTACAATCATCACTAGTAGAGAGGATCAAGGCAGCTTTGCCTACAGACGCCAGATTCAGGAGACTGAAGGAAAGGATAGAGGCCAGAGAGCAGACATGATTGCGCATTCATGATGATGAGATATTACGATGTGGTAATCGTCTTTATGTTCCAAATGGAGAGATTCGACAGGAGCTGATGACAGAAGCTCATAGTTCGATATATTCTATTCATCCTGGAGGCACCAAGATGTATCGTGACTTACGACAACACTTTTGGTGGCATGGAATAAAAAGAGAGATAGCTCGCTTTGTAGCTAAATATCTGGTATATCAACAAGTAAATACAGAGCACCAGAGAACAGCAGGATTATTGTAACCACTTTTGATTCCAGTGTGGAAGTGGAAGCACATCACTATGGACTTTGTTACGAGATTTTCCAAGAGTCCTAGTGGAAGAGATGCAGTATGGGTAATAGTGGACCGACTCACCAAGTCAGCCTATTTCTTACCTTTTAGAGTGGGTCAGTCTACAGAAGCTTTGGCTGACCTATACATGAGGCAGATCGTGAGATTGTACGACATACCAGTCAGCATTGTACCAGACAGGGATTCACGTTTCACATCGCACTTTTGGAGGAGCATGCAAGAGAGTCTAGGAACTCGTCTGAAGTTCAGTACATCTTATCACTCGCAGACAGATGGGCAGTCAGAGCGTACTATTCAGACATTGGAGGATATGTTGAGGGCTTGTATATTAGACTTTGGAGGATCATGGGAGGACCACCTACATCTTGTGGAGTTTTTTTATAATAATAGCTATCAAACGAGTATTCAGATGGCTCCGTTTGAAGCATTGTATGGAAGAAAGTGTAGGTCTCCTGTATGTTGGAGTGACATAGGAGAACGTCAGATTCTAGGACCAGGGTTGGTGGTCAACACCGTAGAGACAGTTAAGAAGATACAAGGACACTTGCGATCAGCACAAGACAGGCAGAAGCAGTGGGCAGACCTTTATCGTCGTCCCTTGGAGTTCAAAGAGGGCAATCATGTCTTCTTGAGGATATCACCTACCAGAGGCACCATTTGATTCGGAGGACGTGGCAAGTTGAGTCCAAGGTATATTGGACCATTTGACGTGCTGGAGAGAGTGGGAGAAGTGGCATATCGACTTGCGCTACCACCTTTACTGGAGGAAGTACATGACGTATTCTATGTGTTGCAGCTCAGGCGATATGTGGCAGATAGCAGTCATGTTTTTGACCATTCGGAGATCACCATTGGGTTGAGCTTGTCATATCAAGAGAAACCTGTGGGAATCCTTGATCGTCGAGAGAAAGTGTTGAGGAACCAGTCTATTCCCTTGGTTCGCGTAGCATGGAGGCATGGCGCGCCAGGAGAATCAACGTGGTAGCGCGATGATGACATGCGCAAGCATTTTTTGAACATATTCACAGACCAAGGTATAAAATTACTTTGTTAATTTATATCTGATACCATCCTTGATTTTCTATCGTGGCTTAGTTTTAATTTCGAGGACAAATTTTTTATAAGTTGGGTAGAATATAAAACCCCTAATTCTAAAAACCGTATTAACCTTTTTAATTAATTATTTAATTAAATTATAGTAATTGGTAGCTAATTAAAGAAAATAGAATTTATTTAATTTTTATTTTAGGTGTTTGTGCATTTAGGAGATTTATGGAGTAGTTATAAATTTTTCCTAATTTATTCCAACAAGGAGACCTTGTGGACAGTTGATAGATTAATTGTATGCTCTAAATAATTTCTATAATTTTCTATATATATATATATATATATATATATATATATATATATATATATATATATATATATGATTTATTAAATAGAATTTAGAAAGAAAAAGAAATTAGAAATAGAATTGAATTAAAAAAAGAAAAAGAAAGAAATAAAAAGAAAGAAAAAAATGAGAAAAATAAAACCAAATGGATCATAAACTTGACCCTGTACCATCCTAGGACCCGCATCCTTAGAAAGCAGCAGCAGCGGCTGCTCAAAACCCCCCTCGCGCGAGCGGACTCACACCCCCCGCCGCGTCTCTTTCTCTCTATATATATATATCGTTTTCTAAAACCCTAACCCAAAAAACTCAATCCCCCAATCTCTCATCTACCCTGAGCGACGACCCCAGACCGCACAAGTTCACCGCCGATCACTAGAGCCACCATCGCTGTGACCGCCCACCGCCGTGATCGCGACCCCGCACCGCGACAGTAAAGTCAGCAGCGTACCCTTGTTCGCGATTCGATTCCCGTCTCCTCGCTCGACCAAACTTGACCCCGGCTTCACCGGTATGTTCATGACTTAACCCCCTTCAATATTTGTGCATTAGATGACCTTGAAAAATGCGGTAACTACCTATGTTTACGGACTCGTATCTCACACTTAACCTAGTTTATTTTTTGTCAAATATAATAATTTATTAATTGTTGTGTGTAGAATTAAATCAGTTAGAAAATCCCGAAAATCTATTTTTTATAAAATTCTAAAAATTGTGATAGGGAGTGCGCCCCGCCAAACGGGACCGCTCCGTCGTGTACCAAGTGTACCAAAAGGTGCGCACAGTATACCCAGATGTGTGAGCTTTCACGAAAACTGATTTGGACACGTGTGCGCGTCGGAATCAGCCCGTATCAGCAAAAATTCCTCGTATCATAACTTTTGTAAAATCTTTTGCCATTTAGTGCACGCTCGTCAGAATGCGACGAAACTTGCACCTATGGAATCGTGGTATCGTGCTGGTCCTGTGACCCAATTTTGATACAGTTCTGAGACAGTTGACCAAGTCGCCTATTGGCGGGCCCTACGGTTGACTTTTTGGGCAAAATTATGTTCGGCTCACCGGAATCCATATTTGGACATACCGTTGAGTTCGTACTGACTTTTAGAGTTCGTTTAAACTATAATTTGTCCCATTTAGAGACTGTTACCCTTGGCACGCTTTTTAGTGCAAAGTGGGCCATACGTAGACCCCACTTTGACCTAAAATTACCGTTTTGCCCCTGTGTCCAAATTGACGAAAGGGTAGTAATTTCTAGCTATCTCGCTGATTCCGAAAATATTGGTGATGTCTATTTCAGCATTCGGAGACGTTTGTTCGGAGCTATTATTTTCTGATTTCGTGTCCTTGATATTTGGACGCTTACACTATACAGATTTCTTGCCAAACAAGTATACCTTGCCATTGTACTATATTTATATTCTATATGATGCATGCATGTTTTATTTCTGTTTATTTTAGTTCATATATTTTAACTGTTATATAAATTATGCGTCCAAGGAAACTTGGGTGCAACAACGGTGTCGTCGTATTATGTTTTTATTTATCTATATGCATTGGACCTACTTTATTAGACTACCCCATTATCATGAGGCATTTTATGTTTCATTGGCCATCACACTGTTCTTACACGAGTGTGAGTCACATGTAAGACACGGACTTGCGTACTCGGCTGGCCACTGGTACGTATAGGTCGTGCGACGGATAAGGATAACTGCCGATAGAAACTTTGCATGCTAGTAGACCTGACAGTTATTTAGAGGTATTATCATGTCATGTATGTGACATGCTTAGAGCATGGGGTGGAGAGAACAACAAGTAAGGCATTTGGGTTCCTTTGTACTTTTTCTTTCTGTAACCCGAAAGCTCCGCTGGAGATACGGGAAGTGATGACCCTTATATATTATATATTATCAGGCGGCCTCTGTCGTTCAAAAGACGACATGCTTTGTAGGCCCCTGATTCTCCGAGAGAGTCATGCCAATCCTATTTTAGCCAGATAGCCCACTTGGTGAAAAGTTGTTCTCAAACTGCATTCACTTAGACGGTTAGGCGACCCTTGGATGTTTATATTTCAGTACTTTATTGGCATGTTTATATGTATCTTGTTACGTCCCTCTGAGGACCTGGTACCTTTCCAGAAATAGACGAGCAGGAGTATCCACAGGAGTATGGACCTGGACCTGACGCTACTTATTAGACTGAGGAGGTCTTACCTTCGGATTATCTATGATTCATTGTAGCTGTTTAGAGATTCTAGTTGCTATTCTTTTAGAGACATTTATTCTTATATTAGAGTTGATTCTCTTCTCTCTTTAGTAGTTTTAGTATAGTCGATTTGCAGTGGATTTGTTTCCATCTGACTATCATACTTTGATACTCATCTTTGATATTCAGTTATTTATTCCCATTTATCTATTTATTTGTGCTGTGGATGAGATATAGATTGCGTGTGACTTGTTGAGATAGTATATTACCACTGGTGGATTGGATATTCATGCACAACGTACGTGTGTATATGGTTTCCATATATTGGAGTTCGTATACATACGGCTGGCGTATTACGTATTCCTAGTCCTACGTATTTTAGGACTGGGGCGTGACACATATAGATTTTCTGATGACTTTGAGTGACTCAAAGATTTTCTTGAACCATGCAAACTTTCTCAATGGCTTGATCAATAAGTTACGGTCCGTGTATTTGTTGTTCACCAATTTTCTCCTAACATATCGACGATCGACACTTGCGTTCATAAAGTGCTTCGTACGGGGCCATCTGAATACTCGCTTGATAACTGTTATTATAAGCAAACTCTGCCAGCGATAAATAGGTATCCCAACTTGCCTTCAAATCTAGCACGCACAGTCGTAACATGTCTTCTAGGATTTTGTTTACTCTCTCGGTCTGTCCATCAGTCTGCGGATGGTACACCGAGCTAAAATACAACTTGGTGTCCATTATTGCCGGAAGACTTTTTCAGAATCGAGACAAGGACCGTCCATCCCTATCCGACATAATTGAGACTGGCACTCCATGTAACCGGATAATCTGATCTAAGTAAATTTGAGCCAAACGGTCAGCGTGCTACATATTTTTGATTGCTATAAAATGAGCCGAGTTGGTCAGTCTATCCACGATGACCCAAATTGTATCATTTTTCTTTGGTGTCTTTGGTAAGCCCACTATGAAATCTATTGAGATGTCCTTCCACTTCCATTCCGGAATGGTGAGGCTCTGCAACTCTCCACCGGGTCGATGGTGTTCTGCTTTCATACGTTGATAATCCAGACACCGTAAAATGAACAATGTCACATCTTTCTTTATGCCATGCCACCAAAATATTATACGTAGATCCTTGTACATTTTGGTGCTTCCTGGATGCAAGGTGTACTTAGCATAATGAGCCTGAATCAGTATCTCCTTCCTGAGTTCATCATCCTTAGGTACACATAATCTTCCCTTAAGCCAAAATATTCCATTCTCGCATTCCACGAAATCGGTTTCCTTTCCTGCTAAAATTAACTTGTGTATCTTCTGCATGAATTAGTTATCCTTTTGCGCGAATTTGATCTTTTCGACCAAGTTCAACTCTAGCTACAATTGAGCCAATTGCGCTCCCTGTGTATGAACTTTGTATTCGATGCCCATTTCGTCCAACTCTCAGAGTAGGATGCTTGACACCGATAATGATTCGACGAATTTTTGACTCAATGCATCTGCCACAACGTTTGCTTTTTCGGGCGTATAAGCAATCGTCAAGTCATATCCTTTATCAATTCCAGCCATCGTCGTTGTCTCAAGTTTAATTCCTTTTGCGTGAATACATAGTTAAGGCTTTTGTGATCCGTGAAGATCTCGCAGGATACTCCATAGAGATAGTGTTGCCACAATTTCAAAGCGAACACAATTACCGCAAGTTCTAAATCATCCGTCGGGTAATTCTTTTTATGTTGTTTTAGCTATCTTGAGGCATATGCAATCACTTTCCCATGCTGTGTAAGAATACATCCCAACCCGAGACTCAGATGCATTATTGTATATCTGAAATCCCTCAGGTCCATCTGGAAGAGTAAGAATTGGAGTCGAGATGAGCCGCTGCTTCAGTTCTTAGAAACTGCTCTCACAGTCATCTTTCCATTTGTATACTACTTCCTTTTGGTTGAGGCGAGTCAGGGGCGACGCAATCTTTAGGAAGTTCTTTACGAATCTCCGATAGTAGCCAGCCAAGCCAAGAAAACTTCTGATTCCACCATCGGTGTAGGTTATTTCCAGTCCACCGCTGCTTCTATTTTCTTTGGGTCAACTGATACACCATCTGCTGAAATAACATGCCCAAGGAAAGATATGCTGCTCATCCAGAACTTGCACTTGCTTAACTTCGCATATAACTAATGTTCATAAAATGTTTGCAATACGATCCTTAAATATTCAACGTGATTTTCTCTATCAGTCGAGTAGATTAAGATATCATCGATGAACACGACGACGAACTTGTCTAAGAAGGGTCGGAATACTCGATTCATCATATCCATGAAAGTCGCTGGAGCATTGGTCAAACCAAAAGGCATAACCAAAAACTCGTAGTATCCATATCTTGTACGAAAGCCGACTTCAGAATATCATTTGGTTTGATCTTTAACTGGTTATACCCTGAACGAAGATCAATCTTTGAAAATAATGTCGCGCCCTGAAGTTGGTCAAACAGATCATCAATTATTGGCAACGAATACTTGTTCCGGACTGTCACTTTGTTTAATTTCCGATAATCTATGCAAAGATGCATTGTGTCGTATTTCTTCTTCACAAACAGCACTGGAGCTCCCCAAGGTGAAATACTGGTGTCATGACTCGTACCCGAAAATTGGACATGTCAAGTGTATATCCAGCCTACGTCGCAGCATCGGAGGTAGAACGCTGTCTAGGTTACAAAATAACTAACACATCTCACAATAATATATATAACTTATTAATGATCTCAACTCCATAAGGAGGACAAGGTGAATATAATATAATGTCTACTCAACCACAATGATATCTATAGGAAGATAAATGGCACGATAAAGATATAAAAATAATATAAAAGAAATTCCAACACATGTGTTTAGAGATAAACATCTTAACAATAATATAAGTCTAAGAGTCTAGATAACTCAATAACAACATAAGTCTCAAAACAATACAACTCCTAAATATCTAAAGTGGAACAATCCCTAATATAAAATAAATGCTAGGCTCTAAGCCACTACTAATGGATCCTCTACTGGAACGGGATCCTCCTGAGGCTCCTGGATGTAACCCTCACATACTCCTGGTCTATAATGAGTGGGACAAAAGTCCTCGAGATCCTTTAAAAAATATTATCTAGTAAGGATTGGAGTGAAGCACAAACACTAACAAAAATTCTATTTATATTGATAAAAACTATAAAGCAGAGTAAGAAAAATATATGATGAAATGAAATACTAGAATGTAAGAAAACTAGAGAGACATATAATCATATCATAGAGAAATAACTAGCAGTGAAAGAAGATAAATGTGAATACTAGCAATGAATGAACTGAAAATAGAGGAATAGAAATACTGTCTAAGTGCCTTAAAATATTAGTTTGCTATGTGATCGGCTTGAGACTAGATCATGCTTGTTATATATGATTGGCTATGATACATGTGAGGTCAGCCTAACCATCTGGTTACTATGATGTGAGCAAAAGTCAGGCTAATCATATATAACAGGCTATGATGCATGTAATATGGTCAGGCTACACCATACGTGATATATGGGGTGAGCTATTATGCATATAAGGTGGGATATGATCACATAACTTGCTAATATTTTACCGTCTCCAGCTAGTACGATGGATCCAATCACGACTCCTCATGACAGGTATCTATGATACTAGCCCGTGTATCCACTGTGTCGAAATCAAGTATACACTACAACTAGAATCATAGTAATCATAAAAAATAGAAACTGTCAAAGAATATACTCGTCTGTGGTCCTGAGCAATGTATGGGGATGGATGTCCAAAATGGAGTCACAAGGACCTAAATATGGAATAATAATGTTAAAGAGTGATTTAAAGTGATAAACATCATTAGCTAGCTAGTGGTGATCTTTCTAGGTCAATTTTAATGTTTACCTAGGCCATACTAGTTAGTACTAGTCAATACTAGGTCAACTAGGTCAGTATCCTGCTAAACTAAGTTTCTTAGGTCATACCTTGTTAATATCTAGGGTATACTAGTTAATATAGACTATACTAGCTATTACTGCTAATACTAGCTAATATTAATTATACTAGATACTAGATACTAGATACTAAATACTATATATATATATATATATATATATATATATATAACTCATTTTAATTAGTACAAAGTTAATACCTTAAATATATAGCTTACTTTAACTAGATGCTCATAATACCTAAATATTTACTTAGCTAAAACCCCATATTAAGCTCCAACTTAAACTTCCCC
This sequence comes from Iris macrosiphon, assembly GCA_036927795.1. Taxonomy (NCBI): domain Eukaryota; kingdom Viridiplantae; phylum Streptophyta; class Magnoliopsida; order Asparagales; family Iridaceae; genus Iris; species Iris macrosiphon. The sequence continues at coordinate 128,791,312 of JAYESA010000002.1, forward strand.
TTTAACTTTATCCTAGTCTCATTTGGTATCCATGTGATACCCAACTCACATCAACTCTCATTTGTTGCATTCACTCAAAATATTACATCTTGATACTATCACAGGATATACACCTAAATACTCCACTATTATATGTATACCTAGGTGTATAACTAACAACTAGACACATAAATCCTTCACTTAGTTGGGGTCTGAAACCAATGCTGCAGGAAAAATATGATACTGAAACCTTTAGCCTTCACATTCAACTATGTTGCCTGCAGACAACCAATCTCCCATGCTACCCTTAACTGATATACTTGGCTAAACAATACCCCTTAGTAACTAACCACCTGACTGCTGGTGCAGTTGTAGTGCAGCACAGGCCTGCATTGGCAGTACCCAAGTGCTTGTAGTGCACTTACCGTAGGGCAGTCCCTGCCTTGATGATACTTAGATATTAACACCCAACATTGGTTAAACCAGGCTCTAAGCTCTAATGCTCACTGTCACTCTAGGCTACTCCAACTGATACTTAAAGGACCCTTAGTTACTGATACTGATACTGCTACATGGATACACACACGATTCAAAATAGAATACATAACCCTCTATCCTAATTCCTCAAGCCAACACAGACCAACACCTACCTATTCACATCATAGAATTACCTCTGCGTTGCACTAATTCACTGATATACTGCCCTCACACAGTATCTGATACCTCACTTGAGAACACCCTCTGCTCATCTGGTACACTACTATCCAACCCCATACACTCTTAACTCAAAGCCAAGTCATACCCCAAGACCTATCTACTGTCCTTTGTATGAGTTAACCCCAATACCTCAACCTATTTGCTGCCACCTAAACCCAAACCTTATTTCTGGTATTTGCTATAGCTTCCCCTTTATATCAGTGCATCACAGTGTCCTGATGGCACTGCAACTGTAGCCTAACCCGACAACCCCAACTCCTTGCAACACACTGCATCCATTATTCCTTGCTCCCAATGCCTGCAACCCAAGCTAACATCTAATCTCTACTGCCTGGTACTCAAGTACAGTACAAAAACCTGCACTTGAACTACACCAAGTGCACACCCAAGAAGATTTGCCTGCAGTGCCGTCCAAAATTCCTAATTACTAAGTATAGCAATTTAACTACAAACCATTGACACTCTTCACCACTACACACAGTGACCGATACCCTAGTGCCAGTTCCCCCTTTGCCAGTTCCCCCTTACTGATACATATGTATCAATCCCTTGGATTGCCTACGATCCCACTGCTACTACAGTTGACTCGAGCTTCACTACTCTCACCTACAGGCAGAATCTGGGCTATGTAGTCTATCACTTGAATACAACAATTTACCAATGCACCAACACAGTAGGTATATATATATATATATATATATATATATATATATATATATATATATATATATGCATATACTCTCTCATATGCAAATGGCAATACACTAATGTACGTATACATATCATATTATACTCTAAGGCAAAATTGGACACACACACACACAACCACTAGTCCAATACACAAATATTTGGTGTGGAATGTCAAGCTACTCTTAATGCACTTATTATCATGATACCAAAACCTCCAACATACCACAAACACTATAAATACATATCAAATAGGGCCTCTAACACCAAATAACATATTCCCAAACACTTAGTGTGCCACCTCAAAGTTTTTTCCAAATGGACACAAAACACAATGTAGCTTCCACCATAGGCCTCATATGCACCTAGTTCTTCTTCCTATAGGTAGTCATAAACCATGGGTGAATTCCTAATAGTCAAATGCACAAAAAATAAAATTTAGAGAGGGATTTGGAAAGTGTTACCTATTGGGAGATAGATTTTTAATGTGGCTCCTTCAAATGAGCACAAGGATGAGAAATAAATACCAATCCTTAGCAAAACTCTCCTTCCACTAGCCTCTTGCAATCTTCAAGCTTCTAGCTTTCCTTAGGGATAAAAATGAGAGGGATTGGGATTAATTTGGAGAAATTTGGTGGAGGAATTGATTACTTTGGGGAAGAACTCAACTTAGGATTTTTTATGAACTAATGAATGAACTAGAGGGAGGCTCCCCCTCTCCTATATAGGCTAGCCACCAACCTAGGGTTTGGCTAATGTAGAATGTCCATATTGCCCCCATGGGTTTTCATGAAGAGTTATATTAATTAAGGGGTTCAACTAAGAGGGTTTCTAATTAAATTACAAGGGTTATTGACTCATGCCCTCTCCTATGACTAGTCAACAATGACTGAACCAAATGGGTTGCACTAATAGTCATGACAAGTCTACTTGTGTTCACTTAGGTTTAATAATAATTAGTCTAACTAAGGGGTTAATACACAACTATCTTCTATATTAAATATGCATATATATACTACTATACCAATTATTATGAATTAAAAAATATAGCGATAATAAATAATACAAATAACAAATATACCCATATTCTAGAAAGGTGGTAGTGACAACTGGGGAAAATGTATCCACGATCTAGTAACTCTTATAGTTGTAACTTTAGTTCTTTCAATTCGACGGGAGCCATCCGATGCAGATCTTTTGATATCGGCCGAGTATCCGAAAAGGTGTCAATACCGAACTCAATTTCTCAATCTGGAGGCATTCTAGGTATCTCCTCTGGAAACACATTGGAGAATTATGCTACAAATTCGATTTCGCCCAAGTCTGTGCCCTTCATCTGAGTGTCCCACACAGATGCAAGGTACCATTCACACCCCGAATATAGCATACGCCTTGTCGTCATTGCCGATACCACCATCACTATTTTAGCCGTCTTGCTACACAAATAAGAGAACTCTACCTCGCCATGAATGCGAAACACAACTCGCTTCTCTGCATATTCAATTTTTGTATTGCACGCTCCGAGCCAATCCATGCCTAAGATGATGTTGTAATCGGCGATATCTAGGACTATTGTATCCAAGGACACGTACTTCCCTCAATGCAAATATAACCATCCCTGCAAATTGAACTAGCAGGCAAATCTATTTCGGACATAGTGTTGACACTAAGATTCATATCTAACGGTGCCTTACAAAATTTGTGTTCATTAGCAAATGCAGATGATATGAAGCATGTGTAGCACCAGAATCAAATAGTACATGAGCAGATTTTTCTCTGTAAAACAATATACCTGTTATGACTGTGTTTGAGGCAAGTACTTCTTTTTGAGTCAGTGTGAACACTCTACCATGTCCTCCTGGTCACGGGTTCTGAGCATTCACAACTGCTGCCTGCAGAGCTCGTGGCGCTTGATCACGATTCTGATTGTATTGTTGATCATGATTTTGATTGTAATATTGATCGTGATCATGATTTCTTCCTCCACTATTGCACCACGTAGCTTTGTGATCCAAACTGCCTCACTTAAAATATCTAGCCCGATACTCGTCTTGACAGTGTCTAACCCGCTTGCACCTGTTACAGTACGGTCACTGATAGGGTCCTTTGTTATCATTTCTATTATGACGCTTGGAAGCATCAGACCCGCTTGCTGTCATGGCTCGTTTGTAGATGTTCCCACGATTGTTTGTGTCGCCCCTCAAGGATAAAAGTTCTCTATCTCGAGAGCCTCTTCATAGGCTTCCCGGTATGTCATACACTTCCGGTTGAGAACATCATGCTGTAATCCTTCATTCAGACCCTCAATGAATTACAGTTATTTTACCTCATCGTTCGGTATCATGTAGCCGCCGAACTTGGATCACTTTAAGAACTCTGCTTCATAGTCGCTAACGAATATATTGCCCTGCTCCAGCGCTACGAACTCTTTTTCCTTTCCAGTGACGGATATCTAGTGCAACGAACTATGCGATGAACGCCTACTAAAATGTCTCCCAAGAGACTTTGTCTTCTTGGTTTGCACCGCATAGTGCTTGTCTCTTCGACTCCCACCGGTCTTCTACTTTGAGACATACTATACAGCCGTATAATCCATTATTTTGGTGCCATGCACATCCAACATACGGAAGATGTCCTCAAAAGTTTTTAGGAAGCCCATTACTTCCTCTGATTCTGCTCTGCCATTGAACTCGGGCGGATTGCAACTTTTGAATTCAGAAAACTTGAATGTCGGTCACCTTTTTGAAGGCTGTTCAGTTTTCTCTGCTTCTACTACCATTGTTTCTTTAGCGGCAGCCACTGCGGTCTCGTTGTTATTCTCAGTTAATGTAGCAACCAGTTGGGACAAGTTATTAACTTGCTGTTGTTGTGCGTCAAATCTTGCTTGAAACTGGTTTGTTAGCTGCACTTGAAGCTCACGATGCTGTGCCTCAATCTTCTTGTGATGTGCATCGTTCTGCTTCCTTTGCATCTCTAACATTTTCATTACTTTTTTTATTGGGCTAGACGACGATGTCGCCTTGGATCTATCACCCTTAGTCATATGCAAAAAAATAATTTTTATTAGCACTCATAAAATATTTATGGGCTTATTGTATGGAACATTATTTCATGCAGCACTATCGAAAAACAAATCATTTGAGAAAATCGTTATTATTTGAAAACTTACACTTGAAAACCAAAATTTGAAATCCGAGGAACTTTAAACCATGCTCTGATACTAACTTATCATGCCCAGGTTTCGCAGAATCAATTCGTCCTCATATTTGATTCCGTAGAACCGTTCGTCCTCGCTGGCGTGATGCCGTACAAGTCTGGGGTTGTACTTGTACAAGGAAAAAAAGTGCACATCTATCAAAAATCTATTGTAAACAGTTCCACAATGAAGCAACAGATTATAAAGCACACATTTTTATAGTAAGGAAAAATAATTCTTTTATTGATTCGTTGCAACGAAGTATAATTTTTTCAGCACCGAAATGGAAATGCTTGAATGACTTACATAGTTTTGCATAAAAGAAAAGACTGATAGGATGCCATAAAATATTGTTATTATCCCATAAATTATGCCCCTTTATTACATTCTTGGAACTTGGAAACAACAACTAGAAATCTTTAAAATACTTTAAAATAGGAAGAAGCTTGAAAAGACTGTAATGAATGCTTTATCTCCCTTGAGCGCCCACGGTATCTCGGTCACCTGGTTTGTCCACAGAGACATGGGTTAGTACTCAACTTGTACTGGTGAGCAGAACTGGCCCACTCACCTAAACCAATACTTCTTAATTAAAGCAGCAATTTATATAGGCAACAATTATGCAGTAAAATATATAATCTTTGCACATATGGAATTCTTACCCCGGCCAATGGCCGTTCCTGTATAATCTATAAATTTTTTCTTACTACCCCTGCATAAGACATCATTAGTATGCAACTCATTTCCACTGGGTCATTTGTGGTGTAGCACCACGATGGACATGCCGTATAGGACTTCGATGGACGTGCGATACGCGATTCAAAGCAGGTAGCAAGCCTCAATGAATGTCTCACTTATACCCGACGCTACCAAAGCGCTATTATTTCCTCTGGACCGAATGGTCCCCAGTGCACCAGGTTTTGTTCGAGAAAATTTACTACCTTGTGCACAATTTGTCCATGGCTATACAATGCATTTACGACTATATGATAAGCATAAATAGCAGTGTAAGGTGTTGAATCATTTAGAGAAGCAATGCACATTTAACCATTCTTATTTTAACATACTTATTCATTGTTTCGATTGGTAGTCCATAGACTCCAATTTATCGTTAAGGCATGGCACCAAACCACGGCATAATGATCATATCTTTCCATGTGATATAAAATTAAACTTCCCTTTTATGAATGAAATTTATTGATTTACATTAGTGGTATTAAACTTGTGGCATTAGTGGCTTTATCGATCATTGGACTTAGCAAGGTTACAAGAGAACATTGTTGATTATTGGCATGAAGGAGTAGAGAAGAAGGGACATTACCACTCACCAAATAGAGAATGCCAAAAAAAAAGAACGCTTGCTCGCTCAGGCTCCGGTCACACGTCTATCTGCGTTGGCACCAATATTTGGTTAGATTACCATCTTCAATTCTCTGATAGTTCTCTAGAATAAATGCATGCAATTTATGAAAATGGGCTAAATAATCAATCATCGAAAACCAATCACAAAAATGCATTCATCAAAACCAAGCAGCGAAAATCTAAGAAAGCCAACCAAAAATCCAATGAAAACTATTAGACTTATTATGTCATGCCCCTCTCATCGAATGCTGGATAAATACGAGGACTTACATGACCAATAACACCTTGCAGAATACTGATGTATGCCGTAATGTGCTAAGGTTATCAAGAAGACAAATGGGCAGACTCTAGCATGCTATGACGTTAGTCCTAAGGCCGACAAATCCTAGTATCTCAATCCATCAACACAAGTACAAGATTATATCATATATGAAAGTAAAAAGATATCCCAAATTATATACCATATATGATCATGAAGCTAGTGAATACAAAATGCTGCACTAGTAGAGTATAATTATATATGATCAAATATACCAGCCATGGTCTAATATATACATTATGTTGACCAAAGTCAGAGAAGTGCTCTCAAAATAAGGGGCTAATACTGCCTATTGATAAAATACCATAAAATAAAATAATACTACGAGGGGTGGAGGAGGGAAACCCACTCGCGAGCTTTGACCGCAGTCCTACGAGTGCGAGCCATCTTGCTGGAAGTACGGTAGACCCTAGTTTTCCTTGGGATAATCTGGCCATATAAAACCAGTGGGGTCAGAACCCTAAGCAACACGTACCACAAAGGATCTCAGATCATATACCCAACATATTATATCATACAGCAGAAAAGAGACATATAAGAATAAATGAAGGTCGAGACTTGTACGGTACCAATGTACTTGTCTTAAAAATATAACTGGAAGAACTGATAACAAAAATGCTATAATGGAAAGTAAGGCGACGAGCGGTAAGAGGGCATATGAACTACTCTGGATCGGGACCATAATCCTTAACTAAACATGGACCGAGGTTGCAGACCTTCACCCGAGCAGAACTTAGCACCCTAACCACGTGCCAAAGAATGAGTTAAAAGGGAGAGCTAAACAAATAGACCAACATTCATTCCATGGCCAAACATGCCTATGGCTTGCTATAATTAACTAACTAGGGTTATCATAAACCTATTTACTAACAAATGCATGCTTTAAAGGATATCACTACTATCGACACTGCAGTTAACCCGCATGGCTGAGGGTACGCTTGTCTAGTACTTATAGTGCACACCACAAACAATAAAGGGTACAGAACTAAAGCAGATAACTGATAGCATAACACAACATAACATAACATAAGCATAAACTGGCTTTTGAAGATATAAGTGAATTTTTGTAAATGAGATTTGGTTTTATAAACATAAAAAGGTTTTGTAAGTGAAACTGATTTTTGTAAACATAAAAATGTTTTGTAAGTGAAACTGATTTTATAAACATAAACTTATCTGTAAATGGTCTTATAACATAATTAAAACTGAAACATAACTGTAACATATACTGGAATTCATATACTGAAATACATAATGTTATCAACCGTGACTCAATAACAATAACTTGTAGTGCCACATCACACGTAAAGTTGGTCAGTCATGGAGTCCTTGCCTAGCAGGGTTATTCCATGCTGCATGGAATAACCTTAGAGATCGGGGTAGCCAGTAGTGCAATATTTTTTTCTTCCAATGATCTAGGTAAATCTTATCTTGTTTAGTCATTACTAAATTATTTCAAGTTCTCAAGTCGTGGACACTTGAGAACTCCCTAGAATGATGAGTCATGAGTACGAGCATTTTACGAGTTATCGTATTCGCAACACGTGATACATTGGGTAATACCCACACTCGATTGTCCAATGCCAAATTCAATAGATTTTCATAAACAAATATTTCTACAGTGTTGTGAGGATTATAAACTTGTACATAAACTTATTTCGTGAGCTATATGCAAAATTTGTCTGATAACATAAACTTGTATCAACATAAGGAAGCATACAACAATAATTACCAAAAAGAATTATTAAAAGACATAATTAAAAGGAACACAAAATATGCCCAAGGATTTCTAGCCGCATGCACCCACTGGCCGCATGCACCCTAGTGCTGAGTGATCGGTCAAAAATGTGTGTCAGAGAGAATTGACTAAACGTGATTGATGTAACACGCCATTAATGCATGTAAGAGAAAAGACAAAAGCATAAAAAGGTATTCACGAAAAGACGTGCAAGGAAAATATACATATGTCGCTTCTAAGTCAAATGATAAACTGGCCGCATGCACTCTGGCCGCATGGACAACTGGCCGCATGAGCTTCTGGCCGCATGGAAACTTGCTCTTTGGAAATTCTCATGCGTTCAGTATTCTGTGCATTCAACTTAGGGACGCATATGCAGAGAGTCATGCGCCTAACAAGATAGGCGTCATGCTGGAAGGGGCACATGAAGCCGGGCGCATGGAACTCCTTCGTCCCAAAATAGCACGAACTCCATGGAAAAAGCTCTAAAATTCGAAAACTTATTTTCTTCATAAAATCTTTATTTTAACTCCGAATCAAGTGGATCAAAAGCCAAAATGCTCAAAATAAAGTGCTCCATCAACCACAATATTGTTGTTCTAAAATACCATGTTTTAATAGATCAAAACCACAAAAAATACATGGAACCTATAAAAACTCTAAACTTCAAATTCAGATCTACTCAAATATATTCATCAAAATCCAAAACTCTAAGAACTAAATATGATTAGCAACTCAATGTGAACATTTTCCATCAAATATATTTTTTAAAACAACACACACACACACACACACACACACACACACACACACACACATATATATATATATAATCTGAAAATTAAGGCTTCACCATTGAGCAATGTGTACTTGCTTTGGGTGGCTCCTAACATCTACCTCTCACGGTCTAATTCACATTAACTTCTTCCGAGGGTTAGGATTTGGCTAGAGGGAACTTGAAGGAGAGGAGGAAGAAGGAAGCAAGAAGAGTGAAATAAGAAAATGAGTGAGAAGAGAGAAAATACTCATATATATACTAAGAGGAGAGGAAGATGTTTTAGTCATGAGTTCAATCAAATAAACCAAACCAAGTGTCTATTTTACATGCGAGTCCTAAATTGGGACTATGGTAATGCCAATGGGTATTCTACTGGACTCGGGTAGTCTCTCTCAACAACAAGAATACATTATCAGAAAAAAATTAAATTCTAAAAATTCAAGAAATACCAAATCTAGAATCGGATGTGACACATTCTAACAGAAGTCGATCCATCAATTAGAAATATTTATTGCATTGTCTGTGATCGATTTTATCATAAAGTTTTCCCATACTCAATTTTGACTGAGTCAATCGAGCCACAAGCCTTATATAGTGCACCGCTAGGAGCGAGGCACTACAGCTACAAGAGTTAGAAGCGCTCGACGAGAAATGTATCTTAGCTCAATAGCGCATTGAGCTGTTCCAAGCATGCCTCTCAGGAGCCTTCAACGAACGGGTCAAAAAGAGAACTTACCAAGTGGATAACCTTGTCTTAATAGTAAGAAGACCGATGGTTATAACCCACAAGATGGCCAATAAATTCTAACCTAAATGGGAGGGCTCGTTCATCGTGGAGTCCGTGTTCTCCAACAGCGCCTACCGGCTCACAAAATCCAATGGCGACTTCCTCATGATGCCTATCAACGACAAGTTCCTAAAAAAGTACTTTGTCTAAGATAGATTTATACTCCTTTTATTATCAGCTAGACAACCAAGATATACAATATACATTCCCCGTTGTTCATCCCCAGCAAGTTTGTAAGCATAATATATACTTCTTTTCCACAAAAACTTGATAAAGGCCATTGTCTATGTTCAGGAATCCTGAATACACAACAGACAGTGGATCCTCAAAAGATCCCAATAGAGCAACCTTCAGGGCTATCCACACTCTCGGGTAGACCACTCATAATCAGTTCCCTTATGCATTAGTTTACGTCCAAATCACCTTTGAACTACTGTCTTAACCATTATCCCCAATGGGGTTTGTCATATCCATATTACCTCTGAGCAAACCTCTCTGTATGACTATCTATTATCATGTCCATAATACCTCTGATATTGGTCGTCATCTAAACTTATCACCCGTACTTAACTCTAAGTACGCCAACGGGGTTAAGTCCATAAAACTTATCATGTCCATATCACCTCTGATAAGGTTTTATTTTGAACTTATTACTTGTACTACAATGCATAAGAAGTAATATGTCTACCAAAGTTTCCCTAGTAGGATATCCTCAACAAAAATAAATAGTTTATGTCCATATTACCTTTGAACTATAAGCTGCCCATGTTTTCCATCCAAAAAAAAATAACCATGTCCATATTACCTCTGGCTCATTTCCTTTTCCTTCCACAAGAATACCCCACCATGATTGTACCTAACAAATCTGTATACCTTTGATGTCGGTCGTCATCTACAATATCACCCATACTTAACTTTAAGTATGCCAGCGGTATTAAGTCCATAATAACCTATCACGTCCATATCACCTCTGATAGGGTTTTTGTTTTGAACTTATTACTTGCACTCAGGTGCACAGAAGGTAATAATTGTCACCCTCATTTTTCCAATTAGGAGTAATTTAGTCATTTAGATAGTTATATTATTTTAGTAATTTAATAATTAATTAGTTTGCTAAATTAATATTTGTGGTTTTGCTATATTTTAATTATAGTTAGTGGGCTAGCCAATAGTTAGACTAGACACTCGTGAATCCAAATAGATTTGTCATGACAAATTATGAGCCTAACATGGACTAGACCCATTCCCTCTAATTAATTTGGAGGATTAGAGTTAATTTATATTAGTTAGAAGCTTTTTTAATTTATCCTTTCCTAATTAGAACCTACATGACACTAGTGGAGGGCTAATTAGACATTTGTTAGTAGCTTGGGGAGGGAGAAAAGGGGCCGACCACATAAAGAGGCTCTCCGCTCTCTCTCCTCTTTATTTGCATTCATTTTGAGATCCCTAATTCATAGATCTCCAATTCAGTCTTATTCCCTTTCATTTTTACTCCTCAAGGAGCTTTAGAGCTTGGAGTAGCAAGGAGCATAATGAGAAGGATCTTTGATGTTCGGATCGTGTCCATTGAGCATTTCATTAAGAATCCATCTTCCAATAGGTACAATTCTAAATTTAACTTCATTATACCTCCTAAATTATGCATTTGACCATTATGAACCACCCCATGGCATGGGACTACCTATAAGAACAAGTTCTAGGCTAATTGGATGTTTATTGTGACTACTACATGGTAATTTATGTCCAAATAGGGAGAATTATGAGATTGACACATTAATTGTGTGTCATGAGGCTAATTAGATTAATTAGACTTAGATCGGGGTTGTGGGACTAAGTACGTGTCCACAAGTGGATACAAGTAGGCCGTATCATGGTGTTTTAGGATACCATGTGATACAGAGCTCAATTTTGGATGATTTGTGTAATTACTCCTAAATTTCTATTGTAGCAAGTTACTTTAGTTGTATTATGATGTATTTAGTTTATATAAATGTTAATTGTGGGGAATTGGTGAGTTTGGGCATTTGGTTGGGTGTGTACCATGGATATACTAATAGAGTACTACATGTGTTTGATAAAATGGTTTAATATGGAGGAAGTATGTTTTATATATATATATATATATATTTATATTATGAGTTAAGTATATATATACATGATGTTAAGGGGAGTTAACCCAGTCCTTGTGATCTATACGTATTAGAAGGGGATGCTGATGCTTGTGAGTGTGTATTTTATAATTCAGTGACTGTGTGTGATAGGTGTGTGAACAAGAGAGTAGGGGATCGAGTTATGTAGCAGCTGTATCAATCAACTTAGCAACAACTAATGCATAACATCACTGCTTAGTGCATATGAGATGGGGATTCCTGGGTTTATAACAGCAGCTACTTGTATTTCTAGCATCAATTGGTACATGAGGATGTGGTGGATTATATGCAGACAACAATAACACAAATATGTGTTTGTTTGTTGTTGTTGTGGTGCTAAGGAAGAGGGGGTAATGGTCGGGTTGCTTCCAACAGCAACAACAGGTGGCAGTATCAACATGTGGCAGCAGTAACATGGGCTTTAGATGATCAGTTGGCAACTTGGATTGCTGTCATATTGTGCAACATCAATAGCAATGGCAACTTTAGTTGCAACAACTGTAGTAACAACAAGTAGAGAGGGTAGCCTGGGTATATAAGTATATGTATGTTAGTCATATCATTGTATATCTATGAGTGCAGATATGTGTAAGAACTGTGATATTGGTTTAAGTCAAGAGAACAGAGGGGAAGGGGTTTAATACTCGATTGTGAGCCTTTGGGTTCAGGTACCTGGGAAGTCTGGGTTTAGGCCAAGAAAACATCAGCAGCAAATAAGTTCAGAGGGGAGGGGGATATTTGAAGAAATATTGAATAGAACTAGAGATTGCAACAACAACAGTACCCATATAAAGGATTCTGATACTGATACTTCAAGTATCAGTTGTACCTGATATCTTAATGTCTAGTTGGAATCAGTTAGGTGTAGTGTGAGGTTAAGTATTAGTTAGCTACTTAATAATATGTATATAGATAACTAGTATCAGTAGGTTGACAATTAGTGTTTAGTTAGTTAAGTTATTAGTATTGGATTATTTGTAACATTTAGATGAGTTAGTATAGGGTAACAATTAATTAGTTAGTTGGTAGTGTATTATTAGTCATATAGTATGTTGGTAAGTTAAATGTTAGTTAGTCTAGGTTGTACTAGCTAATTAGTCATATTTATCAGTTAGCAAATTAGTATTATAATAGAAAGTATAAGTATTAATTATATAGATAGGTAATGGTCTAGTATAAGCTAGAGTTAATTAGCTAGTGACCTAGTGATGACCAATATAGACCAATTAGCTTAGTATGGATTTGGTTTACCTATAATTGACCTAAAAGAGCATGTTAGTGCACTCTTTAACTTGTTTCTCTTTCTTTGCACAATTTAACTTGATATTCCTAAATAGGATTGTGTGACACCAGCTTGGGTATCTAGATACACCATTTTCTCAGGACTCGAGGTGAGTACATCTCTCTGTTAGTTTTTATTTCATGATAGTATATATATCAAATATTCTAGAACTGTATACTTGATTCCAACATAGTGGCTATACGGACTGGTACTATATGGATCTTGTCAGGAGATGTTATCCCCTTACCGTATTCAGCGGATACTCCTTCACATATATTTCATCATGTGTATCGGGTATTGATTATCGTGTACTTCGTGTTCACACACTGCTCGTATTTAGTGTGCTTATATTCGTGTTCGTAACGTGTCATGATTGGATCCATAAGTATTGGTTGGCGATGGGGGAGTAGGAGTTTGTTATGTGATCAAGCCAGTGTATTCGTGTATGTCACTACCCCATTTTCAGAGCAGGGTATTTTTTTATTTTAATTTGATTAATTGTGTATTTATCATAAATATTTGTATTAATATTTAATTATTGGTTGTATTATTTTTTATTAGTTATTTTAGTATTCTGGCTAGTGGACCCATGTCAGACCCAACCAACACCCTTGTTAGACTTATTTATTGGTGTAGATTAGTTATTTATATTTTAGTTAGTTAGTTGGAGTGATTAGTGATTAATTAGAGTGCATTTGGAATCCCAAACCCAAATCCCAATTAGGATTACTTGATTTGGAGGGCATTTTGGTCATTTCACCTAACCCTAACCTTAACCCTAACCTTAACCCTAACCTAATTTCCTACTTGGCCGATCATAACCAGCACCCCCCCTCATTTCTTTCCATTTCACTCCTTCTTCTTATTCTTCTTCTTCTTCTTCTTCTTCTTCTTCTTCACTCTCTACTCTTTTCTTCTTCTTCTTCTTTCTTCCAATCTCTACATTCCAAGTAAGTTTTCTCCTCTTCTTTCTCTTCCTTCTTCTATTTCTTACATCAATGCAAACCCTAACCCTTTGCTTTTTCCTAAGCTAGGTGTGTAGAACTTAAATTTGGTGTTGGAGCTTAGGTTGGAAGCTTGGAAGCTTGGTGTGGTGAATTTGGGACTTTTTGGAGACTTCGGCTTGGAATTCCAACTCCCAAGAGGTAAACCCTAATTTTCTTTCTTGTGATTACTCTAATATATTGTAATTAGTAGTTTAGAATCTTCCTAAATCTTAGGGTTACCCGTGGGAGGAAGTTGGAACTTGTTTGGATGTGTTTGGAGACTTTGACATTAGGTTTTGTGTCAATTTAGGGTAAAATCTGAGATTGGCATAACTTTTGGTGTTGTCCTAGGTTAGACGGACCTAGATAGATGTGCTTGGATGTCTTGAGGATAAGTATGTGTCTCCGTTCGGACACGTGAGGTCGTGTCACAGAGATTTAGGCATTTCAGGCAATTTGGGAGTTTTCGTCATCGTAGGTTCTACTTGCGTGCGCATTTTTGCCACGGGCCTATAATCGGTGGGTTAGCATTTTTTCTAGGTTCTAGATATCGATTAGAACTAGTGGGTAAATTTTGGGTCGATTCCGAGTAGTTTTGGTGTGCATTTTACGAGATTTCGCGAACCGTACTCCATGTGTTCGTCAAAATGACCGAATGGCCATTTCGACTTGGTTTCTAGGTTTTGGGCTTGTGCGTGCGTTGGTTTAGCTTCGGGGAGTGTGTGCTAGAGTTCTTGAGTTATATTTTATATATTTATATGTGTTTATGTGTGTTTGGGTGGTTGTGCACGTGTTGGTGGGGTGTTGTGTGTATCGTGTGTTAGTATGTTAGTTTGTGTGTGTATAAATATGTATGAGTGTGTGTGTGTTTGTATGAGTGTATATATATATTTGTGTAGGTGTGAGTGTGAGTGAGTGTTTGTGTATAGGTGTGAGTGTGTAGTGTAGTGTAGTGTAGTGTGAGTGTTTGTGTGTGTTTGAGAGGTATGTGAGTGTGTTTGTGTATATATATATATATATATATATATATATATATATATATATATATATATATATATATATATATATATATATATATATATATATATATATATGAGTGTGTGTATATATATATATGTGTGTTTGTATATATATATGTATGAGTGTGTGTGTGTGTGTGTGTGTGTGTGTGTGTGTATATAGAGTGTGTTTATATTATATACATATGTGTGTTTATATATATGTGTGTGTGTGTGTACCTATTTATATATGTATTTATATATATAAATATATAAATATATATATATATATATATATATATATATAAACACATAACCATATATATATATATATATATATATATATATATATACACAAACATATATATATATATATATATATATATATATATATATATATATATATATATGTTTGTGTATATATATATCTAAGTGTGCTTGTGTGTCGAGGTGTGTGTGTCGAGAGATAGAGAGTGAGAGTGTGAGCGAGAGGTGAGCCGCAGCAGCAGCTAGTGCAGCTGCAGGCGCAGCAGCGGTTGCAGAGCCGCGCAGCTCCGCGGCAGCCCCGCGGCAGCAGCTGCAGCATTAGCAGCCAGCATTGGCAGCATGAGCAGCACATTTCAGCGCAAGCAGCTCGCATTCAACAGTTAACCCCCCTCCCCCTTCTTATATATATATATATATATATATATATATATATATATATATATATATAGATGTATATATTTACATATATAGATAGAGGTATATATAGATAGATATAAGTATGAGTTTATATATATATATATATATATATATATATATATATATATATGTAAACCCCCTCGACCAGAAATTAGGGTTAAATTACTAAATTAGCCTAATTAGGGTTAACTTACATTAATTACGATTTAATATATAGTATTATGATACTTGTGCAATGATTGATGGTTTTAGGATACTACCTTAGCTGTTGCCCTAAAACCAATTTCACGTATTTGACCTAGACACGTAAACCCATCATATTAAACCAAGAACAAACCCCGGATACCGATTTTTGTGCCTGATTTTAGACGCACAAAAGTCGTTACAAACGTCCGCGCGCGAATTATTAAATTTGCGTAATTACGTTCGTTGTCCGTTCCAATCGAAATTGAGACCCAACCTCAACCAGTTTTGACCAACTCAGACCACGATGATATTGTACACTGAGCCTACTACACCAAGGACCCTTGTCCAACTAAATTTAGACACCCAGTTTTTAATTAGATTAAAATAGAAACGCCGTTACATTAATTATGAATTAATTAATGTGGCTACCCAACCTCAAATTAGATTGGATCCAACTCCAACCCAAACTCACATCCACACCCACAATCCTCATACAAAACACCAAACACCCTCATAGTCTAATGAGGAACACCAAACATGGTGTTTGCTTGCATTAAATCCCCAATCCTAGTTATTGTGCAAATACCAATTTATTCAAGGGCTATATTGCAAAATTGTAATGTGGTGTCCCCCTCTCATTGGCCCAAACCATCATGGAGAAAAGCATTGGAATGCCCAACCGTAGGCATTTGGTTTCCCCTCATTTTACATGTACTTACACCACCTTTTTGGGAACACATCTTGACCCTACAATTTGAATGGCCTATTCCTAGCCCTCCATTCATCATGATGGACACCCCACTCCCCAAAAATAGGTTGTCCAGCCGGCCCTAATCCCTAGGCAGCCCCCCTCACTCTCTCTCCTACTTATACACCATTCTACCTCATTTGGAAGGCACACAACCCAAGGAAATACCTAAAACCTAACTAAACCCAAAACCCCCCACCACCAGCCCGATATTACTCCTTCCCCCCCCCGAGCTCGACCACCACCACCAGCGGCCACCGACCGCCGCCATACTTCACGACCACCGTCGCCAGTCCCCACCCCACCTGCCACCAGAAACTCCGGCCCCCACGACGCCGGAGCAGCCCGCACGACCGCCAGCACTGATC
Organism: Iris macrosiphon; assembly: GCA_036927795.1. Lineage (NCBI taxonomy): Eukaryota > Viridiplantae > Streptophyta > Magnoliopsida > Asparagales > Iridaceae > Iris > Iris macrosiphon. The sequence goes on from JAYESA010000002.1 coordinate 128,808,280, forward strand.
TTGGCTCCCACAGCCCGCTCAGTGTAGCCGACGACCCCGCAGCCTCGTACTCCTCCACCCCCGCACCTTCGGCCACCGTACTTCACCAGAGCCTCTCCCAGCCTGTCCTCCACCACCCCACAAACTTTCGGCCGAAGGCGTCGACGCACCGGAGAGGAATCGAGCCCGCAGCGTCGACGAGTCGAGAAACGCTGCTGCTGCCCGCGACCTCCCCGAGCCTCGCCGGAGCGCCGCCCGGCCACCCCCGCCGGCAACGACCGACCAACTCGACCCCCTCGACCTGAGGTACAACCCAGCATATTATTTTATGTATAATAGTTAGTATTTGTGCATGTATTTTAGTTTGCAAGTTTAAATATATATGAATCTCATATTTTATAGTATTTAAATACGTATATTATGTATTCAAATATATATATATTGTTTTCTGTATTTTATAGTATTTAATGTATATATACTGTAAATACTGCTGTGTATATGTGTATGTAATATATATATATATATATCTAAATGCTTATTAATTAATGAAGGTATATAAATACTTAGTATATATATAAATACATAGTATAAATACTTTAAATACCTAAGAGTATAGGTATATAAGTAAATATATATATATATATATATATATATATATATATATATATATATATATATATATATATATGTACAAATAAATGTGTATTTCTGATTTATAAATAATGTGTGTATATCTACCTAATTAATAATGTGGTGCACAAATATTTACTGTTGTGTATACACATGAGTATAGTTGGATATGTATATGAATACCTACTACATATAAACGTATTTTTTGATTTATAAATATATGTATGATATATAATGGTAAGTATTTAAAATAAATCATAATAAAAGTATTTCTGTGATTTAATATTATATATAATACTATTTTCCTAGTATATTTATGTATTAATATTTATACACTAGTATGTATGTTTGTATGTATGTATGTATGTATGTATGTATGTATGTATGTATGTATGTATGTATAAATGTATGTTGGTATATTTTAATATATATGAAAGATATTAAATATATAATATATTAAGTTTAAATACATTTTTCTGGAAATTTAGTATGTGTATATATAAAATACTTATATGTATTGATCCTCTAAAAATGTGTATATGTATAAAAATATGAATTTGCTTTATTATCAATTATGTACAGTTATTCAATAGGTGTATTATTTATATACTAAATAAATACGTAAGTACTAATTTGTACTATTAAATATAGCTATTTTTCTAAAAAATAACTAAATATGGTATAGAGTATATGTATATGATAGTGTTAGCTATATATACATATAGCCCAGACCCTGTGACAGTTGTAGATGCGGACAATGTGCCCTAGTCGTGGTATTATAGCGACTAATTTAGACATTACTATATCCTATATAGGATTGCTGGACACTACTGCCGAGGCATCAGGAGCAGGGCTTTGGATTTCGCAGCTACCCGGGACAGGCAAGTATACCTTGCTGGATTACAGCTTTAAATTTAAATGTTAAATATTTCAAATATGCTTGAACTGTGCGCATCCGAGATTGACTCGGGTGCAGTCGACAATGCGTCGATGAATAGAGTACATGTCCTAGTTGCTAGCTGACTCACCTTTTTCTGTGAGGATATTTTGATATCTTCCTTGACCATGGCACTATACACGTATCGCAATGGTACATTTATATTGGGATGCGGGTCCGCATACCCGATTCGCTATCGGTATGTATGACGTGCATCACGGACTAGCATGTATTCTAGAGTAACATAGTTAGTTGAGACTTGGCATTTAGATACGTTCCTAGGTTGTCCTTATATTGCATTCACTTAGATGGTTAGCACACCCCCCTCTTTACTTTTATTTCAGTACTATATCCAGCATGCATATTGTATCTTGTTACGTCCCTCTGAGGACCTGGTTATCTTCCAGATCTGGACGAGGCCTTTTATCCCACAGTTTACGGCCCAGGCATAGAGACGAGGTTTGCTCTGGACGAGGAGCTAGAGGTCCTTCCATCAGAGTACCCCTGATCAGATTGGTAGGCCTTCCGCCTATGACTGGAGCTCCTTACCTAGTTAGATGTTGTTCTAGTCTCTCCTTCTCAGTACTTTCATTTCAGATATTCAGTACTTTATTTTAGACTATCAGTACATTTGTAGTGGGTTTGTTCCCACCAGACTTATTTCAGTTGTACTATGTCAGTCGACTATGTTTCTTATATTCCAGTCTTTCATTTCAGTTTTTACTTGTTATCTGTGGATGAGATTAGACATTGCTTGTTGTTATTAGACTTGTTAGATTTAGGACAGCGTAGCACGCTTCGTCAGGATCTATTAAATTGGGATATCCTCGGAGTCGTGTCAGCTGGCCAATGCCACGTGGCCTGGTTCCATAATATTTTGGGACTGGGGCATGACATAGTTTTAGTGGTGGCCCATGCAGGTCTGAACATCAAATGTTTATCGCTTGTGGTATGGAAATGTGCCCAGCGAGCCTGCAGTAGGATAGAAATTACTAGGTCTCATCCACTTGATTACGCCTTTGAACCTCTTCCGTACTTTTAAAATATCTGCATCCTGTTTGATTTTTCCGTACTCCCTCTAATGAAGTTTTATCTCTTACAGCGAGATGAACCTTCGGAGCCGACGAGAGATACTCGGTGCCATACCACCAACTGTAGCACCGAGGGAGGATACGACTCAGGGACCACCCAGAGAGCTACCTCAGCCAGAGGCAGTGGTGATCCCTCAGGCCCCGATGATGCACTGGCATCAGATCTCTCCCGACGAGGAGACACAGCAGCCAGAGGGCCAGGCATCACAGATGATTCCGAGGCAGTACTTCGAGGGGCAGACCTCGAGGGCGACACCGATGCCGCAGTACGAGAGGCCGGCACCCGAGGAGACACCAAGGAGACAGCAGGAGGTACCGCTTCCACCACCTCCACCGTTTCCACCTCAGATGCCACCAGCGGAGGGACAGACCCAGATGATGCAGTTCTTCCAAATGATGATGCAGGCCCAGATACAGCAGACGGAGACTCTGAGACAGGGTCTGATGGCCGTACTAGATGGGGCACCTGCCCAAGCACCAGCACCAGCACCGGCACCTGCACCTGACCGGCTAGCGGGCACTGTAAAAGGCTTCAGAACGATGGGCCCGGGAACCTTCTCGGGTAAGGAGACAGCTGAGGAGATCTCAGACTGGGTCTCCAACACTGAGATGCTGCTAGAGGGTTCGCAGCTACACCCCGATCTCTGGATGACCGCAGTGAGGGCCCAACTTACAGGCAACGCCCATCACTGGTGGGACTCTATGGAGCGCAGCATTGGCCGACAGCAGACTTGGGAGGAATTTCTAGTGTACTTCAACACGAAGTATTTCCCAGCTACGGTGAGGAACGCCCTGTACTCCCAGTTCCTACACCTGGAGCAGGGGAACCTGACTGTGGACGCCTACGACGAAGAGTTCAGCAGACTCAGCCGATTTGGAGCAGCCCTGATCCCCAATGACCTGGAGAAGGCCAGGAGATTCCATCATGGCCTCTCGCAGGAGCTACAGAGGTACACTACTACCCAGGCGAGGATCTCTTATGAAGAGGTCCTATCAGAGGCGAGGATCCAGGAGGCTATAGGAGGAGGAGGAGCGAGACGTTCCAGCGCGAACGTACCAGCCAGGACCCAGCAAGGAGCAGGAGGACCGATCCGCCGTCCAGGAGCGCAGGCGCAGCAGAGGACAGCGCCGTACCAGCAGAAGGAGCTTCCGACCTGTCACTTCTGTGGCAAGAGGGGACACGTCATCCGAGACTGCAGGAAAAAGCTCGGGCTCTGCATGGTCTGTGGAGCCAGCCAGCACCTTACTAGAGACTGCCCCCAGTGCAGAGATGCAGCACCCCAGACTGGACAGAGGCCACCAGCAGCACCACTGAGGACACCACCCCCAGCAGGAGGACAGCGTCCCCCAGCTACCGGAGGACAGCAGAGGGGACCACCCTTGGTCACACAGGAGGCACACTTCAACCAGGCCCGACAGCAGGCAGGAGGGCAGAGGCGCGGGCAAGCCTTTGCTTTAGCATCTATTGAGGAGGAACCAGAGGGAGAGGCTATAGCAGGTACAATTCTAGTTGCATCATTACCTGCGACTGCACTGTTTGATTCTGGAGCTACACTGTCATTTATATCTAGTAGATTCGTAGCAATGCATAGAGTAGCAACCTCCCCCTTACCTAAAAGTTGGAGAATACTTACCGGAGGAGGCATCGTACCAGTTACCAGCACCATTAGAACGTGCTCAGTAGTAGTTTGTGGTAGGGAGATGAGAGCGCGATTGTTGGTACTCCCAATGCCAGCTTTTGACGTAGTTCTGGGTATGGACTGGTTAAGCCAGTACAATACCGTGCTAGATTGCCGGAAGGGTAGCGTTACTTTTAGACTGCCAGGACAACCGGAGTTCGAATTCATGCGAGGCACCATCGAGCGAGGAGTAGGACATGCAGCTGGAGCTTACATGGCGATGGAGACGGCACCCCCAGAAATCGTTGCAGAGTTCGAGGATGTTTTCCCGGAGGAGTTGCCAGGCCTACCGCCTGATAGAGAGGTGGAGTTCACCATCGAGCTAATACCTGGAGCAGCACCGGTATCATCAAATGTGTACCGGTTGGCGAAGAAGGAGCTTGACGAGCTGAAGCTACAGCTAGAGGAGTTGCAAATCAAGGGATTCGTTCGTCCTAGTGTATCACCCTGGGGAGCACCAGTGCTGTTTGTACCAAAGAAGGACGGGACGTTCCGGATGTGCATTGATTACAGAGCCCTTAATGCTCTGACTATCAAAAACAAGTACCCTCTACCGCGAATCAACGATCTGTTCGACCAGCTGACAGGAGCAGTGGTGTTCACGAAGATCGACTTGAGATCGGGCTACCATCAGGTGAAGGTGCGAAGGGAGAACATTCCAAAGATAGCATTTAGGACTCGTTATGGTCACTACGAGTTCTTAGTGATGCCTTTCGGATTGACAAATGCGCCTGCTGTGTTTATGAACCTGATGAACCGAGTTTTCCATGAGTATCTGGACCAGTTCGTGGTAGTCTTCATCGACGACATCTTGGTGTATTCGAAGAGCCACGAGGAGCACGGGGAGCATTTGAGGCTAGTGCTAGAGACGCTGAGACGAGAGAGGCTTTATGCCAAGCTGAGCAAGTGCGAGTTTCTCCTAGATCGTGTCGCATTTTTTGGACACGTTATCTCGGGAGATGGCATCTCAGTAGATCCCGCAAAGATTTCATCCATAGAGACGTGGCCGACCCCTACCAACGTCACGGAGGTGAGGAGTTTCCTAGGACTTGCCGGATATTACCGGAGGTTCGTAGAGAACTTCGCGAGGATCGCAGAGCCGATGACCCGCTTGACCCGCAAGGATCAGGAGTTTACCTGGACAGAGGAGTGTCAGACGGCGTTCGACGAGCTGAAGAAGCGTCTGACTACAGCACCCATCTTGACCATACCTTCTGGACCAGGAGGATTCGTGATCTATAGCGATGCGTCCGGGAAAGGATTAGGATACGTTTTGATGCAGCATGGGAAGGTTGTGGCCTATGCCTCTAGATAGTTGAGAACCCATGAGAAGAATTACCCCACCCACGACTTGGAGCTTGCCGCAGTGATCTTTGCTTTGAAGCTTTGGAGGCACTACCTGTACGGAGAGCGCGTGGAGATATTTACCGATCACAAGAGCCTTAAATACGTCTACACACAGAAGGACCTGAACCAGAGGCAAAGACGATGGCTTGAAGTGATGGCAGACTTCGAGATTGAGCTGTAGTACCATCCGGGAAAGGCTAATATGGTAGCCGATGCCTTAAGCAGAAAGCCCATAGCATTTTTCCTGACTACCCAACAGCATCTGTTGAGAGATTTAGAACAGTTGGGTATCGAAGTTGTCATGCCCGGAGTAGACGGCCAGATGTCGAGTTTCCAGGTGCAATCGACATTGGTGGAGAGAATCAAGGCTGCTTTGCCGCCAGATGCCAGATTTCAGAGGCTTCGACAGAGGACAGAGGCTGGAATACAGACGGGACTGCGTATACACGAGGACGGGACTTTGAGATGTGGAGATCGTCTCTATGTTCCGAATGGAGAGCTACGCGAGGAGCTGATAATGGAAGCACACAGTTCGACCTATTCTATACATCCAGGAGGCACGAAGATGTATCGAGACCTGAGGCAGTACTACTGGTGGCACGGGATGAAGAGAGAGATAGCCCGCTTCGTAGCTAAGTGTCTGGTGTGTCAGCAAGTCAAGGCTGAGCATCAGAGGTCTGCCGGATTACTTCAGCCGCTCCCGATACCGGAGTGGAAATGGGAGCACATCACCATAGACTTTGTCACGGGTTTCCCGAGGAGTCCTAGTGGTCGAAATGCCGTGTGGGTAATCGTAGATAGACTCACCAAGTCTGCCCACTTCTTACCTTTCAGAGTAGGGCAATCTACGAAAGTCTTGGCAGACATGTACTTGAGGGAGATTGTACGATTGCATGGAGTGCCAGTCAGTATCGTGTCTGACCGGGATACGAGGTTTACATCGTACTTTTGGAGGAGTATGCAAGAGAGTCTTGGTACCCGCCTTAAGTTCAGTACTTCATACCACCCGCAGACAAATGGACAATCCGAGCGCACCATTCAGACGCTGGAGGATATGTTGAGGGCTTGCATGCTTGACTTCAGCGGTTCATGGGAGGACCACTTGTACCTGGTCGAATTTTCTACAATAATAGCTATCAGGCGAGCATTCAGATGGCTCCTTATGAGGTATTGTATGGTAGGAAATGTCGTTCCCCCGTATGTTGGAGCGATATAGGCGAGAGGCAGATTCTAGGGCCAGAGTTGATCGTCCATACAGTGGAGAAGGTGAAGAAGATTCAGGGGCATCTACGAGCAGCACAGGACAGGCAGAAGCATTGGGCTAATGCGCATCGACGACCCCTAGAGTTTCAGATTGGAGAACATGTGTTCCTGAAGATTTCTCCTACCAGAGGAACCATCAGATTTGGAGGCAGAGGAAAGCTGAGTCCGAGGTACATCGGACCCTTCGATGTGCTAGAGCGCATCGGAGAAGTTGCTTACAGATTGGCCTTGCCGCAGACACTGGAAGGAGTTCACGACGTCTTCCATGTATCTCAGCTGAGGAGATACATACCGGATCCGAGTCATGTGCTTGACCACTCGGAGATCACCGTTGGTCCAAGCTTGTCATACCAGGAGGAGCCGGTAGAGATCCTAGACCGAAGCGAGAAGGTACTACGAGGCCAGACTATCCCCCTTGTTCGTGTCGCATGGAGGCATCATGCACCAGGTGAATCAACCTGGGAACGAGAGGACGATATTCGGCAACGTTTTCCCCATCTCTTCGAAGGCCTAGGTATGTGATAGTATTTATTTCATTCAGCAGTTATTCTATATGTCTGTTTTTAATTTCGAGGACGAAATGCTCTAAGGAGGGTATGTTGTAAACCCCCTCGACCAAAAATTAGGGTTAAATTACTAAATTAGCCTAATTAGGGTTAACTTACATTAATTACGATTTAATATATAGTATTATGATACTTGTGCAATGATTGATTGTTTTAGGATACTACCTTAGCTGTTGCCCTAAAACCAATTTCACGTATTTGACCTAGACACGTAAACCCATCATATTAAACCAAGAACAAACCTCGGATACCGATTTTCGTGCCTGATTTTAGACGCACAAAAGTCGTTACAAACGTCCGCGCACGAATTATTAAATTTGCGTAATTATGTTCGTTGTCCGTTCCAATCGAAATTGAGACCCAACCTCAACCAGTTTTGACCAACCCAGACCACGATGATATTGTACACTGAGCCTACTATACCAAGGACCCTTGTCCAACTAAATTTAGACACCCAGTTTTTAATTAGATTAAAATAGAAACGCCGTTACATTAATTATGAATTAATTAATGTGGCTATCCAACCTCAAATTAGATTGGACCCAACTCCAACCCAAACCCACATCCACACCCACAATCCTCATACAAAACACCAAACACCCTCATAGTCCAATGAGGAACACCAAACATGGTGTTTGCTTGCATTAAATCCCCAATCCTAGTTATTGTGCAAATACCAATTTATTCAAGGGCTACATTACAAAATTATAATATGGTGTCCCCCTCTCATTGGCCCAAACCATCATGGAGAAAAGCATTGGAATGCCCAACCGTAGGCATTTGGTTTCCCTCCATTTTACATGTACTTACACCACCTTTTTAGGAACACATCTTGACCCTACAATTTGAATGGCCTATTCCTAGCCTCCATTCATCATGATGGACACCCCACTCCCCAAAAATAGGTTGTCCAGCCGGCCCTAATCCCTAGGCAGCCCCCCCTCACTCTCTCTCCTACTTATACACCATTCTACCTCATTTGGAAGACACACAACCCAAAGAAATACCTAAAACCTAACTAAACCCAAAACCACCCACCACCAGCCCGATATTACTCCTCCCCCCCCCCCGAGCTCGACCACCACCACCAGCGGCCACCGACCGCCGCCATACTTCACGACCACCGTCGCCAGTCCCCACCCCACCTGCCACCAGAAACTCCGGCCCCCACGACGCCGGAGCAGCCCGCACGACCGCCAGCACTGATCTCGGCTCCCACAGCCCGCTCAGTGTAGCCGACGACCCCGCAGCCTCGTACTCCTCCACCCCCGCACCTCCGGCCACCGTACTTCACCAGAGCCTCCCCCAGCCTGTCCTCCACCACCCCACAAACTTTCGGCCGAAGGCGTCGACGCACCGGAGAGGAATCGAGCCCGCAGCGTCGACGAGTCGAGAAACACTGCTGCTGCCCGCGACCTCCCCGAGCCTCGCCGGAGCGCCGCCCGGCCACCCCCGCCGGCGACGACCGACCAACTCGACCCCCTCGACCTGAGGTACAACCCAGCATATTATTTTATGTATAATAGTTAGTATTTGTGCATGTATTTTAGTTTGCAAGTTTAAATATATATGAATTTAGTATTTTATAGTATTTAAATACGTATATTATGTATTCAAATATATATATTGTTTTATGTATTTTATAGTATTTAATGTATATATACTGTAAATACTGCTGTGTATATGTGTATGTAATATATATATATATATCTAAATGCTTATTAATTAATGAAGGTATATAAATACTTAGTATATATATAAATACATAGTATAAATACTTTAAATACCTAAGAGTATAGGTATATTAGTAAATATATATATATATATATATATATATATATATATGTACAAATAAATGTGTATTTCTGATTTATAAATAATGTGTGTATATCTACCTAATTAATAATGTGGTGCACAAATATTTACTGTTGTGTATACACATGAGTATAGTTGGATATGTATATGAATACCTACTACATATAAACGTATTTTTTGATTTATAAATATATGTATGATATATAATGGTAAGTATTTAAAATAAATCATAATAAAAGTATTTCTGTGATTTAATATTATATATAATACTATTTTCCTAGTATATTTATGTATTAATATTTATACACTAGTATGTATGTGTGTATGTATGTATGTATGTATGTATGTATAAATGTATGTTGGTATATTTTAATATATATGAAAGATATTAAATATATAATATATTAAGTTTAAATACATTTTTCTGGAAATTTAGTATGTGTATATATAAAATACTTATATGTATTGATCCTCTAAAAATGTGTATATGTATAAAAATATGAATTTGCTTTATTATCAATTATGTACAGTTATTCAATAGGTGTATTATTTATATACTAAATAAATACGTAAGTACTAATTTGTACTATTAAACATAGCTATTTTTCTAAAAAATAACTAAATATGGTATAGAGTATATGTATATGATAGTGTTAGCTATATATACATATAGCCCAGACCCTGTGACAGTTGTAGATGCGGACAATGTGCCCTAGTCGTGGTATTATAGCGACTAATTTAGACATTACTATATCCTATATAGGATTGCTGGACACTACTGCCGAGGCATCAGGAGCAGGGCTTTGGATTTCGCAGCTACCCGGGACAGGCAAGTATACCTTGCTGGATTACTGCTTTAAATTTAAATGTTAAATATTTCAAATATGCTTGAACTGTGCGCATCCGAGATTGACTCGGGTGCAGTCGACAATACGTCGATGAATAGAGTACATGTCCTAGTTGCTAGCTGACTCACCTTTTTCTGTGAGGATATTTTGATATCTTCCTTGACCATGGCACTATACACGTATCGCAATGGTACATTCATATTGGGATGCGGGTCCGCGTACCCGATTCGCTATCGGTACGTATGACGTGCATCACGGACTAGCATGTATTCTAGAGTAACATAGTTAGTTGAGACTTGGCATTTAGATACGGTACACTCACGTCGTGTATTCGACATGCGTATCTACATTGGGCGGGAAGGACAACTGATAAACGTATGGGATACCCCCACCGGATTCTGTAGTATCCAGAGGAACCATAGACCCGGTGACTCCCTATATTCAGACACCGCGATCTACGGAGTGTTACGGACGTATATACATTGCAGATACCACGTCCCTTAGAGTGTGGACGTTATATATATACAGATACCTCATTCTTCGAAATGATGGACGTTGCAGATACCACACTTTAGAGGATGTTGGACGTTATGCCTACACCTACTTATACGTTCCTAGGTTGTCCTTATATTGCATTCACTTAGATGGTTAGCACACCCCCCTCTTTACTTTTATTTCAGTACTATATCCAGCATGCATATTGTATCTTGTTACATCCCTCTGAGGACCTGGTTATCTTCCAGATCTGGACGAGGCCTTTTATCCTACAGTTTACGGGCCAGGCATAGAGACGAGGTTTGCTCTGAACGAGGAGCTAGAGGTCCTTCCATCAGAGTACCCCTGATCAGATTGGTAGGCCTTCCGCCTATGACTGGAGCTCTTTACCTAGTTAGATGTTGTTCCAGTCTCTCCTTCTCAGTACTTTCATTTTAGATATTCAGTACTTTATTTCAGACTATCAGTACATTTGTAGTGGGTTTGTTCCCACCAGACTTATTTCAGTTGTACTATGTCAGTTGACTATGTTTCTTATATTCCAGTCTTTCATTTCAGTTTTTACTTGTTATCTGTGGATGAGATTAGACATTGCTTGTTGTTATTAGACTTGTTAGATTTAGGACAGCGTAGCACGCTTCGTCAGGATCCATTAAATTGGGATATCCTCGGAGTCGTGTCAGCTGGCCAATGCCACGTGGCCTGGTTCCATAATATTTTGGGACTGGGGCGTGACAATATATATATATATATATATATATATATATATATATATATATATATATATATATATATGTGTGTGTGTGTGTGTGTGTGTGAGATGTGTGGATGTATATATATGTGTTTGGATATATATATATATATATATATATATATATATATATATATAGATATGTAGGTAGATGCATATGTGTTTTATATATATATATATATATATATATATATATATATATATAGATAATTGCCTTGATATATTGCTAGGTGTATATATTTATATAGATAGTTAGCTATATGGGTAGTGTTAGAGTGAGATTGTTGGGTATCTCAATACCTCGAGATACCCAAGGTATTCAGGTATTAGGGGTAAGGTATTGAGGTAACCTAATACTAAGTTATATATATATATATATATATATATATATATATATATATATATATATATATATATATATATATATATATAGCTAGCTAGTTAGCTAGAATTAGAGGGTAAGATATCTTAATACCTTGAGATACCAAGGTATTGAGATAAGTTGGGTATCGGAGGTAAGGTATTGAGGTGTTTGCCTATATACTAGGTTATATATATATATATATATATATATATATATATATATATATATATATATATATATATATATATATATATATATAGTTAGTTAGTTAGTTAGTTAGTTAGTTAACTAGTGTTAGAGAGGGGTAAGGCTTGAGTATCTCAATACCTTGAGATACTCAAGGTATTGGTCATCGGGGCAAGGTATTGAGTTTTGGCCTAGGATTGAGGTTAGAGATGCTTATATATATATATATATATATATATATATATATATATATATATATATATATATATATATATATATATATATATATGTGCTAGTATATATTTTAGAGGGTATAGACGGGACGTATAGCGTAGGTTGAGGTATCGGATACCGTGGGTATCCCGGTATCTCAAGGAGGCGAGTTTGAGGGTTTATTAGCTTAATGACCTAGTTTTGACCTAGAATTTTAGGGGCACCCTAGTTTGACCTAGAGTTGACCATAGTTGACCCGGTTGACCGCCAAAGTCAATATTTGACCTAGTTTTGATCCAGAGTTGACTTTTTGGAACAATTGTTAACTTTTTGATCCCGATCTCACCGGTTTGACCCGTTTGACCTAGAACGACCCTAAAAGCTTATTTTTAGCTATTTTATATCTGTTTAACTCTTTAGAACCTTGTTTAACCTTGCTTTTTGTAATAGTTCCTTGCGATACCAGTTCGGATCACCAGTTGCTCAGGACGTCAGGCGAGTACATTCTCTGATAGTTTATATTATATGATGATTTTATGATTCAACTTCTAATATAGTATTTTCTAATTTTTCTGGCACGACATGGACTAGTATTTCTGGATTTATTTACTTGCGACACATATATTTTATGTTTCTGGCCTCTATTCTGGAATCACCTACTGGCATCACTACAGGTATCACTACATGCATCACTCATGTTTCTGGCTGGACTCATACTTGATTTATGTGTCGGGTCTTGGATTCACTTGTACTAGTCAGGGCGAAGAAATACTCGAGTAAATATATAAACATTCCTAACTGGAATTACTGGAATCACCCCCTCGTGTCTAATCTGGAATGATAGCAGCCGCACACCCAGTATGTGGTGAGCCGTACTTACCCCTAGCCGTTTACATGTCAAAACAGGTATTTTAGAGACACGAGTTCATTCTTTCTAGTCTGGACTCACTTGCATTCTTGACTGGTCTCTCACTTATATGTTTTTGGACTTGACTCATTACATGTACTTTTGCTGGACTCACTACACGTTCTTGTGCACATACTTACTCTTAGTTTAGATTTCTTGTATCCTGCAGTCATATCTATCTTGCTCTGAGATTCATGCATCTTTACCTTTATGCACCAGTGATATGTATATATTTCTTGTTCATACTTTATTTCATTCTTCTTGTTACTGGCTACAACTGCTTTATAGTTTTTATCATTTAACTGGAACTGCTGTTAGAGGTGTACTTGTTCCAATCCTGACTGGATATATTTTTCAGAGGATCCGGAGGATTGGTGTCCGACGTTTTATGGACCTCAGCCTGTCGATGGTGCAGACAGGGACCCCTAGTTTAGGAGTGATTTTTGGGTTGGTAGCCGGGATCACTAGGACCTCAGTTGTTGTTTTTATTAGCTTTTGGTACTGGATTTGTCCCCGGTTTTGGATTGAGATCTTGTATTGTATATAATTCTGGATATTATTGTATTATTATTATTGACGTTGTTGTTATTTTAGTAGCAGTTGTTTAGACTTTGTAGTTGCTAGACTTCTTTGTTATCTTATCGTGCTTAGATTCGTGATTGAGTACATAATTATCTTTATCATATTGCTCCTCCGTTTGGAGTTGAGATATTGACAGGCATATATATTGATTGCGTGAGATTGTTAACTAGATAATAGACTTAGACAGCGTTCTACCGCCGATGTTGCAGCGTAGGCTGGACGTACCCACGACTCATGCCCAATTTTTGGGTGCGGGTCGTGATAGTGTACATGTCGATTATATTTCATACGTGTAATCGAGTTACCATATTGTATTCATTTTCAACCCAAACCAATCACATAATGAACTTGTACTCCAAGGCACATTAGCTAGTTTATCTTATCATTTACTTGCAATGATTCTCTATTGCTTGTTCTTTACTTTCCAGTACATTACATGTTCACTCTAGTTCATTCAATTTCCTATTGCTAGTTATGTTGTATTCTTTTATATTGTTTATTATATATGCTCTATTATGTATTTAGAACTGCTTTCAGAGGTATGTACTTCACTCTAATCCTGATTGGATTTTTTTTCCAGATGATTGGCTTGTGGATCAGTGTCTCACTTATTATGGGCTGCAGGATGGCGAACAATTAGAGGATTCTCCCCTAGAGTAGGAGAACCCAGTACTACTTACCGAGGAGGCCTAGTTATATATTTTGGATATTGTATTAGTCTCATTTCTAGACTCATGGCATGTATATATTATTTGGGAGTAGCTATGTCTAGACTTATGGATTTGGACTTGTGGATGTATTGTGACTCTTATTTTCCTCTCTTTTATTACATATCGTGCTTTCATCCTCCTTTAGTTTTATATTGTAATTGAATATTGTTTATCATTATCATATATCGTATTGTTCCTCCGTTTGGAGTTGAGATAACATTGACAAGTACCACATATATATTGTATGAGATATTTAAATAGTATAGTTGACCTAGAAAGTGTTCTACCATCGATGCTATGGCGTAGGCTGGCATTGTTCACTACTCGTGCCCTTATTCCGGGTGCAGGTCATGACACATTTTTAGTGGTGGCCTATGCAGGTCAGAGTCACAACAAGTGCGATATCGTAGTAGTACTCTAAGTCTGAGTGTCACGACCCGCACCCGATGTAAGGATGCAAGTCAAAAAAATGCCCAGCCTACGCCGCAGAATCGACAGTATAACGTTGTCTGGGTAATCTATCTAACAATATAATGAGCCACCATAATAACAATATACTCAATCATAGAACTAAGAATGATCACCAATAAGATAAAAGAATAGAAATAGTCACAAACAACTCATGAGTCTAAAATAATACATCAATGAGTCTAAAAGAATGCTAACAAAATAAGCTGGAGACAAATCCAGTACAAAAAATACTAAGAAGGTACTAATCCCGGGTCATCTGTCTCAGTCGGGATAAGTCCCTCCTGAGCCAGGGTCTCTGACTCTAAGCCCACAATATCCTGGGGTCCATAATGTGTAGGGTACCATTCCTCTGTGTCATCTGAGAAAAATATATTAAGTCAGGAAAGGAGCAGAGTATATCTCTAACAGCAGTTCTAATCAATGATAAAAACTATATAACAGTAAATAGATGTGAATATACAAGATGCACAATAGATACGAGAGATATACAATAAGAAAATACTGGAATGAATACAATAATGAATAATATGTCAATGAACAAGAATACTAATGACAAAGTGTGTGAGTACTAGCTTTAACATGTAATCGGCTTGGGAACATGATATAATATATATGGTCTGGCTAATCATACGTACGGTATATGATTAATACTATTCAATAACAATACTTGATACAATAGGGGTATGATCACATATCTACACTAAAGTACTCCCCACCCTCGACTGGTATAATAGATCCAACCACGGTATGCTATGGCACGAAATTTCCTAAGAAGATAGCGACTCTTTTCAAGAATCAGTGTCTGTACATGTACAAGATAACCAATAAAACAATACTTGCACCATATACACCATATACCAAGGAATAACATCTCATGACGAGATTCGGATATACTAATCTGTGTAACCATAGTGTCAAGAGAACATGGATATCTACACTAAATACAATGAACATAGAGGATATCATAAATAAGAAACTATCAGATAATGCACTCGCCTGAAGTCCAAAGAATAGTCTCCCAGATGTCTGATATGGTGCCTTAAAGACCTAGATTATGGAATACAACATCAATACAAGGTTCTGAAAAGAAAATAAGTTAAACTAGTCAACTTCTAGGTCAACAAGTCAATTCTAAGTCAAAATTCAAACTCAATCAACTCTAAGTCAACTATGGTCAACTATAGTCAAACTATGGTCAACTATGGTCAAACTATGGTCAACTACCTATTTTTAGGTAACAAAAGTCTAATACAAGGATATTGGGTTCAAATACTAAAGTTTAGGTCATAAAGCTACATCTTAGGATACTAGGATACCGTATATTTGGATACGTAAATCAATAGGTAAAACATTATATATTAATATCAAACAATTATTAATAATATAAAATCCTAATTACAAACATTAAATAGATACCTTGGTTTTGAACCAACTTGGTATCACAACACTAACCCATAATATTGATACCCAAACCCAATACCTTGGGTATCCCCAATTACCTTGGTACTTACCTTGGTATCTCAAGCTAATACCCAAATACTTGCACAAATACTAACTCATAATATTGATACCCAAACCCAATACCTTGGGTATCCCCAATTACCTTGGTACTTACCTTGGTATCTCAAGCTAATACCCAAATACTTGCTTATACTAACTACCCATAAATATAATATATGCTACACTATTTATTATACATATAGTATACTATAATGCAAATAGCAATTTAGGAACATATTTATATATATATTAAATACCATATATATATATATATATATATATATATATATATATATATATATATATATATATATATATATATTAAGAAAACTGCCAAACTATCACTAATAACTGCTGCTGACTGTCGTTGAAGCCTCTGATACCGCTGATACTCTGCTGTTTTAGCGACAGTTCTGCTGCTGTCGCTAAACTGCTATCGCTGCTGCTGTCACTAAACTGCTGTTGCTGCAACTGTTGTATGCTATTGCTGTTGCTGCTGTGATGTTCTATTGCTATGCTGCTGCTGCTGTCACCTTTGTTGATGTCGTTAAAACTCCTCTATATTAACACAACACACACACACACACACACACACACACACACATATATATATATGCAACTATACAATTTATACATACATTCTATAACTACTAATATATATATATAATTACTACATATGAATATACATACACCCATACATATATACTAATATATATATATAACTACACATACATGTATATGTATATATAATTATAGAACAATATGTATACATGTATTATATAAGTATATATATATAATATAACAACTTATATATATATATATATATATATATATATATATATATATATATATATATATATATATATAATACATAACCACAATATATATATACTATAATATATATATACATACTCTGCACTATTAAATAGCTCTTACATATGTAGAATAATAGCTACATACAATGTACATAAATAGATACATAGATCTAAGACACAAAGAAACATACACACACACACACACACACACACACACACACACACACACACACACACACACACACACACACACATATATATACACACACACACACACACACACACACACACACACACAACAACCACATATGTATATATAATAACTAGTAGATCTTACATATGTAAAATAATAACTACATAAATATACAACACATATATATAATAGATATATAGATCTATGATATTTAATACATCAATATATATAACAATAATATATATATATTTATATATATATATATATATATATATATATATATATATATATATATATATATATACTCCTTCATGAATAAGAACACAAGAGAAATAGATCTACCATTAAATTGCACAACACATGGAATGTATCACCCCGTATCTCACTAGATCTAGGATACGCATGCGACACGAGTCCACCATACATCCAAACGTACCCCGAAGGACACGAACAAGTCATATATATTATTTATGAATAATACGAAGAGTCAAATACAATTAATACATGTTGGTCCATGAGTTTAAACTAAACAAGTTAGGTCCACTAACGCAAGTCTAAAATAAATAACTAACATCTAACAACAATTAAATAATACAACAAATATTTATTTATCATGCACAATATTTAATTAAATATAAAATTATTAAAATACCCTTTCCTAGAAAATGTGGTAGTGACAAGTCTACCGTCCTTAAAATAATTTCGTCCTCGAAATTCAAAGACGAAAACTACCCCCAGAAAATAACAGAATATAGCAAAAGAACAGAACTAAAGAACAGAACTAAAGAACAGAACTAACTATGAAAGAACATAACATAATTAGAAAAGAACATACCTCAAGGCACAAACAAATATGGATAACGCTCTCGCATTTCATCCTCTCTCTCCCAGGTAGACTCTCCCGGAGAGTGATGCCTCCATACGACGCACACCAAAGGAATAGTCTGGTTCCTCATCACCTTCTCTCTCCGATCCAGAATGTCACCACCCCATTTCCAGAGCTGAGTATTTTTTATATTTTAATTTAGTTAATTGTGTATTATTTATAATTAATTGTATTTATATTTAATTAGTGATTGTATTATATTTTATTTGATTGTTTTAGGATTTTGGCTAGCCTGGACCCATGTCAGACCCTAGTGGACCCATGTCCGACCCAGCCCACACCCTAGTGAGACTTATTTTTGGGTTTTAGAATATTTATTATATTTTTAGTGGGTTAGTTGGAGAGATTTGGAGTTAGTTTGAGTGCTTTTGGAACCCCGAAACCCAAAACCGAGTTACGGGAGGGCATTTTGGACATTTGCCAACTTGTAACCCTTTATGTGTGTTGTGGCCAGCCTAATTCCACTCCCAGATCGTGCATCACAGCAGCCCCCCTCTTTAATTTCCTTCTTCTTCACTTCTTCTTCTTCTCCACTACTTCTTCTTCTTCATTTCTTCTTCCAAACAAGTAAGTTCCTCCTTTTTCTTTCCTTCCTCCTTCTATTTCTTCTACTTATGTTAACCCAAACCCTATATTTCCCTAACTTAGGTGGGTAGAGCTTAGATTTGGTGTTGGAGCTAGATTTGGGAGCTTGGAAGCTTGGTTTAGTGGATTTGGAGCTTTTTGGAGACTTTGGCCTTGGGATTTCAACTTCCAAGAGGTAAATCCTAATTTTCTCCCTTGTAATTACTTTTATATAGTGTAATTAATAGTTTAGAACCTTCTTAGACCCATAGGCTACCCGTGGGAGGAAGTTGGAACTAGTTTGGTTGAGTTTAGAGACTTTAGCACTAGGTTTTGTGTCAATTTCGGGTGGAATCCAAATTTGGCCCAAATTTGGGTGATGCCCTAGGTTAGACGAACCTAGGTAGACATTGTCGGGTGTCTTGAGGGTGAGTGCGTGTCTCCGTTCGGACACGGGAAGCTGTGTCGCGGAGAAACGGACGTTTCGGGCGTTTTAGGTATTTTCGTCGTCGCCGATTCTGAGTGCGTGCGCATTTTTGCCACCGACCTAAAATCGACGCGGTAGTATTTTTTGTAAGATTTAGACATCGTTTAGGACCTGTGGGTAAATTTTGGGCCGATTCCGAGTTGTTTTGGTGTACGTTTCAGGAGATTTTCCGAACAGCACACCGCGTGTTCGTCGAAATGACCGAACGGCCATTTCGGCGTGGTTTCATAGTTTCGGGCTTGTGCGCACGTTAGGTTAGCTTCGGGGAGTGTGTGCTAGAATTCTTGGGCTATATTTTATATATTTATAGGTGTTTGTGCATGTCGGGGTCGTTGGGCGTGCGTTGGTGAGCGTTGTGGGCGTTGTGTGCGTTGTGTGTGTGTTGTGTTTATATATATATATATATATGTATATATATATTTGTGTGTGTGTTTCTATATATATATTTATATATGTATGTGTTTTTATGTGTTTGTGAGTGTGTTAGTGAGTGCTTGTGTGAGTGTGTGTTGGTGTTAGTGTATGTGTAGGTGAGTGTGTGTGTGTGTATTTATATATGTTTGAGTGTGTGTCTGTATATGTATATATATTAGTGTGTGTATATATATATATAGATATATGTGTGTGTACCTATATGTATTAGTGTGTGTGTGTATTTATATATAGTAGTGTATATATATATATATGTATGTTGGAGTGTGTATATATATATATATGTATGTGTGTGTCTGTGTATGTGTGATTGTGTGTGTGTGGTCGTGTGTGTGTGCGTGCTTGTGTCTGGGTCCAGCAGAGAGAGGCAGCGGACTGCACACAGCCGCTGCAGCAGCCAGCAGAGCGAGGCAGCACCGCGGCAGCAGCTCGCTCGAGCGAGGATGCGCCACGGCAGCAGCATCAGCAGCAGGCTGCAGCAGAGCGCGCGGGCGCAGCAGCACCGCGGCAGCTGCTCGCTGCAGCGCGGCCTGCAGCAGAGCGCGCGGGCGCAGCAGCGCACCGCGGCAGCAGCTCGCTGCAGTGCGGCCTGCAGCAGCAGCATTCACAGCAGCAGCTGTTCCAGCAGCTCCAGAAGCATTGCAGCAGCGGTTTCAGCAGCAGAGCGAGGAAGAGAGTTATGTATAGGTATGTATATCTATAGTTAGATATATTGATAGATAGATAGATATATGGATAGATAGATAGATAGTTTGATGGATTGATAGATAGATGATTATATAGAAAGATAGATAGACATATAGTTAGATGGATATGTGGATATATAGATATCTAAATAGATAGACACATAGATAGATTGATAAGATATATATATAAATAGATAGTTAGATTGCTATATAGATAGATAGATGATAGTTAGATAGTTAGATAGAATGATAGATAGATGGATAGCTAGCTAGATAGATAGATGGATAGATATAGATAGATAATTAGATAGATAATAGTTAGCTAGATAGATATATATATATATATAGATACTAGATGGATATATAGATATAGATAGATAGTTAGATTATTAGATGGATAGATAATAAGATAGGTATATAGGTAATGGATAGATAGATAGTTATATATATCTAAGGTATAGATATATATACCTATAGCTATATATATCTAGATAGATATATATATATATATATATATATATATATATATATATATATATATATATATATATATATATATATACATATATATGAGTTTAGGTAAGGTATGTATATGTTGTGGTTGTGGATACCTATATATATATATACGTAGATTGATATATATATATATATATATATATATATATATATATATAGATAGATAGATAGATAGATAGATAGATAGATAAGTAGAGGGATAGCTAGATATGTAGATCTATATGTATAGGTATATACATATAGCTAGGTAGATAGTTTAGATATCTAGATATAGATATACATATATATATATTTATGTATAGGTAAGGTAAGGTAAGGTAAGGTAAGGTAAGGTAAGGTAGTGGGTATATATATATAGGTATATGCCTATATGTATTAGATATATATATTTTAGCCTAGATTATAGCTAGACATATATGTTTATGCATAGTTAGTTAGCTAAAGGGGTAGTAGGGTTGAGTTTAGAGCAGTATCTCAATACCTTGAGATACCAAGGTATCTCAATACCTTGAGATATCCAAGGTATTGAGTTTCGAGCGGGGTATTTGAGCAATAGCCTAGGAATAGTATTGGAGTAGTTTTTATATGTATATGTGTATATATTTACCCATGCTAGCATAGGTTTTAGCGGGTATAGGCGGGGTGCGTGGCCTAGGACGAGGTATCGGATACCGAGGGTATCCCGGTATCTCAAGGAGGCGAGTTTGAGAGTTTTCTAGCTTAATGAGCTCGGTTTGACCTAGAATTTCAGGAGCACCCTAGTTTGACCTAGACTTGACCGTAGTTGACTCGGTTGACCGCCAAAGTCAACTTTTGACCTAGTTTTGACCCAGGGTTGACTTTTGGACCTAGAGTTGACTTTTGACCTAAATTTTACCGGTTTGACCCGTTTGACCTAGAACGACCCTAGAAGCCTATTTTTAGTTATTTTATATCTGTTTAACTCATTAGAAACCTGTTTAACCTTGCTTTTCGCAATAGGTCCTTGCGACACCGGTTCGGATCGTCAGTTGCTCAGGACGTTAGGCGAGTACATTCTCTGATAGTTTTTATTATCTGATGATTATTATGATTCAGCTTCTAGTATAGTATCATCTGATTTTTCTGGTACAACACGGGATACGGACTGGTATTTTTGGATTTATATACTTGCGACACGTACATTTCATGTTTCTGGCCTCTATTCTGGAATCACTACTAGCATCACCTACAGGCATCACTACAGGCATCACTCATGTTCAGGCTGGACTCATCTTAATTTACGTGTCGGGTCTTGGATCCACTTGTATTAGTCGAGGCAGGAAAATACTCGAGTAGACATGTAAACATTACCATCTGGAATCATCAGGAATCACTCTCTCTGGTCTAATCTGGAATGATAGCAGCTGCGCACCCAGTGCGCGGTGAGCCGTAGTTACCCCTAGCCGTTTACATGTCGAAACAAGTATTTCAAAGACACCGAGTTTATTCTTTATAGTCTGGACTCTCTTGCATTTCTTGCTTGTCTTACATGTTTCTGGACTTGATTCACTACATATTTTTTTTATGCTGGACTCACTACACGTTCATGTGCACGGACTTGATCTTAGTTTAGATTTCTTGTATCTTACAGTTATTACTATCTTGTTTTGATATTCCTGTATCTTTACCTTTATGTACCAGTGATTTATATATTTCTTGTTTCATACTTGCTTCATTCTTCTTGCTACTTGCTATAACTATTTTATAGTTTTTATCATTTAAATGGAACTGCTGTTAGAGATGTACTTGCTCCAGTCCTGACTGGACATATTTTTCAGAGTATCCGGAGGATTGGTGTCCGATATTTTATGGACCTGAGCCTGTTGATGGTGCAGACAGGGACCCTCTAGTTTAGGGGTAATTTTCGGGTTGGTAGCCAGGATCACTAGAACCTTGTTGTTGTTTTTATTAGCTTTTAGCATCGGATTTGTCTTCGATTTTGGATTTGAGACCTTGTATTATATATTATTTTGGATATTGTATTATTATTATTGATGTTGTGGTTGTTGTAGTAGTTGTTGTTGGTTAGACTTTATAGCTGTTAGTTTCTTTGTTATCTTATCGTGCTTAGATTCGTGATTGAGTACATTATGATTATCATTATGATATTGCTCCTCCGTTTAGAGTTGAGATCTTGACAGGTTTATATATTGATTGCGTGAGATTGTTATCTAGATAGTTGACCTAGACAGCGTTCTATCGCCGATGCTGCGGCGTAGGCTGGACGTACCCACGACTCATGCCCAATTTTTCGGGTGCGGGTCGTAACACATTTTTGGTGGCGGCCCTATGCAGGTCTTGATTCGCAATTAGTGCGATGTCGTGGTGGTACAACAACTTAGTTGTACTACTGCGAGCCTACTATAGGATCTAGAATCTAGGATGAGAGTGTACTCAATCACGACTAGGAACAATTTCCATCTAATTATTCTGAAATTGCTTCTTTTGAAATTTGCTGTCATTCTTTGATGATATCGTATCTTGCATCGTATTGACTTCTTTTGATCTGTGTTCAGGATGCCTCCGAAGACACGATCCCATCGTACCACCCCAGCAGTTGCCACTGAGAGGTCTGCTACCTCTCGTCCAGCTCATATTCAGGCAGCTACTACCGCTCCACTCACCACTCCTGCGGTTGAGGGAGCATCTGCTTCTCTCGGGGATCCTCCTCCACCTGTCGATCCGAGGAATACCCCAGTCGTTCCGATGGTTCCTCCACCACTTCCTGCTCCAGTAGATGTCGCGCAGTTGTTTGCGTTCTTCAGGGAGATGATGGACGTGCAGCACCATCAGGTGGATGTGATGAGGTTGGGCATTGAGAACGCCCACCAGGTGGCCATGACGACAGTGGATAGGGTGGCACAGAATCAGCCACAGGCAGATCTTATTCAGCATCCGAGGCCGGGCAGCATCATTGACTTCCAGAGGATGCGGCCCAAGGAGTTCCGTGGTACAGAAGGGATCCTGTATGTGGATGACTGGATAGAGCAGATCGAGGAGATCTTCAGACTGGCACAGATTCCAGACAGCATGCAGATAGAGGCAGCAGGCAGTCAGATGTTCGACCTTGCCTTGATATGGTATCGCACAGATACGAGGATTGCAGCACCAGGGCTTACTTGGGAGGCTTTCAAGAGGCTTTTTAAGGAGAAGTTTTTCCCAGATGTGGCGCTCAGTGCTTTGGAGAGCCAGTTCGAGGCACTCATCCAGGGGAGGCATGACGGTGGACGAGTACGCAGCGGAGTTCTGCCGTCTGGGTAGATTTGTAGATGGCTTGAGTGAGGCAGCCAAGGCGAGGAAGTTTCGCAAGGGCTTGGTCATGGCGGTCAAGTCTTTGACCAGGAGCGACCGCGAGGCAACTTTCGAGCAGATAGTAGGAGATGCTCAGAGAGCAGAGGTTGACTTGGAGCTTAAGTCCAAGAGAGGCAGGAATAATTTAGGCAGTGTGAGTGGTAGTACGGGACCGGCTAAGCGTCCCTATGTGCAGAAGGCAGCGCAGCAGGGTCAGGATCAGAGGGTGCCCACTTGTGCCTACTGCAGGAAGACAGGGCACACTTGGGATGTTTGTAGGAGGAGGCTGAAGGTGTGTTTGTTCTGTGGATCCGCTGCTCACCAGATGCGAGATTGCCCTACTGCACCTCCATTGGGTGGAGCACAGGATCAGAGAGTTGGAGCTAGGCCACCTGTGGCACAGCATCATGCCCCGCACTAGCAGAGGAATACACCCTAGCAGGGCAGGGCTTATGCGTTGACGGTCGAGGAGGCCGATGCTACGGGTGTCGGGTTAGCAGGTCTGTCTCTTTGTTCTTCTTCCTGTCCTTTTCCATTCCTTGTAGTATGCTTCATTAGTACCTGTAAGATTTTCTTTGTGCTGTGGTAGATAGTATAGTAATCCTGATTGAGACTGTGATAACACAACCAGTAGGACCATGATCTTGCATTTTGTTTAGGTAGAATTTCTTGACTGTGATTGTTGGGGTTTGACCTAGAGAGAGTGTGATTGACTTTAAATTTCGAGGACGAAATTTTCTAAGGAGGATAGGCTTGTCACCACCCCATTTCCAGAGCCGGATATTTTTTTATATTTTAATTTAGTTAATTGTATATTATTTATAATTAATTATATTTATATTTAATTAGTTATTGTATTATATTTTATTTGATTGTTTTAGGATTTTGGCTAGCCTGGACCCATGTCAGACCCTAGTGGACCCATGTCCGACCCAGCCCACACCCTAGTGAGACTTATTTTTGGGTTTTAGAATATTTATTATATTTTTAGTGGGTTAGTTGGAGAGATTTAGAGTTAGTTTGAGTGCTTTTGGAACCCCGAAACCCAAAACCGAGTTACGGGAGGGCATTTTGGACATTTGCCAACTTGTAACCCTTTATGTGTGTTATGGCCGGCCTAATTCCACTCCCAGACTGTGCATCATAGCATCCCCCTCTTCAATTTCCTTCTTCTTCACTTCTTCTTCTTCTTCACTTCTTCTTCTTCTCCACTACTTCTTCTTCTTCATTTCTTCTTCCAAATAAGTAAGTTCCTCCTTTTTCTTTCCTTCCTCCTTCCATTTCTTCTACTTATGTTAACTCTAACCCTATATTTTCCCTAACCTAGGTGGGTAGAGCTTAGATTTGGTGTTGGAGCTAGATTTGGGAGCTTGGAAGCTTGGTTTGGTGGATTTGGAGCTTTTTGGAAACTTTGGCCTTGGGATTTTAACTCCCAAGAGGTAAACCCTAATTTTCTTCCTTGTAATTACTTTTATATAGTGTATTAATAGTTTAGAACCTTCCTAGACCCTTAGGCTACCCTTGGGAGGAAGTTGGAACTAGTTTGGTTGAGTTTAAAGACTTTAGCACTAGGTTTTGTGTCAATTTCGGGTGGAATCCGAAATTGGCCCAAATTTGGGTGATGCCCTAGGTTAGACGGACCTAGGTAGATGTTGTCGGGTGTCTTGAGGGTGAGTGCGTGTCTCCGTTCGGACACGGGAAGCTGTGTCGCGGAGAAACGGGCGTTTCGGGCGTTTTAGGTATTTTTGTCGTCGCCGATTCTGAGTGCGTGCGCATTTTTGCCACGGACCTAGAATCGATGCGGTAGTATTTTTTCTAGGATCTAGACATCATTTAGGACCCGTGGATAAATTTTGGGCCAATTTTGAGTTGGTTTGGTGTGCGTTTCAGAAGGTTTTTCGAACCGCACACCGCGTGTTCGTCGAAATGATCGAACGACCATTTCGGCGTGGTTTCATAGTTTCGGGCTTGTGCGCGCATTGGGTTAGCTTAGGAAAGTGTGTACTAGAATTCTCGGGCTATATTTTATATATTTATAGGTGTTTGTGCGTGTCGGGGTCGTTGGGCGTGCGTTGGTGAGCGTTGTGGGCGTTGTGTGCGTTATGTGTGTGTTGTGTTTATATATATATGTATATATATATATTTGTGTGTGTGTTTTTATATATATATTAATATATGTATGTATTTTTATGTGTTTGTGAGTGTGTTAGTGAGTGCTTGTGTGAGTGTGTGTTGGTGTTAGTGTATGTGTAGGTGAGTGTGTGTGTGTGTATTTATATATGTTTGAGTGTGTGTGTGTATATGTATATATATATTAGTGTGTGTATATATATATATAGATATATGTGTGTGTACCTATATGTATTAGTGTGTGTGTGTGTATTTATATATAGTAGTGTAGATATATATATGTATGTATGTTGGAGTGTGTATATATATATATATATATATATGTATGTGTGTGTGTGTCTGTGTGATTGTGTGTGTGTGGTCGTGTGTGTGTGTGCTTGTGTCTGGGTGCAGCAGAGCGAGGCAGCGGACTGCACACAGCCGCTCAGCAGCCAGCAGAGCGAGGCAGCGCCGCGGCAGCAGCATCAGCATTCGCAGCAGCAGCAGTTCCAGCAGCTCCAGAAGCATTGCAGCATCGGTTTCAGCAGCAGAGCGAGGGAGGAAGAGAGTTATGTATAGGTATGTATATCTATAGTTAGATATATTGATAGATAGATAGATATATGGATAGATAGATAGATAGTTTGATGGATTGATAGATAGATGATTATATAGAAAGATAGATAGACATATAGTTAGATGGATATGTGGATATATAGATATCTAAATAGATAGACACATAGATAGATTGATAAGATATATAGATAAATAGATAGTTAGATTGCTATATAGATAGATAGATGATAGTTAGATAGTTAGATAGAATGATAGATAGATGGATAGCTAGCTAGATAGATAGATGGATAGATATAGATAGATAATTAGATAGATAATAGTTAGCTAGATAAATATATATATAGATACTAGATGGATATATAGATATAGATAGATAGTTAGATTATTAGATGGATAGATAATAAGATCGGTAGGTAGGTAATGGATAGATAGATAGTTATATATATCTAAGGTATAGAATATATACCTATAGCTATATATATCTAGATAGATATATATATACATATATATGAGTTTAGGTAAGGTATGTATATGTTGTGGTTTTGGATACCTATATATATATATATACGTAGATTGATATATATATATATATATATATATATATATATATATATATATATATATATATATATATATATATATATATATATATATATAGATAGATAGATAGATAAGTAGAGGGATAGCTAGATATGTAGATCTATATGTATAGGTATATACATATAGCTAGGTAGATAGTTTAGATATCTAGATATAGATATACATATATATATATATTTATGTATAGGTAAGGTAAGGTAAGGTAAGGTAGTGGGTATATATATATAGGTATATGCCTATATGTATTAGATATATATATTTTAGCCTAGATTATAGCTAGACATATATGTTTATGCATAGTTAGTTAGCTAGAGGGGTAGTAGGGTTGAGTTTAGAGCGGTATCTCAATACCTTGAGATACCAAGGTATCTCAATACCTTGAGATACCAAGGTATCTCAATACCTTGAGATATCCAAGGTATTGAGTTTCGAGGGGGGTATTTGAGCAATGGCCTAGGAATAGTATTAGAGTGGTTTTTATATGTATATGTGTATATATTTACGCGTGCTAGCATAGGTTTTAGCGGGTATAGGCGGGGTGCGTGGCCTAGGGCGAGGTATCGGATACCGAGGGTATCCCGGTATCTCAAGGAGGCGAGTTTGAGTGTTTTCTAGCTTAATGAGCTCGGTTTGACCTAGAATTTCAGGAGCACCCTAGTTTGACCTAGACTTGACCGTAGTTGACTCGGTTGACCGCCAAAGTCAACTTTTGACCTAGTTTTGACCCAAGGTTGACTTTTGGACCTAGAGTTGACTTTTGACCCAAATTTTACCGGTTTGACCCGTTTGACCTAGAACGACCCTAGAAGCCTATTTTTAGTTATTTTATATCTGTTTAACTCATTAGAAACCTGTTTAACCTTGTTTTTCGCAATAGCTCCTTGCGACACCGGTTCGGATCGCCAGTTGCTCAGGACGTCAGGCGAGTACATTCTCTGATAGTTTTCATTATCTGATGATTATTATGATTCAGCTTCTATTATAGTATCATCTGATTTTTCTGGCACAACACGGGATACGGACTGGTATTTTTGGATTTATTTACTTGCGACACGTACATTTTATATTTCTGGCCTCTATTCTGGAATCACTACTGGCATCACCTACAGGCATCACTACAGGCATCACTCATGTTCAGGCTGGACTCATCTTGATTTACGTGTTGGGTCTTGGATCCACTTGTATTAGTCGGGGCAGGGAAATACTCGAGTAGACATGTAATCATTCCCATCTGGAATCATCAGGAATCACTCCTTCTGGTCTAATCTGGAATGATAGCAGCCGCGCACCCAGTGCGCGGTGAGCCGTACTTACCCCTAGCCGTTTACATGTCGAAACAAGTATTTCAAAGACACCGAGTTCATTCTTTATAGTCTGGACTCTCTTGCATTTCTTGCTTGTCTCACTTACATATTTCTGGACTTGACTCACTACATATTTTTTTTATGCTGGACTCACTACACGTTCATGTGCACGGACTTGATCTTAGTTTAGATTTCTTGTATCTTACAGTTATTACTATCTTGTTTCTGATATTCCTGCATCTTTACCTTTATGCACCAGTGATTTATATATTTCTTGTTTCATACTTGCTTCATTCTTCTTGCTATAACTTTTTATAGTTTTTATCATTTAAATGGAACTGCTGTTAGAGATGTACTTGCTTCAGTCCTGACTAGACATATTTTTCAGAGTATCCGGAGGATTGGTGTCCGATGTTTTATGGACCTGAGCCTGTTGATGGTGCAGACAGGGACCCTCTAGTTTAGGGGTGATTTTTGGGTTGGTAGCCAGGATCACTAGGACCTTGTTGTTGTTTTTATTAGCTTTTAGCACCGGATTTATCTCCGATTTTGGATTTGAGACCTTGTATTGTATATTATTTTGGATGTTGTATTATTATTATTGATGTTGTGGTTGTTGTAGTAGTTGTTGTTGGTTAGACTTTATAGCTGTTAGTTTCTTTGTTATCTTATCGTGCTTAGATTCGTGATTGAGTACATTGTGATTATCATTATGATATTGCTCCTCCGTTTGGAGTTGAGACCTTGACAGGTTTATATATTTATTGTATGAGATTGTTATCTAGATAGTTGACCTAGACAGCGTTCTACCGCCGATGCTGCGGCGTAGGCTGGACGTACCCACGACTCATGCCCGATTTTTCGGGTGCGGGCCGTGACACAGAATCTCAACTGGCTGCTCTGGATAGCTAAGAGTAGGGCCCACATCTATCTCTGAGTGATCCAATACATGACTAGGATCTGCCATGTACCATCTCAACTGTGACACATGAAACACATTGTGCAATCCCTCCAATGCAGGTGGCAAATCTAGTCTATAAGCAACTGCACCGACCCTCTCTAGAATAGTGAAAGGTCCGATGAATCGTGGACTAAACTTTCCGCCTCCACCGAAGTGAATCGTGCCTCGTGTCAAAGAAATCTCCAGAAACACCAAACCACCCACTTAGATAAAACACAACCTTAAGAACTTAATCTATAACAAACAACCAATAACAAGCACAAAATAAAAATCTAAACTATACCTCGAACTCCAAAGGTCTCCGGTGGCTATTGGCCCAATGCCGCTGTCTGTCCTACGCCATACGAAGTCTGTCTCTGATCAAGTAAACCTTCTCTGCTGCATCTACAACCATCTCTGGCCCAAGCAAAACTCTATCTCCAATATCGTCCAATGACAAGGGAGTACGACACCTCCGACCATACAGAGCTTCAAAAGGTGACATCTCTATACTAGCTTGGTAGCTGTTGTTGTAAGCAAACTCTACCAAATAGAGATGGTCCTCCCAACAACTCCCAAAATCTAGTACACAAGTGCACAACATATTCTTGAGAGTCTAAATAGTCCTCTCTGACTGCCCATCTATCTGGGGATGATATGCAGTACTGAACTTGGGCTGAGTGCCAAAACTCTCCTGCAAACTCCTCCAGAAATGAGAAGTGAAACGAGTATCCCGATCTGAGATTATGCTGACGGAAACTCCATGTATCCTAACGATCTGCCTCACATACATCTCTGTCAGCTTCTTCGTAGACAAACCCACCTTAAAAGGCAAAAAGTGGGCTGATTTAGTCAACCTATCAACGATGACCCAAATCGTATCTTTTCCTCCTGGAGATCGTGGAAGTCTGGACACAAAATCTATTGTAATGTGCTCCCACTTCCACTCGGGAATGGGTAATGGCTGAAGTAAACCTTCTGGCCTCTGCCTCTCGGCTTTCACCTGCTGGCACACTAAGCATCTGGATACAAACTGTGCCACTTCCCTCTTCATGCCATACCACTACATACTCTCTCGCATACCCGATATATCTTGTTGGCACCTGGATACATAGAATACTGAGAGCAATGCGCTTCCTGCAATACCTCCTCATACAGCTTCCCACTAGGCACACATAATATAACTCTATGCCTCAAAGATCTATCCTCAGAAATGGTGAAGTCATCCTCCAATCGTGCTCTCACTTGAGCTCGGATGCTCCTCAGAGATACATCCTCATACTGTGCTGCCTTGATCCTGTCCATCAAATTAAAATATATCTGTAATCCCCACATCTGTATAGCACAACCAGGAACTATCACCTCAATGCCCAGGCTCTCCAAGTCCTACAATAAATATCGATCCTGTATCAAGAACATATCTACCGGATACTTGCTCAAAGTATCGGCAACTACATTAGCTTTCCCTGGATGATACTGCAAAGATATATCAAAATTCTTTATCAGTTCCAACCACCGACGCTGCCTCATGTTCAACTCCTTCTGCGTGAAAACATACTTCAAGCTTTTGTGGTCTGTGAAGATCTCCACACGCTCTCCGTACAAATAATGTTTCCACAACTTCAGGGTGAAGATGACTGCTACCAACTCCAAATCATGGGTAGGATAGTTCTTTTCATGAGGACGCAATTGCCTGGATGCATAGGCAATCACTTTAAAATTCTGCTGAAGAACATAACCCAAACCTTTGCCCGATGCATAACTATAAATAGTGAAACCTCCAGACCCTGATGGCAACGTTAAAATAGGAGCAGACGTCAACCTCTTCTTCAACTCCTCAAAAGCAACCTGACAATCCTCCATCTAAACAAACTCTATATCCTTCCTGGTGAGTCTGGTCATCGGCTCGGCAATCCTCAAAAAATCTTGCACAAACTTTCTGTAGTAGCCTGCCAATCCCAAGAAACTCCTGATCTCTGCTATCGAACTCGGGGTCTTCCAATATTCCACTGCTGCGATCTTCTTCGGATCCACTGAAATACCATCACCAGTCACAACATGCCCTACGAACTCTACCTTGTCCAAGAAAAACTCACACTTGGATAACTTTCCATACAGCTTCTCCTTCCTCAACACATCCAACACAATCCTCAAATGCTCCTCATGCTCCTCCGGTGTCTTTGAGTATATGAGTATGTCGTCGATGAACACCACTACGAACTTGTCAAGGTACTGATAGAATATCTTGTTCATCAAGTTCATAAATACCGTCGATGCATTAGTCAACCCAAACAGCATCACCATAAACCTGTACTGACCATACCGAGTTCTAAAAGCAGTCTTCAGTTTGTCCTCCGGCTTTACCTTCATCTGATGGTAGCATGATCTCAGATCTATCTTAGAAAATACCTTGGCACCACTTAACTGATCGAACAGATCATTAATCCGTGGTAAATGGTACTTATTCTTGATAATGAGATTATTCAATGCCCTATAATCAATGCACATGTGCACCGATCCATCCTTCTTCGGTACAAACAATATCGGGGCTCCCCACGGTTAAGAACTCGATCTGATAAACCCCTTATCCTGCAATTTGTCCACCTACTTCTTCAGCTTGACCAGCTCGCTGTTGTTTACTCTATAGACATGTTACAAAATTGGTCCTGCACCTGGCACCAAGTCTATAGATAATTCAACATCTCAATCTGGCGGCAAACCTGGCAATTCCTAAGAAAACACATCCAAGAACTCTGCTATCAACGGATGCGGCAACTCCTTGTCTTCCACCATAGCTCCACAAATAATGCCTTCTCCCTGCTCTGCATCTCCTCTAGCAAACTCAAACTCTGGCTCTCCTGGCGGACCAAATAAAACTCTATGTCCTCTACAATCTATGCTAGCACGGTGCCTACACAACCAATCCATCTCGAGTACAATATTGTAGCTCGAAAGTGATATTACAAGTGACACGCACTCAACTTCTGGCCTCCCAGAGTAACTCTCCGATCGTTGCAAATATCATTAACCAAGATAATGCCTCCCCCTGTCATGATCTTCCAAGTCCTAAGCAAAGACTCAGCTACCAAACCATACTTCAGAGGAAAAGAAACAGATACAAAACTATGGGAAGCACCACTATCAAACAAAGCTAAAGCTGAAATGGAATCAAGAAGAATAGAACCTACGATGACATCTCCGGTGGATTCGTCCTCCTCAACGGTCATAGAAAACGCTCGTCCCTGACGTGCACCTCCCTGCTACTGATGCTGGACATAACGCTGCTGCTGTGTTGGAAGCGATCCCCTCGGTTATACTGTAGGTGGTCTCGTCTGTGCCCTTGGAGCTGAAGCTACTCCCTAAACTGCATGACGAGGACACTCTCTCGACCGATGCCCTTCAGTACCACAATACGAACAGACTCCTAGCCTCCTCCTGCAAACTTCCCAGATATGGCCGGGCTTCTTATAGTAGTGGCAGGAAGCTTATTGTAACTGTCTCTGCTGCTGTGGTGCCTGGTGAAAAGGTACCCTAGCTGGAGTCTGGTGTTGCTGTAGCTGATGGAAAGGTCTAGACTGTAAATGAGGACGTTTGGCAGATACTGCACTGCTGTTGGCCCCCAGAAAAGAATCACGGTCTCTCTTGGGCTTTAAACCCAACTCCCGCTCAACCTTGCGCTCCTCCGTAAGTATCTCCGAGTATGTCTCATAAAAAGACGGAATAAGGATCTTTACTTCCCAGTTTAGATCCTCATGGAAACGAATAGCCCGAGCCTCCGGCTCTCTCACCAAATACTCTGTAAATTGGCTCAACCTGCCGAACTTTGCAGCGTACTCCTCCACAGACATGCTCCCCTGAATGAGACTCTCGAACTGTCTCCCCAAGTCTAGCATGTCTGCACGAGCGAAGAACTTTTTCTTGAAGAGGTCCTTGAATACCTCCTAAGACTGTCCTACGTCTACCAGAATTGGCTTATTTCTGAACCAAGTATGAGTGACGTCGAACAGTTGAAGTCCTACCGCTTTAACCTTCAGATCCTCAGAAAGACGAGACACCCTCATAAGACGCTCAATGTCCTCGAGCCAATCATCAGCATAGACGATGCTCTCCGTCCCCTTGAAGACCCTAGGCTTCAGCTTCTTGAAGTCCTGAATGTTGCCTGGCCAAAGCTGAGCAACCTGAGGAGCAAATTGCTGATGGACCGGAACTTCTCTCTTAACTACGATACGAGCAAGCTGATGAACACTCTCGATGCCCTGCCGTAAAATGTTGGCCTGCCTCTGAAGTGCCTCAGACTGAGCCCTCTGTGCCTCGAGCATCTCACAAAATAGTATAAATATTTGTGTCGCCTCTGCTGGCATATGAGGTGGAGGTGGAA
The DNA here is from genome assembly GCA_036927795.1 of Iris macrosiphon. Classification (NCBI taxonomy): domain Eukaryota; kingdom Viridiplantae; phylum Streptophyta; class Magnoliopsida; order Asparagales; family Iridaceae; genus Iris; species Iris macrosiphon. The sequence goes on from JAYESA010000002.1 coordinate 128,842,412, forward strand.
GCCCCACAGATACAGCTGGCACAGTCCTCTGAGTAGGTGGTGGACCTCCGAAAGCAGCTGACACTCCAATCACTAGAGAAGTGACTGGTGCAGGCACTCGGGATATCACAGACCTCTCAGAAACTGATTTCCTCTGCTATGATCTAGTCTTAGGCGGCATCCTGAGACAAAGCGAAAGAAAGAATCAATATGGTCATGATGTAAGACACTCAAGGAAAGGACAGTTTAAGAGATCAAGTATCAATATCAGAGGAGAATAGTTGAATCAAAAGAATTTTTCCTAGATGTGATTGAGTATTCTCAGCCTATAGCCTACATCCTATATCCTATCACAGGCTCGCAGTAGTACAACTAAATTGTCGCACTACCACAACTTCGTATAACTTGCGAAGCTTGACCTGGATGGGCCACCACTAAAAATATGTCATGACCCGCACCCGAAATAAGGATGCAAGTCGGAAACAACGCCCAGGCTACGTAGCAGAATCGGCGGTAGAACGCTGTCTGGGTAATCTATCTAGCCATATAATGAGCCACCACAAAAACAATATACTTAATCACAGAACTAAGATGGAAATGAGCACAAATCAGATAAAAGAATAGAAATAGTCACAAACAACTCATGAGTCTAAAATAATACATCAATGAGTCTGAAAGAATGCTAACAAAATAAGCTGGAGACAAATCCAGTACAAAAAATACTAAGAAGATACTAATCCTAGGTCATCTGTCTCAGTCGGGATAAGTTCCTCCTGAGCCAGGGTCTCTGACTCTAAGCCCACAATATCCTGGGGTCCATAATGTGTAGGGTACCACTCCTCAGTGTCATCTGGAAAAAATATATCTAGTCAGGAAAGAAGAAGAGTACATCTCTAACAACAGTTCTAATCAATGATAAAAACTATGTAACAGTAAATAGATATGAATATACAAGGTGCACAATAGATACGAGAGATATACAATAAGAAAATACTGGAATGAATACAATAATGAACAATATGTTAATGAACAAGAATACTAATGACTAAGTGTGTGAATACTAGCTTTAACATGTGATCGGCTTGGGAATATGATACAATATATATGGCCTGGTTAATCATACGTGCGGTGTATGATTAACACTATTCAATAACAGTACTTGATACAATAGGGGTATGATCACATATATATACTAAAGTAGTCTCCACCCTCGACTGGTATAATAGATCCAACCATGGTATGCTATGGTACGAGATTCCCCAAGAAGATAGCGACTCTTTTCGAGAATCAGTGTCTGTACATGTACACGATAACCAATAAAATAATACTTGCACCATATACACCATATACCAAGGAATAACATCTCATGACGAGATCCAGATATACCAATTCGTATAAACGTAGTGTCAAGAGAACATGGACATCTACACTAAATACAATAAACATAGAGGATATCATAAATAAAAAACTATCAGAGAATATACTCGCCTGAAGTCCAAAGAATAGTCTCACAGATGTCTGATACGGTGCCTCAAAGGCCTAGATTATGGAATACAACATCAATGCAAGGTTCCGGAAAGAAAAAAAGTTAGACTAATCAACTTCTAGGTCAACGAGTCAATTCTAAGTCAAAATTCAAACTCGATCAACTCTAAGTCAACTATAGTCAACTATAGTCAAACTATGGTCAAACTTTGGTCAACTACCTATTTCTAGGTTGTAAATGTCTAATACAAGGATATTGGGTTCAAATACTAAAGTCTAGGTCATAAAGCTACATCTTAGGATACTAGGATACCGTATCTCTGGATACGTAAATCAATAGGTAAAACATTATACATATTAATATCAAATAATTATTAATAATATAAAATCCTAATTACAAACATTAAATAGATACCTTGGTTTTAAACCAACTTGGTATCACAACACTAACCCATAATATTGATACCCAAACCCAATACCTTGGGTATCCCCAATTACCTTGGTACTTATCTTGGTATCTCAAGGTAATACCCAAATACTTGTTTATACATATAGTATACTAATTATTATACATATAGTATACTATAATGCAAATAGAAATTTAGGAACATATTTACATATATATTAAATACCATATACATAAATATCTAATATTAAGAAAACTGCCAAACTGTTACTAATAACTGCTGCTGACTGTCGCTGAAGCCCCTGATACCGCTGATACTTTGCTGGTTTAGTGACGGTTCTGCTGCTGTCGCTAAACTGCTGTCGCTGATGCTGCTGTATACTATTGCTGCTGTTTTGGTGATGCTGCTGCTGTCGCTAAACTGTTGTCGCTGTTGCTGTTATTTGCTATTGCTGCTGCTGCTGTGCTGTTCTGTTGCTACGCTGCTGCTGTCGCCTTTGTTACTGTCGCTAAAACTCCTCTATATTAACACAATACACACACACACACATACACACACACACACACACACACACACATATATATATATATATATATATATATATATATATATATATATATATATGCAACTATACAATTTATACATACATTCTATAACTCTAATATATATATATATATATATAATTACTACATATGAATATACATACACCCATACATATATACTAATATATATATAACTACACATACATGTATATGTTTATATAATCATAGAACAATATGTATACATGTATTATATATATATATATATATATATATATATATATATATATATATATATATATATATATATATATATATACATAACCACAACATATATATACTATAATATATATATATAGATACTCTACACTATTAAATAGCTCTTACATATGTAGAATAATAGCTATATACAATGTACATAAATAGATACATAGATCTAAGACACAAAAAAACATATATATATATATATATATATATATATATATATATATATATATGTATATATATATATCACACACACCACCATACACATATACACACAAAAATCACATATGTATATACAATAACTAGTAGATCTTACATATGTAAAATAATAACTACATAAATATATAACACATATATATAATAGATATATAGATCTATGATATTTAATACATCAATATATGTAACAACAATATATAATAATATATATATATATATATATATATATATATATATATATATATATATATATATATATATATATATATATAATTATACCCCTTCATGAATAAGAACACAAGAGAAATAGATCTACCATTAAATTGCATAACACATGGAACGTATCACCCGTATCCTACTAGATCTAGGATACGCATGCGACACGAGTCCACCACACATCCAAACATATCCCGAAGGATACGAACAGGTCATATATATTATTTATGAACAATACGAAGAGTCAAATACAAATCTACGTGTCCATGTCAAAATGTGACATGCTCAAAGTCCCGTGTCGGAGGAAAATGCCCTAAATCAACACGTATCACCAAATTAATGGGATACGACCTACACGTACCCAATTGTGGATATGACACTAGCCCCAAACACACAAGCACATGCCAAATTGATCTATAGGATAAATTGACACACACAACAAATATCAATCTCAAAATTCTCCTAAAATTGACACAAAAAGCACCATAACTTTCACAATAGGCCTCATATGAACACAAAACCAAATCCTATGGGTAGCCTATGCATATGGGTTGATTTTTTATGGTTAAATCTCAGATTTAGAATCTAAATTAAGGGGAAAAAACTTAATTGTACCTATTGGGAGATGGATTCCCAATGAAACCTCCAAATATGATGAAATTGGCCTCCAACTTGTAGATCCTTGCTCCTCTTTGTAGATCCTTGCTTCCTCCTTCTAGATCCTTGCTCTACTAGTCTCCAATGGTGATTTAGAAAGGAATTAGGATAAAATTTGGTAGGGAAATGAAGTGGGAATGAAGAAATTTGGTTGAGGAAAATTCTAGATCTAGTTTGCAAATGAAAAGAGGAGAGAGAAATAATCCCCCCATACAGGCCGGCCCCCTTTCCCCTTCCTCAAGTCACTATGAAATATCCAATATACCCTTTGGGGCCTCTCATATAAAAATAATTAGGGAGGGAAGCTTCTAGTCTAATGGTTTAATTAATTTTAATCATCCTCCTAACCAATGGACTTTCTAAATGGGCTCAATTCTAACAATTAATACATGTTGGTCCAGGAATCTAAACTAAACTAGTTAGGTCCACCAACACAAGTCCAAATTAAATAACTAATATCTAACAACAGTTAAACAATACAACAAATATTTATTTATCATGTATAATATTTAATTAAATATAAAATTACTAGAATACCCTTTCCTAGAAAATATGGTAGTGACACTGAGATACTGCTATGAGCATGCTTTAGGATATAGGATGAATGTATACTCAATCACAACTCGGAAACATTTCTAAATATCTGTTTTAAATGCTTGCTTTACTTTGAATAAATCAGTCCTTCATTGATGATATCGTATCTTACTCAATATTGATTTCTTTGTTTTAATCTATCTTCAGGATGCCGCATAAGACGCGTCCCCAGTGCTCAGGCACAGTGTCAGCGAGGTTGGTCACTTCGTCGCCTCTGAGGGCAACACCAGTAGACACTACTCCAGCAGCTTCAGTTCAGAGGTCCGCTTCACCAGTCCAGGTGGACGTTTCTAAAAGATTTTGGGGGTGCTCCACCTCCGGTACAGAGGATATCGCCGACAGTCTCAGAGGAGCTTCTACCTCCACCACATAAAGTTGATCGGACGCAGGTGTTTGTGCTCTTTCAACAAATGATGGAAGCACAACAGGCCCTGGCAGAGGCACAACAGTGCCAGTCAGAGGTTATGAGACAGGGCATTAAAAATGCCCACCATCTTCACTCGCCATAATCGAGTGAGTTGCCTTGGTCCAGCCACAGGTAGCTCCACCTCAGTTCACCCTACAACAGCCGAGGCTGGAGACTATCATAGATTTTAAGAGGATGGAGCCGAAGGACTTTAAAGGCACTGAGGAGATTATTTATGCTGATGATTGGATAGAATACATTAAGAGAAACCTGCGGCTGATGCAGATTCCATAGAGATTGCTGTTAGAGGCTATAGGGTGCATGATGTTTGATATTGCATTGACTTGGTTCAGGACGGACTCCAGGATTTCAGCATCGAGACTTACTTGGGAAGCTTTTAAGAAGATTTTCAAGGAAAAGTTCTTCTCAGATGTGGCTCTGGCATCTCTAGAGAGCCAGTTTCAGTACCTCGTCCAGGGTAACATAACGGTAGACGAGTATGCGGCAGAGTTTTGTAGATTGGGTCACTTTATGGAGGGATAGAATTATGGTGGCCCATGCAGGTCAACGACTAAATTGTTCGGTTTCAACTTAGGGATCGAACAGGCCTGCAATAAGAATAGGATAAGTTTTTAGGATCTTATCCACTTGCTTGAATCGTTTTTGATATCTATATCGTATTCGAACTAATTTTTGACTTGCATCTTGCCTTAATTCCTGTGCGCCTCTTATAGTTTATTTTTGATGCAGAGTAATGGATTCACGAGCAAACGACGGAACTCCAGCAAGAACACCAATAGGTGCTGAAGCTACCTACGGAGAAGATGAAGTGACACTATTGAGTGGAGATCCCTCTACTCACCGAAGCAGCCAAGCAGATCAGCAAGCTTCTAGATTTCGGCATGATGATATTCCACCTCCGCCACAGTTCACTCCACAGATGCCTGTCTTTCCACCAGGACAAGCAATGGACGGGCAACAAATATTCCAAATGATCTACGCAATGATGCAAGCCCAGCAACAAGTCCAACACGAGGCTCAGTGTCGTGAGGCTGATTACTTGAGGAACAGTCTAGTAAATATACTGGAGCATGCCAACCTACCAGCTAGACGGCAACTGATAGGCTCTATCACTGATTTCCGCCAACTGAAGCCCCATATCTTCTCAGGCAAGGAGGAGCCCACAGAAGTTTATGAGTGGCTCACCAACATACAACATCAATTAGAAGCAGCTGAGCTACCAAGGGAACGTTGGATGACTGCCGTCAGAATGCAATTGACGGGCAATGCTCATCACTGGTGGCTATCTGAAAAGAGACGGCTCGGACCAGACCGAGTTACTTGGGAAGAGTTCTCCAGACACTTTCAAGAGATGTTCATTCCGGCTATCGCTCGATCAGAACCGCGGGACAAGTTCAATCGCCTCATTCAGGATACTATGACGGTGGAAGAGTACAACGCCGAGTTCATTGGTCTGAGTCATTTTGCCCCTACCTTGATCCCAATAGAAGAAGAAAAGGCTAAGAAGTTCTTTGATGGGCTAAAATTTGAGCTACAAAGAATGATCGGATCCGTCGCACCTACTTCGTACATGGACGTCCTTTCTGCAGCTCGACGTATGGAGCGTATCATCAGACGAGAATCCAACCTGAAGAGGCCATCCACATCAGCACCAGCCAGAGCAACGAATGGAGAAACTGCCAAGAAACCTCATCTGCATCAAGCACCACAGGGAGCTGCATCCAAATCCCTGACTCTTCCTACTTGTTACTACTGCGGCAAGATAGGCCATGTTGAGAAGGAGTGTAGACGTAAATTTGGACTGTGCTTAGGTTGCAGATCCAGACAGCATGCAGTGAGGGATTGCCCTGAGCGTAGAGAAGGAGCACCAAGGGCAAACCAACAAGCTCTACCAGCACCAGGAGGACATCAACCAAGGCCACCCTTGGCACTTCAAGCAGCATCCTACCAGCAAGCCCAGCAATAGCAGAGGGCACCACCTCAAGGACGCGGCCAAGCTTTCGCGATGACTGTGGGAGACGCGCAGAACCATAGAGTAGCTAATGCGAGTAAGTTTTTGTAGTTCCGTTTCTAGCATTTCTGTAGTTCGTGCCTGCTGGTTCGTGACCATAGACTTGACCTGACAGTTTTAAATTGTTAATAATTGATAACCTAGTTGTAAACACCCTGATTTTTCAGAATAATTTTAATATAATTTTCCCAGATTTTCGGTATTTTTCTGGAGGAAGAACCAAGGTAATTGTGATCAAAGGATTTTTAAATACTGTTTATTGGTATTAAAATATTATGAAAATAATATTTTATGGTATAAAATGGAAAACTGGACATGTGGTAATTTTTGGCGAATTTATTGGACTCCGGAGTAGCGTTTTAAGCCTTAAAAACTATTGGTAGTGTAAACCGAAACTAAACCCAGAGTAAACCAAACCAATCCTGATCAGACCGAACCGAACCCGTTTTGGCAGAACCAAACCGCTGCTGAACCAAGCCTACCACTTGGCGGGTCGGGTCAAATCCGAGTCAAACCCGACCCGGATCCGAAACCCATTAGGTAAACCCTAACCACCATTGTTATTGTAGCTATAAATCCTCGTGAACCGTGCCCAGCCGCCGACTCCACCGCGCCGTCACCCGACCCCAACTCGTCGCTGCCGGAACCCTAGACCACCGCTCTCCTCCCGTACACACGGCCACCGAGTCGACCCCGACTTCCCCCTCAACACCCCGCCGCCGCTGCACATCACCCACCTCCGTCGACAGATCCAGAACCCTCGACCCTTCCCCGCGAGCGCCGCCCGCGTCCGCCCTCGGCTCCTCGCTTCGAGCCGCCTTCAGAGTCCCCCTCACCGTCGATCAGCCCCGCCGACTTCACCGCTCCGCCGCATCCCCCGAGTCGACCCAACAATCGACAGACCGAGGCGGCCTTCCCCGAACCGACGACAGCCCCTGGACCCCGCCGCCGCCAGGCCGTCGACACCCGAGCCCAACCCCTTCGGCAAAACTCCGCTGTCCCCTGATCCGAACCCTAGCTCGGACTCACGAGGATACGAGGACACGGGAATCCTCGACTAGGACACAAAGTGACTCTCGGATACGTGAAAAACAGATTCACGGGGCCCTGTTCAGGTACCGTTTTCTCTCACCTCGCAACTCTATTTTAGTTTCCGTCAGTTGCTACGCGTAGACTGTAAAACCCTCTTGGTGTCCGTACAACCCGCTCGGTGCATCGCGTCCTGTGGTGATCGCACACCGCGATCCAAAAACAGGAAAAAATAACCCCCTGTTTTACCCCGGAACTGAGTACGCCCCGCCAAACGGGATGACTTGGTCGCACGCAGTCTTTACCAAAACGTGCGCGACGTTGATACGATCGTGTGGGATTTTGCAGAAGTCGATTCGGATGTGCGTGCACACCGGAATCAACGCGTATCCGTCCTTTCTGGAATATGCTGTAACTTGGTGTACACACGTCGGATCGAGACAAAACTTATGCCATCGGACTCGTAGCAATACGCTGGTCCTGTGACCCAAGTTTGGTTCGATTCTGAGAACATTGACAAAATCGCGTATCGTGGGCCCCACCGGCTCTACTTGACGGGCGATTTTGAGATTGGCTCATCAGAATCCTATTCCGGAAGTTCCGTTGGGTACGTATCACCGTTCCTGACTTGTAGACACTGAGTTTAAGGAATTTGGAGATCTTTGACCCTGACACGCTTTTCGGTGCAAAGTGGCCCACTTATGGACCCTGCTTTGGCCCAAAAATGACATTGTTTCCCTTGTGTCCAAATTGGACGTAAGGACAGGCGTTTCTAGCTATTTGACATCTTCTGAGATAGTTGGTGATGTTTATTACAGCTTTTGGAGTAGTACCCACAGGATCCACTGATACCGGGACGACTGTTGATATTCAAACATCAGGCAAGTGTACCTTGCCAACTCTGCAGTATTGTGTATTTTTTTTTGCTTCCTTATATTGTTGTGCATGCTTAACCTAGGGCCGTTTGACGTACTTAGCGTCCGATTATCAGTCGGGTGCCAACATCGTACGTGGTATTGTGTATTGTCATCTAGAGATGGATACTCGTGACACTTTATCTTCTCGTACTTGTCTTACCAAGTACACTATGACCCAAGACACTGGACACTGTTCATGAGACAGGATATTCCCGGATATTCGTGGTAATTCTGTATAGGATACAGGACTTGACAGAGATACTATATTCTTAGATACATTATGACTTGTGCATTAGTTATGATCCCGCTGACATGGACATGAGACGTTATGGTCATGATATGCGTGGTTACATTGGGTGGGGAGAGACACACAGACTACAGGCTGATCATATATATACACCCCTACTATTGTGAGGCACAAGACTCTGAAGCCCGAGCTTGGCCCATTACTCATTATTACTGCTGCTACCGGCTCCCCGACACAGAGCTTGTAGTGGCTTCAGCCTGAGTTCTAGTGCTGCTCTCATCTTGCATATCACTTAGCTGGTTATTTAGTATTCCCTTATGTTCCATCTATTGCTGGAGAGACCCACAAGCTACAGGTTGATTATGTTATGCCGGCTACTCAGTCTCCCGCTGAGCTAGACCACCTGATGATACCACTGCTACCGGCTCCCCTACACAGAGCTTGTAGTTGTTTCAACCTGAGTACTATTGATATTCTCTCTTGCATTTCACACAGATGTTTACTTACTTACCCTGTTTATCTCATTATTGCTGCACTGCTTATATATTGGCTTGTATATTTTCTGTACCTTGCTATGTCCCCTGAGGACCTGGATATGGATTATGTCCCCAGGATTTGCAGACGAGATCTATCCCAAGGTATATAGGACCGCAGCAGGAGTTGATCCAGGAGCTGTACCGCCATCCGAGGATGAGGTGTTGGCCGAAGACTTTTCCTGAGCATCCATGTTTCATGCTCAGTATTTACTTATTTATTTCAGTCTTTTATATTCTGGTCTGTTGAACCATTGTACTAGATATTTATCGGGTTGTTCTCCGAAGTAATTTGTTGAGACTAGCTGATTATTTACATTCCTTATTTATTCTGTGGATCATATTTTATATCTTGTGTGGATGAGATTAGCTGTGCCATGATTGTCGTAGACTTGATTTTACAGCTTAAGTATGCCCTGATGGATCCATTAAATTGGGTTTGTCCATCGGTGCATACTGCTGGCCATTGCCACGTATCCGGTCCCACGGTATTTTGGGACTGGGGCATGATATAGTTTTTGTGGTGGCCCATGCAGGTCTACCATAAAATTGTTCGGTTTCAACTTAGGGACCGAACTAGCCTGCCCTAAGGATGGGATAAGTTCTAGGTTCTCATCCATCATTTAACCCATCGTGAACTCTATATCGACTTGAAATTGTTACTTGATTTGCATCCTGTGTTGATTCCTCTATGCGTTCTTACAGTTTATCTTTTGGTTGCAGAGAAATAGATCCCAGAAACGGAGACGAGATTCCATTGGATACGCCACACGACGCTGTGGTTACTTATATAGACGGAGTGACTCCAGGGAATGAAGGACAAGCATCGCAGAGCTATCAAACCGGTCAGCCTAATCCAAGATTCCGGAGAGATGACATCCCACCTCCACCACAGTTCACTCCCCAGATGCCAGTTTTCCCGCCAGGACAAGCTATGGACGGGCAAAAGATGTTCCAGATGATGTATGCTATGATGCAAGCCAAGCAGCAGATTCAGCAAGAGGCCCATCGTTAGGAGGCCGAGAATCTGAGAACCAGCCTGGTATCCGCATTGGAGCAGGCAAATCCACCAGCAAGGCGATCAACGACGGAATCTATCACCAATTTCTGTCAGCTCAAGCCTCGTATATTTTCTGGTAAAGAGGGACCAACAGAAGTTCATGAATGGCTCACAAACATTCAGCACCAGTTGAAAGCCGCTGAACTTCCAAGAAAAAAGTGGATGACTGCAGTCAGAATGCAGTTAACTGAGAATGCACATCACTGGTGGTTAGCAGAGGAGATGAGGCTCGGGCAGGACCGAGTCACCTGGGAAGAATTCTCCAGACTCTTCAAAGAGATATATATTCTCGCAGTAGCACGGTCAGAGCTCAGAGACAAGTTCCACCGCCTTATCCAAGGCAGCATGACAGTGGAAGAATACAATAAGAAATTCATTCGCCTCAGTCGCTTTGCCCCAACCTTGATTGCGACAGAGGAAGAGAAAGCTGAGAAGTTCTTTGACGGGCTGAAGTTCGAGCTCTAGAGATTGATTGGATCGGTCGTACCTACATCTTATACCGACGTTCTTGCAGCAGCACGACGCATGGAGCACGTCACTAGAAGAGAGTCGAACCTGAAGAGGCCTATCAACTCAGCACCATCCAGGACAGCACATGGGAATTCAGCAAAACGGACCCAGAGGAGTATGCCCGAGAGGACAGCACACAGGGCCATATCACTCCCTACTTGTCACCACTGCGGCAAGATAGGTCACATTGAGAGAGAATGCCGACGTAAGTTGGGACTCTGCCTGGCTTACGGTTCCAACCAGTATCAGACCAGAGATTGCACCGAGCGCAGAGAGGGGGCACCGAGATTAACTTTTCCTGCACCACGACCAGCTTATCCAGCCGTAGAAGCACAGCAGACAGGAGTTGGAGGTGTCAGGCCACCAGCCCCAGGAAGGAATCAGCAGAGACCACCCTTGGCACCGCAGGCAGCTCTATTTCAGCAGGCTCAGCAACAGCAGAGAGGTCCAGCCCAGGGACGAGGACAGACATTCATATTAGCTGTTGAGGAGGAGGCTACGACAGGCGAGGTCATCGCAGGTACTATTTTAGTAGCTTCATTACCAGCTATAGCATTATTTGATTCTGGAGTATCACATTCATTTATAGCAGCTAGCTTTGTAGCCACCCATAGAGTAGCAGCCGTACCCCTTCCGAAGATGAAGAGAATTCTTATGGAAGGTGGAATTATTCCGGTTAGTGACGTCTGTAGATCATGTTCTGTAGTAGTTTGTGGCCGAGAAATGCGAGCTCAATTTCTGATCTTTTCTATGCCGGATTATGATGTCGTACTTGGTATGGACTGGTTAAGTCAGTACCATGCGACTCTTGACTGCCGACTTGGGCGGGTTATATTTAGATCGCCTGGACATCCAGAATTTGAGTTTCTTCGAGGAGCAGTAGAGCAAGGAGTTCAGCCTACTCTTAGGGTACTATCTGTAGAAGAGGAGACAGGTTACCCAAGAGTCATATCAGAATTTGTGGATGTATTTCCTGATGATCTTCCAGGATTACCACCTGATCGGGAAATAGAATTCATAATAGACTTAACTCCAGGAGCAGAGCCTATCACTTCATCAGTATATCGGCTGGCACCTAAGGAGTTAGTGGAGTTGAAAGAACAGGTTGATGATCTTTTGGAGAAGGGTTTCATTCGGCCCAGCGTTTCACCTTGGGAAGCACCCATATTATTTGTGCCAAAGAAGGATGGAACAGTACGGTTATGCATTGACTACAGGGCACTAAATGCTGTGACCATCAAGAACATGTATCCTTTGCCACGCATTGATGATCTATTTGATCAATTGAGTGGGGCAAGGGTATTCTCGAAGATTGACCTGAGATCCGGCTATCATCAGATCAAAGTAAGGAAGGAAGATATCCCAAAGACAGCTTTCAGGACCAAGTATGGACATTATGAGTTCTTGGTAATGCCGTTTGGTTTAACCAACGCGCCAGCAGTGTTTATGAGTTTAATGAACAGAGTCTTTCATCAGTTCTTGGATAAATTCGTGGTGGTGTTCATTGATGACATTCTCATATATTCCAAGAATCATGAAGAGCACGAGGAGCATCTCAGAATCGTGTTAGAGACCTTGAGACAGGAAAAGTTATATGCCAAACTCAGTAAGTGTGAGTTCTGTATGGACAAAGTGCCTTTCTTGGGATATATCATCTTAGGAGAAGGACTTTCAGTGGATCCAGAGAAAGTTGCGGCAATAGAGACTTGGCCTACACCCACATCAGTTGCAGAGGTGAGAAGTTTTCTCGGACTCGCGGGATATTACCGAAGGTTTGTAGAAAATTTCTCGAGGATTGCAGAACCGATGACGAAGCTGACACGCAAAGACCAGGAGTTTTTATGGACAGAAGACTGCCAGAAGGCCTTCGAAGAATTGAAGAGAAGATTAACAACAGCACCTGTCTTGACTCTTCCTTCAGGGTCAGGAGATTTTGTTGTTTACAGTGATGCATCGGGTAGTGGACTGGGATGTATTTTAATGCAACGGCAAAGTTATTGCTTATGCATCAAGACAGTTGAAGGTCCACGAGAAGAACTACCCAACACACGATCTGGAGTTAGCAGCAGTTATATTTGCATTGAAGATTTGGAGGCACTATCTTTATGGTGAGAAAGTAGACACCTTTACAGATCATAAAAGTCTGAAGTATGTATATACTCAGAAGGAGCTTAATATGAGGCAGAGGCGTTGGCTTGAATTAATGATAGATTTTGACATAGATCTGCAGTATCATCCGGGAAAGGCTAATGTAGTAGCAGACGCACTGAGCAGGAAGCCTACAGCTTATTTCTTGACGATGCAGCTCGAGTTATTGAGAGATCTATAGGAGCTTCAGATAGAGGTTGTCTTACCAGGACAGAATGGCTTGATGGCTAATCTTGAAGTCAAGTCATCACTCGTGGAGAAGATTAAAGAGGCCTTGCCCACCGATGCCAGATTTCGAAGACTGAAGGAGAGGACAGAAGCAGGCCTATATACAGGACTTCGCATTCACGAAGACGGGACATTGAGGTTTGAAAACTGCCTGTATGTTCCAAATGGAGAATTAAGACAGGAGTTAATGACTGAAGCACATAGCTCTATGTACTCTGTTCACCCAGGAGGAACCAAGATGTACCGAGACTTGAGACAGTATTACTGGTGGCATGGAATGAAAAGGAAGATTGCAAGATTTGTGGCCAAATGTTTAGTCTGTCAGCAAGTAAAGGCCGAGCATCAGAGGACTGCAGGTATGCTACAGCCACTTCCTATACCAGAATGGAAGTGGAAACATATCACGATGGATTTTGTCACAGGATTTCCAAGGAGCCCAAGCGAAAGAGATGCAGTATGGGTTATCGTGGATAGACTCACTAAATCGGCACACTAGTTGGACAGTCCACAGAGGTACTAGCCGACATGTATATGCGATAAATCGTCAGATTGCATGGAGTGCCGGTTAGTATTGTATCGGATCGAGATTCGAGATTTACCTCTCATTTCTGGAGAAGCATGCAAGAGAGCCTGGGCACCAGACTAAAATTCAGCACCGCTTACCACCCACAGACAGATGGTCAATCGGAGCGCACCATTCAGATCTTGGAGGACATGTTGCGATCATGTATGCTAGACTTTGGAGGATCTTGGGAAGATCATTTGTACTTAGTGGAGTTCTCCTACAATAACAGTTATAAGGCCAGCATTCAGATGGCACCATTCGAGGCATTATACGGAAGGAAGTACAGATCGCCTATATATTGGAGTGACGTTGGTGAACGTCAAATACTGGGTCCAGAATTGGTAACGCAGACAGTAGAAAAGGTGAAACAGATTCAGAATCATCTACGAGCAGCCCAGGACAGACAGAAGCATTGGGTAGATACACACAGACGTCCCCTAGAGTTTAAAGAAGGAGAGCACGTGTTCTTGAGGATTTTGCCCACTCGTGGTACTATCAGATTCGGAAGCAGAGGCAAGTTGAGCCCAAGGTATATTGGGCCATTTGACATTCTAGAGCGTGTTGGTGAGGTGGCTTATCGTCTTGCATTACCTCCATCCTTAGAGGGAGTGCATGACGTATTCCACGTCTCGCAGCTGCGAAGGTACGTGACCAACCCAAGTCACGTAGTCGATCATTCAGAGATCGCAGTAGGCCCTAGCTTGAGATATGAAGAACAACCAGTTGGCATCCTCGACGTCAGCGAGAAGACATTGCGGGGATAGACAATCAGACTGGTTCGTGTAGCCTGGAAACATCATTCTCCTGGCGAATCGACTTGGGAACGAGAAGATAGTATGCGCCAGCGTTACCCCCACTTGTTTGAGAAGACAGTTGTACACTAAGCAACCTTGTATTTCCATAACTCTTTCTTTATAACTTATTCTTTGATTGCGAGGACGTAATCCTTTTAAGGAGGGAAGATTGTAAACACCCTGATTTTTCAGAATAATTTTAATATAATTTTCCCGGATTTTCGATATTTTTCTGGAGGAAGAACCAAGGTAATTATGATCAAAGGATTTTTAAATGCAGTTTATTGGTATTAAAATATTATGGAAATAATATTTTATGGTGTAAAATAGAAAATCGGACATATGGTAATTTTTGACAAATTTATTGGACTCCGGAGTAGCGTTTTAAGCCTTAAAAACTATTGGTAGTGTAAACCGAAACTAAACACAGAGTAAACCAAACCAATCCTGATCAGACCGAACCGAACCCATTTTGGCAGAACCAAACCGCTGCTGAACCAAGCCCACCACTTGGCGGGTCGGGTCGGATCTGAGTCAAACCTGACCCGGATCCGAAACCCATTAGGTAAACCCTAAACACCATTGTTACTGTAGCTATAAATCCTCGTGAACCGTGCCCAGCCGTCGACTCCACCGCGCCGTCACCCGACCCCAACTCGTCGCTGCCGGAACCCTAGACCACCGCTCGTCGACTACTCCCTCCTCCCGCACACACGGCCGCCGAGTCGACCCCGACTTCCCCCTCAACACCCCGCCGCCGCTGCACATCACCCACACCCGCCGATAGATCCAGAACCCTCGACCCTTCCCCGCGAGCGCCGCCCGCGTCCGCCCTCGGCTCCTCACTTCGAGCCGCCTCCAGAGTCCCCCTCGCCGTCGATCAGCCCCGCTGACTTCACCGCTCCGCCGCATCCCCCGAGTCGACCCAACAATCGACAGACCGAGGCGGCCTTCCCCGAACCGACGACAGCCCCTGGACCCCGCCGCCGCCAGGCCGTCGACACCTGAGCCCGACCCCTTCGGCGAAACTCTGCTCTCCCCTGATTCGAACCCTAGCTCGGACTCACGAGGACACGAGGACACGGGAATCCTCGACCAGGACACAAAGTGACTCTCGGACACGTGAAAAACAGATTCACGGGGCCCTGTTCAGGTACCGTTTTCTCTCACCTCGCAACTCCGTTTTAGTTTCCGTCAGTTGCTACGCGTAGACTGTAAAACCCTCTCGGTGCCCGTGCAACCCGCTTGGTGCATTACATCATGTGGTGATGGCACACCACAATCCAAAAACAGGAAAAAATTACCCCCTGTTTCACCCCGGAACTGAGTACGCCCCGCCAAACGGGACGACTTGGTCGCACGCGGTCTTTACCAAAACATGCCCGACGTTGATACGGTCGTGTGGGATTTTGCAGAAGTCGATTCGGATGTGCGTGCACACCGGAATCAACGCGTATCCGCCGACGACACCCCGTATCCGTCCTTTTTGGAATACGCTATAACTTGGTGTACACACGTCGAATCGAGACGAAACTTGCGCCATCGAACTCGTAGCAATACGCTAGTCATGTGACCCAAGTTTGGTTCGATTCTGAGAATATTGACAAAATCGCGTATCGTGGGCCCCACCGGCTCCACTTGACGGGCGATTTTGAGATCGGCTCATCGGAATCCAATTTTAGAAGTTCCGTTGGGTTCGTATCACCGTTCCTAACTTGTAGACACTGAGTTTGAGGAATTTGGAGACCTTTGACCCTGACACGCTTTTCGGTGCAAAGTGGCCCACTTGTGGACCCCGCTTTGGCCCGAAAATGACCTTTTTGCCCTTGTGTCCAAATTGAACGTAAGGACAGGCGTTTCTAGCTATTTGACATCTTCTGAGACGGTTGGTGATATTTATTATAGCTTTTGGAGTAGTACCCACAGGATCCACTGATACCGGGACGACTGTTGATATTCAAACATCAGGCAAGTGTACCTTGCAAACTCTGCAGTATTGTGTATATTTTTCTTGCTTCCTTATATTGCTGTGCATGCTTAACCTAGGGCTGTTTGATGTACTTAGCGTCCGATTATCAGTCGGGTGCCAACATCGTACGTGGTGTTGTGTATTGTCATCTAGAGATGGATACTCGTGACACTTTATCTTCTCGTACTTGTCTTACCAAGTACACTATGACCCAGGACACTGGACACTGTTCATGAGACAGGATCTTCCCAAGATATTCATGGTAATTCTGTATAGGATACAGGACTTGACAGAGATACTATATTCTTAGATACATTATGACTTGTGCATTAGTTATGATCCCGCTGACATGGACATGAGACGTTATGGTCATGATATGCGTGGTTACATTGGGTGGGGAGAGACACACAGACTACAGGCTGATCATATATATACACCCCTACTATTGTGAGGCACAAGACTCTGAAGCCCGAGCTTGGCCCATTACTCATTATTACTGCTGCTACCGGCTCCCCGACACAGAGCTTGTAGTGGCTTCAGCCTGAGTTCTAGTGCTGCTCTCATCTTGCATATCACTTAGCTGGTTATTTAGTATTCCCTTATGTTCCATCTATTGCTGGAGAGACCCACAGGCTACAGGTTGATTATGTTATGCCGGCTACTCAGTCTCCCGCTGAGCTAGACCACCTGATGATACCACTGCTACCCGGCTCCCCTACACAGAGCTTGTAGTTGTTTCAACCTGAGTACTATTGATATTCTCTCTTGTATTTCACACAGATGTTTACTTACTTACCCTGTTTATCTCATTATTGCTGCACTGCTTATATATTGGCTTGTATATTTTCTGTACCTTGCTATGTCCCCTGAGGACCTGGATATGGATTATGTCCCCAGGATTTGCAGACAAGATCTATCCCAAGGTATACGGGACCGCAGCAGGAGTTGATCCAGGAGCTGTACCGCCATCCGAGGATGAGGTGTTGGCCGAAGACTTTTCCTGAGCATCCATGTTTCATGCTCAGTATTTACTTATTTATTTCAGTCTTTTATATTCTGGTCTGATGAACCATTGTACTAGATATTTATCGGGTTGTTCCCCGAAGTAATTTGTTGAGACTAGCTGATAATTTACATTTCTTATTTATTCTGTGGATCATATTTTATATCTTGTGTGGATGAGATTAGCTGTGCCATGATTGTCGTAGACTTGATTTTACAGCTTAAGTATGCCCTGATGGATCCATTAAATTGGGTTTGTCCATCGGTGCGTACTGCTGGCCAATGCCACATATTCGGTCCCACGGTATTTTGGGACTAGGGCGTGACACTAGTATTAATCTAAGTAATTTTGAACTTGCCAATAATTTAGAATGTTTTATAAATGTTAAACTGATAAGTTTTTAAAGGATAAAACTGGTTTTCTAAAACTGTAATTTTCTAGATTTCCTACATTTGGGAAATTGCATAACTTCCATTGCTTAGGGAAATGATTTTCCCTATGTGTTTAAACCCTCAACCTTGATTTTCTGTTTTGAATAAATTTTGCAACCGTATCATCTCTGTTGACCGGTTATTCTTTGATTGCGAGGACGTAATCCTCTTAAGGGGGTAGATTGTAAACCCCCTGATTTTCAAGAATTTTTAAATTTAGATTTTTCATAATTTTCTGG
Source organism: Iris macrosiphon (assembly GCA_036927795.1). NCBI lineage: Eukaryota > Viridiplantae > Streptophyta > Magnoliopsida > Asparagales > Iridaceae > Iris > Iris macrosiphon. Next base: position 128,860,880 of record JAYESA010000002.1, read on the forward strand.
AATTTTTTGTAAATAAATTCAGGTATTTTAATTATTAAATGATTTTTAAATGATAATAAATAATATTAAATATTATGAAAATAATATTTTATGGTGTAAAATGAAAAACTAGACATAGGGTAATTTTTCGGGAATTTATTGGACCCCGGAAGCATTTTAAAAACCCTAAAAACTAATTAATTAATTAAACCAAAATGAACCGGGTTTATTTGAAATAAACCAAACCATTTTCTGAACCGAACCGGATTCACTTAAACCGAACCAAATCCTTAGCGGGTCGGATCCGGGTCTAACCCAGATCCGACCCACTAGCCCGAACCCGACCCGCAATCTAATTTATTGGATCGGGCCGGATGCGCTAGGACCCGACCCGTCCGTCCGTCGAACCCGACCCGCTATCTCATCTCCCCCAAACCGCACAGCCGACCCTGACTCTTCACCTTCCCCCGCCGCCGGCAGCCGCGCCGCTCTGGCTTCCCGAACGTCCGCCAACCCTCCGGCTCCTCTCCCCCTCACCGTCCGCCTCCTTCTCTCCCTCTCCGGCCTATAAAAGCTTCTCCCCTCGAATCCGGCCACCACTTTACCCCCTGAACCCTAGATGCTGCCGCCCGCTTCTCCGGCCAACTCAGACGAGCAGATCGCCCCGCTGAGGCCAGCCCGCCCTATCCAGCGCCCTCCTCCAGCCCTCGACCTCGTCGGCGAATCCTCCGCCTCCCGCAGACCCCGAGCCCACCCCTCCAGCACTCGCCCCCGATCTCCACCCACAGCCGACTCCGGCCGACCCTCCACAGGCCACCTGAGCCCGTCTCCGCCTCCGGACCTCGTCGCCCGGCCGCCCTGGACCTCCCCGAGTCCTCGCCGACCTCCGTCGACCTGAATCCCCACTCCCAGCGACACAGTAGCTGTGCCCTAGCTCAGACATGACTCGGACACGTGTCGGATACGTGTCGGACACGAAGAATTCACAATTTCCCGGAGCCCTGTTTAGGTACTCATATCTCTCTCCTCGTAGATTTGTTTCTCGTTCCGTCAGTTGCATCACGTAGCCTGCATGACCCCCTCAGTGCCCGTGTAACCCGCTCGGTGCATCGCGTCTTGTGGTGATCGCGAACCGCGATCCAAAAATAGGAAAAATAATATCCTATTTTACCCCGGAACTGAGTACGCCCCGCCAAACGGGATGACTTGGTCGTGTACGGTCTTCACAGATACGTGCGTGTCGTTGATACGGACGTGCGGGATTTCGCAGAAGCTGATTCGGATGTGCGTGCACACCGGAATCAATGCGTATCCGCTGACACCGCCCCGTATCCGACATTTCTGGTTTTTGCTGTAACTTAGTATACATACGTCAGATCGAAACAAAACTTACGCCATTGGACTCATAGCAATACGCTGGTCCTGTGAGCCAAGTTTGGTTCGATTCTGAGAATGTTGACAAAATCGCGTGTCGTGGGCCCCACAGGCTCCACTCGACGGGCGATTTTGAGAACGGCTCATCGGAATCCAATTCTAGAAGTTCCGTTAGGTTCGTATCATCGTTCCTGACCTGTTGACACTAAGTTAGACAGATTTGGAGACCTTTGATCCTGACGCATTTTTCGGTGCAAAGCGGCCCACATATGGACCCCGCCTTGACCTGAAATATCATTTTTGCCCTTGTCTCCAAATTGGACTCAAGGATAAGCGTTTCTAACTGATTAATATTTTCTGGATCTGATGGTGATGTCTATTGCAGCAACTGGAGTACAGCCTGCAAACCCCGCTGAAGTCAGAGATATAATTGGAGCCGGAAATCCAGGCAAGTGTACCTTGTCATAAATTATAGCTTATTGATTCATTTTGTTCTTTTGGTTTATTCCTGTGACTGTTGTACTTGCTCAACCCTAGGACCGTGTGACTTACTTAGCTTCCAATTAATAGTTGGGTGCCAACACCGTACGCGGGGTTGTGTAATGTCACCTAGAGATGGATATCGTGACATTTACATTCTCATACTTGCCCTATCAAGTACATTATACCCAGGACACCTGACACAAATCATGAGACATAATCTTCCTAAAATATTCAAGGTGGTTCTGTATAGGATACAGATTTCATGACTTGAACATTATTTTCTTAGATCTTAATAAATGACTTATTGCATTAGTTTAATCTTGCGTGACATGAACATGAGACATTATGGAACTGTGACGTGAGATTACATTGGGTGGGGAGAGAATTACCATACAAAAGGCTAAAAATATATATAATACTTAATGGAAGTGCCTTAGACTCTGACACAGAGCTTTTGTACCGTACTGGCCCTTCGAGAAAATACTGCTATGGTTTCTCCGACACTGATCCTGTAGTAGTCTCAGCCCGGGTATGACTAAAACTCTCACTTGCATTATCACTTAGCTGGTTTATTTATTTACCCTGTTGTTTCCTTTATTTCTGTACTGCATTATATTTTGGCTTGTTTTATCTGTACCTTGCTATGTCCCCTGAGGACCTGGAATGGATTATGTCCCCAGATTTAGAAGACGAGATTTACCCTGAAGTGTACGGAACATGAGCACTTCTCGGAGCAGCACCGGAACTTGAGGATGAGGTGATCGCTGAGGACTTCTCCTGAACATCTGCTTCTTCCATGCTCAGTTTTATGGCCAATTAAACTCTTTATTTCCTGTTTAAATGAACTTTTGTAAACAGACTTAATATCGGGTTGCTCCCCGATTTTTAATTACTTGTGACTGGATGTTGTTTATTTCTTTTGCTGATATTGCTATCTTTATTCTGTGGATGAGATTAGTAAACCCTGACTATTGTAATACAGCTTAAGTATGTCCCGATGGATCCATTAAATTGGGTTTGTCCATCGGTGTGTGCTGCTGGCCATTGCCACGTGTCTAGTCCCTCGATATTTTGGGACTGGGGCATGACATTGGGATAGAATCCCCGGGGAAAGGCCTAGAAGTTCAGAAAGGGTCTGAATAGGGAGATCAAATCCCATACTAGCGATCATCACACACTATATTTGAGGAGATCCTAGCACATGCACAACAGGCGGAGGATGATTTGGAGCTTGGCTTCAATAGGATGAGGGATCCTTTAGGAGCCAGCAGTAGTGCGGGGCCAGCAAAGCTGCCTTACTTTCAGTAGTAGCATCAGAGATACATCCAACAACCGAGGCAGTAGTTTCCCGTACCAGCTAGAATGCCATTGCAGCATGCACACCAGATCCAGAGGCCAGCTATTCCTTACCCATTCTGCAAGAAGCTGGGACATGGATGGGATGCGTGCAGGATGAGATTGGGCCAGTATTTGTTCTGTGGGTCAGAAGACCACCATTTGAGGGCTTATCCTAGGTCTTCATATTGTCCAGCTCTGGGCGGGGCCCAGGCACAGAGAGCACCCACGAGACCACCAGCGGGATAGCAGAGAGGACCTTCGTTGCTGACACATCAATAGAGGTTCATACAATACTAGCAGCAGTCGAGAGGTGCGCAGCAGGGGCAAGCTTTCGCCTTGACTGTTAAGGAGGAGGAGCCTATTGGTGATGTAATTTCAGGTTCAGTCTATCTTGATTCTTTTCTATCTCATGCTTTATTTGATTTCGGTGCTTCATATAGTTTTGTATCTGTATCTTTTGCTTTTAAGCATCATCTTGAGACTGAACCGTTAGCAAGGACTTGCAAGATCATGACCGGGGGTGGCATTATCCTGGTCAGTGATGTTTGCAAGGATCAGAGAGTTTCTCTGGAAGGCCGAGAGTTGAGCGCGTATCTACTTGTAATGCCACTTCCGAGCTACGACATAGTACTCGAGATGGATTAGTTGAGTAGGTACCATGCTAGTATCAATTATCGTGGAGGCATAGTTTTATTTTAGATACTAGGAGAGCTAGAGTTTAAGTTCATCAGAGGAGCAACAGAGCAAAGCGAGGGTGACTTCTGTGGAGCTATGGTGGAAGGGCAGGAGCCGCCACATCCATTGATTGCAGAATATATTGACGTCTTTCCAGAGGAGTTGCCAGGATTTCCACCAGACAGAGATATGGAGTTCTCTATAGACTTAGTGACAAGCGTAGAGCCGATATCACAACACGTCTATAGGGTGAACAACCGAGAACTGACGGAGTTAAAGAAGCATATAGATTAGTTGCTGGAAAAGGGCTTCATCCGCTCCAGTTCATCACCGTGGGGTGCTCCGGTATTATTTGTACCGAAGAAGGATGGGTCAATACGTGTGTGTATCGACTATAGGGCTCTCAATAACCTCACTATCAAGAATAAATACCCGTTGCCATGGATTGACGATTTGTTTGATCAGTTGAGTGGAGCGAAGGTATTCTCGAAGATAGACTTGAGGTCGGGGTACCACCAGGTAAAAGTGAAGAAGGAAGACATTCTGAAGACAGCTTTCAAGACTTGGTATGGGAAGTTTGAGTTCTTGGTGATGCCGTTTGGGTTGACCAATGCCCCGACGATATTCATGAACCTGATGAATAAGGTATTTTATTAGTACCTGGATCAGTTTTTTATGGTCTTCATTGATGATATATTCGATGACCCTGGAGGAGTATGAGAAACACCTGAGGATAGTTTTGGAGACCCTCAGGAAGCAAAAGCTGTATGGCAAGCTTTCGAAGTATGTGTTCTTCTTTGATAAGGTTGAATTTCTCGGGCATGTGATTACATGAGACGGGATCTTAGTAGACCCGAAGAAGATTTCAGCAGTTGAGTCATGGTCTACCCCGAGTTTAGGGGCAGAGAATATGAGTTTTTTTGGATTGATAGGCTATTACCGAAGGATGTAGAGTTCGTCTGGACTGAGGAGTGTCAGATCACTTTTGAGGAGCTAAAGAATAGGTTGACTACAGCTCCAGTGTTAACGTTGCTATCAGGGACATGAGAATTTTTTATATACAGTGATGCTTCGAGTAAGGGTTTAGGATATGTGTTATAGCAAAATGGGAAGCTGATTCCCTATGCTTCCAGGCAATTACATCTGCATGAGAAGAATTATCGTACCCATGACTTGGAGTTGGTAGCAGTCATCTTTGCTCTAAAATTGTGGAAACCCTACTTGTAAGGAGAGCGTATGGAGATCTTTACAGACCATAAGAGCTGGAAGTATGTGTTGACACAAAAGAGCTAAATATGAGGCATCGGTGTTGGTTAGAGTTGATAAAGAACTTTGACATATCTTTACAGTATCATCAAGGAAAGGCCAATGTAGTCGCTAATGCCTTGAGCAGGTATCCAGTGGCTATGTACTTGACAAGGGACAAATATTTATCGGCCGATCTTGATAGTTTGGGTATTGGGGTATTAATTCCAGGAGTTGCGACACTGATGTAGGGACTTCAGGTACAGTCAGAGTTGATGGACCGGATCAGAGCTACACAGTTCGGGGATGAGTCTCTGAGGAGCATCAGAGCACAGGCCCGGATGGGATTGGCATAGGACTTTGGTATTGCAGAGGATGGATCATTCGAGGAGGTTCTTGAGGAGGCATATCAATCTCAATACACTATGCATCCAGGTGCCAACAAGATATATAGAGACATGAGAGAGCATGTTTTGTGGTATGGTATAAAGTGGGAGGTGGCCAGCTTTATATCTAGATGCTTGGTATGTCAGCAGGTAAAGGCGGAGAGATAGAGACTAGGTCAATTGCTTCAGCCTTTATCTATTCCAGAGTGAAAATGGAAGCATATGACGATGGATTTTGTATCAGGACTTCCATATTTTCTAGGAGAGAAAGAAGTGATTTGGGTCATCGTAGACAGGTTGACCAAATCGGCCCACTTTTTGCCATTCAAAGTGGGTACGTCTACGGAGAAGCTCACAGAGTTGTATGTGCGACAGATAGTCAAATTACATAGAGTTCCAATGAGCAAAGTCTCGGATCAGGATAGTCGTTTCATATCCCACTTCTGGAGGAGTTTGTAGGCTAGCTTGGGCACCCTGCTCAAGTTTAGTACCGCATATCACCCTCAGACAGACGGGCAGTCGGAGAGGACTATCCAGACTCTCGAGGATATGCTACATACCTGTGTTTTAGATTTTTGAGGCTCTTGGGAGGATCACCTTCACTTGGTAGAGTTTGCTTACAACAACAACTACCAGGCCAGTATCGAGATGTCATCATTTAAGGTGTTGTATGGACGGAGATATCGTACTCTATTATCTTGGGATGATGTTGGTGAGAGAGCCTTATTGGGACAAGAGATGGTCGTGGATATAGCTGAGAAGGTGAATCTTATCAGGGATAGACTTAAAGTGGCGCATGACAGACAGCGGCATTGGGCCGATAGCCATCGAAGACCTTTGGAGTTTGAGGTATAGGTTGTTTGCATTGTTGTGATTGCTTGTTTTATATAGAGTACTAATGCTATATTTTGTGCTAGGTGGACGATCTGGTATTCTTGAGGACTTTTTGACACGGTACACTATTCGCTTTGGTGGAGGCTGAAAGCTTAGTCCACGGTACATCGGACCCTTCGGTATTTTTGAGAGGGTCGATGCAGTGGCTTACAGACTAGACTTGTCGCCTGCACTAGAGGGAGTGCACAACATGTTCCACGTATCACAACTGAGACGGTACGTGGCAGATCCTAGCCATGTGTTGGATTACTCGGAGATCGAGGTGGGTCCGACTCTCAGCTACCCAGAGCAGACGGTGGAGATTATGGATCGCAGGGAGAAGGTGCTGCGAAACCAGACGATTCCTTTAGTACGCATCGCGTGGAGGCATCACTCTCCAGGAGAGTCTATCTAGGAGCGAGAGGCTGAAATACGCGAGTGATATCCTTATTTGTTTAAGCCGTAAGGTATAATTCTTTCTTGCTTGCTTGCTTGATATGAATGCTTTTGTATCTAGTTTCTTCCTTAAATTTTGAGGACAAATTTTTTTTAAGGTGGGTAGGTTTGTCACCCTCATTTTTTCAATTAGGGATAATTTAGTCATTTAGCATAGTTATATTATTTTAGTGATTTAATAATTAATTAGTATGCTGTATTAATATTTGTGGTTGTGCTATATTTTAATTATAGTTAAGGGGCTAGCCAATAGTTAGACTAGACACTCGTGAACCCAAATAGACTTGTCATGACAAATTGTGAGCCCAACATGGACTAGACCCATTCCCTCTAATTAATTAGTAGGATTAGAGTTAATTTATATTAGTTAGAAGCCTTCCTAATTTACCATTTTCCTAATTAGAACATGTAAACCCCCAGTTTTTTTCAGAATTTTTTTTAAAATAAATTTTGGATTTTTCTGAGATTTTTAACTAATTAAAATAAATGATTTCTAGAATTAAATAATTATTATAATTTTATTAATATTAAATATTATGAAAATAATATTTTTGGGTGTAAAATAAAATATTAGACTTACATTAATTTTTCTGGAATTTATTGGACCCCGGAAGTATTTTTAATGACCTAAAAACTAAGTTTTTATTTAAACCATCCTGAACCAAACCGGTTTGACCATGAACCGAACCGAACCGGACTGACCCAAACCCAACCCTGAACCGACCCTAGCGGATTCGGATCTGTACCAGCAGACCCGAACCCGTCGCCCGCTAACCCGCTAATCCTAAATCCCTAACCCCCGATTCCCCGACGGTTCTCCTCCCCTCTCCGGCCGTTTCAACCGCCGTCGGCCACGACGCCTCGCCTCCACCGTTTACCCCTACCCCTTCACCTCCCCGCAACGGCCGCCGGATCCCCTCTCCGCTCCTCCTATAAAACCCGACCCCCTCGGCTCTTCTCCACCATCAGCCACTGAACCACCACTCTCCGGCCGCCCCGCTGCCAAGACCGATAACCCCGAGCTTGCCGCTGTGACCCACGACTACCGAAAATGACTCCTCCACCGACACAGCAACCGACCGCCGGCCGAGCTTCGCCCGTTCACGTCGTACCGCCTCGCGTACGCCTTATACAGTCGATTCTGACTCCTCGTTCTGGTGAGAATTTCTCTCTCCTTGCGCCTCATTTTCCATTCTGTCGAATCGTGCGCGTACCCTGTGTGGCCCTCTCGAACCCCGTGCAACTCGTTCAGGGTATTGCGTCCTGTGGCGATCGCAAATTGCGACGCAAAATCAGGAAAATAAATCCCCTTTTCTAAAAATTCAGAAATTGTCCCGAATTTTCCAGTTCACAACCGTTTGGCGACCAAACCTGTAAAATATTTTCAAAATTGGCTTGAACAATAATTTAGACCATATGACCAAGTTTTTAATCCTATTTTTAGTTCAATTTATCGTGCTTTAATTTATATTTAATTCGAGGGTAAAAATGACCAAAATATTGGTTATTTAAATACCCTAATTTTCCTGAAACTGGGTGCGTCACGCTAAACGGGACGACTTGGTCGTGTGAGAACTTCACCGATAGGTACGCGCCGTCAATACGGACGTATGGGATTTTGCGAAAGTTGATTTGGATGTGCGTGCACACCGAAATTAACGCGTATCCGTCGACAACATCTCGTATCGGCCCTGTTCTAAAACTTATTGTAACTTAGTGTGTGCTCATCTTTTCGAAATAAAACTTACACCATTGGACTCGTAGCAATACGCTGGTCCTGTGACCCAAGTTTGGTTCGATTCTGAGAACGTTGACAAAATCCCGTATCGTGGGCCCCACGGTTCCACTTGACGGGCGATTTTGTGATCGGCTCATCGGAATCCAGTTTTGGATATTTTGTTGGGTTTGTATCGTCATTCTGGACTTGTAGACACTATGTTTGACGAATTTAGAGAATATTATCTCTGGCACATTTTTTGGTGCGAAGTGGGCCACATGTGGACCCCGCTTTGACCAGAAACTGTCACTTTTTGCCCCTGTGTCCAAATTGGACTTATGGACAGACAATATTAGCTATTTGATATCTTCTAAACCTGATGATAATGTTTATTATAGCATTCGGAGGAGTACTGCAGATTTTGCTGATACCGGAGCAGCTGTTGGTATCCAAATCCCAGGCAAGTGCACCTTGCCAATCTTGCAGTACTTACTACATGTAATTTCCTTGATTTAATTATATGATATAACTGTTCAACCTAGAACCGTGTGAGGTTACTTAGCGTCCGAATAATATTCGGGTGTCAACGCCGTACGCTGAGTTATGTAAACGTCACCTAGAGATGGATGTCAAAACCCTATACTCTCTCGTGCTTGCATCATCAAGTACGTCATACCATAGGACACTTGACACTGTTCATGAGACAGAATCTTCATGAGATATTTATGGTGATTCTGTATAGGATACAGGTTTTGTGACATATACTTTATACACATGCATAGATATCATTATGACTTGCTGCATTAGATATGATCTTGCGTGTCATGGACATGAGACGTGTGATTACATTGGGTAGGGAGGGACACACAGGCTACAGGCTGATTTTTATATATATTTATTATTGTGAGGCCTTAGACTCTACATCAGAGCTAGGCACTCTACTAGTGATACTACTACTACCGGCTCCCCGACACTGAGCTTGTAGTGGTCTCGGCCTGAGTTCTAGTGATACTCTCAACTTGCATATCACTTAGCTAGTTATATAGTTTACCCTATTGATTCATTTATTATTGCACTACATTTATTTGGCTTGAGTTATTCTTGTACCTTGCTATGTCCCCTTAGGACCTGGATCCGGATTATGTTCCCAGTTTTAGCAGAGGAGATCTACCTCGAGGTGTACGGGACATGAGCAGTCTTTGGAGCAGTACCAGAACCCGAGGATGAGGTGATCGCTGAGGATTTCTCCTGAGTATCTGCTAATTCTATACTCAGTCTTTGCTGTTATTAGACTCTTTTATTTCTTGTTTAATGAACTATTGTATCAGACTTATCATCGGGTTGTTCCCCGAGATATATTTAATTGAGACTTGATGTTGATTTATATTTTATATGGATGTATTCATTTCTGTGGATGAGATAAGTACCATAGACCCTTATTGTTGTATTACAGTTTAAGTACACCTTGATGGGTCCATTAAATTGGGTTTGTCCATCGGTGTGTGCTGCTGGCCATTGCCACGTGTTTAGTCCCTCGATATTTTGGGACTGGGGTGTGACAGAACCTACATGACACTAGTGGAGGGCTAAATAGACATTTGTTAGTAGCTTGGGGAGGGGGATAGGGGCTGGCCACATAAAGAGGCTCTCGACTCTCTCCTTTTCATTTACATTAATTTTGAGATCCCCAATTCATAGATCCCCAATTCACTCCCATTCCTTCTCATTTTTATCCCTCAAGGAGCTTTGGAGCCTGGAGTAGCAAGAAGCACAAGAAAAAGGAGCTTTAGTGGAGAGATCGTGTCTGAATCATGTCCATTAAGTATTTTATTAGAAATTCATCTCCCAATAGGTAAAATTCTGAATTCATCTTCATTCTAGATCCCAAATCATACATTTGACCATTATGAACCACCCCATGGCATAGGGCTACCTATAGAAACAAGTTCTAGGCTAATTGGATGTGTATTGTGACTACTACATGGTGATTTGTGTCCAAATAGGGGAAATTACGAGATTGACACATCAATTGTGTGTCATAAGACTAATTAGATCTAATTAGACTTAGATCGGGGTTGTGGGACTAAGTACATATCGACAAATGGATACACGTAGGCCGTATCATGGTATTTTAGGATACCGTGTGATACGAAGCTCAATTTTGGATGTTTTGTGCAATTACTCTAAAATTATCATTGTAGCAAGTTATTTTAGTTTTATTATGATGTATTTAGTTTGTATAAATGTTAATTGTGGAGAATTGGTGAGTTTGGACATTTGATTGGGTGTGTACCATGGATATACTAATGTAGTACTATATGTGTTTGATAAAATAGTTTAATATAGAGGAAGTATGTTTATTTATATATATATATATATATATATATATATATATATATATATATATATATATATATATATATATTTGTTTTTTGAGTTAAGTATATATATACATGATGCTAAGGGGAGTTAACCCAGTCCTTGTGATCTATACGTATTGGAAGGGGATGCTGATGCTTGTGAGTGTGTCTTTTATAATTCAGTGACTGGGTGTGATGGGTGTGTAAACAAAAGACTAGGGGATCGGGTTATATAGCAACTATATCAATCAGCTTAGCAATAACTAATGCATAACATCACTGCTCAGTGCATATGAGATGGGGATTCTTGGGTTAACAACATCAGCTACTTGTTTTTCCAGCAGCAATTGGAACATGGGGATGTGGTGGATTATGTGCAGATAGCAGCAACACCCATATGTGTTTGTTTGTTGTTGTTTTGGTGCTATGTAAAAGGGGTAATGGTCGGGTTGCTGTCAACAGCAACAGCAGGTGGCAGTATCAACATGTGACAGCAGTAACATGGGCTTTAGATGATCAATTGGCAACTTGGATTGCTGTCATATTGTTCAGCTTCAATAACAGTGGCAACTTCAGTTGCAACAACTGCAGTAATAGCAAGTAGAAAGGGTGGCCTGGGTATATAAGTATATGTATGTTAGTTATATCAGTGTATATCTATGAGTATAGATATGTGGAAGAACTATGATATTGGTTTAAGTCAAGAGAACGGAGGGGAAGGGGGTTAATTTTTTATTGTGAGCCTTTGGGTTCAGGTATCTGGGAAGTTTGGGTTTAGGCCAGGTAAACATCAGCAACAAATAAGTTCAGAAAGGGGGGATATTTGGAGAAATGTTGAAAGGAATTATAGAATATAGCAACAATTATACCCATATGAAGGATCCAGATACTATTACTTCAAGTATCAGTTGTACCTGATATTTTGATGTCCAGTTAGAATCGGTTAGGTGTAGTTGTGAGGTTAAGTATTAGTTAGCTACCTAATAATATGTATATGGATAACTAGTATCAGTAGGTTGACAGTTAGTATTTAGTTAGTTAAGTTATTAGTAGTGGATAATTGGTAACAGTTAGATGAGTTAGTATAGGGTAACAATTAATTAGTTAGTTGGTAGTGTATTATTAGTCATATAGTATGTTGGTAAGTTGAATGTCAGTTAGTCTAGATAGTACTAGCTAATTACTAATATTTATCAGTTAGCAAATTAGTATTATAATAGAAATTATAAGTATTAATTATATAGATAGGTAATGGTCTAGTATAAGCTAGAGTTAATTAGCTAGTGACCTAGTCATGACCAATATAGACCAATTAGGTTAGTATGGATCTGGTTTACTTAGAATTGACCTAAAAGAGCATGTTAGTTCACTCTTTAACTTGTTTATCTTTCTTTGCACCATTTAACTTAAAATTTCCTAAATAGGATTGTGTGACACCAGCTTGAGCATCGAGATACACACTTTGCTCAGGACCCTTGGTGAGTACATCTGTTAGTTTTTATTTCATTATAGTGTATATATCACATGTTCTAGAACTGTTTACTTAATTCTGTCACAGTGACTACACGTACTAGTACTATATGGATCCTGTCAGGAGATGTTATTCCCTTACCGTATTCAGCGGGTACTTCTTAACATATATTTTATCGTGTGTATCGGGTATTGATTATCGTGTACTTCATGTTCATACACTGCTCGTGTTTAACGTGCTTATATTCGTGTTCGTAATGTATCATGATTGGATCCAAAAGTATTGGTTGGGGATGGGCAGTAGGAGTTGGTTATGTGACCAAGCCAGTATATTAGTATACATGTTGATTATATATCATACGTGTAATCGAGTTACCATATTATATTTGTGTTCAACCCAAACCGATCACATGATAAACTTGTACTCCAAAGCACATTAGCTAGTTTATCTTATCCTTTACTTGTAGTGATTCTCTATTGCTTGTTCTTTACTTTCCAGTATATTACCTATTTACTCTGGTTCATTCCATTTTCTATTGCTAGTTATCTTGTATTCTTTTCTAGTTATCTTGTATTATTTTCTATTATTTGTTATATATGCACTATTATGTATTTGGAACTGCTTTAAGAGGTATGTACTTCACTCCAATCTTGACTGGATATATTTTTCAGATGATTGGCTTGTGGATCAGTGTCCCACTTATTACGGACCGCATGATGGCGAGCCATTAGAGGATTATCCCCTAGAGCAGGAGAACCTAGTGCCAGTGACCGAGGAGGCATAGTTATATATTTTTGGATATTGTATTAGTCTTATTTCTAGACTCATGGCATGTATATATTATTTGGGAGTAGCTATGTCTAGACTTATGGATTTGGACTTGTGGATGTATTGTGACTCTTATTTTTCTCTCTTTTATTCTATATCGTATTTTCATCCTCCTTTAGTTTTATATTATGATTGAGTATTATTTATCATTATCATATACCATATTGTTTCTCTTTTTGGAGTTGAGATGATATTGACAGGTACCACATATATTATAGGAGATATTTAGATAGTATGGTTGACCCAGACAATGTTCTACCGCCGATGTTGCGGCGTAGGCTGGACATTGTTCACTACTTGTGCTCTTATTCCAGGTGTAGATTGTGACAATAAGGTCCACCAAAAAGTCCCCTAGTGGGATGTTCTTAACAAACTGCGGTATTGTACTATGTCCATATTACCTCTAGTATAATACCCAAAGTCCACAACATGTAAATGACAAATACAAGAAGAAATTCCAGAAAATTAGAGACTTTATTGATTAATTTTCAAGATCATGAGTACATATGATGGAAATCCATTTTTAAGGGTTTTTTATTAGTCTTCAAGGTCATGAGTACATATGATGGAAACCTATTTTTAAGGGTTTTCATAAAGTCTCATCGATACAAACCTTTTTCTTTAAAGTCATCCCTCCGTATTATTTTTGCTACTGACACAAGTAAAGCCAGCAGCAGATGACAATACATTCTGGATCATCCCTCAGCAGGGCAAACCTCAATATATGGAAAAGAATCCATACTGATGGATAGCAAGGGAGGAGCAGGATCAGGCGTTCTTTAACCCTGCGAAAAGACCGAAGACCGGAATGGAAATTAATCCAAATCCTGTCATCGATACCGCAGGCTCTCGGCGGGTAATAAGCCACATAAAGGGGGGAAACGTAGCTAGCATGCCGCATAAACAGGGACAGCTCCATGCATGATGCAGGATGTTCACTCTCGTCTCCTGGATCAGTTCTTGGCAAACCACCGCATAAGGTTGGCATTCGCTTCGAATGACGGGTTCTATGATATCCTTCCATGCTCTATCATGGGCACCACGAAGGGTGGTGAAACATGCATAAAGAGAACACATATTAGTCTCAACGAAGATTACAAAAGGGTACAACGGCCGCATGCCACTTCCAGGTCGCAACCACATGCAGGAAGGGACGTCTCTAGATAGCTAAATTCGTACGCATGAGCAAGAGAAGGTCTCATCCATGTGACCAAGCTACAAATGGACTTATTCCTCATCCATGTGGTCAAGCCACAGATAGGCTCTGTGCGTATGTCACAGATAAGTTCTCATCTATGCGGCCAAGCTATAGATGGACTGATTCCTCATATATGCAGTTAAGCTACAGATAGGCTCTACGCACATGTTGCAAATAAGTTTTCATCCATAAGGCCAAGCCACAGATAGGCTCTACGCGCATGTTGCAGATGATTGCTCATCCATACGAAAAAACTTTGTGGGGGGGGGGCTGCACGTGTTCTAGATAATTTCTCATCCATGATACGAGGTCGTATACTTGTATCTTTATGTTTCTGCCATCGTGACACACCCCTACCTCCAAAAGGAATGCCAGCATCAGGGGGCCACTGATCGACGCCACTGTTGACAAACCCCTTACCGAGATAGACAATAGCCATCAGCATATTTTTCAAAAAAGAGGGGGAATCGGAGCAACAAAAGTTCTCTCCTCCCTATCCCGCCTTTTTATAGGCTTCTAGGGCATGCAAGAAGATCGAGACGATGAACCAGACACTTATGAGGATGAACCTGATGCCTCAATTTGCGTGATCTATATTTATCTCCTTGAAAACTGTCGTTGACTCAGAGTCCCAAGAAATCTCCTCAAAAATTGAGCCAAATCTCGGTATTAATGGTCTAACAGCCTAGCAAAAATGATTATGTGGCAACATATCTATGTGGTATGTCACTTATATGAGGTCAAAAGTGCTCGACCATGCTTCTAGTTCAAAGTATTCCAAACTTGTCATTTTGGAAACTTTGAAGGGGTTCTTGTAGAAGCATGAAAATCATGCATGACGCATAGAGCCCATGCACCCTCAAAATAAAAGTAGGTCGTAAAGGAGCCACAGAAAGCACATACGGCCGAGTGGCTCACCCAGCCTGTAAAGCATCCATGCAGCCTAAACAACCAAGGAATTGGAGGTTGCATAAGAAGATCCCATGCGGCCTGAACAACCACGAAGTTAGGGGCCGCATGAGATTTCCTGACACAATATTCAATGCCTGTCAGAAGTTCTGATACACCACTCATCACCCAGAGCACCTTGAGAATCGTAAGAGAGACGGTAGCTCATAAAAAGATAAAAAGTTACATTAGTGCATTAATGACTTTGTTAGATGTGCCATGCCACGTGTTCCCTAATATGCGGCTATGGCCCTATGCGATCTCGTCATCATGTGGCCAAAGTGTCCATTCGACTAAGGCCAGACGAGAGTTTGCATGCGGTCACAATGCCATACGGTCGAAGTATCCATAAGACCAAGGCCAGAGGAGAGCACATATGCGGCCAAGATGTTATGCGGCCAAGATGCTATGCGGCCAAGATGTTTTACGGCTTTCAGCTTGCAAGATCTGTTCATTGCAAACGAAAAGATCTCAACACAATTAGTACTGATTATATGTCTAGCTGACTGAGTCACGCATACAATGGAGTTAAAAATAATCCCAAGATCTTATCAACAACAGATCCCAACCGAAGTCGCATAGCAGCCTGCCCATAGTATGCGACTACAGTTACAACCATATTATGTTGAAAGAGCCCATGTGGCCGTCAAATAGAGGCATATGCGACACCTATAGCCCATCAACATGATGGCTACAAATCGGAGGAACTTAGATATTCCAAAACCCCCAGCTTTTCTTTCTAGAGACCATACTCCCCATGTGAGCTACGTACGTGCACACAAGCTCAAGGGAGAGAAAAGAGAAGAGAGCATCATTATTCCCTTATCAGACCATCAACGGAGTAAAGGAGCCGCTGCAGTACTCGATCTCCATTGTCACGTTCCCCAGATCAAAAATATTGTACTTAGATTTTCTGTCTAGGATTTTTTTGTACTTTTTGTTGGTTATTAAGCAAAAAATTTCTTAAACTTACATTAATGGAAAATATTTACCCAAAAGGATCTCAATATGAGGCAGATAAGGTGGTTAGAGTTAATGAAAAACTATGATCTTGACCTTCAATATCATCCTGGAAAGGCCAATGTCGTAGTAGATGCTTTGAGCCAAAGAACATGAGCCTATTTCTTGACTTCGCAGCCAAAAATATTAGAAGATCTTCAGGAGATGGGCATAGAGGTAGTATTGCCTAGCAACATCGCATTGATGGCTGGTCTGCAAGTTCAGTCCAGTATAGTAGAAAGGATCATGGTAGCACAAGCCACATATGTCAAGCTTCAGTGACTCAAAGCAGAGTGTGCGGCAGGATATAGATCGAAACTAAGCATTCACAGTGGCAAAATTTTTTGTTTTGGAAATCATCTTTGTGTACCTAATGGAGACATTTGTCACGAGATTATGTCAGAATCTCATAGTTCATAGTACTCGGTGCATCCCGTAGGAACAAAGATGTATAACGATATTTGTTAATATTTCTGGTGGAACAGAATGAAGAGAGAGATAGCTCGGTTTGCCTCTTGATGTTTGGTCTGTCAACAAGTTAAGGCTGAGCATCAGAGACCAGCAGGGCTTCTTTAACCTTTACCAATTTTGGAGTAGAAGTGGGAGCATATCGCCATGGATTTTGTGTTAGGTCTTCCTAGATCCCCAGCTAGCAGACATGCTATTTGGGTAATAGTGGATCAACTTATGAAGGTTGCACACTTTTTTCCTTTTAGAATTGGCTAGTCCACAAAATAGCTAGCCGAGATATTTATGAGACAGATTGTCAAACTTTATGGAGTGCCAGTTAACATAGTCTAAAGTTCAAGGTTTAATCTCACTTTTGGCAGAGCCTTCAACAAAGTTTGGGTACCCGTCTAAAGTTCAGTACAGCCTAACTTGACTCTCTCTCGCGCCCTATCCAATGAATAAGGAGAAGGCCGGCCTATCGATGACCGAGCCAGTCTGACCACCCGCAGACAGATTGTCAGTCAGACCGTACAATTTAGACTCTAGAATATATGCTTCGTTCATGTATCCTAGAATTTAGTGGTTCATGGAAAGATCCTTGCACTTGGTCAAATTCTTCTACAACAACAACTTCCAAGCAAGTATCCAGATGACACCGTACGAAGCATTGTTTGGCATGAAGTATAGATTACCGTTATCTTAGGATGATATTGGCTTAAAAATTTGATTGGTCCCAAAATAATAGCCCAAACAGTTAAAATAGTCAAGCAATTCTAGGAAGCATATCATGGTAGCCCAAGATCACTAGCGTTATTGGGCTTATTCGTATCGGTGGCCTCTTGAGTTTTCTGTCGGTGACCATATATTCTTTCGTATTTTGCCTACCCAACGAGTCATTAGATTCAGTGTACGGGGAAAGATTAGTCCATGGTACATACATCCATTCGATATCCTCGAGCAAGTAGAAGATATTTTCTATCGTCTTGCTCTTCTGCCATCTCTTCGTAAGATACATAATATTTTCATGTATCCCAGTTACAACGGTATATACCGGATGCAAGCCATGTCCAAGATCATTCAAAATTGTTTGTTGGTACCGAACTTTCGTATGAGGAAAGACATGTATCCATTTTGGACCGGAGAGAGAAGATTCTCAAGAACTGGATCATTCGTTTAGTCCGTATTGCTTGGGGGCATCACTCACCGGGCGAGTCGACTTGGGAGCGCGAGGATGATATCCGAGCTTGATACCCATATATGTTTGACTCGTGAGGTATACTTGTTCATGTATCTTATACCCTGATCTTGTCTTGTGCATGCTTATCTTATTCTAGGTAGATTCTAGCCTGTGATTGATACTCGTTTGTTTTTGCTTTTTTTATTGCCTATTTTTCTAGTATTATCTTGCTAGAACATGTGCCTTATTAAAATTTTGAAGACAAAATTTTCTAAAGAGGTGAGAGTTGTTAGACCCGTCTCATTATTTTTGTATTTTTGTATTTATATCTTGTACATGTATGTTATTGTTGTATAATTGCTTTCTGTATATTTTCTGGATTTTTCTAGCTACTTTTATGTAATTTCTAGAATTATGAATTGTGTTAGCAACCCTTGATATATAAACCTCTCTCTTTCTCTCTTCCTTATTCTCTCACTTTTCCCTTTTTATTTCTTCTTCCCTCTCCTTCCTTGACCAAACCCTAGCACTCCCCTCCAGCCATGGACCCTTCCCCTAGGTGGTAGTGGTAGTAGTTTAGTAGTGGGTTTAGGCAAGTACATATCGCCAACCATGAAGAACTTGTATATTTACTTTTATGGTTTTCCTTGTATTTTATTTTCTTATATTATGCACCATAAGATTCTCTACAAGTTTTACTTAGCATTTTCGGTTTTGATGGCTTGGTTGGACTAGATCTACATTTTTAGTTTTGGGTGTTCTTGAGTTTTCTATGGTTTTGATCTATTAAAACTTGTTATTTCCAAAACCTAGTAGTTCTATGTAGTAGAGCATCTGATTTCATGTGTTTTAGAACTTCACTTGGCTGGATTTGGACTTGTAACCCGAGTTCTATGGAGAAAATAAGTTTTCAGACTTGGAACTTTTCCATGGCAGACTTGATGTTTGGAACAATGGAGTTCCATGTGCCAAGACTATACGTCAAAGAGAGGCCATGCGGCACGAACTCTTTGCCGCATATACGTACATCATGCGCCCATCTTGTTGGGCCCATGATTGACTTATACTTGAGTGTTCTAAAACTAAGTACTAGAAAGAGTCAAGTGGCAGAACTTGTTTCCCTCACTTTTCCAAATAGGGGTAATTTAGTAATTTGGCCTAGTTAATTTATTTTTATAAATTTAATATTAATATTAGTGTGCTATAAATATTTATTTGGTGCTTTGTATTAATTAATATTAATTGTAGTGCTATATAATTATTAGAGACTTGTATTAATTATTTATAGTTAGTGGGATAGTCCAATAGTTAGACTTGACACTTGTGAACCCAATTAGACTTGTCATGACAAATAGTGAGCCCAACATGGACCAAGCCCAAGAGACCAATTTCTACTAATTAATTAAGGAGAATTAGACTAATTTGTATTAATTAGAGACTTCCCAAATTATTCCTTCCCTAATCCTATACATAACTACCAAGTAGGGGCATGTTTGACATTTGATGTGACTTGGAGAAGGGGAAATAGGGGCCAGCCACTATAGAGGGGCTCTCCTCTTTCTCTCTCTCCTCTTCATTTTACACTCTCATTTTAGATCCCCAATTCTCTATATCCCCAATTCCTTCATTCCCTCCATCAATTCCTCTCAATTCATTCATATTCTCTCTCATTTTTATCACTCTAGGAGCTTTGGAGCTTAGAGAAGCAAGGAGCACAAGGAGAATGAGCTTTGGTGGAGAGATCGTGTCTGGATCAAGTCTAATTATATTTTTTTATTTAGAATCCATCTCTCAATTGGTAAATTCTGAATTCCTCTTCATCCTAGCTCTCAAATAATGCATTTGACTCTTAGGAACACCCCAATGGCATGGGGCTACCTATATGATAAAGTTCTAGGCAAATTGATTGTGTTTTGTGATTTCTACATGGTGATTTGTGTGTATTTAAGGAGAATTACGAGATTGACACACCAAGTATGTGTCATGAGACTAAATTAGTCAAATCGGACTTAAATCAGGGTTGGGATACTAGCTACGTGTTTGCAATTGGACACGAGAAGGCCGTATCGCGATACAGTGTGATACCGTGTGATACAGATGCCATTTTATGTGTTTTTAAACAATTCTCTATAATTCCTAGTATAATTAGTTCTAATAGTTATTAGTATTTATATTTGGTATGTAGAAGTATTCTATATGAAGAATTGGTGAATTTGGACATATCAATTAGATGTGTATCAGGGTATTCTAGTTATGCATGCTTAGTGTTTGGTATAATGACACTTGTGTGTGTGTGCTATCTCTATATGTGTGATGTAGAGAGTATATATATATATATATATATATATATATATATATATATATATATATATATATATATATATATATCAGTGAATATATCCATACTTTGTATATTTCCTTTTAGGGATTGCGAGAAGTGTATATTGTGATTCTATGGTGGTTGATGTGCGTGTCAGTGAATGGATTATTGATTAAGGGGTGAGGATTACCTGGGCAGTTGGGCAAGACAGGTTACGAGGAATAGTGGTAATTGATTTATCCCCATAGCAAGCATGGGGTGTTCTTAAGTATCATAGCGGCAACAACATATCACAAATATTAGAGTACAAGAAGACATATATGTGTTGCATCAACTGCAACATGGCAGTATGTAGCAGGTAATAATTCACCTATGCATTGCACATTAATTGATGAATTTAAAGAGAGTTTTGTGTGCAGTGATTGCATACATAAGAAAGGGAAATATTTCTGTTGAGAGTTGTGTTTAGAGCAGATCTTGTGTATCAGTCATGAATGTTAGTTAGTAATACACATTAGTAGTATAAGGTGGTATCTGTATGAGTATGAACGGGGAAAACTCGAGCAACAAGTGTAGCACATTGATGTGTGAGGTATCTATTCATCCACCTATATACCTTGTACTTTATACTGTCTATTGGTTTATGTGAGAGGGATGTTGGTATCGGGTGGTACCTGATACTTGGATGTTCAATTGAAACCATTAGTTATTATCAGTTAGTAGGTTAGTTCCTATCAGTTAAGTTAGAAGGGATGTGCCAAGATGGGATGTACTGAGGGAGTAATTGATATATAGTATCAGTTATGTTTTATATTTTGAACATAGACTTCAGTATCAAGTGATCTGATGTATCTGTATTAGATGAGTTTCCTGCTGCAGACAACAAGAGTTGAAGGTGAGGTATTTGGGAGTATCAATATAGGCAGGTGTGTAGGGGATCTGCAGGCAAGATGACAGGTAGAGGTATGTTAGTGTTAAGATTAGATATTAGCTATTAATTAGAAGTTAACTAATACTAAGGTAGTGTCATAGTTATTGAGGTACAGGTAATATATATGTATTATTGCAAGGTATTAAGATACCTGGTATTATATATTAGTTAGTTATTATTATGTATATCAATCATATATGGTATGAGAGTTAGAGTTATCAATTTAGTCAACACTTGAGAGGTATATATATATATATATATTGTAAGCTAAGGTAGTATAATTATTGGTAGTTAAACTACTAGTATAAGTATTGGCTAAGGTGTCACCTATACATTAAAGTAATTACCTAGTATAGCTACAATTAGTTAGTGACTAATATGGACCAATAACCTTAGTGTGGACCTAGTTTGGCCTAGTATAGCTATAGTGACCTAATATTGACCTAGAAAAATCATGTTTTAGCTCATTTAAGCATTATATCACTTTTACATCCATTTAGACATGCCATTCATATCTAGGTGTGTGCGACACCAGCTTGGACACTGAGTGACATCTTTTGCTCAAGACCAGAGGCGAGTATATTTTTTGATAATTTTTTTATTTGACAGTCTCTATATTTCATGTATTTAGTATTGAGATATTTGATTCCTGACACGATGGTTACACAGTGTGGTATACGTGGATCCTTGTCATGAGATGTTATTGTCATGATAACTCAGTGATCACCGTGTCGTGCTTCATAATTACTTAGTGATTACGGGATATCTCCTTGATTATATAGACCGTGATTATAGTAAATGATATTATAGATCGTGCATCGTGATATACGTGTTATAATGTGTCGTGATTTGGATCCGTGTACTAGTCGGGGGATGGAAAAATATTAGTAAATATGTGATCATATCTTATAGCCCGTGATATAGTGTATCCCATGATAGCTAGCAGATCATACAACTCGCGTGTGGTCACGCTAGCTCCCATTTATTTATATAACCCATGTTAGGCCCAAGCTGATCATATATTTTGCTAATATTTCAAGGCACAAACTACTATTTCATTTTCTTATTTACAGTTCATTAGAGTAATGTTACTTACTATATTGCTCTCAGTTTATTACTTACATTGATTCTCTTTCTTGTGATATAGACTAGTTCAGTTACTTATATTATTTATTTTTACTACTATTACTGTTTCATAGTTTTTGTCAGTTATTGGAACTGCTATTGGGTTGTACTTCACTCCAATCCTGACTGGATATATTTTTTAGATGATTTATTAGAGGACTGGTGTACTACGCATTACAGGCCGCAAGATGGCGAGGCAGTTGAGCCTGCACCCGTAGAGCCTCTTGAGATTGTACCACCAGCTGGAGACTCTTAGACTTTTCATTATAAGTTTTATTTGATTTTAGTAGACTTTATGGCATGTATTATTATTTTGAGACTTATGTTGAGATTGGACTTGTATTGAGACTCTTGTATTTCTTTTACTTCTAATCCATATCGTGCCATTCTTCCTCTAGTTTGATATTGTGATTGAGTATTGATTATCATTTATCACAATTATATTGGTCATCCAATTAGAGTTGACATGACATGTACCTTATATATATTGTGTGAGATGTGTAGATAGTTATGTTGACCCAGACAACGCTCTAACGTCGATGCTGCGACGTAGGCTGGGCGTTATTCACCACTTGTGCCCTTATTCCGGGTGCGAGTCGTGACATATTTTTAGTGGTGGCCCATATAGGTCTTTGAGAGGTCGTAATTAGTACGATATCATAATAGTGCTCAGACTTGGAGTGCTACTACGAGCCTGCTTTAGGATATAGGATATAGGCTGAGAGTATACTCAATCACAACTAGGAAAAACTTCCAAATTATTTGCTTAGCTATCTTTATCTATCTGAATGCTTGCTTTTCTTTGAATAATTCTATCCTTCTGAGGGTATCGTATATTACTTAATATTTATTCCATTATTTTAATCTATTTTTAGGATGCCGTCGAAGGCGCGATCCCAGCGTTCAGGCGCAGTATCAGCAAGGTCGGTCACTTCATCGCCTCCGAGGAGCGCAGTACCAGCCACTGCTCCAGCAGTTTTATCTTAGAGGGTCGCTTCTCCGGTTCAGGTGGGAGCATCTGCAGCAGCTTTCGGGGGTGCTGTACCTCCAGTACAAAGGACAGTACAAATAGTCTCAGAGGTGCTTCCACCTTCACCACCCACAGTTGATCCGGTGCAGGTATTTGCACTCTTTCAGCAGATGATGGAGGCACATCGGGCCCAGACGGAGGCCCAGCAGCACCAGTCTGAGGTTATGAGGCAGGGAAATGAGAATGCCTACTAGCTTGCACTTGCCGCAGTCGAGAGAATTGTCTTGGTCCAGCCAAAGGTAGCTCCACCTCCGCAGGCCCCTCAGCAGTCGAGGCTGGGGACTATCATTGACTTCAAAAGGATGGGACCCAAGGAGTTTAAGGGCACCGAGGAGATTTTGTATACGGATGATTGGATTGAGGATATTGATAGAAACCTGCGATTGGCGCAGATTTCAGAGAGCCTACAGGTGGAGGCAGCAGGGAGTATGATATTTGATATTGCTTTGGCATGGTTCAGGACAGACCCAAGGATCATAGCACCAAGACTGACTTTGGGGGATTTTAAGGAGCTTTTCAAGGCAAAGTTCTTTCCTGACGTGGCTTTGACATCTTTAGGGAGCCAGTTTTAGTACCTCATCCAGGGAGGTATCACAGTAGATGAGTATGCAGTAGAGTACTGCAGATTGGGTCACTTCGTAGAGAGGCATAATTCCCGGGGGAAGGTCCGAAAGTTCAGAAAAGGTATGAACAAGGAGATTAAATCTCATACTAGTGGACACCGTACCGCTATCTTTGAGGAGATCCTGGCACAGGCACAGCAGGCGGAGGATGATTTGGAGCTTGGCTCCAAGAGGCCGAGGGACATAAGAGGAGCGAGTAGTAATATGGGTCCAGCGAAGCGGCCTCACTTTCATCAGCAGTAGAGATACTTTCAGCAACAACAACCAAGACAGCAGTTTCGGGCACCATTTTGGACACCGGTGCAACAGGCACATCAGGCCCCGAGACCAGCACAACATGCCCCGTAGTACACTCACTGTGGGAAGATGGTACATACACAGGAGGTCTGTAGGAAAAGGCTTAGGGTATGCCTCTATTATGGTAAGGCAGGTCACCAGTTGCGAGATTGTATTCTATCTCCCGTTTCGAGCAGGTCAAGGTGGAGGCCAAGCACAGAGAGCACCCACGAGACCACCAGGGGGACATTAGAGGGGACCTACGTTACTGTAATAACCGTAGCGGTTTGCTCAGTACCAACAACAGCAGAGAGGTGATCAGAGTCAGGGGCAAGCTTTTGCTATGACGGTCGAGGAGGAGGAGCCAGTCGGAGATGTCATCTCAGGTTCAGTCTATCTTGATTCTTTTCTAGCTCATGCCTTATTTGATTCTGGTGGTTCACATAGTTTTGTATCAGTATCTTTTGCTTTGAAGCATCATCTTGAGACTGAACTGTTGGCAAGGACTTGCAAGATCACGATCGTGGGTAGCATTATCCTGGTCTGTGATGTTTAAAAGGATCAGAGAGTTTCTCTGGAAGGCCGAGAGTTGAGCACGTGTTTAATCGTAATGCCTCTTTCGCGCTACGACATAGTACTCGTGATGGATTGGTTGAGTAGGCACCCTGCTAGTATCGATTGTTGTTGAGGCAGAGTTTTATTTTAGATACCAGGAGAGTCAGAGTTTGAGTTCGTCAAAGGAGCAGCAGAGCAGAGCGAGGGAGTCTTTTGTGGAGCTTCTATGGAAGAGCAAGAGACACCATATCCTTTGATTACATAATTTATAGATGTCTTTTCGGAGGAATTGCTGGGTTTGCCGCCAGACCGAGGTATTGAGTTCTCTGTAGATTTGGTGTCAGACATAGAGCAGATATCACAACTTATCTATAGGATCAACAACAACAAACTAACAGAATTAAAGAATTAGGTGGATGAGTTATAGGATAAAGGCTTTCAGGTCCAGTTCATCACCGTGGGGTTCTCCGGTATTGTTTGTACCAAAGAAGGATGGGTTGGTACGTATGTGTATCGACTACAGGGCTCTCAATAACCTCACTATCAAGAACAAATACCCATTATTGTGGATTAATGATCTGTTTGATCAGTTGAGCAGAGCGAAGGTATTCTCAAAGAAAGACTTGAGGTCGGGGTACCATCAGGTAAAAGTAAAGAAGGAAGATATTCCGAAAATAGGTTTCAGGACTCTGTATGGGCAGTTTGAGTTCTTGGTAATGCCGTTTGGGTTGACCAATGCCCCGAAGATATTCACGAACCTGATGAATAAGGTATTTCACTAGTACATTGATCAATTTGTGGTGGTATTCATTGATGATATATTGATTTATTCGAAGACCCCAGAGGAGCACCTGAGGATAGTTCTGGAGACCCTCAGGAAGGAGAAGATTTATGGCAAGCTGTCGAAGTATACATTTTTCCTTGATAAGGTTGAATTCCTCGGGCATGCAATTACAAGAGACGTAATCTCAGTAGACCCAAAGAAGATATCAGCAGTTGAGTCGTGGTCTACCCCGAGTTCAGTGGCAAAGATCATGAGCTTTCTTGGATTGGTAGGCTATTATCAGAGGTTTGTTCATGATTTTTTCAGGATTGCAGAGCCAATGACTAGGCTAACCAGGAAGAACGTGGAGTTCGTCTGGACAGAGGAGTGTCAGGCCATATTTGAGGAGCTGAAGAAGAGGTTGACTACGGCTCCAGTATTGACATTGCCATCGGCGACAGAAGGTTTTACCATCTACAGTGATGCTTCGGGTAAAAGTTTTGGATATTTCTTGTAGCAGAACGGGAAGGTGATTGCTTATGCTTTCAGATAATTACGTCCTCATGAGAAGAATTACCCTACCCATGACTTGGAGTTGGCAGCAGTCATTTTTGTTCTAAAGCTGTGGAAGCACTACTTGTATAGAGAGCGAGTAGAGATCTTTACAGACCATAAGAGCTTGAAGTATGTGTTTACACAGAAAGAGATTAACATGAGACAACGACGGATGGAGTTGATGAAAAACTTCGATATTTCTTTACAGTACCATCCAGGGAAGGCCAACGTAGTTGCGGATGCCTTGAGTAGGTATCCTTTGGCTATGTACTTGACAAGGGATAGACATTTATTGGCTAATCTTGATAGCTTGGGTATAGAGGTGTTAGTTCCTGGAGTTACAATATAGATGTGGGGACTTCAGGTACAGTTAGAGTTGATAGACCGGATTAGAGATGCACAATTCGAGGATGAGTCTCTAAGGAGCATCAGAGCGCAGGTTCAGATGGGATTGGCAGAGGACTTCACTATTGCAGAGGATGGATCATTGCAGCACGGTACTAGATTGTGTGTGCCGAGTGGAGCGTTGCACGAGGAGGTTCTTCAGGAGGTGCATCGATCTCAGTACTCTATGTATCTAGGTTCCAACAAGATATATAGAGAAATGAGAGAGCACATTTGGTGGTATGATATAAAGCGGGAGGTGGCGAGCTTCGTGTCCAGATGTATGGTATACCAGCAGGTAAAGGTGGAGAGAGAGATTGGGTGGTTTGCTTCAGCCTTTACCTATTCTATAGTGGAAGTGGGAGCACGTGATATTGGATTTTGTATCATTGCTTCCGCATTCTCCAAGAGGTAGAGACGCAATTTGGGTTATCATAGACAGGTTGACCAAATTAGCCTATTTTTTGTTATTCAAAGTGGGTACATCTACGAAGAAACTCACGGAGATGTATGCGTGGTAGATAGATAGATTATATGTAGTCCCTATGAACATCATCTTGGATCAGGATAGTCGCTTCACATCCTAATTCTGGAGGAGTTTGCAGGCTAGCTTAGGCACCCAGCTCAAGTTTAGTACCGCATATCACCCTCAGATAGACGGGCAGTCAGAGAGGACTATTCAGACTCTCGAGGATAGGCTTCACACCTATGTTTTAGATTTTGGAAGCTCTTGGGTTGATCACCTTCATCTGGTAGAGTTTGCTTATAACAACAGCTACCAGGCCAGTATCGAGATATCACCATTTGAGGCATTGTATGGACGGAGATGCCGCACTCCATTATCATGGGATGATGTTGGTGAGAGAGCCTTATTGGGACAAGAGATGGTCGTGGATACAGCTAAGAAGGTGAAGCTTATCAGGGATAGACTTCGGGTGGCGCAGGACAGACAGCGGCATTGGGCTGATAGCCACCGGAGGCCATTGGAGTTTGAGGTATAGGTTTTATTTGTATTGCTTGTGATTGCTTTATTTTGGTTGGAGTGCTAAGGTTGTATTTTGTGTTAGGTTGGCGATCTAGTGTTCTTGAGGATTTTTTTGACACGGGGCATGATTCGCTTTGGTGGAGGCGAAAAGCTTAGTCCACGGTATATCAGACCCTTCGGTATTCTTGAGAGGGTTGATGCAGTGGCCTACAGGCCAGACTTGCTGCCTGTACTAGAGGGAGTGAACACCGTGTTCCATGTGTCACAAATGAGATGTTACGTGGCAGATCCTAGCCATGTATTGGATCACTCGGAGTCCAGGTGGGTCCAACTCTCAGTTATCCAGAACAAATGGTAGAAATTCTGGATCACAGGAAGAAGGTGCTGCAGAACCAGATGATTCCTTTGGTATGCGTTACGTGGAAGCATCACTCTCCAGGGATTCTACCTGGGAGCGAGAGGCTGAGATGCGCAAATGATATCCTTATCTATTTGAGCCGTGAGGTATAATTCTTTCTTGCTTGTTGTGATTACTTTTGTAGCTAGTTTTTACTTAAATTTTGAGGACAAAATTTTTATAAGGTGGGTAAGATTGTCACCCTCACTTTTCCAAAATAGATTTATTTAGTAATTTGGCCTAGTTATTTTATTTTTGGGAATTTAATATTAATATTAGTATGCTATAAATATTTATTTGGTGCTTTGTATTAATTAATATTAATTGTAGTGCTATATAATTATTAGTGACTTGTATTAATTATTTATAGTTAGTGGACTAGTCCAATAGTTAGACTTGACACTTGTGAACCCAATTAGACTTGTCATAACATATAGTGATCCCAAAATTGGACCAAGCCCAATAGACCCATTCCCACTAATTAATTAAGAAGAATTAGACTAATTTGCATTAATTAGAGACTTCCCAAATTAGCCCTTCCCTAATCCTATATATAACTACCAAGTAGGGACATGTTTGACATTCAATATGACTTGGAGAAGGGGGAATAAGGGCCGACCACTATAGAGGGGCTCTCCTCTCTCTCTCGTCTTTATTTTACACTCTTATTTTACATTCCCAATTCTCTAGATCCCTAATTCCTTTATTTCCTCCATCAATTTCTCTCAATTCACTTATATTCTCTATCATTTTCATCACTCAAGGAGCTTTGGAGCTTAGAGAAGCAAGGAGCACAAGGAGAAGGATCTTCGGTGGAGAGATCATGTCCGGATCGTATCCAATTATATTTTTCCTTGGGAATCCATCTCCCAATTGGTAAATTCTGAATTCCTCTTCTTCCTAGCTCTTAAATCATGTATTTGACTCTTAGGAATAACCCAATGGCATATGGCTACCTATAGAATGAAGTTCTAGGCAAATTGGTTGTATTTTATGATTTCTACACGATAATTTATGTGTATTTTGAAGGAATTACGAGATTGACATACCAAGTGTGTGTCATGAGATTAAATTAGTCAAATCGAACTTAGATCGGGGTTGGGATACTAGCTATGTGTCAGCAATTGGGCACGAGAAGGTCGTATCGCGATACGGTGTGATACCTTATGATACAGAGGCCATTTTATGTATTTTTGAACAATTCTCTATAATTCCTAGTGTAATTAGTTCTAATAGTTATTAGTGTAGCGCCCCGTTTCCCCGGTGCGGGGAGCGCGGCTAAGAAACACAAACGGTATCGTTCGATCGGGATAGATTGAATTAAGAACTCGTCCTCGTTATGGATTTGTTTTTTCGGAATCGATTCCCATATTCAGTGGACCGTGCCCCAAGGATCGGCTTAGCGGCAGAGTCAGGAGGGACCTCTCCGCTGCTATCTTTTATTGCCTCGGTTTTCGATGTCGCTTGTTGCTTTCGTGCTTTGAGTTGGTTTTGGGATTTGCTTGTTTTCTTTGAACAGTTTCGATGGTTTTCATTGTTTTCGTTCATTGACTTGCACTTCAATTCCGAGATTGGAAAGAGAGGAAGAAGTATTGATCAAGCTGTTCATGTGTAGGTGAACGAGCAGTAGGCGGCTTGCGAGCGGAGTCGTGAAGCGCCTCTTTTCTTCTCCTTCCACCAATCTAAGTGAGTGGCTACCAACCCGATTAGCTAGCCTTGGTTCCAAGCTCACTCCTTCGCCCCGATCAAACGATACCAAGTAATAATAAAAGAAACCAAGATAAAAGAGAATAGACTTGGTTAATACTGCTTGTCAATCAAACTCGTGAACGGTTACTTACTTGCATGCTTGTTCGCTTGGAATGTTATATATATGCCTCAATTTTAGTTAGAATTCATCTTCTTCTATAATTGAGTTAAGCACAAATTATTCAAGGAGGCTATGCAAAATAAATCATGCAATGTTACTTGTCCTGTACAACGTGTTGCCTCAACTGCATAAATGTTAACGTGTTATGAACGATCGATCACGGACAACTTGTGCACAAGGTAAATGGTTTCGCGGACGGTCGCTGGGGCACTGGCACCGATCCGGTCCGGGCGGAACCCAACGTTTAGTCTCACGTGATTGACGGGATGCTTGCAGCGCACCACATGCTTTCGTTGCAAACATACTCGTCAATGACTATTGTCCATAACGGCTTCTGGCCAGTGATCTTAACGTGTATATTTAAACCTGTTGCATACTAACTTGTGTCTTTGTGGCAGGGAAGGCATGATAAGTATTGTACAGGTAATTCAGACGGGCAGGTAAAATCCACCGAACGGTGGCACGTTCATTTTAGTAAATTTCTATATGCTGCTTACTTGTAAATGAACTAAGGCAAGATAGAAACCCACAATATACATGCTTCATTAAAACAACATGTTGATTGGTTTAGTTCGGCTAGCTCACCTTCACCAGCATGTTTCGATATGCTGACCCTCGTTGAAACAGGTTCTCCGCACTAAGGCGAACCGAGCGAGGAGCCGAAGTCGTCTTCCCGATCCAGTCCAGCTGTTGGCGCATCTTCACCGTGCCCCTCGAAGCATTTTTGAAGCCAGAAGCTTGCAACTCTTCATACACAAATGCAGCTTCGTGGCAAAGCTGTCCTCCAGCCTGGAGGTCTTTACCATTTTGAGTTTATAAAGGGATATAATGTACAAGGACTGCTATCTCATTTTGAGTCATCTCTTTTGTAAGCCGTTCGACATATTAGCTAACTCGTTCAAGAGTTTGTAATAGATGTTCATTATCAATAAAGAGAACTTTTCCATATTTCAAATCTGTGTTTTAATTTATCTGCGTACTCTGAATATGTGCTTGCTATGCAAATCATTAAAGCCTTGTGCGGACGCAACCCCAGGCCCGCACGGCGGTCACGATTCGGGGGACGCCTCAATTGATTCTACGAAATTAGGTCGTGACATAGTGGTATCAGAGCACAAATTTAGGTTCCTTAGACTTCGTGCTGGAAAAGTTTCTTTAACGATCAAATTCCTGTGCGAACTCTTGAACTCGCTAGGCCAAAATAAGATACGTTTATGCAATAAGTCCATAATACATTATGATTCTAATGTAATTTACCTTCTTTTGAAGGAATGGTACCAGCGCAATCTGTAGCGCAAGCTCCGAACGAAACACAAGAAAGCAGTTCAGGCACTTCGGGAAGCTCTCGGAGCCAGCGAGGCATATCTCAAGTCGACCCGCTTGAGCGGGTAATGCAAATGTTAGAATCGCAACGACAACGAGACGATGCTCGCCAAGCCAAGTTCGAGAGCAATCTAGAGACCCGATTCTCAGTCCAACAAAAGCAGGTAGATGCCCTGCAACAGATCATTCAGACTTTGGCTGCCAACCATTCCGCCGCAACAGCAACGACTCCGGTGGAACAGCCCGTGCTTGAAGTGGAGACGCCTCAAATACCAAGGCCGAGGGACGTGACTGCCTTCAACTTGGGCCATTTCAAGAAAGTCTGCAACACCCCATTCAACGGGACTGAGGACCCAGTGGTAGCTCTAGATTGGCTAGCCGAGCTTGAAGATCACTTCGCTCTGCTAGAGGTCCCCGAAGATAAGCGCGTCGCCTGCGCGCAACTACAGCTCTGCCTCAACGCACACGATTGGTGGGACGTGCATCGACAATCTCTCCAATTTGATCACGGAGAAGAGGCGATCTCGTGGACGACCTTTTGTGCCGCGTTCGAAGAGGAGTTTATACCACCTCCAGTACAACGTCAAATGGAAAATAATTTCGTGCAACTGAGGCAGGGCAGTATAACTGTGAAGCAGTACTCCGCCGAATTCAACCGACTCTCCAAATTCGCTAGGGCCTATTTACCTGATGCAGCGAGTCGAGCTAAAAGGTTTAAAGGTGGACTACGCCCTGCCATCTATTCGCACGTGGTCAATAATCAGTACGGGACAATACGTGAAGTCATGAATCACGCCCTATCCCTCGAACCACAGTATCCTCATGTTTCCACCGGCGCTGTGCATACCTACAATCACAAACGCCAATGCAACGATGGAGGAAATACCACAACAAAGCGCCAAAACAACGGTGGTCAGCAGCGGGCAAATGCTAACCAAATATGTCTCTTCTGTAAAAGACAAGGGCATGCCGTCAACCAGTGTCGAAAGAAACTTGGGTTATGCCTTATCTGTGGAGACCCAAATCACACAATGCAAAACTGTCCGCTCTACTCTGCTAGTCATTCCCGGCATCCAAACCCCTAACGGTAATCATTATTCTTAAGTTTCGGGACAAAACTTCCAATTGGTTGGGTAGGATGTAGCGCCCCGTTTCTCCGGTGCGGGGAGCGCGGCTAAGAAACACAAACGGTATCGTTCGATCGGGATAGATTGAATTAAGAACTCGTCCTCATTATGGATTTGTTTCTTCAGAATCGATTCCCATATTCAGTGGACCGCGCCCCAAGGATCGGCTTAGCGGCAGAGTCAGGAGGGACCTCTCCGCTACTATCTTTTATTGCCTCGGTTTTTGATGTTGCTTGTTGCTTTCGTGCTTTGAGTTGGTTTTGGGATTTGCTTGTTTTCCTTGAACGGTTTCGATAATTTTCATTGTTTTCGTTCATTGACTTGCACTTCAATTCCGAGATTGGAAAAAAAGGAAGAAGTATTGATCAAGCTGTTCGTGTGCAGGTGAACGAGCAGTAGGCGGCTTGCGAGCGGAGTCGTGAAGTACCTCTTTCCTTCTCCTTCCACCAATCTAAGTGAGTGGCTACCAACCCGATTAGCTAGCCTTGCTTCCAAGCTCACTCCTTCGCCCCGATCAAATGATACCAAGTAATAATAAAAGAAACCAAGATAAAAGAGAATAGACTTGGTTAATACTGCTTGTCAATCAAACTCGTGAACGGTTACTTACTTGCATGCTTGATCGCTTGGAATATTATATATATGCCTCAATTTTAGTTAGAATTCATCTTCTTCTATAATTGAGTTAAGCACAAATTATTCAAGGAGGCTATGCAAAACAAATCATGCAATGTTACTTGTCCTGTACAACGTGTTGCCTCAACTGCATAAATGTTAACCTGTTATGAACGATCGATCACGGACAACTTGTGCACAAGTAAATGGTTTCGCGGACGGTCGCTGGGGCACTGGCACCGATCCGGTCCGGGCGAAACCCAACGTTTAGTCTCACGTGATTGACGGGATGCTTGCAGCGCACCACATGCTTTCGTTGCAAATATACTCGTCAATGACTATTGTCCATAACGGCTTCTGGCCAGTGATCTTAACGTGTATATTTAAACCTATTGCATACTAACTTGTGTCTTTGTGGCAGGGAAGGCATGGTAAGTATTGTGCAGGTAATTCAGACGGACAGGTAAGATCCACCGAACGGTGGCACATTCATTTCAGTAAATTTCTATATGCTGCTTACTTGTAAATAAACTAAGGCAAGATAGAAACCCATAATATACATGCTTCATTAAAACAACGTATTGATTGGTTTAGTTCGGCTAGCTCGCCTTCACCAGCATGTTTCGATATGCTGACCCTCGTTGAAACAGGTTCTCCGCACTAAGGCGAACCGAGCGAGGAGCCGAAATCGTCTTCCCGATCCAGTCCAGCTATTGGCGCATCTTCACCGCGCCCCTCGAAGCATTTTTGAAGCCAGAAGCTTGCAACTCTTCATACACAAATGCAGCTTCGTGGCAAAGCTGTCCTCCAGCCTGGAGGTCTTTACCATTTTGAGTTTATAAAGGGATGTAATGTACAAGGACTGCTATCTCATTTTGAGTCATCTCTTTTGTAAGCCGTTCGGCATATTAGCTAACTCGTTCAAGAGTTTGTAATAGATGTTCATTATCAATAAAGAGAACTTTTCCATATTTCAAATCTGTGTTTCAATTTATCTGCGTACTCTGAATATGTGCTTACTATGCAAATCATTAAAGCCTTGTGCGGACGCAACCCCAGGCCCGCACGGCGGTCACGATTCGGGGGACGCCTCAATTGTTTCTACGGAATTGGGTCGTTACAATTAGTATTTATATTTGGTATGTAGAAGCATTCTATATAGAGAATTGGTGAATTTGGACACATCAATTAGATGTGTATCATGGTATTCTAGCTATGCATGCTTAGTGTTTGTTATAATGACACTTGTGTGTATGTGTTATATCTATATGTCTGACATAGAGAGTGTGTATATATATATATATATCAGTGACTATATCCATAATTTGTATATTTCTTTTTAGGGATTGTGAGAAGTGTATATTGTGATTCTAAGGTGGTTAATGGTATGTCAGTGAATGGAGTATTGATTAAGGGGAGAGGATTACTTGGGCAGTTGGGCAAGACAGGTTACTTGGAATAGCAGTAAATGATTTATCCCTATAACAAGCATGGGGTGTTCTCAGGTATCATAGCGGCAGGAAAATATTACAAATATTGGAGTACAAGAAGACAGATATGTGTTGCATCAACTGCAATATGGCAGTATGTCGCAGGTAATAATTTACCGGTGCATTGCACACTAATTGATGAATATAGAGAGGGTTTTGTGTGTCGTGATTGCAGACATAAGAAAGGAAAATATTTCAGCTGAGAGTTGTGTTAGGAGCAGATCTTGTGTATCAGTCATGAATGTCAGTTAGTAATACACATCAGTAGTATAAGGTGGTATTTGTATGAGTATGAAGGGAGGAATCTCGAGCAACAAGTGTAGCACATTGATGTATGAGGTATCTATTCATCCACCTATTTACCTTGTACTTTATACTATCTATTAGTTTATGTGAGAGGGATGTTGGTATCGGGTGGTACCTGATACCTGGATGTTTAATTGAAACTATTAGTTAGTATCAGTTAGTAGGTTAGTTCCTATCAATTAAGTTAGAAGGGTTGTGCCAAGATGGGATGTACTGAGGGAGTAATTGATATATAGTATCAATTATGTTGTATGTTTTGACCACAAACTTCAGTATCAAGTGATTTGATGCATCTGTATCAGATGAGTTTCCTGCTGAGGACAACAAGAGTTGAAGGTGAGGTATTTGGGAGTATCAGTATAGGCAGGTGTGTAGGGGATCTGCAGGCAAGATAATGGGTAGAGGTCTGTTAGTGTTAAGATTAGATATTAGCTATTAATTAGAAGTTAACTAATACTAAGGTAGTGTCATAGGTATTGAGGTACAGGTAATATATATGTATTAGAGCAAGGTATTAAGATACCTGGTATTATATATTAGTTAGTTATCATTATGTATATCAGTCATATATGGTATGAGAGTTAGAGTTATCAATTTAGTCAACAACTTTAGAGGTATATATATATATATATATATATATATATATATATATATATATATATATATATATATATATATATATGTGTGTGTGTGTGTGTGTGTGTTGTAAGCTAAGGTAGTATGATTATTGGTAGTTAACTATTAGTATAATTATTGGCTAAGGTATCACCTATACATTAAAGTAATGACCTAGTATATCTATAATTAGTTAGTATTAGCTAGTTAGTGACTAATATGGACCAATAACATTAGTGTGGGCCTAGTTTGGCCTATTATAGCTATAATGACCTAGTATTGACCTAGATTTTTTTTATTTTTGCTTATTTAAGCATTCTATCACTTTTACACCCATTTTGACATGTTATTCATATCTATGTGTGTGTTGTCATGCCCCGATTCTGTGGAATTGATAGTCGTCCCCCGGGCGTGATGTCGTGCGTGCTTAGGTTGCGCAGTACACAAGGCTAAGGTATTTTGTATAACGAGCATATATTCAGAGTACGCAGATAGTTGAAGCACAAGGTTGAAACATGAAAAGTTCTCTTTATTGATAATGAACATCTAGTTACAAACTCTTGAATGAGTCAGATAGTTGTCGCATGGGCTTATAAAAATGGACACAAAATAAGATAGTTGTCATGTATATTATATTCCTTTACTAAAGTTTCAAAATAAGAGACCTCCAAGCGGGACAATAGATTTTTCATGGAGCTGCATGAGTAAGTGAATGAGCTCCTGGATTCTTCAAAGGCTTCAAAATAGGGCACGATCAGGGCGTGCCGGCAGCTGGACTGGATTGGGAAATATCTTTAGCTCCTCGCAGGATCTCCTTGGTGTCGGAAACCTGTTTCAACTAGGGTCAGTACATCGAAATATACTGGTGAAGGCAAGCTAACCCAACTATACCGATCAACACGTTGTTTATATGAAGCATGCAACTTATTTATGGTCTTTCTATCTTGCCTTAGTTTATTTTACAAGCAAGAAGTATATATAGAAATTACTGAAATGAACTTGCCACCGTTCGATAACTTTTACCTGCCCGTCTTAACCACCTGCATAATACTTACCATCTCCTTCCCTGCCACGAAGACACAAGTTAGCTTGCACAGGTTTAAATATACGTGGAGATCACTGGCTTGATGCCATAAAGGATGAGTTATAGTCTCAAGACGGAAGGGTGTGCAATATAGGTGGTGAGCCTCCACTACACGCCATTGTCGCTGATACAGACGACTATACAGATCATTCCATCCGGATCAGATCGGTCCCAGTGCCCCGGCGACCGTCCGCAAGAACCAGAAGCCTTGTGCATAAGTTGTCCGTGATCAATGGCGTCCATGCTAAGTTATCAATTAATATAGTTCAAGCAACACGAGTACAGTACAAGTAACATAGCACGATTCATTTTGCATAGTCTCCCTGATCAATTTAATGCATGGTAATGTATGTTCTATACATAGCAAAATTTTATAGAAGAAGTATACATTCTAACTAAAATTGAAGCATAGGTAGAACATTTTAAATGAACTATCATGCAACGAGGTAACCGTTCACAAGTTGATTGAGAAGCATAAAGTAGTCTAAGTCTATTTCTTTTTATCTTGACATCCTTTAGTTATTTTGGTATCGTTTGATCGGGGCAAGCAAGAAGCAAGATTTTAGATGTGAAGACTTGGAAGAAGGGTCAACTGAATCGAATATAAGCCACTCACAAGTTGGTTTAAGAAGAAAAGAAAAGAGGTGCTTCTAGACTCCGTTCGCTCGTCGCCTACTGCTCGATCACCTGCATTGCCACGAACAGCTGATCAATTTCTCTTCCACTCTTTCTAAGCTCAGAATTTATGTGCAGTTCAACGAACAAAAATAATAAAATCAATCGAAATCGTTCAAGAAAATGCAAACAAATCCGAAAACCAACTTAAAGCACGAAAGCAACAAGGCGACACTAGGCAAGAAAACTTGCAGCGGAGATGTCCCTCTTGACTTTGCCGCTAAGTCCATCCTCGGGGCACGATCCACTGAATATAGGAATCAATTTTGAAGAAAGAAATTGATAACGAGGATAAGATCTTAGTTCAATATATCCCGATCGAATGATACTGACTTGTATTTCTTATCCATGCTCCCCGAATAGGGAGAACGGGGCACTACATGTGTGATACCAGCTTGGACACCGAGTGACATTTTTTGCTTAGGACTAGAAGCGAGTATATTTTTTGATAGTTCCTTATTTGACAGTCTGTAAACCCCCTGATTTTCAAAAAATTTTAAATTTGGATTTTTCATAATTTTCTGGAATTTTTTGGGAATTTTCTGTAATTAAATTCAGGTGTTTTAAATATTAAATGATTTTTAAATGATAATAAATAATATTAAAATATTATGATAATAATATTTTATGGTGCAAAATAAAAAACTAGACATAGGATAATTTTTTGGGAATTTATTGGACCCCGGAAGCATTTTAAAAGCCCTAAAAACTAATTAATTAATTAAACCAAAATAAACCGGGTTTATTTGAAATAAACCAAACCAATTTCTAAACCGGTTTAATTAAACCAAATTCTTAGCGGGTCAGATCCGGGTCTAACCCAGACCGACCCACTAGCCCGACCCGACCCGACCCGTAATCTATTTATTGGATCGGCCCGGATCCGCTAGGACCCGACCCGTCCGCCCGAACCCATTAACCCGCTATCTCTTTCTCCCCTAACCCGACGACTCCTCATCTCCCGCCGCCGGCAGCCACGCCGCTCCGGCTCCCTGCAAACGCCGCCGCCGCCCGCTCGCGTCCCCGACCCTCCGCCTCCTCTCCCTTACCGGCCACCGTTCATCTTCCCTTTCCGGCCTATAAAAGCCCTCCTCCGCCTTCATCCTTCCCCTCGATTCCTTCTCCGCCACCGGCTGCTCCGCCTCCCACTGCCCTCGCCATCCTCCGCAGATCCCCGCAGCGCCTCGCCGCACCACCCTCGCCGGCGAATCCTCTGCCTCCCGCAGACCCCGAGCCCGCCCCTCCAGCACTCGCCCTAGCCTCCCGCCTTCCCTCCTCCGTCACCCGACCACCGCAGCGCAGCGCCTCCCTCCGGCCGAGCCCGACTCTCCTCCTCGACCAGATACGGCCGCCCTCCAACACAGCACTGGCGCCGCCTCCACTCAGACCGACTCCGGCGAACTCAGACATGACCCAGACTCAAGCCCTAGCCCTGACACGTGTCGGACGCGTATCGGACATAGAGAATTCAATTTCCTGGAGCCCTGTTCAGGTACTCATAACTCTCTCCTCGCTGCCCCGATTTCGATTCCGTCAGTTGTATCGCGTAGCCTGCATGACCCCCTCGGTGCCCGTACAACCCGCTCGGTGCATCGCGTCCTGTGGTGATCGTGAACCGCGATCCAAAAACAAGAAAAATAACGCCCTGTTTCACCCCGGAACCGAGTACGCCCAGCCAAACGGGACGACTTGGTCGCGTGCGGTCTTTACCGATACGTGCGCGCCGTCGATACGGACGTGCAGAATTTCGCAGAAGTTGATTCGGATGTGCGTGCACACCGGAATCAATGCGTATCCGCGGACACCGTCCCGTATTCGTCCTTTCTGGTTCTCGCTGTAACTTAGTATACACACGTCGGATTGAGACAAAACTTGCGCCAACGGACTCGTAGCAATACGCTGGTCCTGTGAACCAAGTTTGGTTCGATTCTGAGAACGTTGACAAAATTACGTGTCGTGGGCCCCACAGGCTCCACTTGACGGGCGATTTTGTGATCGGCTCATCGGAATCCAATTTTCACTACCATATTTTCTAGGAAAGGGTATTTTAGTCATTTGGTAATTAATTAAATATTGTGCATGTTAAATTTTTATTTATTGTATTATTTATTTATTATTAGCATGTTAGATTTATTTTTGGACTTGTGTTAGTGGACCAACTAGTTTAGTTTAGACTCATGGACCAACATTTAATTCAAGTTAGAATTGAGCCCAATAATTAGAAGCCCAATTATTAGGAGGATGATTAATTATGTTAAACCCATTAGACTAGAAGCTTTCCTCCTTAATTAATTTTTTCATGAGAGGCCCCAAGGGGTATTTTAGACTTTACATAGTAGCTTGAGTGAGGGGGCAAGTGAGGCCTATATAAAGGGGATAAAAACTTTCTCTCTCTTCATTTTTCATTCCAAATCTAGATCTAGAAAATTTCCTCAACCAAATCCCTACCAAATCTTTACCCAATTATTTTTCAAATCACCATTGGAGGCTATTAGAGCATGGATCTACAAGAAGGAAGCATAGATCTACAAGGAAGAAGCATGGATCTACAAAGAGAAGCAAGGATCTACAAGTTGGAGGCCAATTTCATAAATTTTGGAGGTTTCATTGGGAATCCATCTCCCAATAGGTACAATTCAGTTTTTTGCCCTTAAAATAGCTTCTAAATCTGAGATTTAATCATGAAAAATTAACCCATATGTATGTATTACTCATAGGATTTAGTTTTGTGTTCATAGGAGACCTATGGAGAAAGTTATGGTGCTTTTTGTGTCAATTTTGGGAGAATTCCGAAAATGACTTTTGTTGTGTGTGTCAATTGATCCTATAGATCAATTTGGCATATGTTTATGTGTTTGGGACTAGTGTCATATCCATAATTGGGTACGTGTAGGTCGTATCCCAATAATTTGGTGATACGTGTTGTTTTGGGGGTTTTTCCTCCGACACGGGACTTTGTACATGTCATATTTTGACACGGACACATAGATCTACATTTGACACTTTGTTTTGTTCATAAATATTATATGTGATTTGTTTGTGTCCTTCGGGGTGCAATTGGATGTGTGGTGGACTCGTGTCGAATGCGTATCCTAGATCTAGTGGGATATTGTGTGATACTCTCCAATTGTTGTGTGTTTATGTGTAGATCTAATTAATTGTGCTTTAATTATTGAATTATAATTATGTATGTATCTATATATATTATATATATATTATGTATATTTATTATAGTGTTTATTGTATCATAGATCTATGTATTATATATGTATTAATAGAATATATATTATGTAGCTTTCTTCTACATGCATTAATATATATATTATAATATATGTTAGGGATGTAAATATATGTATATATTTTATATAATATATGTGTATGTTTAATTAAGTAATTAGATTATTTATAGTTATTATATGATTATTTATATATATATATATATGTATGTAGATATATATTTATAAGTGGTAGCATATGTATATATAATATAGTAGATATATTTATATGTGGTTATATATATTATTATATTATATATTGTTATGTATTTATATTATTGTATATATATATATATATATATATATATATATATATATATATATATATATATATATATATATATATATATATATATATATTTATATTATTGTATATATATATATATATATATATATATATATATATATATATATATATATATATATATATATATATATATATATATATATATATGTATAGTTATATGTACATATTACTATATGTGTGTGGGTGTATGTTACTATGTGGTATTTTATATAATTTACTATATATAAGTGTATGTATAGTTATATATATAGTTATATATATATTGTATAAATATATATTGTGGGTTATATATATGTATTAAAATATATATTATATAAATATATATGGTGGGTTATATATATGTATTTAAATATATATATATGGTAATTAATATATATATATATATATATATATATATATATATATATATATATATATATATATATATATATATATATATATATATATATATATATATATATGTTCCTAATTGCTATTTGTAGTATACTATATATGTATATATTTAGTTGTAGCATATAAATTTATTAGAATAGTTAGTATATTTTAGTTATCAATTGTTATGGGTATCTTTTATATATTATATATTTGTAGGTATGGATGTACGTATATATGTATTAATAGTTAGTGTGTAGTTGGTAGTTAGTATTATTCTATTAGTACATACTAGAGTTATATTAGATTGATATATGTAATTATTGATGGGTAGTTAGTATATATATGAGATTTTGGCAATTACCTTGAGATACCAAGGTAAGTATCAAGATATACCAAGGTATGAGTAGTAGGTATTGGCATAAGTAATAGGATAGTTGTAAACTAATTATGGGTTGGTATTAAGGTGACTAAAATAAGGTATATAGTATTATATAAATATTAAATACATAGTAGTTTATAATTATTGTTGGGTAGTTAGTATAAATAAGGTTTTGAATTTATCTTGAGATGCCAAGTTAAGTATCAAGGTATTGGAGGATAATCAAAGTATTGGGTTTGGATATCAAGATAGAAGTTTAGTATTGCGATACCAAGTTGGTTCGAAACCAAGGTATCCATTTAACATTTATAATTAGGATTATATATATATATATATAATATTGTCTGATATGTACATATGTGTTATATTTATCCCTTGTTTGCGTATCCTGAGATACGCTATCTTAGTATCCTAAGATGTAGCTTGTATGGCCTAGATTCATAGTGTGTGAGACCAATATCTTTGAGTTAGACTCATGCAACCTAGAAATGGGTAGTTGACCATAGTTTGACTATAGTTGACCATAGTTGACTTAGAGTTGACCTAGTTTGACTTTTGACTTAGAATTGACTTGTTGACCTAGAAGTTGACTAGTTTAACTTCTTTTCTTTTTAGAACCTTGTATTAATGCAATATTCCATATATAGGTCTGTATGACACCAGTTCGGACAATTTGACATTCATTGCTCTGGACCACAGGCGAGTACATTTCTCTGATTGTTTTCAATTCATAATATTGTATATATGTATGTTCTAGAATTGTATACATTGATCCCGACACAGTAATTTTACGGACTGGTGCTATATGGATCCCATCATGAGATGTTATCCCCTACCGTGTTTAGCGGGTACTCGTGTACATTGTATCTCATCGTGTATACTGGGTATTGATGTTACTTCGTGTTCATACACTGCTCGTGTTCAGTGTGCTTATTCGTGTATATCCACCGCTCGTGTTCGGTGGTTATGATATTCGTGTACAT
Organism: Iris macrosiphon; assembly: GCA_036927795.1. Classification (NCBI taxonomy): domain Eukaryota; kingdom Viridiplantae; phylum Streptophyta; class Magnoliopsida; order Asparagales; family Iridaceae; genus Iris; species Iris macrosiphon. The sequence continues at coordinate 128,903,205 of JAYESA010000002.1, forward strand.
CCACTGCTCGTGATAGTGGTTATATTTTCGTGTTCGTAGCATGTCGTGATTGGATTCATTGGTATTAGTTGGGGGTGGGAGAGTAGGAGTTGATTATGTGATCAAAGCCATTGTTACAAATCGTGTACATTCTGATTACATACTTCACTTGTAATCCGTCTTACCTGATCATGTTCACCCAACCCGATCACATAATGAACTCGTATTCTAAGGCACATTAGATAGTTTAGATTGCAGTTTATTTTATCATATTGTGATATTCATATTGTTGATCTATATATTCTCGTACATTACCTGTATATATCTTGTTCATCATTCATATGTTTAGTGATCTTGTATTTCATTTCTATATCTGTTTATATGCTCGATTATGTTATTGGAACTGCTTTCAGAGGTATGTACTTCGCTCCATTCCTGACTGGAAAATATTTTTTAGAGGATCCGAGAGATTGATATCCGACATACTTTGGACTTTGACTTATAGATGGTGCAGACTTGAACCCACTAGTTCTGGAGAGACTACCGGGAGTTTTAGCTGGATTCACTAGGTAGCATAATTTGTTCTCTTTGGCATTTTTGGTACCAGATTTGTTTCCGGCTTCTATTTGAGTTATTGATTTTTGTTTCTATTATTGATGATTTATATTTTTTTTGATGTATAGTTAGACTTCCTTCATATCCTCTCGTGCTTTAGAATGTGATTGAGTTTTGTGTGAGCTATTGTTGGCAAACTTTATATTATTGTGAGATTTTCGATAGTATAGTAGACCAAGATAGCGTTCTACCGCCGATGCTGCAGCGTAGGCTGGGCGTTGTTTCCGACTTGCATCCCTATACCGGGTGCGGGTCGTGACACATTTTTAGTGGTGGTCCATGCAGGTCAGGCTTCGCAAGTTATACGATGTCGTGGTAGTACGACGACTTAATTATACTACTACGAGCCTGCGATAGGATATAGGATATAGGATATAGGATAAAAGATATTAGGATGAGAGGATACTCAATCATAAATTTCTTGAGAGATTCCTGGGACGACCCTTGAGAATCTTATTATAATTTTTAATTCAAAATCTTTTCCCTTGTTTTCGTCCGCTCTCACTTGTTGTTGTTGAATTTGGTTCTTTGTGATCGATTGTTGAAATTGATTCTTAGTGATCGGTTGATTTAAATTCTTGGTGTTCGTTATTGAGTTTAATTTTATATCGAGAGAAATTTTACGGACTAAATTACGGTATCATCTGATGACATATGGGGACAATAAGGAAGGTGAAACGTCTACTTTGGTTATGGAGCCTAGAGTTTATCGCAGCCATATTAGCTGACGTAGCAAAAATATAGGGACCTGACTTCGGATGTACATATCTTAGTTATGAAATTTAGAATTCTCGCAGCTATACTAGTTGGCACAGCAAGGATTCTAGACGACATGATTATAGAGGTGCATATATAAGTTATGGGATCTATCGTTTATTGCAGCTATGCTTACTAGCGTGGCGAGGATTCTGAGTGTCATAATTTCGGACATACGTGTATGATTATCAGATTGTATCTTAAATTGGTTCTTAAAGTATCATCTCAATACTTATTTATTTCTGCTATTATATGACTTTGTTCCATCATTCTTTAGCTTAGCAGTAGGGATACCTTCAGTTCTTTAGTCCAATTCTTTATAGTGCTTCTTTCCATTAGAGTCCTTGTTAGTGTGATAATTGGTGAATTGTATTAGGTCTGTGTCTTGAGTATCAGTATTGACTATTGAGAGTGTGACTTGTGAGTCTGTAAGTGGTTCTTGGTTAGGCATATGAGAAATAGACATAAATCTAGGGATAACCCATAGCGTAGTACTTTGTAGAAATAGTTCTATGATAGGTGTCATTATAGATAGTATGGGTACTAATGGTAGAGAGGAGAGTAGAGAGTATCAGTAGTGGTTCCATGAGTTAGTATCATTATCAGCATGCCAGTTCTGGATAATTATGAATTCATGTAGTTGGGTGAGCCATGTAAACATTTAAGTATCAAGGAAATTGTGTTGAAAAAAAAATAGAGCATGATATTCAATTTGGTGGTTGATACTTGTGTGTGTCAAGAGTAGAGAAATATATATGCATAAAGGATATTAGTAAGCATGCCATAGTAGAATGGTACACATAAGTATATAGGAAAGTATGTGTCACGCCCCGAGGCGTCCCCCGAGTCGTGACCGCCGTGCGGGCCTGGAGTTGCGCCCGCACAAGGCTTTAATGATTTACATAGCAAGCACATACTCAGAGTACGCAGATAAATTGAAATACAGATTGAAACATAGAAAAGTTCTCTTTATTGATAATGAACATCTATTACAAACTCCTGAACGAGTCAGCTAATATGCCGAACGGCTTACAAAAGGGTTGACTCAAAATGAGATAGCAGTCCTGTACATTACATCCTTTTATAAACTCAAAACGATAAGGACCTCCAGGCTGGAGGATCGCTTTGCCACGGAGCTGCATTTGTGTATGAAGAGTTGCAGCTTCGGACTTCAAAAGGCTTTAGGGGCGCGGTGAAGATGCGCGAACAGCTGGACTGGATCGGGAAGACGACTTCGGCTCCTCGCTCGGTTCGCCTTGGTGCGGAGAACCTGTTTCAACGAGGGTCAGCATATCAAAACATGCTGGTGAAGGCGAGCTAGCCTGACTATACCAATCAACACGTTATTTAGTGAAGCATGCATATTTGGTTGGTTTCTATCTTGCCTTAGTTCATTTACAAGTAAGCAGCATATTGAATTTACTGAAATGAACGTGCCACCGTTCGGTGGATTTTACCTGACCGTCTGAATTACCTGCATAATACTTACCATGCCTTCCCTGCCACGGAGACACAAGTTAGTATGCAACAGGTTTAAATATACACGATGATCACTGGCATGGTTGCCATAATGGACGTAGCCGGGGACAAGGATAGCATGCTACGAGGGAACACGATTGCGCTGCAAGCTATCCGGTCCCGAACACGAAGACTACACACGAGTTTCGCCCGGATCGGATCGGTGCCAGTGCCCCAGCGACCGTCCGCAGAACCAATACCTTGTGCACAAGTTGTCCATGATCGTACACGATTAACACGTTAACAGTCATGCATTTGAGGCAACACGAGTGCAAGAACACGAGTACACGACAAGCAGTATTGCATGATTTATTTTGCATAGCCTCCCTGAACAATTATGCATATACAAGATGTGTTCTATACTTAGCACATTTTATAGAACATTTGCACGAACAAGCATACGATAAGGCAACAGTTCACAGGTTTGATTGACAAGCATAATAACCAAGTATATTTGTCTTTTATCTTGGTTTCTTTTATTATTATTTGGTATCGTTTGATCGGGGCAAAGAAGAGTGCAGATTGATTAGCTGTGAAGCTTGGAAGCAGGACTAGCTAATCGGGTTGGTAGCCACTCACTTAGATTTTGGAAAGAAGAAGGAAAGAGGCGCTTCACGACTCCGCTCGCAAGCCGCCTACTGCTCGTTCACCTGCATACGAACAGCTCGATTAATACTTCTTCCTCTCTTTCCATTCTCGGAATAGAAGTACAAGTCAATGAACGAAAACAATGAAACCATCGAAACCGTTCAAGGAAAACAAGCAAATCCCAAAACCAACTCAAAGCACGAAAGCAACAAGCGACATCGAAAACCGAGGCAATAAAAGATAGCAGCGGAGAGGTCCCTCCTGACTCTGCCGCTAAGCCGATCCCGGGGGCGCAGTCCACTGAATATGGGAATCGATTCCGAAGAAACAAATCCATAACGAGGACGAGTTCTTAATTCAATCTATCCCGATCGAACGATACCGTCTTGTGTTTCTTAGCCGCACTCTCCGCACCGGGAGAACGGGGCGCTACATCCTACCCAACTAATTGGAAGTTTCGTCCCGAAACTTAGGGTAGAACTTACCGTTAGGGATTATTGCGTTGGGGACGACGATCAGGAAGGTTCGGACAGGAATTAATAGCATGGCCTGATCGCCCACAAGCGAGGCATAATCCAAGTCTCAAGCGGCAGTCTTTCTTGTCGTGTCCAGTCTTTCTACAGAACCGACACGTAATGTTCCAATGCTTTATTTGTTGACTACCGTCGTTCCGACGCTTTGCAGCGTTGTTTCCTCTGTCGTTGCTTTGGCATTTGTGACTGGATGTATGTACAGCGACAGGAACGTGAGGATAGTGTGGTTCGAGCGACAGGGCGTGATTCATGACTTCACGCATTGCTATTCTCTTTTATCTTGGTTATATGCTTGTCACGAACGATACCGTCTTGTGTTTCTTAGCCGCACTCTCCGCACCGGGAGAACGGGGCGCTACAGTATGAGGGAATAATAATACATTGTGCTAAAGTAGTAGGACTTGTGTTAAGGTATAGTAGAGCATTGATAGGAGTGCACAAGTATATGACTAGTGATAGGTACATCACCTAATATTGAGACTAGTGATGCATTGGAAGCAATAGGTGGAAGAGTGTCTAAAAATTGTGTGCAGAATGCACAGTGGATGGTAAGTGTCAGTGTGGAAGTTCATGAGTATCAGAAAGTGGAAGATTGAGTGTTGATATTATGTCATGGGTTGGAAAATATCAAGATTGATCATGGAAGAAATGTATCACTAATTTGTGTATCCGTTTGTAAAAGGTTTGAGGAGAAATACATATATATCAATAGAGATATAGAACCATATGTCCGCCTTTGGAAGTGAAGTGAAACATGTGAATTATAGAAGTTAATAACTAGTGCAAGTAATCATGAGTTCTAGTGAGTATGATGAGGTGATCTAATAAGGAAGCTAGTGTCCTAGAACATTAAGGGTGTATATTATGTAGTTTTGAAGCTAGTGTTACTATATCAAAAGTGTTAGTATTTCTATATCAGGGATTAGATGAGTAATGTGCTAGTAACAGTAAGTACATTAGATTGGTGTATCAGTTAATATGGATAGAAAGATAATTGGGAGTAATAGTACAAGTGATCCAAGCAGCAGAGGAGGGAGACAATATATATATATATATATATATAGAAGTAAGTAAGAATAGTACCTTGCTAAATTTGATTATAGAGGTCGTATGTATCAGAGAATAGTCCGAGGGGTATAAGGATACCAGTAAGATGTCATGGTGTTGTAATGACTAGAAGATAATTGTGTATTTATTGTGTATAGATGAGAACCTTAGGATGATTAACAAATGTTAGAGGATGAGTTGTACCAAGTATCAAATAGAAAGATATACCCTAGTAACAAGAGCCGAAGTACCTCACGTATTATGAAAGTTTAGGTACAAGCATTATAGAGGAGAGACATGAGTAACTTGGTATACGGATATCATCAAAATGCATATGAGAGCTGATGCCTTGTCTAGACAGTAACAAGATTTAAGTAAGGCATCCTATAGGGAGTGATAAGTTGGACGATGGTGTGCTAATAAAACACATGATTAAAAAGGTATATAAGTGTTCCTTGCAAGAGAATGATTGAGAAAATTTGGTGATTGAAACAGATAAAGAAGGTAGTATCTTAGCAGTATTTTGTATAGTATCCTAGGTGGCAAGTGCCAGTGAATTAAGCATGTCCATGACCTAGAACTATAGTATATTATTATTATTTGGTAACCCTCAGTATTAAGAATATTTTGACTAGGTTGATGATTAGTGAATGCTTAGTGTGATAGAATAGGCCATAGGTGGCATAATAGGTTATCCCGTACCAGTAGAGGGAGACACCTCAGCAGGACTGAGACTGAATTTTATAATAGTTAGAGACTATATCCAAGTATGTAAAATAATATGATTGTATATTATAGGATATATACTATTTTAGACTATGATTGATGGAGTTTGACCATAATAAAATTTGTATAAATAGGATATGACTGACCCAAGAGAGAGGGGTGAGAGTTTTAATTTCGAGAACGAAATTCTTCTAAGTGGGGTAGATTTGTCACTACCACATTTTCTAGGAAAGGATATTTTAGTCATTTGGTAATTAATTAAATATTGTGCATGTTAAATTTTTATTTATTGTATTATTTATTTATTATTAGCATGTTAGATTTATTTTTGGACTTGTGTTAGTAGACCAACTAGTTTAGTTTAGACTCATGGACCAACATTTAATTCAAGTTAGAATTGAGCCCAATAATTAGAAGCCCAATTATTAGGAGGATGATTAATTATGTTAAACCCATTAGACTAGAAGCTTCCCTCCTTAATTAATTTCTTTATGAGAGGCCCCAAGGGGTATTTTAGACTTTACATAGTAGCTTGAGGGAGGAGGCAAGTGAGGCCTATATAAAGGGGATAAAAACTTTCTCTCTCTTTATTTTTCATTCCAAATCTAGATCTAGAAAATTTTCTCAACCAAATCCCTACCAAATTTCCACCCAATTATTTTCCAAATCACCATTGGAGGCTATTAGAGCATGGATCTACAAGAAGGAAGTATAGATCTACAAGGATGGATCTACAAAGAGAAGCAAGGATCTACAAGTTGGAGGCCAATTTTACAAATTTTGGAGGTTTCATTGGGAATCCATCTCCCAATAGGTATAATTCAGTTTTTGCCCTTAAAATAGCTTCTAAATCTGAGATTTAATCATGAAAAATCTACCAATATGTATGTACTACTCATAGGATTTGGTTTTGTGTTCATAGGAGACATATGGAGAAAGTTATGGTACTTTTTGTGTCAATTTTGGGGGAATTCCGAAAATGACTTTTGTTGTGTGTGTCAATTGATCCTATAGATAAATTTGGCATATGTTTATGTGTTTGGGGCTAGTGTCGTGTCCATAATTGGGTACGTGTAGGTCGTATCCCAATAATTTGGTGATACGTGTTGTTTTGGGGGTTTTCCCTCCGACACGGGACTTTGTACATATCATATTTTGACACGGACACATAGATCTACATTTGACACTTTGTTTTGTTCATAAATATTATATGTGATTTGTTTGTGTCCTTCGGGGTGCAATTGGATGTGTGGTGGACTCGTGTCGCATGCGTATCCTAGATCTAGTGGGATACGGTGTGATACTCTCCAATTGTTGTGTGTTTATGTGTAGATCTAATTAATTGTGCTTTAATTCTTGAATTATAATTGTGTATGTATCTATATATATTATATATATATTATGTATATTTATTATAGTATTTATTGTATCATAGATCTATGTATTATATATGTATTAATAGAATATATATTATGTAGCTTTCTTCTACATGCATTAATATATATGTTATAATATATGTTAGGGATGTAAATATATGTATATGTTTTATATAATATATGTGTATGTTTAATTAAGTAATTAGATTATTTATAGTTATTATATAATTATTTATATATATATATATATATATATATATATATATGTATGTAGATATATATTTATAAGTGGTAGCATATGTATATATAATATAGTAGATATATTTATATGTGGTTATATATATTTTTATATTATATATTGTTATGTATTTATATTATATATATATATATATATATATATATATATATATATATATATATATATATATATATATATATATATATATATATATATGTATACATATATGTATAGTTATATGTACATATTACTATATGTGTGTGGGTGTATGTTACTATGTGGTATTTTATACAATTTACTATATATAAGTGTATGTATAGTTATATATATATTGTATAAATATATATTGTGGGTTATATATATGTATTAAAATATATATTATATAAATATATATGGTGGGTTATATATATGTATTTAAATATATATATGGTAATTAATATATATATATATATATATATATATATATATATATATATATATATATATATATATATATATATATATATATATATATATATATATATTCCTAATTGCTATTTGTAGTATACTATATATGTATATATTGAGTTGTAGCATATAAATTTATTAGAATAATTAGTATATTTTAGTTATCAATTGTTATGGGTATCTTTTATATATTATATATTTGTAGGTATGTATGTACGTATATATGTATTAATAGTTAGTGTGTAGTTGGTAGTTAGTATTATTCTATTAGTACATACTAGAGTTATATTGGATTGATATATGTAATTATTGATGGGTAGTTAGTATATATATGAGATTTTGGCAATTACCTTGAGATACCAAGGTAAGTATCATGATATACCAAGGTATGAGTAGTAGGTATTGGCATAAGTAATAGGATAGTTGTAAACTAATTATGGGTTGGTATTAAGGTGACTAAAATAAGGTATATAGTATTATATAAATATTAAATGCATAGTAGTTTATAATTATTGTTGGGTAGTTAGTATAAATAAGGTTTTGAATTTACCTTGAGATGCCAAGGTAAGTATCAAGGTATTAGAGGATAATCAAAGTATTGGGTTTGGATATCAAGATAGAAGTTTAGTATTGCGATACCAAGTTGGTTCAAAACCAAGGTATCCATTTAACATTTGTAATTAGGATTATATATATATAATATTGTCTGATATGTACATATGTGTTATATTTATCCCTTGTTTGTGTATCCTGAGATACGTTATCTTAGTATCCTAAGATGTAGCTTGTATGGCCTAGATTCATAGTGTGTGAGACCAATATCTTTGAGTTAGACTCATGCAACCTAGAAATGGGTAGTTGACCATAGTTTGACTATAGTTGACCATAGTTGACTTAGAGTTGACCTAGTTTGACTTTTGACTTAGAATTGACTTGTTGACCTAGAAGTTGACTAGTTTAACTTCTTTTCTTTCTAGAATCTTGTATTAATACAATATTCCATATATAGGTCTGTGTGACACCAGTTCGGACAATTTGATATTCATTGCTCTGGACCACAGGCGAGTATATTTCTCTGATTGTTTTCAATTCATAATATTGTATATATGCATGTTCTAGAATTGTATACATTGATCCCGACACAGTGATTTCACGGACTGGTGCTATATGGATCCCATCATGAGATGTTATCCCCTACCGTGTTTAGCGGGTACTCGTGTACATTGTATCTCATCGTGTAGACTGGGTATTGATGTTACTTCGTGTTCACACACTGCTCGTATTCAGTGTGCTTATTCGTGTACACCCACCGCTCGTGTTTGGTGGTTATAATATTCGTGTACACCCACTGCTCGTGACAGTGGTTATATTTTCGTGTTCGTAGTGTGTCGTGATTGGATCCATTGGTATTAGTTGGGGGTGGGAGAATAGGAGTTGATTATATGATCAAAGCCATTGTTACAAATCGTGTACATTCTGATTACATACTTCACTTATAATCCGTCTTACCTGATCATGTTCACCCAACCCGATCACATAATGAACTCGTATTCTAAGGCACATTAGATAGTTTAGATTGCAGTTTACTTTATCATATTGTGATATTCATATTGTTGATCTATATATTCTCGTACATTACCTGTATATATCTTGTTCATCATTCATATGTTTAGTGATCTTGTATTTCATTTCTATATCTGTTTATATGCTCGATTATGTTATTGGAACTGCTTTCAGAGGTATGTACTTCGCTCCATTCCTGACTGGAAAATATTTTTCAGAGGATCCGAGGGATTGGTGTCCGACATACTTTGGACTTTGACTTATAGATGGTGCAGACTTGAACCCACTAGTTCTGGAGAGACTACCGAGAGTTTTAGCCGGATTCACTAGGTAGCATAATTTGTTCTCTTTGGCATTTTTGGTACCGGATTTGTTTCCGGCTTCTATTTGAGTTATTGATTTTTGTTTCTATTGTTGATGATTTATATATTTTTTTGATGTATAGTTAGACTTCCTTCATATCCTCTCGTGCTTTAGAATGTGATTGAGTTTTGTGTGAGCTATTGTTGGCAAACTTTATATTATTGTGAGATTTTAGATAGTATAGTAGACCAAGACAGCGTTCTATCGCCGATGCTGCGGCGTAGGCTGGGCGTTGTTTCTGACTTGCATCCCTATACCGTGTGCGGGTCGTGACACATATTCTGGAAAGTTTCGTTGGGTTTGTATCATCGTTCCTGACTTGTTGACACTAAGTTTGACGAATTTGGAGACCTTTGACCCTGACACATTTTTTGGTGCAAAGCGGCCCACATGTGGACCCCGCATTGACCCAAAATTATCATTTTTGCCCTTGTCTCCAAATTGGACTCAAGGACAGGCGTTTCTAGCTGATTGATATTTTTTGGATCTAATAGTGATGTTTATTTCAGCAACCAGAGTACTGCCTACAAATCCCGCTGAAGTCAGAGCCACAATTGGAGCAGGAACCCCAGGCAAGTGTACCTTGCCAATCTCTGCAGTTTTTGCTACTTATTTTCTTGATATATATACTTGTTGTACATGCTTCAACCTAGGACCGTGTGACTTACTTAGCGTCCGATTAATAGTCGGGTGCCAACTTCGTATGCGGAGTTGTGTAACGTCACATAGACATGGATACCGAGACCCTATACTTCTCGTACTTGCATTATCAAGTACGTTTTACCCAGGACACCTGACACTATTCATGATACAGAATCGTCCTGAGATATTCATGGTGATTCTGTATAGGATACAGTTTTTATGACTTATTCCTTTGCTTGGTTATTATATGACTGGATGCATTAGTTATGATCATGTATGGCATGGACATGAGACGTCGTGGACATGAGATGCATGATTACATTCGGTGGGGAGAGTCACACAAACTACAGGTTGATTATATATTATGCCGGCGTCGTAGTCTCCCTTTGAGCTAGACAACCACATGATATCACTACTACCGGCTCCCCGACACAGAGCTTGTAGTAGTTTCAGCTTGAGTTCTAGTGCTACTCTCATATTGCATATCACTTAGCTGGTTATATATTTACCCTATTGTTTCATTTGTTGCTGCACTGCATTATCTTTGGCTTGTATTATCTGTACCTTGCTATGTCCCCTGAGGACCAGGATTCGGATTATGTTCCCAGGATTAGCAGACGAGTTCGACCCAGAGATATACAGGACAGGAGCATTAGCAGGAGTAGAAGCAGGAACAGGAGCAGGCACTGGAGCAGTACCAGATCTAGTAGACGAGTGATCTCTTCGGGTATCTTCTGAGTATATACTGTTTCTATACTCAGTATTGTTGTTGATATCTTTATTCTTGTATCTTGACAGTTGTATCAGACTTATATTGGGTTTATTCTCCGATTTTTGTACTTGTGACTTGATGATGATGTTTATATTTCCTTTTGTTGATTTTGATATATTCTTTTTCTGTGGATGGGATTAGTATTAGTAGACCCTGATTGTTGTAATTATAGCTTAAGTATGCCCCGATGGATCCATTAAATTGGGTTTGTCCGTCGGTGTGTGCTGCTGGCCATTGCCATGTGACCGGTCCCTCGATATTTTGGGACTGGGGCGTGACATGGTTTTTGTGGTGGCCCATGCAGGTTAACGACTAAATTGTTCGGTTTTAACTTAGGGACCGAACAAGCCTGCAATAAGATAGGATAAATTTTTAGGATCTCATCCACTTGCTTGAATCGTTCTTGATATCTATATCGGATTCGAACCAATTTCTTAAATTGCATCTCGCCTTGATTCCTGTACGCCTGTTATTGTTTATTTTGGTTGCAGAGTTATGGATTCACGAGCAAATGACGAGACTCCTGTAATATCACCACGGGATGTTTTGGTAACCAATGAAGAGGAAGTAACACCAGTAGAAGAAGGTCAATCCGCTCAACAACGTTGTCAAGCGAATCAGCAAGCCTCAGAAATCTAACAAGATAACATTCCACCATCGACGCAATTTACTCCACCAATTCCACTAGGACAGGCCATGGACGGGCAGCAGATATTTTAAATGATTTATGCAATAATGCAAGCTCAACAAGAGGCTTTGAGTCACAGCCTAGTAACCGTACTAGAGCAGGCAGATTTACTAGTACGACGATCAACGACGGGCTCTATCACCGATTTTTGCCAGCTGAAGTCCCGTACTTTCTCAGGCAAGGAAGAGCCCACAGAAGTTCATGAATGGCTCACCAACACACAACATCAATTAGAAGCAGCTAAGATTCCACGAGAACGTTGGATGATTGCCGTCAGAATGCAATTGACGGACAATGCACATCACTGGTGGCTATCTGAGGAGACACGGCTCGGACCAGACCGAGTCACTTGGGAAGAGTTCTCTATACTCTTTCAGGAGATGTACATTCCAGCTATCGCTCGATCAGAACTTCGCGACAAGTTCAATAGCCTCACTCAGGGTAATATGACGATGGAAGAGTACAACGCACAATTCATTCGTCTGAGTCACTTCGCCCCAACCTTGATTTCGACAGAAGAAGAGAAGGCTGAGAAGTTCTTCGACGGACTAAACATTGAGCTACAGAAACTAATTGGATCCGTTGCTCCCACATCTTACTTGGACGTCCTTGCTGCAGTCCGACGCATGGAGCGCATCACTAGAAGAGAGACCAGTCTGAAGCGATCATCCACATCAGCACCATCCGGAGCACCACAAGAAGAAGTTGCAAAAAGACTTCACATTCACCAGCCACCAGAAGCATCTCCACAGGCAATACCTGTCTGTCCATATTGCCGCAGGCGAGGCCATATTGAGAACCAGTGCAGACAAAAAATGGGATTATGTTTAACTTGCGGATCCAGTCAGCATTTATTAAGGGAATGCCCTGAGCGTCGAGAAAGAGCACCAATGGTAAACCAACAAGCGTTACCAGTACCGAGGCCAGTCTATCCAGCATTGGGAGCACCGTAAACGGAAGTTGAAGGAGTTCTACCACCAGCTCCAGGAGGGTATCAGCCGAGGCCACCTTTGATACCACAGGCACTGCTCTTCCAGCAGGCTCAGCAGCAGCAGAGGAATCAACTGCAAGGACGCGGACAAGCCCTGACGATGACTTTGGAGAATGCGCAGATTCATGGAGTAGCTAATACGCGTAAGTTCTTGTAGTTTTCTGTTTCTAGATCGTGCCTATTGGTTCATGACCCTAGACTTGACCTGACAGTTTTAAATTGTCAATAATTGATAACCTAGTGTTAATCTAAGTAAAATTTAAACTTGCTAAATAACCTAGAATGTTTAATAAATGTTAACCTGATATGTTTTTAAAGAATAAACTGGTTTTCTGAAACTGTAATTTTCTAGATTTCCTTCATTCGGGAAATTTCATAACTTTTAAATGATTAGGGAAATAATTTTTCCTAGGTGTTACCCTCAACCTTGATTTTCTGATTCTAATAAATTTTGCAACCGTGTTATCTCTGTTGACCGGTTATTCTTTGATTGCGAGGACGCAATCCTCTTAAGGGGGTAGATTGTAAACCCCCTGATTTTCAAGAAATTTTAAATTTGGATTTTTCACAATTTTTTGGAATTTTCGGGATTTTTCTGTAATTAAATTCAGGTATTTTAATTATTAAATAATTTTTAAATAATAATAAATAATATTTAAATATTATAAAAATAATATTTTATGGTGTAAAATGAAAAACTAGACATAGGGTAATTTTTCGAGAATTTATTGGACCCCGGAAGCATTTTAAAAGCCCTAAAAACTAATTAATTAATTAAACCAAAATAAACCGTGTTTATTTGAAATAAACCAAACCAATTTCTGAACCGGTTTAATTAAACCAAATACTTAGCGGGTCGGATCCGGGTCTAACCCAGACCCGACCCACTAGCCCGACCCGACCCGTAATCCATTTATTGGATCGGGCTGGATCCGCTAGGACCCGACCCGTCCGCCCGAACCCATTAACCCGCTATCTCTTTCTCCCCTAACCCGACGACTCCTCATCTCCCGCCGTCGGCAGCCGCGCCGCTCCGGCTCCCTGCAACCGCCGCCGTCGCCCGCTCGCGTCCCCGACCCTCCGCCTCCTCTCCCTCACCGGCCACCGTTCATCTTCCCTCTCCAGCCTATAAAAGCCCTCCTCCGCCTTCATCCTCCCCCTCGATTCCCTCTTCGCCACCGGCTGCTCTGCCTCCCACTGCCCCCACCGTCCTCCGTAGATCCCCGCAGCGCCTCGCCGCACCACCCTCGCCGGCGAATCCTCCGCCTCCCGCAGACCCCGAGCCCGCCCCTCCAGCACTCGCCCTAGCCTCCCGCCTTTCCTCCTCCGTCACCCGACCACCGCAGCGCAGCGCCTCCCTCTGGCCGAGCCCGACTCTCCTCCTCGACCAGATCCGGCCACCCTCCAACAGAGCACCGGCGCTGCCTCCACTCATACCTACTCCGACGAACTCAGACACGACCCAGACTCAAGCCCTAGCCCTGACACGTGTCGGACACGTGTCGGACATGAAGAATTCAATTTCACGGAGCCCTGTTCAGGTACTCATAACTCTCTCCTCGCTGCCCCAATTTTGATTCCGTCAGTTGCATCGCGTAGCCTGCATGACCCCCTCGGTGCCCGTGCAACCCGCTCGGTGCATCGCGTCCTGTGGTGATCGCGAACCGAGATCCAAAAACAGGAAAAACAATACCCTATTTTATTCCGAAACCGAGTACGCCCCGCCAAACGGGACAACTTGGTCACGTGCAGTCTTTACCGATACATGCGCGCCGTCGATACGGATGTGCGGGATTTCGCAGAAGTTGATTCGGATGTGCGTGCACACTGGAATCAATGCCTATCCGTGGACACCGTCCCGTATCCATCCTTTCTGGTTCTTGCTGTAACTTAGTGTACACACGTCGGATTGAGACAAAACTTGCGCCATCGGACTCATAGCAATACGCTGGTCCTGTGAGCCAAGTTTGGTTCGATTCTGAGAACGTTAACAAAATCGCGTGTCGTGGGCCCCATAGGCTCCACTTGACGGGCGATTTTATGATCGGCTCATCGGAATCCAATTCTGGAAGTTCCGTTGGGTTCATATCATCGTTCCTGACTTGTTATCACTAAGTTTGGCGAATTTGGAGACCTTTGACCCTGACACATTTTTCGGTGCAAAGCGGCCCACATGTGGACCCCGTCTTGACCCGAAATTGTCATTTTTGCCCTTGTCTCCAAATTGGACTCAAGGACAGGCATTTCTAGCTGATTGATATTTTCTGGATCTAATGGTGATGTTTATTTCATCAACCAGAGTACTGCCTGCAAATCCCGCTGAAGTCAGAGCCACAATTGGAGTAGGAACCCCAGGCAAGTATACCTTGCCAATCTCTGCAATTTTTGCTACTTATTTCCTTGATATATATACTTGTTGTACATGCTTCAACCTAGGACCGTGTGACTTACTTAGCGTCCGATTAATAGTCGGGTGCCAACTTCGTACGCGGAGTTGTGTAACGTCACATAGACATGGATACCGAGACCCTATACTTCTCGTACTTGCATTATCAAGTACGTTTTACCCAGGACACCTGACACTATTCATGATACAGAATCGTCCTGAGATATTCATGGTGATTCTGTATAGGATATAGTTTTTATGACTTATTCCTTTGCTTAGATATTATATGACTGGATGCATTAGTTATGATCCTGTATGGCATGGACATGAGACATCGTGGACATGAGATGCATGATTACATTGGGTGGGAAGAGTCACACAAACTACAGGTTGATTATATATTATACCGGCGTCGTAGTCTCCCTTTGAGCTAGACAACCACATGATATCACTGCTACCGGCTCCCCGACACAGAGCTTGTAGTAGTTTCAGCTTGAGTTCTAGTACTACTCTCATATTGCATATCACTTAGCTGGTTATATATTTATCCTATTATTTTATTTGTTGCTGCACTGCATTATCTTTGGCTTGTATTATCTGTACCTTGCTATGTCCCCTGAGGACCTGGATTCGGATTATGTCCCCAAGATTAGCATACGAATTTGACCCAGAGATATACAGGACAGGAGCATTAGCAGAAGCAGGAACAGGAGCAGGCACTGGAGCAGTACCAGATCCAGTAGACGAGTGATCTCTTCGGGTATCTTCTGAGTATATACTATTTCTATACTCAGTATTGTTGTTGATATCTTTATTCTTGTATCTTGACAGTTGTATCAGACTTATATTGGGTTTATTTCCCGATTTATGTACTTGTGACTTGATGATGATGTTTATATTTCCTTTTGTTGATTTTGATATATTCTTTTTCTGTGGATGAGATTAGTATTAGTAGACCCTGATTGTTGTAATTACAGCTTAAGTAAGCCCCGATGGATCCATTAAATTGGGTTTGTCCGTCGGTGTGTGCTGCTGGCCATTGCCACGTGACCGGTCCCTCGATATTTTGGGACTGGGGCGTGACACAGTCTCTATGTTTCATGTATTTAGTATTAAGATATTTGATTTCTTACATGATGGTTACACGGGTTGGTTTATGTTGATCCTTGTCATAAGATGTTATTGCCGTGAAAACTTAGTGATCTCCATGTCTTACTTCATGATTACTTAGTGATTACGGGATATCTCCGTGATTATATAGTCCGTGATCATAGTGCATGATATTATAGATCGTGTATCATGATATACGTGTTATAACGTCTCTTGATTTGGATCCGTGTACTAGTCGGAGGATGGGGAAATATTAGTAAATATATGATTATACCTTATAGAGCGTGATATAGTGTATCCCGTGATAGCTAGTAGATCATGCAACTCACGTATGGTCACGCTAGCTCCCATTTTTTTATATAACCCGTGTTAGGCCCAAGCCGATCACATATTTTGCTAATATTTTAAGGCACAAACTTTTATTTCATTTCCAGTTTATTACAGTAATATTTATTACCATATTTCTCTCAGTTTATTCTATTACTTACATTGATTCTCTTTCCCATGATATAGACTAGTTTAGTTACTTGTATTATTTATTTTCTTTACTATTACTGTTTCATAGTTTTTGTCAATTATTGGAACAGCTATTGGGTTGTACTTCGCTCCAATCCTGACTGAATATATTTTTTAGATGATTCATTAGAGGACTGGTGTCCTACGCATTACGGGCCTCAGGATGGCGAGGTAGTTGAGCCTGCCTCTTGAGATAGTACCACCAGCTAGAGAGACTTAGACTTTTTATTATGAGTTATATTTAATTTTTTGTACACTTTATGGCATGTATTATTATTTTTAGACTTATGTTAAGTTTGGACTTGTATTGAGACTCTTGTATTTCTTTTACTTCTAATCCATATCGTGCCATTCTTCCTCTAATTTGATATTGTGATTGAGTGTTGATTATCATTTATCATACATTATATTGTTCATCCAATTGGAGCTGAGATGACATGATAGGTACCTTATATATATATTGTGTAAGATATATAGATAGTTATGTTGACCCAGACAACGTTCTACCGCTGATGCTGCGGCGTAGACTGGGCATTATTCACCACTTGTGCCCTTATTTCGGGTGCGGGTCGTGACAGAACTCCTTGTGTTCAAACTCGTTTGGGCGAATAAAAAATCTATGTGGCCACGTGTCTATGCGCTAACCTAGCTATGCGTCCCTCCTTCTTTTGACGCATACCTCTGCACCGTCTCGGTACAACTTTTTATGGACTTTGTCTTTTCTTCTGACACACTTTATTGGCCTGTCACATCATTCACTTCTCTGATACGTCTAGTCTCCTCAGTCACGTCGGTCACTTCTCTGTCATGCATTTAATGGCCCGTCACTCAGCACTCTAATCGAGGAGTGGACTTTTGCTTGAGCTATGTGCCAGCTTATCGTATGCGCCATTTTCTTGCATCCGCCAGATTATCGTATGTGCCTGGTTCTCCCATCCGCCTATAGCACTTATAGTTGTTTGACTTCTTTTGATATACTTTCTTGTGGTTTAATTATTTTTCCTTGTTTAGTCTAGTATGCTTAATTCTTATGAATGCAAGTTTTCTTTCAATTGCTTATAACCCGATTGTGATAACCTGCCAGAACATGGAATTCCCTGAACATGGATTATATTTATACTATTAATATTAAACTCCAGACACCTGACCTATATTGATATTCTTGATAGTGGCTCGACAAAGCGCACTTCTTATATGCTAGAATTTTCCCAAACTAGATAACTTGATCTGTTAAGATAAATTCTTATGGTTTATTTTCTTGTCCCTGTCCTGAATGTACTTGTTAAGCTACTGTCCTGTTTTGTCCTACATCATGTCTAAGGAAATTATTTTAGCACTTCGGTCAGAAATTCTTTATAACTTGCCTATGATAACAACTAAAATAATGATTTAGAAGCATCTTGAGAGATTTTTCGGCTACATGCAATCCCGGTATCCTAGCAACACCTGATGGATTAGGAGCTCTCCGTCGTGAGGGGCACACTTCTAGCACGCCGTCGAGTGTTGTATTTACCTGCAAAATACTTCCAGTACACCTGGATAACCCGGATAGTCTGCATAACATGTGGCTATACAAAATCTCAAACTGTATGTGTTAGTAACTAGGATTGTGATAACCCTAGCTAGTTAATAATAGCAAGCCATAGGGCATGATTGGATGTGATTGCTTGATTTCTAGTCTAATATAGTCTTATCCTGATTTATCTAGAAATTGATCCTGAACTATAACTTGAGGCCTGATTTCAGATATTCTTTGATTATACTCCATAACTGGTTTAACTGTTAAGTTACTTGTTACACTTATTTACTATTTCCTTATGCTATTTCTTACTGATTTGTCTGTATGCTAGTTTTAGTTCCTAAGTTGGCTCCCTTGTGGTACTTGCTGTTTTGGGGTCTGACCCCACTTGTTTTATATCGCCAAATTTTGGAGCAGGACCATAGGATCTTCCGTATTTTCTGCCTCCAGATGGTGAACACGAGAAGCACCCGAGGATATGAGTGAGTTTATTTTTCATTACCTACTTAATCTTGTATAATTATACTTTTGAGGCATTTAGCCACCGAGCACATGTTTAGCTCATATTTTGGAACCTGATATTCTGTCTGCAGGCCTACATGTAAAGCATATTCTAAAATATAGCTAGAGCTGATCATGTAATATTGTACTCTTGCTAGTTCTTTATTTTGTAACTAGCTTCATGATCATCTGTGTATGTATAGTTTGTGACATCTTACTATTATATGTTTGGTGATTACATCTTGTAACTTGTTGCTTGCTTCAGATTGAGACACCTAGGATTCTTGACCCATGAGAGACTGTTGGATTGTAGAGTAAACCCTCACATATCTAGACAGCCTTGATCGTATCTCAGGGTATATAGTCTCGGGGTATATAGTACTCTGGTATACGTAGATGGCTTTTTCTGCCCCCGCTCTTCAGTATTTTGGTTCTGGGGTGTGACACGGCATAAGTGATGGCCCATGTAAGTTTAAATTTTAGAAGTATGGGGGTTTACCAATGTTTTTTAGATGTATCAATCATGTTACTCCTCGATATCCTCCAGTATCGAATTTATATCCCTGAAATCTTGATTCAATATCTGCCTTGATTCTTGATCAATCATGTCCCTTTCCTTTGATTCGTATGTCATTTACCTTTCAGGGATATTATTCCTGGTCTTACTGATCATACATCCCAAGTTCCTCCAGTGGCAGGACATCATCCATATACCAAACAAACCCTTGAGGTTCAGCCTCAGTATTCCTAGGCCGGTTATCGAACAACTCAGAATTAGGAACCCCATATCCAGCTAGTACCTCCCGTGCAACCAGTACCTGATGCAGGAGGGGACAAGAGTGTGCTAATTGATATTCTTAGGGAATTATTGGTATCTCAAGGACGTCGAGAGGATGTGCTTACTCAAGCACTACAAGAGGTTTTGGAAAGAGGCGATCATCGTGCCAACTACTGAGCAAGCAACTTCAAGCGCCTCCAACCCTCGTATTTTTATGGCACCGAGGATGCTATTACATCAGATGCGTGGCTTCAGGACACTGAAACTATCCTAAAGGCAGCAGGAATTCTGCCTAAAAAGTAAGTGTCAGTAGTTCGACTACAGCTGCTAGACTTAGCCCGAGACTGGTGGGCAACACATATGAAATCACTAATAGTACCTGTCCCTTGGGCCTTCTTCCGCGAAAGATTCCAGACGAGGTATTTTAACGTGGTATAGCGTTATGATCTACAACAAAGATTTAACAACTTGAAGTAGATGGGAAGGACTGTTGACGGCTATGCGGCAGAGTTCTGTAGACTCAGTCGATTTGCTCCCACCTTGGTGGCAACCAAATTAAATCGAGCAAGGAGGTTCGAGTAGGGACTTCACCTGGAGATCATATTAATAGTGGAACAGCATGAGTTCTAGACTTTTGATAATATTTTAAGAGCAGCGAGGAGGCATGAGTATACCTCCCAGAGAGTAGTGGATAGAACTGGAGGACGGAAGAGGAACCACACATCAGGAGGTTCTTACACCCAATCTTCAACTCCGGCCCGGTAGTTAGGGCTTTAACTATCGGATATCCGAGGAGGCCAGTTTAAACAAACTCAGTTCAACAAACAACACTGACTCAACCTCAGTAGAAAATGACATCTTTTTCAGCAGGGTGTTCTCATTATGGAAAACTTGGGCACGTAGTTTTTGAGTGCCGCAGAGCACAAGGGTTATGCTTAGCTTATGGAGATCCAGGCCACAGGGTAGGATCTTGCCCACATAGAGCCAGTTCATCATCATCTTTCACGACAGAACCACAGTATAGGGCTCCAGTGCCGGTACAGCAACACCAGGTTCCGATGCCTTTGTCAACCCAATCTCAAGTGTTCCAGCAACAAAGGCCACAACAGTATGCACGGGCCCCAGCTCAAGTACAGGCCATACAAGGAGGTCCACATTAGAGAGGACCAACATCGAAAGAAAGAGGTCAGGCTATGGCACTCACCATGGAGGAGCAGTTGGCTTCAGGTGAAGTGGTGGCAGGTATCATTCTCGTCAACTCTCATTCAGCTTCAGTATTTTTTATTCTGGTATATCGCATTCTTTTATGAATGTATGATTTTTAATGCGAGTTAGATTAGAACCCAAATCATTATCAGTAAGAATCAATATACTTACGGATAACGGTATCGTGGGAGTAGATCGAGTTTATGCCTCGTATCGAGTCCTAGTGTATGGGCGAGAGTTTCCTGCTAGATTAATAGAATTTTATATGGAAGATTAGTACATTGTCTTAGGAATGAATTGGTTAAGTGCTTAATACGCAGTAATATATTACCATGCTGGAAGGTTATCTTTCGTATTCCCCAAGAAGAAGAATTCTCATTTTCTAGAGGCGACTCATCAAAGATCTTGAGGATGGCAGTAGCAGAAGAAGCACAATTTCCCAGAGTGGTCTGTGAATTTTTAGATGTATTCCCAAAAGAGCTTCCAGGCATGCCACCAGAAAGAAAGATTGAGTTTACCATTGATCTACTTCCAGAGATAGCACCAGTGTCAGAAAGAGATTATAGGATGGCGCCTTCAGAATTAGAAGTCTTGTACTGGATGATAAAGAATTGAGAACCAAGGAATTCATTCATACTAGTGGATCACCTTTAGGAGCCCCAATGCTATTTGTGAAGAAGAAGGATAGAACATCATGATTATATGTTGATTATCGTACCCTCAATCCGGTAACCATCAAGAACAAGTATCCCTTGCCTAAGATCAATGACTTGTTTGATCAACTTAGTGGAGCAACCATATTTTCGAAGATTGATTTATGGTCGGGTTATCATCAAATCAGAGTCAGAGAGGAACTTGGCAGAGTTATAGCTTATGCATCTCGACAGCTTCGAGATCATGAGAAGAACTATCTGACGCATGACTTAGAGTTAGCAGCAGTTGTCTTTGCACTAAAAATTTGGAAACATTATCTATATGGAGATCGAGTAGATATTTAACTGATTATAAGAGTTTGAAGTATATCTTTACCCAGAAGGATCTCAATATGAGACAGAGAAAGTGGTTAGAGTTGATCACAAACTATGATCTTGACCTTCAGTATCATCCTGGAAAGGCCAATGTCATAAGAGATGCTTTGAGCCGAAGAGCAGGAGCCTATTTCTTGATAGTGCAGCGAGAAATATTAAAAGATCTTCAGGAGATGGACATAGAGGTAGTATTGCCTGGAAATACAGCATTGATAGCTGGACTGCATGTTCAGTCCAGTATAGTGGAAAGGATCAAAGTAACACAAGCTACAGATGTCAAGATCTAGTGACTCAGAGCAGAGTGTAAGGTAGGACATAGACCAAAACTAAGCATTCACAGTAACATAACTCTCTATTTTGGGAATAATCTTTTTGTACCTAATGGAGACAAATCTAGGATGAGAGGATGACCAAATCTAGGATGAGTAAAGTTATATGCTCGGGGAACCAAACTAACCTATGGCATAACCCTTAGTTCAACCACAATAGCTTAATAGAGTGGAAAGATGACATGTTTATGAGCTAATGGGATCCACTGAGATGGCAAGCTGCCTTATTCAAGAGGGAGAGTGGAACTTTCAGGATCGTTTGAATGAGACGGCCCATGCGGTGGAGATTCGTGCGGTGGACATTGATAGGATGGGCATGGAGGATTACTGGTGTGGAAGGATATGGGAAAAGGTAATTTCAGTTTCGGGATGGCTTTAAACCAAATCAGACCCAGAGCAGAGAAAGTGGATTAAGCCGAAGTAGTTTGGACTAAAGAAATGGCGGTTAAGTTCTCTTTATGTGTTTACAAAATAATACATAACAGTTTGCTTACTAGGGATCGTCTGTGCATGTCTGGGGTGGATTGCTCAGATAAGAAGTTATAAACCCCCTCTCCCAAAAATAGGTATTTTTGTGTATTTTATATTTATTATGTTTATTTAGATTAGTTTTTTAAAATCAATTAAAATTTAATTATTGCATTATGATACTTTACGTTAGTTTGAACATTAATGATATAGGACGACCCCAAAATCTGTATCGCCCTTCGTAGGAAGTAGCCTACACTGGAGACACTACTCGTAGGATCATCGCGTGACACAAAATTCGACTATTCAACATTAGTGTGGAACCAGCGTAACAACCGTAGATTCATATATTTAATATTTAGATATTTATATATATATAATTTAGTTATGGTTATTTTCCAAATCAAACTTTCTTTAATTAGCAACCCATAATTTAAATCCCACCATGAGAATCCCATGCAAATCTATCTAGGCAAATTTTCTTTTATAAGATTTGCATATTATTTACCATTATCTTATTCCTTTAGAATTCTAATCAAATCTTAATTAGTAATATATAATTAAATTAAAGATTTATCTTAGATTTGCTACCAACCTAATTAGGAAACAACTAAAACTAAACCTACTCCTACCCAAACCCGTGAACCCCTCAAGGCTGACCCATTTCCCTCCCATTAACCGCCAACCCCCATTTCTCTCCATCCACACACACACACACACACACACACACACACACACACTGTCACTACCACATTTTCAGATTAGGGCATTAGTGTAATTTCTCTATTTGATTTAATTATGTATTTAATTATTATAATGAGTTTATTAAATATTAAGTAGGTGTTCTTGATGTTTGGTTTTAGGTCAAACCCTAGAAACTCATTAGGTCTAACCCTAATGACCAAAACCTAATTTATACTTTTGAATTAGAAAGTTAAAACCCTAAAAATGACTAAACCCTAGTTAATTAAATTCTTCATGACTTAACATGAAGGATTAGCCTAATCCTTTGCATTGAAACCCTAAACCTAGCTTTTATTATAAAGGGGAGCCTCCCTCAACCCTTTTCTTCATGAAGAAAGAAAGAAACCCTAGCCTCCATTAGGAAAACCTTTTCTCCACCCCCAATTTCAGAATCAAACCCTAGGAATTCACTTTCCTCCTCCAACAAAGAGTATACAAGGAGCTTGGGCCAAGAAGACTTGGAGAAGGAGAACCTTCATAGGGAAACCATCTCCCTATAGGTAAAATCCAATTTTAATTCATTTAGATTATGTTTTCTGTTGATTATTGCCCATTAGGAACCCCCTTGCTGTGTAGATCTCGGTTTCTAGGGATCCTACATGAAGACCTAGGTAATTCTAGGGTTTAGGTGTCCCAACGTTGGTTTTCCCCCAAATTTCGTGAACCCTAGTTATGGGGATGTGCATTCCTATATGATTACATCTCCTACCTATAGTATTGATCTCTATTTAGGGTTTAGGTTTGGGTATTCAGGAGTTCTTGATGCGGAAATCATTTTTGCACACCATGTGTTTGGTGAAATGCTCCCAATGAGGGAATACCTAATTTTGACCTAGTTCTTAGGAACGCTGATTTGTATACTTACATATATATGTACGTGTAATTATATACCTACGATTATGTGCTATTGTGTGTACATGGATGGGGAGAGTTCTGTGTGCAGTCGGGTTCAGCTGTACTGTGCTGTGTGCATTGGGGGTTCTGTGCTGTCGGGTTATGTATGTAGCAGTGTCTGTGTGTGTGTGTATCAGTTAGATAGGGGCAATGTGCTGTGCTGTTTCACTAACTTGTGTGTGTGCAGTGTGTAGAGTGAGTTCTCTAGTGTATCAGTAGGACTGTGATCAGTGTGCCTGTGTGTGTGAGGTATTATGTGCAGTGAGGAGGACTGTGTATTTCCTGTGTGTGAATGTGTAGTATCAGTGAACTTATGCCTCCTCACTGTGTGTGGGTATTTACTATAGCAGTGAGTGTTTTCCTGTGTGTCCCAGGTTAATTATCCAGAGCAGTGTCTCAGTGTATTAATCTCTGTATGTGTGCCATAGAGCCTAGTAACTAGTGTGTGTATTCAATGCCAGTGTGAGTTAGGACCTGTGTCCATGTGTCAGTGAACAATGCTGAATTCAGTAAGTGAATTATCCCAGGTTCAATGAGGATTCTGTGCAGTGTAGGTATTTGAATTTCAGTGTGTGCAGCTGTGCAGTTACTTGTGTGAGTGACTGTGTGTAAGGGTGTGAACCTGTGTGTGTGAGTGAGTGAATTCTGAGAGTGAGGGACAGTAAGATTTGGGGGTATTAGATATTTGTGTGTCAGTTATTAACAATGTGTGAGAATCTATGTGTATTAGATACCTGAGATGTGTAAAATCTGTATTGTGTGCAGTGAGGTATTGAGTGTCAGTATGTAACTGTGTATTGAGGGGAGTTCAGTGAGTTACTGCAGGCACTAGACTGATGGTTCCCTGTAGGCAATACATTACTGCAGGTACTTGGGGGTTCAGCAAATGTTAAGTGAGTGTGCCTGTGCATATTTAGGATATTCTCAGGTACTGTTGGAGGAAGTGAGTGTGTCAGTTAAGTAAAGGTCAACATATCATGGAAAGAGTATCAGTGTATCCATGATACATGAGGGTGTAGATGATTGTATATGATATTGTGCTTGAGTCAATAGTCTAGGTATAGCAATTACATGGTATTAACCAGGTAATACCTTATAGTTTAATGAGAGAGTATTATTGTGAATGGAGGTATCGGGTTAGCAAGGTATCTAGGTTTGGGTTATTGAGTTTAACTAGTAGTATTAGTAGTTGGGTAGGGATTAGTATATATATATATACAACTATTAGTCTAGATAGTTAGTGGTAGATTAATATCTATGCTAGCATATAGTTTAGCTACATGTATATATGTATATATGTAGGTATATATATATATATATATAAATATGCATGTATTGTATTATAGTTAGTTTCTATATAGTATTGATGTATATTATAGTGTTAGTATCTATGACCTAGTATAAACCACATCAGTTAGAATGTCCTAGTACAAACCTAGTATGACTAGTATCATCTTGGAGAAAACCTACCACATAAGAAATTATGAACTCTAAACCTTAGTATGACCTAGAAACCTCGTATTTAATTAGTTAATCATGCTCATTCCTTTAATTCATTATTTTGACATTGATATTCCATAATTAGGTCATTGTGATCCCGCCTTGGACATTGATCCTCATATTTTCCTCAGGACCACAGGCGAGTACATTCTCTGACAGTTTTTATTTGTTGATTACTTCTATAAATTTAGTTGTAATACATACTTGATTCCGACACTATGGATACACGGGTTAGCACCCTAGATCCCCATCATGAGGAGTCGTGATTGGAATCCATCGTGCTAGCTGGGGATGGGGAACTATTAGTAGATTATGTGATCATATTCAACCATTTACATGCATCATAGCTCACCCCACTTCTCACGTCAGGTGCAGCCTGACCATTTACATGCTTCATAGCTGTTATATATGATTAGCCTGACCACTACATGCATCATAGCTAACCATATGGTTAGCCTGACCCACAAGAATCATAGTTAATCATATATAACCAGCCTGATCTAGTCCCAAGCCGATCACATAATAAACTGATAATTCAAACACTTAGCTAGATGTCTATTTTTATTCAGATTCACTTGTTCTAGCATTTACTGTTTATTGTTCATTGCTAGATGCTCTATTGCCTATTTCATTTCTCCAGTACTTTACATTTTCATTATTTATTCTCATCTTGTATTTCTTACACTGTTTATAGTTTTTGTCAACTTAATGAAACTGCTGTTAGTGTTTGTGCTTCGCTCCAATCCTGACTGGATAACATTTTTCAGAGGACCTGAAGAACTTTTGCCCCACTCATTACGGTCCAGGTTTAGAGGAAGATTTCACTCCGAAAATTCCAGAGGAGTTGCCTATCCTAGAGGAGGTCCTACCTGCCTGTATTTAGAGATTATTTTTCTGTATTATTTAGACTGAGACTAAGTTGTATTTATTTATTTCTGAACTTTGTGAGGTCATCTAGACCCAGGACTTGTGTTGTACTTTTGTGGTTGGTTTATAATAGCACTCTTTTCTATTCTCTTCGTGCCATTATTTCATATAGCTTGTGATTGAGTATATTATAGAACTGTGGATCTTTATCTTTGTCCTCCGTACGGAGTTGAGACTATTGACAGGATATATTATGTTGAGACCTAGACAACGTTCTACCGCCGATGCTGCGGCGTAGGCTGGACGTACACACGACTCATGCCCAAATTTCGGGTGTGGGTCGTGACACACACACACACACACACACACACACACACACACACACACACACACACATATATATATATATATATATATATATATATATATATATATATATATATATATATATATATATATTACCTTAAAACTAAAAACCGTAATCTAATTTCTTCTTCACCCATACCTCAAGGCCCCCCCCCCCCTTCACGTGGACACTCCACAACTATCTCCTCCATCCAAGAAGCCTAGTTCATCCATCCTATATTGTCTCAGTTATGTTACTCTACCGAGCAAGCTTGCAAATAGGCTTAGAGTATAGGATCTCATCCATATTTGACTATGACTCATCTTCCTTCCCATACATCCTATTTAAATAATTGTGTCCTGCTTGATTCATGTACTTCCCTGATAGTTCCTTGAGTATAGCCTTCTGCTAGAATATAGGAATCATTGTTGTTAGGATGATAATTAGGGTAACTTTCCTATTAAGAATACAACTAGAATATTAATACATCACTAAGTTTAGAATACCTAATGAACCCTAGCATCCCTTACCTGTAGATTGATTGACCATTATCCTTTGATAATTAGGGATGACTTGAGAGTGGTATAGACACTACTAGGGCTAGTTAGAAATTGACCATATTGTTTGTCCCTAGTATAAAGGAACCAATAGAAGTCCAATATTGAATATTAGGACTAAACCTA
This sequence comes from Iris macrosiphon, assembly GCA_036927795.1. Classification (NCBI taxonomy): domain Eukaryota; kingdom Viridiplantae; phylum Streptophyta; class Magnoliopsida; order Asparagales; family Iridaceae; genus Iris; species Iris macrosiphon. Next base: position 128,930,922 of record JAYESA010000002.1, read on the forward strand.
ACTTTCATAGTAAGATAATATTAGAATTATAACTTTAGATTCTTGTCTTGATATTAGCAGAATAGTACCTTAGGAAGCCAAGAGGAATGAATATAATATTTTTCTTGATCATACCTCAAACACAGAGATTAGCATCCCACCTTTTCCTTAGAGAACCATGATGTTATCTAGAGTCTCTCTATTTTAAATCTTGTTCCTCTGAAACCTTAACGCTCGCTATTTGTGCGACGACTAATTATGTTTTTCTTTTCTTCATCTTTCAATTCGTGCCACATAACCTTTCTGATTGTAGGCCGAGTGATTTTCTTTTATGTTAAGGATATATAGTTTGCTAGGATTATAATTATTAATCTTGAATTTTGAAACTATGTGCTTAGTAGTAGAACTTGATCGTTTGAGTTATTCTTTTAGATTGTGATTGATGATTATTCTTAGTTTTAAATTATGTAATTTATACCCATATGTCCATATAGGTTATACCTTCTTCCATCATAATGCAGCATATTTATATTTTCTGTACTACCTTGACTTATGCCGCTATTATAGCCTAGTTTTGCAAGCTTATTCTTTTATCGAGCTTGTTCATGACATATGTATTATTGGATGCATACACTAATACATTGTCTAATCAGAATCAGTGTATTATGGTCTAGCTAAACTTAGTGCGCTTGGTTCGCTCTTCGCATAACTACTTTACGTGGATTGAGATATATAGTTGACTAGTAGACGAATATACTTGCCCTTTAGATATGTTCGAGCCTATCTTATCGGTTGTATAACTGTACTGATATAAGCATGTGAGTAAGAATCTACCAAAAATAGGATTTCAATCCACAACTGCCTTGACAACTCTCATTTTGAATTCTTTAATCACCTTGAACCCCGTACTTGTATTCTATCACCTCCTCCTTGAATTCTTTAGTATTGCTCTCCGTCTTCCCCTATTTCGGAAAGACGAACGCTCGTGCTTGGTATAAGTTTGATACATGGAGAATACTAGATATATCCCATAGGCCAATCACATTACTTGGTGACTATTTTTCGTAATTAAAGACATATCGCATGTGAGATATTTTGTGTGTTAAAACTTTTGAGGATTGAATAACACGATTAAATAACTTGAGAAATATTTTTCTTAAAAGTATACTTGTTTGGATAAACAAATGTTTGTACGAAACTTTTGCTTACAAACGAAAAAATAGTACAATTAATCCTATACGAGGATGTTAAGTACAATAAAATGATTCTGGGAAAGTATTGCTATAAAAGTCTGGTCTGTAGTCGATCACTTTGTTCCTTAGACCACATGATGATAAAGAAGTGCTATAGAAGAAGCTTCAAACTTTCTTTAAACTGAAGGCAAAAGCCGATCAAAGGAAAGTTGCAAGTAGGATCGAATTTCTGTTACCAAAGTTGTCAGCCAAAACTCTCTGTCTGTGCTCTCTTTTCTGATCTCTGATTGTCCCCGTTACTCTGTGACCAGGGCCTCTATTTATTGATATTAATCAAATAACTGCCAGGTTGGCGTAAAAACCAAGTAACTGTCGTGTTGGCATAAAAGGCCAAACTGTGAAGAAGATTGGATCTTTTATGCAGCGGTTATGACAGCTGCTACCCACGTTCCAATTATCTTCTGAATATGCGTATGACATGTGTCCCTTTATAAGGTAATGCGTATAACTGCTTCTCGAAGATCATGGCATGCAAGCCACGTAGGTAGATGCCCCTGAGTAAAATGGTTGGCGTAAAAGCCAAATAACTTTCTTGTTGGCGTAAAAGCCAAATGACTGTCTTATTGGCATAAAAGGCCAAACTGTGAAGAAGAAGACTTCCTTTATGCTACGGTTATGATAATTGCTACCCACGTTCCCATAGTCTTCTGAATCTGTGTATGACACGTGTCCCTTTATAAGGTAATGCATATAACTGCTTCTCGAAGATTATGGCATGCAAGCCACGTAGGTAACTGCCCCTGCGTAAAACTTGATGATTCATGAATAATAGATAACCAGCGTAAAATAGCCAATTATCCTTCACGACTGAGGTCTTGAGCGTATTGTGAGCTAAGTAGCCTTATCAACGTACCTTTGTAAATATAGCCGAGTTGGCATATTTCGAGAGATAGCATACGACGTACTCCTATAGTTGAAAATAGCCTGGCGTAAAATGCAAAGGATGGTGATATTAGTGTATTAGTCATAGTTTTATCTTTCCCAGTCATGACAAATTTTGAACATAGAACAAAATCTTGTGTATTAAATGTAGAGATATGCCTCAATCTCGTACATTAAATGCAAAGATATGCTTCGAGCTCTGTACAGGAAACAGCTTTTGATGTGGCGTCTGATTTTGTCTTATCTAGAGCGTAAAAACTCATTTTTGTCAATGTAGAATAGGCAGCATATTCTTTGAATGCGTAAAAATAACTTGTATCAATAATATGTCACTAAATGACAACCTGGGTCTTTGTACAAAATCATCATCACAGAAGTCCTCTCGATCACCGTGTAGTACTTTCGTCAGATATCAGGTTCACTGATTTGTCTGACAAATTCATACGAGGAATACGAAGAGTTCCTCGTACAACTTTACGCTGCATTAAAAATAAACGTATTTTAAACTTTACGCAGGAAGGTATAGCAACCTTTTACGCAAAGCAGCCTTGAAGTACTGCTTTACGCGGACAGCTCTGAAGCCATATTTTTATGCCACACAGCCTTAAAGTTGTTTTACGCAGACAGCTCTGAAGATCTACTTTATGCCAAATAGCCTTGAAACTCTGTTTTATGTGTACAGCTCTGAAGCCCTATTTTATGCCAAAATAGCATTGAAGCTCTGTTTTACGCGGACTTCATGTATGTTGGGGGTTTTGACTGTATAATATGCGTACAATTCCCCAGCATATTTCATGCTTCTACAAGACCCCCTTCAAAGTTTTTAAATTCCTCATAATTTGAAATACTTTGAATGAAGCATGAAATGGTCAAATTTGACCCGTTCTTCGAGGCTAATTTTTCGGCTATATTTAAGAAGTCATTGGAACTTGTATGTTCTCTTCTGCCTATATAAGGACAAGAAAATGAACTTGGTTTTCCATACTTCCTTCACCACAAAGATGACTGCTGAGATTCATTGGGCTGAACTGAGAAAGAAGAAGATTATGCTCTTCCAGCATATAAGGAGCCATAAAAAAAGACGTCTTCGAGCAAATATTCTCTGTAATAATGGACCATGGAAGGATATCATAGATTTCTTTGCTCGAAGTAATCAGCAATTTTATATGGCAACTCGTCAAAGAAAGAGAAAGGGTCGTATTAGACCACACAGCTTGCTAGCTGTATTTTCTCCAATTATGAAGCTGGATCCCGGGGTGCAGCTTGGCCGTGTCTTCCAGTATTGCGTTGGGTCTGAATCCCAATCACAATTCTAAGCATGGCCGCCGATGACGTATGGGGGATGGGCTTGAATAAAACAGTCCCAGTTCTGTATCCTCCTGCCATTAATCATTTTCTTGGCACCCGGCGTATAGGAGTTGAAGAAGTGCTGTAAAAAAAGAAATAAAGATCTCCATTAGACGAGAACCTAGCGTAATAGATTCCCGTCATATGTAATCGTGATCTTAAATATTAATAAAAAATCTTTTGTAAAAAATGGATTTCCATCATATGTAATCATGATTAATAAACTTGTCTTCTTTTACGCACTATTGATTTGCCATGTTGCTGTGAGGAAGTCTGGTAATACGCAGCTTCAACCCGCTTGAGTAATTTTTACGCAGACTCTGATAAATATGCATTCAGTCACGTTCCAACTTTTACGCATAAAGGAAGATGGGTAAAAACTCTTTAGCATTAAATTGTCTTGAAAATCCAATCGTCATGCTATTTTTGACGAGGAGTCTCATAGAATTTTGAACCGTCATATCTCCTTCATAAATACGAAGAACATCTGTTCAGAACATCATCTTCAAAAATGGCTTCTCGAAAGATTCTCGAGACAGGACAAGAAATGTCTGCCGAATAGGCCATCCCTGAACTAGATGTAAAAGATTATGGCTAAACTTCGAATGAACTATCAATGGCCAAGGAAGAAAAGTCATCTCTAATGAAGACAAACATTTTCAGGGAACTCCTTGGCCCTTCGTCTGATGAAGTCCTCTCGTCTGAATAAGAAGAGAAGTTACTGAATACTCGTCATCTATTTGCAAACGCTGATAAAAAAGAGCATTTTCTGCGTAAACTCTTGTAACTGGCTTTTTCGAGCGTAAAACTCAAATTATTAAGATATAAGCATATTCTGCTAACTGATCTGTCCCATGTAATTTAAGATTTTTGTTTTGTGCGTAAAATTATAGATCCGTAGCATCTGAGCGTAAAATCATAGATCCTTGCTCTGCGCATAAAAAATTATAGATCCGTTGCATCTGAGCATAAAATCATAGATCCTTGCTCTGCACATAAAAATCATAGATCCGTAGCATCTGAGCATAAAATCATAGATCCTTGCTCTGCGCATAAAATCATAGATCCGTAGCATCTGAGCGTAAAATCATAGATCTTTACTCTACGCGTAAAATTATAGATCCTTGCTCTGCTCGTAAAATCATAGATCCGTAGCATCTGATGGATCATTTATGCATCATGACTATCTGTCTTCCTTTTCAAATGATCGGCTGACGTGGTCCCAAATCATAACTGACTATAACAAAATCGGATTTGGTTAAGGATTCGGAGAGTCATTTGAACTCTATAAATAAGCCTAGGTCATGAGAGAGAAAAACCCTTCGTCTCTTTCTGAAAAACCCTTCATCTCTGTCTGAAAAAAACTCAAATTTGTCATGGCACCAAAACAGACCTCCACCGTTAAAGGAAAGCAAGCCGCTTCACCATCTCGCTCCTCTGCTCAAGTACGAGTGACTCCTACTAGGCCAAGTGAGTCTCGTTCTGAACAAAGTGCTCCGCCGTCTAGTTGTGCACCGGGCATCACAGGTAAAACTTTGAGAGAAATAAAAACCCTTCGTACACGTTATACGTGTATGCGCAAATACGCCCACATTTTAATGTGTAAAACTCCATATTTTACAATCTGGCATAAAAATTCAGACTGTTAAATTTTAGCGTATACTGTAAACCTTGTGTTTTACGCACTGAAAGTAAATTCCAGCGTAAAACTCCATATTTTGCAATCTGGCGTAAAAACTCAGACCGTTAGATTTTGGTGTATACTGCAAACCTTGTATTTTATGCACTGAAAGTAAATTCCAGCGTAAAATTCCATATTTTACAATCTGGCGTAAAAACTCAGACTATTAAATTCAGCGTATACTGCAAGAATGTAACATCTTATATTTTACGCACTGAAAGTAAATTCTAGCATAAAACTCCATATTTTGCAATCTGGCGTAAAAACTCAGACTGTTAAATTTTGGCGTATACTGCAAACCTTGCGTTTTACGTACTGAAAGTAAATTCCAGCGTAAAACTGACTTATTCTCTTGCTTTTTTGCAGTGGACCTACAGATCCCCCCTCTGGCTGAAGTAATAGGTTCGGCTGCTGGAATGTTAAATTTTAACTACTTGGAGGACTTGTCCCATATAACTTTCCCCATCTCTGGAAACGAGTATCCTCAAGAAAGGAGAATTCTGATCTCGGCCCAAGGAGAAAGAATGTTGCTGAGTATGATCAGCGGGGAACCCTTGACATACATAGATGGAACCGAGTATAAGAAACCAGCTTTCTTATTTGGGGATATTATTGATAAGCAATCCCAAACAAAGCCCAAGAAGGAAGATTGGGTATTTTCTGTTGAGGGCACTGTTATGTATCTGCCAAAGATGTTCAGATACTACCCTATTTCTGTATTCTTCCATGCAACGCATCCTAGAAGGATGGCATGGACTCTGACCCCTGATCTTCATGGCCAGCCAGGGAAGATCTTCTATAAGAAAGGATTAAACCGAGGATCCTTTGTAAGTAGTCCCTCAAGTCCTATTATGCCCTTTAGAGGCTTACTACCAGGCAGCGTCCCTAGTGAAGACTCTTCGTTGATCCAGTCATTTCAGATAGCAACTTTCTGCAATGAATTCATGAAACAGGGAGGAGTATATCCCAGGGTTAACCCTCGCACCAGTGGATGGCTTAACCCCCATAATCTTCGATGGGCCAGTTTAACTGCATGGGCCCTGAAGCACTTTCAAATGGAGCTAGAAAGTATTAACTTATTTGAGGCTGTCAGTGCTACTAGTGTTGGACTGCCTATCAACACAAATTTGTTCTTAGCTTTGACAGAGCGATATAACTCGTTCACTGGGACTTTCGCCACTCCAATAGGTGAGTTGGGCCTGGCACTTCATGAGATGGCAGATATCTCAAAGCTACCAATGGAAGACATTCCTTATGAAGAATACGTCCCCACCAACAGAGAGTTGAAGGATACCAACCCTCGGGTAGTGGCTGTATATCAAGAACTGGTGAGCCACTATCTTGCATGCACCACTTTTTATAGAGAGCCTTCTGATTTAGCTTATATTAACAAGTGGGTATCTTACCTTTTCTTCCATCAGGCTAGAAATGCCAAGCAGGTCAAGGTTGTAGATAGCAAAAACAAACCTTTGAACCCTCTGAATATTCTTAATGCCAACACAATAGATGACCATATTGAAGATGCAGGAGCTCCAGATTGTGTTCTTAATGAAGATATAGAGGGCTATCCTGCAGGGACTAAAGCCTACAGTTATATGAGGCATTGCCGAAAGCCTCTGTCAAAAGAAGCTCAACTGGCTGGCTTCCTTTCTATTTGGCTACGTCGATGGGTGGTGCCGGACATTGCGTCTGCAGATCGTATTCATCGCAACACCCTATGGCCCGCAGTGCGTTTGGTATTTGGAGCAAGATTGGGCCTACTTCCTGCCATGGTATGCAGGATACAAGCTGGCCTGAGGGCTATTACTGATGGACTGCTGGCCGATACCACTCAGCGCGAAGGATATCCCAGAGTGGAATTACCATTCTTATATCTGATGGGATGGTTAATCCTTCATAACACCAGAGTGATGTCTCCCGGATCAGCCAGTGGTTCGGGCAATAACTTCCTGTTGAATTACAAGAATTCTTCTTGGAATGTGACTAGCGTCATAGATTGTCGACTAGCACTAAATTTTGCCCATAGTTGGAAATTTTTCTGCACCGTTCCCCTCATATATCAATCAGCAGGGAGCTAAACTCCATGATATAGGTCAGGGGAAGTCTATTCTTTCTCCTGAAGCCTTTTACTGGTTGGTCTGTATTAGACCTTTACACCTGCTTTATAGAAGTGAGGACCACTGCTATCTGGAACCTTATCTGCCTAGCCGTTTCACCAGGCAATTTGGATATGATCAGTTGCACGTGGAAAATCCCATCACCAGCTTTAAATTCAAAGGTGGACTTATCGATGGAGCCAGATGATGGCGTTATTTCATCATGGGTTGTACTGGAGCAACCTTTGTTGTACCCACGACTTCTCTCTCCATGGAATTACGCATTCTTCATTCATACGCACAGTTTTATGTATCCATCAATACCTTCCATCGTGATTTTGATGTATATGGAAGTTTCAGAATGCCCTCCCATAAGTCCACTGGAAGAGAGGAGATACCATCTGTCTTCTCTGATGAAGGTGGTAAAAATACTGGTGCAGATGATTATTTGTTGATATTACCGAGAGGCGTAATAGCTCCGCCAACAGTGCCTCTCATAATTTATAATAAACGAAAGGCTTTCACTCAGAAAGAGCCTTCCCTCGTAAGAAGAAGCAGACTACAAAAGGTCCTAAAATGACTTCCACCAAGGGGGCCTCTTCCAGGAGTGAACCTATTGTTTCCCCTGTTAGGGATGATTCTTTGATTAGGGATCCTTCGCCTTTTAAAGAAGGAGCCTCCACAGTCCCAACTGAAAGTGCTGGAGATTCTTTGCCCGCAACTGCTGCCGCACTTATATCTACCACCGTTACTGGTGATGCTTCTATATCGCCTTCGAGGCCGAGCTCAATAATAATCACTATACCTTTTACAAGACAAACAATAGGACTAGCCCCTCCTTCATCCGTAAATATTTCAAGCGAGATTCCACCTGATGAACCTCGAGTAGATTTGGGTGATGACTGGGATGACGAACCTCAAGCGTTAGTTGGTGTACCCTCCTCTCCAGGTATGACAGCTTGTTTAGCATCATTAAGAAATGATTTAGCTATACAGGCTGCAGACGCAATATACCTACCATCGGTCTTTACACTTTTTCCAGGAAAATTTAATATCAAATTGATATTAACTTTCACTTATCTTATTTTTAGGCAAAGACATTTCTGGGGAAGGCGGAGCTGAAACAACCTCTGCTTTTGTTGCGGATCCAGCTAATGAAACGGCGGTGACCACTGTCAAAGAAGTGTGCCTTGAAACCACAACATTCTCAGATATGATCCTACCAGTAGTGGTTCAAATAGAATCAGAGGTAGATGAACCCACCATATCGACTGTGTCTACTTCATCGAGCATGCCAATAACTTCAACTGTTGTTGGTGTCTCTTCTTTTGTTGTACCATATGCTGAAGCAACGATTGTGGCAACATCCTCTGCTGTCATTCCAGAAAGGAGATTTACTGATATTGCGGCCACTCCCAGCATCCATTCGAGCTTTGCTATGCTAGTTGAACAATACACTAGCATATTCTACCTCACTTTAAAAGAATTAATATCCATGGTGCTAGAGAAGAATCTAGGCTTTGATGCTCTAAAAATGTCCTCCAAGCTCACTATAGCACAAATTAGAAATGTTAATGATGCTGAAAGAGCTAACGCGCTAGAGCAAATGGTTAATAGTTTAGAATAACCCATTAATGAATATTTGCAACTATCCCGAGGCAGCATCAATGACTTGGTTCAGGCTGAGTATGACTCACTAACTGCGGAATTTGCTCAGAAGACAGAAGTCTTAAACAAATCCATTCAGGAACAGCAACAAGAGATGGAGAAAGAGCAAGTCATATTGGTGGAGAGTATTCCTCAGCTAGCTCAGTACCATATCGAATATGGGGTATATGAAGTGAGGATTCAGGAACTGGAAGCTGAACTTGCTCAAACAAAGGAGAGGCTTCTCAAAGCATCGCTAGTTCGTGATGTATTGGAGGGCCAAGTGAATACAGCTTAACAGAACTTGACACATGTGGGTGTCATCCATGCAAGTTTTGTTGATTCTCTGTCTGAACTATCTCTCTTGAGCAATAACGAAGCAAGACTGGAACTGGCTCGCACCAAAATTTTGAACTCCAGGAATGAAATGATGGCTGCTTTAGCACAACAAATCCGCGATTTAACTGCTCCTCCTCAATGATGGATTATGTACTTTTTTGCTCCTCCTTTACCATGTAATTTGATATTATCAAAGATAATGAAGATATATTTTCTGACTTTGTGGACCCATCACTTTAGAATATAAATGATAGGCTAAGATAAAAGTGATATCAGAGGTAATATGGACATGATATACTTTCGGTAAGGTTTAGCTGAATATATCTATTCAGAGGTAATATAAACATGATAGAATATGATCCAACTAAATTTGTATACAAAACACTATCAGAGGTAATATAAATATAATAGGTTTTGAAGTTTCAAATTAGTTAAACATATCTATTCAGAGGTCATAAGAACATGATAGAATACGATTCAGCTAATCTTTGTATGTAGTATCATCAGAATAAAATCTTCATCATACTCCATTAAGCAAGGGAGATCAAGCATAATACTTCTTTAAGAATTTGCTATTGATATGGGCCATTATCAAATCTCTATTAGGCTTGGCTAATCTGTAAGCGCTATTTAAAAATATTGTTTTAATCATATAAGGGCCCTCCCATTTGGGCTAAAATTTCCCCTTACTTTTATGTGTAATGATAATTGGCCTCTTTACAGTTAAAACTAGCTCACCAACTTTGAACACTTTTTCTTTCATTTTTTGATTAAAAGCTTTGGAGATGCGTGCTTGGTAGAACTCAATGCGCTGTTGAGCTTGAAGGCATTTTTTGTCTAACCCTTCTAGCTCTTGAAGTCTTAAACGATCATTATTTTTCTTAGTCAGCTCATTAGCTACTGCTATTCTGAGTGATAGAATTTAAATTTTAATAGGGAGAACTGTTTCACACCCGTAAACTAACAAAAATGGAGTACAACCCATTGGTGTTCGTACCGTTGTGCGGTATGCCCACAGACATTCCCCCAATTTCTCGTTCCAATCTCTTTTGTTCAAAGAGACAAAAATTTTCAAGAGTTTGATGATGGTTTTGTTGAAGGCTTCTGCCAAACCATTAGCAGCAGGATTATATGCTGTTGAGGCCATATTTTGTATCCGATTCTTATCGCAAAATCGGTGAAACGCTTGACTGATGAATTGAGGCCCATTGTCATGAATTATCCTTCGGGGTATCCCAAAGCGATAAATTACATGATGCTTGATAAAGCTGATCGCATTGGATGTCTTTACCTCAGCAAGAGGAATTGCCTCCGCCCATTTGGAGAAATAATCAGTGATAGCTAATATAAACCGATGTCCTCTAGAAGATGAAGGATGAATAGGACCAATGATATCCATACCCCATGCTTCAAAGGGCCATGATGAAATAGTAGGATATAAATACTTAGAAGGTTGATGTATAAAATCTGCATGAACCTGACAGGCTTTGCATCTTCTTGCATATTCTACGGCATCTGCAATCATAGTAGACCAGTAGTAGCCCATTCTCCTGATACGATCCTGTAACTTAGGACCGGGTTGATGTGCTCCATATACTCCATCATAAGATTCTTGGATAACCCGCCTTGCATCATCACCAGAGAGACATCGTAACAATAGTCCATCATATGTTCAGCGATACAAATTTTGTGAAGAAGCATCAAAATAGAAACGTAGCGATCGTCTTTTAATAGATGTTGCTTCTTTAGGGTCCTCTGGTAAGATTCCATATGACATAAAGTCTATAAAGGGACTTCTCCCATCTCTCTTGGGAGGAACCGTGTTTATAACATAGTTGCGTTCTATGTGAAAATTATTTTTCACACAAAATAAATCTCTGTTAAGAAGGATCACCGAATTCTGCCTTCTTATAGGAATAGCTAGATCTGCAGCTAGACTGGCCAGAGCGTCAGCTTCCAAATTTTGAGATCGAGGAACATGTTCTAAGAAGAATCCTTTAAAAGACATTGCTATCTCGATTGTTGTTCGGTGATAAGGAATGAGATCTGGATTGCGGACTTCATATATTCCTCTGACCTGATTGACGATCAGCTGAGAATCACCAAAAGCTTTCAAGTATTCAATATCCAATTCTTTAGCAACTTGAAGCCCAATTAATAGAGCATTATACTCTACCACATTATTATAGCATGGTTCACTAAGAGAATATGTTCGATAAATGACGAGTTTATCAGGAGTCACCAGAATAATCCCTACCCCTGAAACTATGTTTTCCTTGGGACCAGTTCTGGAAGCTCCATTGCCAAATTACATTCTGCATATTCGTCGGGAATATCCTCATATAATTTGGAGATTTCTGGAATTGGATGGGCAGCTAAAAAATCAGCCAAGGCTTGACCTTTCATGGATTTCTGAGGGACGTATACCATATCATACGGTGTCAATAGCATTGCCCAAGTCGTGAGTCAGGAATTAAGAATACTTGGCTTATTTATCAATACCCGAAGTGGATTGATTCTGGATATGATATGAATAGTTTGGCATGTCATGTAATGTCACATTTTCTGAATGGCAAACATTAGGGCCAAGCATTCTTTTTCTACTGGGTTATACCTGTGTTCTACTCTGACCATCATCCTGCTTAGATAGTAAATAGCTTGTTCATGACCCTCATTGTTCTTCTGTGCGAGTAGAGCCCCTAAAGAATGATCCATTGCTCGAACATACATCAAAAATGGTCTTCCTATGACAGGAGGCACCAAAACTGGAGGATTAGTAAGATAGCGTTTGATATCATTAAACGCTTGCTGACAGGCTTCGTCCCATACAAATGACACACCTTTCTTCATCAGACGAGAAAAAGGTTGACATCTTCCAGAGAGATTGGATATGAATCTCCGGATATAAGCTAGACGACATTGAAATCCCCTAAGTTCTCTGAGATTATGGGGCAGTCGTATTTCTAGGATAGCTTTTACTTTATCAGGGTCAACTTGAATGCCTTTAGAAGTAATGACAAATCTCAGGAATTTGCCACTGGATACACCAAGAAAGGACTTTGTGGGGTTCATTTTGAGTTGATATTGGCGCATCAAATCAAATATTATCTTCAAGTCTTAGATGTGATTATCCTTGAGGCGGCTTTTGACAGCAATATCATCTACATAATATTCCACCATTTTGCGTAAATGCTCATGGAATATGTTACTCATAGCTCGTTGATATGTGGCCCCGGCATTCTTTAATCCAAAAGGCATGACTGTATAGCAATATACTCCTGATGGTGTACGAAAAGCAGTATGCTTCTCATCTTTAGGATTTATTTTAATTTGATTATATCCTGAAAATCCATCCATGAAAGACATGCGCTCAAAACCACATGTATTATCGATCATGACTTCTGTATTGGGAAGAGGGAATTTATCTTTAGGGCAGGCCGCATTTAGATCTCGGAAGTCGATGCAAACACGCACTTTTCTATTTTTATTCATAACTGGGACAACATTAGTGACCCAATCAGGATGTTGTTCTTCCTGGATGAACCTACAGGCTATTAATTTCTTAATTTCAGCTTTAATGGCGTCTATCATATCTGGGCAGAACCGGCGTTGTTGTTGCTTTACAGGCTTTGAATTAGACAATATATTGAGTTTATGGGTAGCCACTTTTGGATCAAGACCTGGCATATCTTCATAATTCCAAGCAAAGATATCGATATATTCTCTTATCAGCTGGATCATTTCTTCTCTTTCTTCTTTAGAAAGATTATTACTGATAAATATCGGCTTTAGTGAAAATTTATCCCCAACATTAACTTGGATAACCTTATCTTCAGTGGGTGGTTCTTTTTGTTCAAACCAGAGTTCCTATTGTGTATCCATTTGCTGTACCCAAGATTCATTTTCAAATGGTTCAGATTCTTGTTCCTCTGTTTCCAGGAAATCTGTCAACACCATATTTACTGATAATCCCAGTTCAAATTCATCATCTGAATCGGAGGATGACAAATCATCTTAAGAAGAGGAAATGGTCTCATCATTTGACTCAGAGTTGTTTAGAGTTGCAAGAGATATGGTATACTCTAACCCGAAACGAGTTCCTTGACAGTAAGGATCACCATACAATGGTATTCGTCTGCCTTTTCTATAATTGAGGCCTTGCTTCAACTTCGAATCATAACCCATGTTTTGTATAATCTTTAACACATGTGGGCTATATCTGTGGATTTGTATTTTTCCAACATCAGACTCGTGAGATTCTTCTTGTACAATCGGTCTATTCCGCATTCGACCGAAGACTATTTGATGCTGATCGTTATGAGTAGGTGGAACAATAAAGACAGAATCTTCATATGGCCCATATGTCATGACAATATTAGATGTTGATGCTACTTCCCACACATATGGATGATAGAAGTATATAGCTTCTAAGATTTTTTGTGCTATGGGTTCTATATCTTTATGAGGAGAAAATTCCTGATTAGGAAATTGGGCGTCAGTATACTGGAAAAGAGAATCTTTATTATCATCAGAAAATACGTCCTCGATTATATTTTCATCAGCTATCTGCTTGTTGCACCTAAGGTCAATGACCAAAGGTGGAGATTTCTTGTTCAGATTGATCACTAGAGGATCATTTCCTCCTCTTGACTTTGTTTTGCCCAAGTGAATAGTCATAGGTTCCAAGACTTTTGGACTGGTAATCCGCCCTTTCACTTGGATCGACAAAGGTTGCTCAGCAAATGGTTCTCCTGGCTCCTGGTGGAATTCTTTCTCCACTTTGCCTGACACCTCTTTCATATAGTCTTGAGTGTACAACATGGCATCAGAATAGTAGGATTCAACTCCTTTGAACGGATTGAGATCGGCAAATTCTATTTTCACTGTTCCTTGAGTATCTACATATTTGAAGCATTAATGTAGAGTTGAAGGAACAATATTGTGATCATGGATTAATGGTCTACCCAATAGAATATTGTAAGACACCTCTGAATCAATGACATAGCATGTAGCCAATGATCTAAGATCACCAATTTGGATTCTCAGACGAATCTTCCCCAATGGTCTGCTTTTTCTGGCATTGAAGTCCACAATTGTAGTGGTAGTGTAAGCCAGTTCACTGGTAGGAATTCTCAATGGTCTTAGTAGACTATGAGGGATAATATTGATTGACGATCCTAGATCTATGTGAATCTGGTCTACCTCAATTGAACCGACGTATCCTGTATAATAAAGAGGCCTGTCATGTTTGTTATGCTTCAACAACATATCCTCTTGAGTGAAAGTGATGTTAGGGACTACTTCCATCACACTATGGCATTGAGGATATGCCACAGGCTCTTTATCAGGGGCCTTGAGCTGAGTCAAGCATACATCTGCTTGCATTAATGCTTCACTCAAGGCTTGACGAGTGTCTTTGGATAAACGAAGTAGCTCAAAAATGGACAATCTGGCTGGAGTATTAGCCAACTGAGCCAAGATGTCGAAGTTATATGGTTTCTCTAAACCTTTGTTTTGAATGTTCTTCAGAGGTTTATTGAAACGAACTTCTTTTTGTTTGTCTTTGTCCAAAGAGGTTGATTTGGAAGGACCTGCCTCTGGTATTACAGGTTCAGACTCTGGAGGTTTGGTAGCTGAAGTGTCTGCCGTTGCTTCTTCCTGATTCCCTCTATATTCTTTGTGGTAGGCTTTTCCTGACCGTGTTCCGGTTGCTAAAGCCTCTTTTTCAATGCCGAGGATATTCCAACCATATGGCATGGTTTATATCTTGAGTTCTTCTTAGACTTAGCTTGAGCAGCTTTAGTCTCTTCCTCAATTTCTGATACTAGATCAGGGTGAACCCACATGATCTCCCCACGCTTAGTAGTTAGGGGCACTAAATCTTGATTTTGACCCCTGATAGGAGGGAGATTAACAATATCCATCATAACCCGTAGAATAGGTACCACACCATCCAGTACTTCTTGAGGGGGGAAATTGCCAAATTGGAGTGAGATTATATTTGCAGTTACCGTCTTCTCGTTATTACGCAAAGTGATGGCTTTGGCGTTGATCAACTCCTGGATTTTCCTTTTCAGTACATAACATGCCTTTGTGGGGTGATGTATGTATCTGTGGAAAATACAGTACTTAGGATTATTTGTACTGTCGACTTCATTTGGACGCTTTATCTCTGGTAGAGTAAGCTTGCCACTTTTGACTAGACAATCAAATATGCTTGGAATATCGTCGTCGTCAAAAGAATATTCTTCTTTAGGTCTGGAAGTTCCAGGATTCGTCTGCGTAGTTACCGGAGTATTTTGTCTGGACGTGTTGATTGCCAGGGCTTCCTTTCCTTTTGAACTACGAGTATGGTCATTATTGGAGGATGAACGCTTCCCTCTATCAGAGGTAGAGATCATGATTCTGTTGTCATGAGCCTTTCGACTATTATCTTCAGCGGCTACTGCCGATATGATAAATGAGGGCCAATCATGGAACTGATATGGTCCCGTGAATACTGAGATCAGTAGGAGTAGGTTCTTTCTGCAAATGTCCACCAAGGCTGAATCTGGAACTCCAGGAGGCATCTGTAAAGTAGCCTGACGAAAGTGTTCAATAAAAGTACGAACGTTTTCTTTTTCCTTCTGCTTTACTTCAATGAGTGATGACATAGACATGTCCATTCCTCCCTCGTAGAATCGAGCGAAGAATAGAGTCTTGAAATCTTCAAAAGAAGTAATACAGTTTTCAAATAGACTACGATACCATTGGTAAGCTACTCCAGACAGACAGCCTTTAAACACTCGAGTGAGAAGGGCATCATTTCCTTGCAACAATATCGTCATCATGCTGAAGTAGTTCATATACTGGCTTGGCGACGTCTTTCCCTCAAACAAAACCATAGCCTGTGGTTTATATTTTGGTGGGAAAGGGATCTCATCCCAGACAGTTGGATATGGCTGGTTAATTTCCAACTTTTTGAGCTGATTTTTATGTTTCAAAGCATCAAATTGGGCTTTCAATTCCTGAACTGCTTGTATTGGATCTTCAATTGGGAAAGGGACAGCAGAAAGGTGAGAGATTGGATGTATTGTAACTCCAACATGAGGTAATATATTCTTTGGGTTAAGAGGTTGAGGAGCAGCTGATTCTTGGTTTTGAACAGGCTCTTGACTTGCATTCGCTGGTGGTATATCTACCCCCACACGTAGTTGAGTCAGAAGAATAGGTGTTTGAGCTATTGCAGCTGTATGTTGAGTCACCATTATTTGGTGCATACTCTCTATCATGGTATGCATCTCTTAAAGTGATGTTTCTAATACAGTGATGCATTTTTCAGTACTTTCTGATGGGGAAGCTTCTTCATGTTCATCTCCAACAACATATACTCCCATTTCTCTAGATGCCACTTAGGGATTAGTATAGATCACTGTAGAGATTGAGTCTATACTTTCAGCATCAAATTCAGAAAACTGGCGACTCCCAGTGTCGGAATCAGAAGAATATGAAGTTGATTGTCGTGACCTCGAGCGAGTGTTTCGAAAAACACCTTCTTCAAAAGTCTCGATGAGTCTGTCAAATCTCCTTTGACTTGGAGTCCTGGAGGGATGACGTCTTGAACTCAACTTTCCTCTAGGAATATACGAAGCCATGTTTACTGAAGCAAATGTTGGTTCTTCTTCCTGTAATGACAAAGTATAGTTCAATCAGTCAAAAACTGACCGTTTTGCTTTAGAACAGCAAAAGTTAATTACAACCTTATGACTATTACAACAATGTTCTCTAGGGGGTGTAATAGACATATTAGGAGATCCCCTGTCTTTGTGTTTCTGGATCAAGAAATCATGCAAATCAGGGAGATTACCAGAAGAAGAAGAAGGCTTATTATGCCTTTATACATCAGTAGGAATGTGGAGATTAGGAACCATAACCCTTTTCCTGCCATAGGAATACAACAGTTCGCCCATATAAGTAGCATATGATCCATCATCTGTCTGAGGAGCGTATCTTCCCATGAAACAAGTCTTCTTTACGCGGACAGACCTATCCTGGCATAATTTGGATTTCTGCATAGGTTCGCGTAAAACAGGAAAAGTCCTCAAACGGCCTTCAGCGTCACGCGTAATCGGTAAAGTGGAAACTTTCTTCTCTTGTGGGCATAAAAACTTAGAGGTTGAAGGATTTGCCACTTGTTTTTCTTTGATGTGATCAAAGGGTACATCTGCCTCATCATAGACGGGAGATATAATTTTATACGCAGGGCGTGTTTAAAATTTTTGAATTGGCACTGAGGCCTTGTCAGAAATTTTGTCTACCACGTCACAGACGGGAGATGAAGGTTTACGCACAGGGCACGTCTGAGACTTCTGGATTGGCACTGAGACATTGCCAGAAGTCTTGTCTACCACGTTAGAAACGGAAGACAAAGTTTTACGCACAGGGCACGTCTGAGACTTCTGGATTGGCACTGAGGCATTGCCAGAAGTCTTGTCTACCACGTTACAAACGGGAGATAAAGTTTTACGCACAGGGCGTGTTTGAAACTTCTGGATTGGCACTGAGGTATTGCCAGAAGTCTTGTCTACCATGTCATAGACGTGAGACAAATTTTTACGCACAGGGCATGTTGGCTGTGTTGTCACAACTTTGTTGATCAGTGAGTGAGAGCTTGCAGGAAGGGTAGAGGACGTCTTAGGCATCCATACTTTACGTAGCTTCCTGTTGTTATGGACAGAGGAGGAATGAGAACTACCCCCTGCATGAAGCATGTCTTCATAGGCAGATTGGTCGAACTGGACGACCAAAGTCTTCTTCATCGATCCAATGGATACAGCATCGTGTTGAGCAATTGCTTTCTCATCAGAGGAGAAAGTCATCCCCAGCAGAGTCTCCATTTTGTTTGGATAAACAAATGTTCGTACGAAACTTTTGCTTACAAACGAGAAAAGAGTATAATTAATCCTATACAAGGATGTTAAGTACAATAAAATAATTCTGGGGAAGTATTGATATAGAAGTCTGATCTACAGTCGATCACTTTGTTCCTTGGACCACACGATGATGAAGAAGTGTTGTAGAAGAAGCTTCAAACTTTCTTTGAACTGAAGGCAAAAACCGATCAAAGGAAAGTTGCAAGTAGGATCGAATTCCTGTTGCCAAAGTTGTCAGCCAAAACTCTCTGTCTGTGCTCTCTTTTCTGATCTCTGATTGTCCCCGTTACTCTGTGACCAGGGGTCTCTATTTATAGAGATCAATCAAATAACGGCCAGGTTGGCGTAAAAACCAAGTAACTGTCTTGTTGGCGTAAAAAGCCAAACTGTGAAGAAGATTGCATCTTTTACACTACGGTTATGACAGCTGCTACCTATGTTCCAATTGTCTTCTGAATATGTGTATGACACGTATCCCTTTATAAGGTAACGTGTATAACTGCTTCTCGAAGATCATGGCATGCAAGCCACGTAGGTAGCTGCCCCTGCGTAAAATGGTTGGCGTAAAAGCCAAATAACTTTCTTGTTGGCGTAAAAGCCAAATGACTGTCTTGTTGGCGTAAAAGGCCAAACTGTGAAGAAGAAGACTTCCTTTACGCTGCGGTTATGATAACTGCTACCCACGTTCCCATAGTCTTCTGAATCTGTGTATGACATGTGTCCCTTTATAAGGTAACGCGTATAACTGCTTCTCGAAGATCATGGCATGCAAGCCATGTAGGTAACTGCCCCTGCATAAAACTTGATGATTCGTGAATAATAGATAACCAGCATAAAATAGCCAATTATCCTTCACGACTGAGATCTTGAGTGTATTCTGAGCTAAGTAGCCTTATCAACGTACCTTTGCAAATATAGCCGAGTTGGCGTATTTCGAGGAGATAGCATATGGCGTACTCCTATAGTTAAAAATAGCCTGGCGTAAAATACAAAGGATGGTGATGTAAGCGTATTAGTCACAGTTTTAGCTTTCCCAGTCATGACAAATTTTGAACATAGAACAAAATCTGCTACATTAAAGGCAGAGATATGCCTCAATCTCGTACATTAAATGCAGAGATATGCTTCAAGCTCTGTACAGGAAACAACTTTTGACGTGGCGTTTGATTTTGTCTTATCTTGAGCGTAAAAACTCATTTCTGTCAATGTAGAATAGGCAGCGTATTCTTTAAATGCGTAAAAATGACTTGTATTAAGAATATGTCACTAAACGACAACCTGGGTCTCTGTGAAAAATCATCATCACAGCTGTCCTCTCGATCATCGTGCAGTACTTTCGTCAGATGTCAGGTTCACTAATTTGTTTGACAAATTCATCCAAGGAATACGAAGAGTTCCTCGTACAATTTTATGCTGCATTAAAAATAAACATATTTTAAACTTTACGCAGGAAGGTATAGCAACCTTTTACGCAGAGCAGCCTTGAAGCACTGCTTTACGCGGAGAGCTCTGAAGCCATATTTTTATGCCACAAAGCCTTGAAGTTGTTTTATGCAGACAGCTCTGAAGCTCTACTTTACGCCAAACAGCCTTGAAACTATATTTTACGCGTACAGCTCTGAAGCCCTATTTTACACTAAAACAGCATTGAAGCTCTGTTTTACGCGGACTTCATGTATGTTGGGAGTTTTGACTGTATAATATGCGTACAATTTCCTAGAATATTTTATGCTTCTACAATACTCTTATGTGATAGATGGGTAAATTCTAAGTTGGGTAGAAGTTGCATTGTTAACTTGAGGTAAAATTCTTTTTGTGATCAAACAAGATTAGATTGAGAGATTCAAGTCATTTTAATCTTGAGAAATTTTAGAAGAATGATTAAGATGGTGAGGATTTAATAAATTTAAAAATCTTGATATTGTGTACCAAATATTTATACTTGAGCATATGATTTAAATTTTGAATATTGAAGGTTGAATCATCAATTTAAATTTTAAGGATCAATATAGAATCTTAGACTTGAACAATTGGTGAATTAGATTTAAAATTTTTACAATTTGATGATTGAGTTAAAAGTTAAATTTTGATTGTTGGATCACCTATTAGAAATTTTGAGGATATGAATTAAAATTAGAAATTTGAAGAGTATAAAATTCCAAAGTTGAAAATAGAAATAATATTTGATTAGAATGGTTTCTAAAAGAGATTATGATAGCTGAAAATTATGATACAAATTTTGATGTGGGAAATCATATAGATTTGAATGAGATTCGGATATTATTATTTAAATTTTTGGAAGAGATTGCAATATACTTGCCTTATGTACGAATGTGAAGGATTTAACCAATTATGCCTTATTTTAATTTTGAGGACGAAATTGTTTTACGTTTGGTAGATTGTAAACCCCTTCAACCAAATTTAGGCCTACTTGGCTTAGATAGAGAGACTAGGGCTAGTTTGAATCCAATTAGAAATAGAACACGATGTTTTAGATGAATTTGCAATATTTATATCACTTAGAGCACCTTACCGTTGCTTCGATAATTGGAGCACTATACTAGCTATTGCCTTCCTACAAATTTTAGTTCCTTGTCCTAGACATGCCAGTCCTCCATTCTGACCTTTGTGTAACTTATAATTATGCTCTCTTGTGCTATATTTTAGTCGCATAATATTCGTCACAGACGTTTATATTTAATTCTATATAAATTTAACTTTGTATCCTTGTGCGTTCCAATCAAAATTGGAGACACAATCTTGACCCATTTTATGCAACCCAATTTATGATAATATTCTATTCTGAGTCTTCTATGTCTATGACACTTGTGTCCCACCAAATTTTAGCCCCATATACTTCTAATTAATTTTGGAACAACGTTTGCATTAATTTTAATTAATTTAATCTAATTTCCATCTTTGTGCAATTTTCTAATTGTTGGGCACTTTTATGCAAAAGTGCATTAAGGTGTCCACACCATTGGACACAACACATGAAGAAACCCATTTTTCCTACATATAAATTTTTTCCATGATTTTTGGAATGTGCAACACACAATATCACCCTCTCATCTAATCCTAGCCATGCATTAATGCAATCCTAGCCCTCTAAACATCTCCATGTGAAGCCAAGCCCAACCCCCTAGGTCAACCCCAAAACCCTACTTTTCTACATGTATAAATACAAGTTTTTCCTTTTTATTCACCTATACAAAACCCAAAACCAACACCTAGCCGATCCCCCTCCCCTTTACTATTCATCGCCTCCTTCCTCCCTGTCCTCCCGCAGCCGGAGCCCCGGCCATCCTGACCTCCGCCGGCCGAAGCAGCATCAGCCCGCTGAACTGCTCTCGTCTCCTCCCTTCGACCCGCTGTCCTCCACCTGACTGAACGTCGTAGGAGCCTGAACCCGACCTCGCCTGAGCCTCGACTCCCTGCCTTCCTCCAGTCCCTATAGACCTCGTCGGAGCCAACCCCGACCGCCTGAGCCACCGTGGCAACCCCGTCTGACCTGGCCATCACCACCGGACCCTCCTCAACTCCATCGACGAACAGCAGCAACACCACCGACCACCTTCTTCCTCCTCTTCTCCGGCCTGTCCTCCCCTCCGTCGACTTTATCCCGTCGATGACTACACCCCGTTGCTCGCCGCCAGTACCACCACCTCCCATCATCATCGTCCCCGCATTACCATCATCCCCGCCGTCCTCCGTCATCTTCCCCGGCCAACTCCGGCCAGACCAGCCCCGCTCTCCTCCATAACCCGTCGAGTCTCCGTCGACCCCAGCGTCCCCGCAGAGCCTCCCCTCGCCTCTGCAACCACTGTACACCCACGATACCCTCTTCTCCTCCTCCGTCATTATCTTCGTCGACCTCCCCGCAGAGCACCACCACCTCTCCTCCCTGCTCTCTCCTTCTCGCCTGAGCCGCCAGACACCGGCAGTCTTCACCTTCATCTCATCATCATCATCATCTCACCATCATCATCCCTTTCATCATCATTACCATCATCATAATCATCACCATCATTATCCCTTCATCATTATTAACCTAATTATTACCTTAATCCTCTTCATCATTATCCCTTAATTATTATCATCATCATCCCCTAATCATAATCACCATCACTTAATCATTATCTCATTATCATCACCATCATCACCCTAATCATCACAATCATCATCCCCATCATTAACACCCTCATCATCATCATCAATACCCTCATCATCATCATCAACATCGATATCATCATCGTCATCGTGGAGCCGTCACCCTCGTCGAAGACGACCTGCATCAGTTACCATCGATCCTTGTGCCCGTGCACGCTAACCCCGAGGTTCGAACTTGTCCCTCTCCTTTCATTTTTTGTGTGCTTGTGTGAATAGTGTAGGGTTTTAGCATATTGGTTCAGTTTAGTTCAGACCATGTCGGTTCACCTAAATACTAGTGTGTGTGTGTGTGTAGGTAATTAATTGTTATATATATTATGTGGTAACTAATCCTAGTACTAGGTATGACTGTATTATAGATGTTGAGTGACCATAAGATACCCTGTATTGACATTTGACAGTATGACCCATATGCGTACATGTACGCGTATGTATATAAAATTCAGATTGGTATATATATATATATATATATATATATGTATTATATAATAAATAAATGCTAAATAATAATTATGACTGTATATGTATTTATTTTGTATGCCCCTAGGTTAATTATGGATATCCCATATTTACATTTGACCAAGTGACCCTAAGAACTTGTGAGTTGACTGCCTTGTGTACATTAACGTATTGGCTTAGACACATGTTAGTTGATTGTCTGATTGTGCACAACATTTGAAGACGTGACACCCGTGTAGTTAGACACACGCTTGACCCTGCTAGATAACCAGTATTACCCCTAGCGTACCCTCTAAGTCCAGTGTAATTATGGTTGTGTATGTGCTAGTATAATGACTGATATTGTATTATATTCTATTATATATATATAGTACTATTGGATTGTTCTGTGAGACTTCTGGAGTAGGTTATTGGTACTACGCAGCTTTCTTGCCAGGCAAGTATACCTTGCTATTGTACTGTTATTCATATTCTATATGATGCATGCATATTTTATTTCTGTCATTTAGTTCATATATTTTAACTGCTATATAAACTGCGCGTCCAAGCAAACTTGGGAGCAACGACGATGGCGTCGTATTCTGTTTTTATTATGTATATGCATTGACCTAATTTATGAGACTACCCCATTATCATGAGGCATTCTTAGGTCTCATTAGTCGTGACACAGCTGTTACACGAGTGTGAGTCTCATGTAGGACACGGACTTGCTTGACAGGTTGGCCTCCTATACGTATAGGTCGTACGACAAATAGGGATAACTGTCGATAGAAACTTTACATGCTAGTAGACCTGGCAGTTATTTAGAGGTATCATTATGTCATGGATGTGACATGCTTAGAGCATGGGTTGGGGAGAATAACAAGTAAGGTATTTGGGCTCCTTTGCACTTTCCTTTTTATGTAACCCGCACACTCCGCCAGAGATGCGTGGTCGTGATGACCCCTATATATTACCTGGCGGCCTCTGAGGTTCAAAAGATGTCATGCTTTTTAGGCCCCTGAATCTCCAAGAGAATTATGCCAAACCCATTTTTGGCCAGATAGCCCACTTGTTGGAAAGTTGTTCTCAAACTGCATTCACATAGATGGTTAGGCGACCCATTGGATGTTTATTTTCAGTACTTTATTGACATATTTATATGTATCTTGTTATGTTCCTCTGAGGACCTGGTACCTTTCCAAATATAGACAGGCAGGAGTATCCACAGGAGTACGGACCCGGACCTGACGCTTCATTCCAGACTGAGGAGGTCTTATCTTCAGAGTATCTTTGATCCATCGCAGCTGATGGATATTATAGTTGTTTTTTATTTTGGACATTTATCTTATATTAGAGTTTGATCTCTTCTCTCATTTAGTAATTTTTAGTATAGTCGATTTGCAGTGGATTTGTTTCCACCCGACTATCATCCTTTGATACTTCATATTAAGATTTAGTTACATAGTTATTGGTTATTTATTTATTTATGATTTCTGTGGATGAGATTTAGTTATACCCTGTGACTTATGACATATTTACCAATTGTGGATTTGATATTCATAATACAGCGTACATATGTGTTATGGTTTCCATATATTGGAGTCTCCATATACATACGGCTGGCATGCTTACGTGTTCCTAGTCCTACATATTTTGGGACTGGGGTATGATAAGATGTCTCGAGTGCATATCACATAGATGATTTAGTTACCCTATTTATTGTTTACTGCTTTAATTTTATGCATGTCAATTTTTTGTGTACTTGTTATGTCCCGCTAAGGACCTGGAACCTTTTTCAGATCCAAGCGAGCACTTGTACCCGAAGGACTACGGAGTTGGAGATTTTGCTGACGAGGACCTTGAGGTGGAGCAATAGGAGTTTTCTTGAGCGTTATGGATGATAGTTGTTTAGTGTCTTGGGTGTCCTTATCTAGTTAGCTGACGCCCGGACTATTTCATTATTGCCTAGTTGTATTTTCTTTCAGTATTCTTTCATACTTTATTATCGTAGATTGTTCTCCACTAGACTTTATTTGTAGTAGGTTCTGAGACTTTATTTATTCATTCAGTTTCCTATTCTGAGATATTTATGGATGAGACTAGATTATTACTTGCCTGAGATATTTTGTCTTACGTATATTCTACAGCATACTACGACTGGTTAGGTCCATTTAATTGGGTTCATATACTTGTTCGTACAACTGACATGAGTACGTATACCTGGTCCTACATATTTTGGGACTGGGACATGAAATATTTTTAGTGGTGGCCCATGCAGATTGAGTTAGTCGTTTCGGTTACGTAACTGTGTCGAGCGGGCCTGCACCTAGGATTAGAGTTTTAGGTCCCATCCACACTTGACTATAACTCACCTTCCTTCCAATCTGTTCTATTTAAATAAATTTTTGCATCTTGCTTGATTCATGTACTTTTTCTAATCCTTCATCCATCTTTTACAGATAGATGAATTTGCGTAACAGATGTGTCGCTACTGGAGGCAACACGTCTCCAGGGGTCAATGGCCAATCACCAGGAGAGGCCTCGAGGACTCCTCGACTTCCAGGACCGGATGGGCAGACTAACAATACGGTTCCACTAGCTCCTTCAACGACGCCTAATGGAGCTTTTTCAGCTCTAGCAGTACCGCAGGACGACCAGACGTTGATGTTCCAATTTTTTTAGATGATGATGCAGGAACAAAGACAGCAAGCCACCGCACTAGCTGCCAAACAGAGGCATAAAGCATCAGAGCAGAGGCGGGAAACTGTCGAGATGAGGCAGGGATTTCTGACAGCACTTGAGAGGTTGGCTGCACCAGCACCCGCACCAGCACATGCACTAGCTCTAGTAGCACAAGCGCATATTGGTTCAGTAAAGAATTTTGTACAGATGAATCCCAAGCCATACAAAGGTAATAAGATCCCAGAGGAGACCACAATTGGGATAACCAGCACCAAGAAGCGTTTGGAGGCGTCATAGTTGCCTATAGATTTATAGATGACAGGCGTGAGGACTCAGTTAGAAGGGAACGGTCATCACAGGTGGGAATCGATGGAGTGCCAATTAGGTACACGCCAAACTTGGAAGCAATTCTTGGAGTACTTTGAGAAGAAATACTTTTTGACTACTGTGAAGGATGCATTATATAACCAATTCATCCATCTAGAATAGGGGAATAAGACGGTTGATGAGTACGATTCGGAGTTCAGCCGCCTCAGTAGATATGTTACCATTCTGATACCCAATGACTTAGAGAAAGCTAAGATATTTTATCACAGGCTGACTCAGGAGCTTCAGCACTATACCAACTCACAGTCCCGGATCTCTTATGTTGAATTATTGACAGAGGCCAGGATTCTGGAGGCTATCAGCAAAGGAAAAAGAAGCCAACAGAGAATTCAGCAAGGACCAACAAAGACGCAACAAGGAGGGCCTAATAGAGGACCAATGGGACAACAGCAGCAACCAAGGATGGGGCCCAACCAGCTCAGAGAACCACCGACTTACCATTTTTGTTGTAAGAAGGGGCACATGCAAAAGGAGTGTAGGAAAAAAACTGGGAACTTGCTTGATCTGCGGATCAGGACAGCATCAGGCTCAGGATTGTCTGCAGCGTAGAGCAATTGTTCAATTTAGAGGGCAGAAACCAGCAGTACCGGCACCAGGAGCAACCAACCAAGGAGGAGGAGTAGTACTTCGTCTACCAACACCAGGAGGGCAGCATAGAGGACCACCCTTTGCATCGCAGGCAGTACAGTTCGAGAAATCCAGATAGTAGGCAGGGCTCAGAGGCAAGGACAGGTATTTTCACTGACTCAAGGAGGAGAAAAGACTGAATGAGAGGCTTTTACAGGTATTATTCTAGTTAGATCAGTACCTGCTACTGTTTTATTTGATTCTGGGGCTACCCTTTCATTCGTATCATCTAGATTTGTATCAATGCATAGAATAGATACTTCACGCTTGTCTAAGAGTTGGAGGATTCTTATCGGGGAAGGTATAGTGCCTGTAACTAGTACCTGTACGACTTGTTCATTTATTGTTTGTGGACGGAAGATAAGAGCTCGAATTTTGGTATTTTTAATGCCAAAATTTGACCTAGTATTGGGGATTGATTGGCTTAGTCTATACCATACAGTATTAGATTGCCATAAAGGTTATGCTATCTTTAAGCCGCCAGCCCAGCCAGAGTTTGAGTTCATGAGAGGAACTACGGATAAGGGAGTAGACCAGTACGGTAGAGCTTGCATGACAATAGAAGTTGTGCCACCATCGATTATTAAGGATTTTGTAGATATCTTTCCAGACGAGTTGCTAGGTCTGCCATCGGACAGAGAAATCGAGTTCACTATTGAGTTAGTGCCGGGAGCAGCGCCGATATCTTCTAATATGTATCGGCTAGCAAATAAGGAGTTAGATGAGCTGAAGGTACAGTTGCAAGAGTTGCATAAAAAGAGATTCATTAGGCCAAGTGCATCACCTTGGGGAGCCCAGTATTGTTCGCGTCAAAGAAAGATAGAATAGTTCACATGTGCATCGACTACAGAGCCCTTAATGTAATGACCATCAAGAATAAGTACCCTCTACTGCAGATTGATGACTTATTTGACCAGCTGACAGGAGCACGGGTATTTTCTAAGATTGATTTGAGATTAGGATACCATCAAGTAAAGGTGAGGAGCGAGGATATTCAGAAGACGCTTTCAGGACTCGCTATGGTCACTATGAGTTCTTGGTAATGACCTTTGGATTGTGAAATATGCCAGCTGTGTTTATAAATTTAATGAACCAAGTATTCCATCAGTACTTGGACCAGTTTGTGGTCAGATTCATCGATGACATTTTGGTATACTCGAAGATCCATGAGGAGCACGAGGAACATTTGAGGAAGGTGCTAGAAATATTGAGACATCAGAAGTTATATGCTAAGCTGAGCAAGTGAGAGTTTCTCCTAGATCATGTCTCTTTTTTTGGGCATGTTATCTCGGGAGAAGGCATATCAGTAGATCCAGCTAAGATATCAGCAGTAGAGATATGGCCGACCCCAACCGATGTCTCAAAGGTGCAGAGTTTTCTAGGACTTGTCAAATATTACCAGAGGTTCGTGGAGAATTTTACGAGGATTGCAGAGCCTATAAAAAGACTGACCCGTAAGGACCAGGAGTTTATTTGGATGGAGGAGTATCAAATGTCATTTGATGAGTTGAAGAAATGCCTGACTACAATGCCGATCTTGACCATACCTGCTGGACCGAAAGAATTTGTTATTTATAGCGATGCTTCTGGAAAGGGATATATATATATAGGGTAAACGGGATATGAGCCATAGGGCTCATATTTCTACATGAGCCATGCACATGTGGACCAATAGGAATAGACTCCTACATCCCATGTGTACTAGTACATTCTATTCCTATTGGTCCACATGTGCATGGCTCATTTAGGAATATGAGCACTATGGCTCATATCCCGTTATATATATATATATATATATATATATATATATATATATATATATATATATATATATATATATCATAGTGTATTAACTAATATTAATAGTATTAGCTAGTATAGTCTAATATTAGCAAGGTAATGACTAGTTTTGATCTTGAAAACCTAGTTTAGCAAGGTATTGACCTAGAATACCTAGTTGACTTAGATTGACCTAATTTGACCTAGTGTTGACCCAGAGACCTAGTTTCAAGCTAGTTTAGCATATTTATGATTTTAAAATACTGTTTTGACTTGATAATTCATATTTAGGTCCTTCAGGTACCGTTTCAGATACCATTTGAGATTCATCACCAGATTTCAAGCGAGTACATTCTCTGACAATTTTTGTTATTTTGATGATTACTATAATACAACTATTTTAGTGTTATACTTGATTCCTGACACGATGATACACGGGCTAGTATATTATATAAATTTCATTCAAGGGATATCATTTTATAAATTGTGATCATAGTGCTCGTGTTATATTCGTGCATCGTGATTTACGTGTTATGACGTGTAATGAATTGGATCTACTGTACTAGCCGGGGACGAGAAAGTATTAGTAGGTTATGTGATCATACCCCATATCAGTTCATCATAGCTAACCTTACACCTCACGTATGGTTAGCTTGACATTTATCCGTACATCATAGCTAATCATATATGGTTGTGCCTGACCCTAGCTATATTATATTCATACATCATAGCCAATCATATATGATCTAGCCTAATTCGAGTTCCCAAGCTGATCACATAATAAACTAATATTTTAAGGCACTTAGTTAGTTTACTTCTATTCTATATTCCAGTTCATACTTGATAGTATTTACATTTATTTGCTTTTCACTGCTTACCCTGTACCTGTGATATGATGATTGTCCCTCCAATTTCCTTATATTCTAGTATTTTATTTTTATCTTGTATATTTATTACTCACTGTTTTATAGTCTTTATTAATTTAATTGGAACTGTTGTTAGTTTATGTGCTTCGCTCCAATCCTGACTAGATAATATTTTTCAGTGCTGATTTCGGAGTGATGCTATAGTCAGGACTACTTTGTATTATGGACCTAGAGGTGACCCCTGGTGAGATATAGGCTAGTATTTCTCTATCTCGGTTTCATGTTTGACATCATCTCTCTTACATTATTGTTTAGATTATTTCTTTCTTGTTCATTTTTTTTAGATTATTGTGATTGAGTACATGATCGAATTAGTTGTATTAGTATGATTCCATTGAGGTCTAGACAATGTTCTACTGCCAATGTTGCGACGTAGGCTGGACGTACTCACGTACTCGTGCTCCAATCATCCGGGTGCGGATCGTAACATAATCAGTAGCCCAGTTTTATTTTATTTTTAGAATTGTACTATTTTTATATTTTGATGGTTTATGTTGGTATTAATTGGAACTATAGACTTGGAATTTATGTTTTGTGAATTATAGAATTCAAAATTTTTATGTTCATCTCCTTCGATTATAAATCTTTAGACTCTTTGACATGAGATATTTTTACCGCAAATTTTGTGGACTATCATTTTGATAAGTCAATTCCCGTCATTAGGGAAAGATAAAAGGAAGATAAATCCATTATTCCAGAATAACGTCGTAAATTATTGTGGCATACTTCTACTTTTTCTTATCTCGACTATATTAGGAGAATTATCCCTTATAATTTATGGCAAATGAATAACTTGATAATATTGCAAAAGTAATTGTGTCATATATACCAACATAAATGTATCTAATTATGAAAGTAAGTAGCAAAAGAACTGAATAAGGAAGCAAATGAATTAGTTCCACATCAAGAACATGGAAAACCTAAAAGTAGAGAAGAAGACACTGAAAAATATAACACCCTAATACTCCTGAGAAGTAATTCCTAAAGAAGTAGCTCATGAAGTAACATCTCCTGAAGTAGCATATCCTATAGAGAAAGTTTATGACAGTCTAGAAGATGTCGTGAACCAAATATCCAAATATCTCAAAATAAGCATATTATTTCGACCGAGGATATGTCTTAGATCCTAGAAGAGACTGAGAAAGAGGTACAGGTACTCAATAACAACGAAAAATTTGTGCTTTACACATGCTCGGGATAATTTTGAATTGTTTTTTTTTGTCACGTACGGATGACATTATAAAATGAAAATAAAAGGGTGATAAAAAATTTGGATAATACTGAACCACGAATAATCCTTGAATATTAAAAATGACAACATTAACCAATAATGGAAAGATGTGATTCAAGCATAACTAAATTCTCTTGCAAATTTTTGAGTGTTTTGTCCTATAATAAAAACCCCAAAAAGAATAAACCCAGTAGGTTTTAAATGGGTTCTTATAAAAGAAAGAGATCCAAAGGTAAAAGATTCTCACAAAAATCCAAAGGTAAAAGTTTCCCACAAAGACCAGGAATAAATTATAAAAAAACATATTCCATGGTTATGGTAACCTAGATAGTAAGAAATACATGAGAATCCTCGAAGAATTTAAATTAACAACCATATCCCTGAAGGATTTAAATTAGCAGATACCAAGTCTAAGGATACACATTGTATTAGATTACAAAGAGCTATATATGGACTAAAACCACCTGGAAGAATGTGATATGATAGACTCATTAAGTAAATGTCTACGAAAGGATACGATGATGATCCAAAATGTCCAAAACATATTCATGAAGAAATCCCTGAATGGATTCATCAAAACAATGACCTATGTACATGACAGTATCTCTTGGAAAGAAAACCTCCTGAAGAGATCTCCAAAAGAGAAAATATCCTAAAGAGATTTAATATAAGTAGTTGTTATTCACTTAGTACACCTATAGTGGTTAGGTTAATGGGACTATTTCGACCGGAAGAAGAAAATAACATGTACTAGGTCCTATACCCTATTTAAATAAAATAAGTGCAAGTTTTTTTAGCACAATATCTTTATATGAATATGTATCTACACATAGACATTGACATGGCATAAAATATATTTTTATTAAAGGAATCATTGTTCTTGATTTAATTTATATGGATGTGCTGATCTTATTGGATATACAGACACGTGTTATTTGTCTTATTCCCAAAAGGGAAGATTGTAGACAACATATATTTTTCTTAACAATGTTGCAATTATTTTGGAGATATGTCAAACAAACCACTGCGGCAACCTTGACCTATCATCTTGGTAATTCATGAATCGAATAGAGATTATGTGTGGCTATGCTTTTACGATTTCAACATATCAAGTTGACTTACGAGCTTCCAGGAGTCACAAATAAGCCTATAACTCTTTTATGAGAATAATGCATATGAATATATTGGCATATAAAATATTAGGATGAGAAGTAATATTCAAATCTATTATTTGGGGGTTTGAATTTTTATTTAAGTTGATGTATATAATTTTAAGTAATTTTTGAGGGGGGAGCATCCTATAGATGCACAAATATCCTGAATATGCTAAATGGAGATATTCTTAAAAAAAATTGTGCATTGTACTCTTTTCTTTTAATGGGATTTTTTTTCAGTAGGTTTTCCTTCAAAAGATTTTTAATTAGTGAGTGTAAGTCATACCCACTTGAATTCTTGAAGAATCACATTCCTGAAGAATATCATTATACTCTTTTCCTTTACTATGATTTTTTTTTCTCCAAAGATAGATCGTTCCAAAGAATTTTTTTTAAGAGGTAATGATTAAAGTATGCAACAAAAGGGGAATGTTGTAAATCATATCTATATGTATAACCAAAAATAAGTTGTTGCCCTTATCCAAATACACCCAAACCCTAATCATTCCCTTTATACACAAACACATACACACACATACACACACACACACACACACACACACTATTAATAAGAAAGGATAAATTGCAACTTGATACCCTCAACTATTCAACTTTTTCAGCTTGATACTCTAAACTTTGATAGATATGAACTTAATAGCATCAACTATTAAATTTTTTTATCTTGATACCCAAGGTCAGTCGGGGTTAAGTTTAATGTTTTAAAAAATTATGACTAAACTACCCCTTCCTCTCTCTGTACCCCACACCCTCCCCACCTGCCCCCTCCCCTACTCCAATTGTATACCCCGTCCCTCCTCTCTCCGGTTGTGCCCCCACCCCGCGACCCATAAGCTCCCCTCCGACTATTGCTGTCATTATGGCTGCTATTGGGAACAAAATACGAAAATTGTGACCCAAACCAGAGAATACATGCGAGAGAACCGAGCAAAATGCACAAAACAAAAAATATCAAACACAAATCGCAGACACAAAAATTTTTACGTGAAAAATTCAGATGAAAAAAACTACGGGACGATCGGAGTCCAACCCTAAAGAACCTCCACTAACAGAATAAAGATATTACACCCTCTACAAGCTCATCACCGACCCAACACGGATCACCGCAACTCTTTGGAACATAAAATAGATTACAACCACAAAGAAAAAATACAATGAGAAATAACCCAAATTGATCTCCTTCTCCGAAACGGCCTCCAATCCTTATTTCTCCTCTCCAAAGTTACAATGACACTCTTGCCATCTTTCTTTTTCTCTTTTTGTTATATATTGCATAAGCCTTTTTATAAACCCTTGCATGAATTAGGGTTTCCATATGAAAATCTATATATGGAAGCCAAAAATATTTATGAAAATCCAATTATATTCAATCATATATTTAATGGAAATCAAATCATAAATTCGCTTACTATAAATTAGATATCTAATTATATGAAAGGTTAATATATGAAAGATCCAATCATAAATATATAATTAAAGTCAAAAATAGAAATCCAATATAATATTTGCTTACCATAAATGTTCCAATACACGGTGCTCGATGCACTTTTCGAGCTTTTTTGACACACGGATGGCGCTCGTTGCACTCCTGGGTATTATCCACATAGGTTGGGAACTCCACCTACTCCAATAAATCTCCCCCTTTACAACTATATGGAGGGGGTCGTCATCCCGATGATCCGCCTGCAGTACTCAAAATTTTCCTTTGGAAGAATCTTTGTGAACATGTTTGCTCCGTTGTTATCTATATGAACCTTCTCAAGCGCCGCTTCCTTCTTTTTCACAATATCTCGTATCCAATAATATCGGGCCTTAATGTGCTTGGACTGACTATGAAATGTCTGGTTGTTCACAAGGTGAATAGAATACTGACTATCGTAAAGCAAAGGATACTACTCTTGCTTTAGCCTAATTTTGTGCAACAACTTCTTCATCCACAACAACTCTTTACAAGCCTCCATCGCCGTAATATATTTTGCCTCTGTTGTCGACAAGGAAACACACTTCTGCAACCACTATTGCCACGATACTGCTCCACCAGCAAACATCATCACATAGCCCAAAGTTGATCGTCTCGTGTCTACATCTCTAGCCATATCAGCGTTGGTATACCCAACCAGCTTTGGCTCATCACCACCAAAAGAAAGTCTCCAATCAGCAGTGCCCTGAAGATATCGTAGAATCCACTTGACCCTACTCCAATGTACCTTTCCAGGATTGGAAGTATACCCGCTAACTGTGCCAACTGCGTGAGCGATGTCTGGCCTCGTACACACCATAACATACATAAAACTTCCTACAACTGAGGCATATGGAACACGCTCTAGATCTTTCTTCTCATCCTCGATAGATGGACATTGCTCATCAGTGAACTTAAAGTGAGTCATAAGGGGGTTACTCACTTTCTTCGACCTGTCTATCCCAAAATGCTAAAGTACCCGGTGATTGTACTTCTTTTGGGCAAGTGTAGGATCTTGGTATCTCTTTCTTTTGGCTGATCTTTATCCCAAGAATAGTCTTCGCTGCATCTAAATCCTTCATAGAGAAGATCGTGCCCAGTTGGTGCTTCAACTCCGCTATCATAGTGGCATTCCGACCCACCAGTAGTATATCATCAACATAGAGCAGTAAAATAATGTAATAATTCTCGGTAAAGTATCTCATAAATACACAGTGGTCCGACGTCGTCCGTGCGTAACCATGCTCCTATATAAATGACTCGAACTTCCAGTACCACTGCCTCAGAGCCTGCTTTAGACCATACAAGCTCTTTCTCAACCGTCAGACTAAGTGTGACTTACCCTTCTCACAGAATACATCTGGCTGCTCCATGTACAACTCCTCCTAAATATCACCATAGAGAAATGTCGTCTTCACGTCCATTTGCGACCTCCAAGTTGAAACTGGCTGTCAATGCTAGCACCACCCGAATAGATGATTGCTTGACGACTGACGAAAAGATCTCATTATAATGTACGTCTTTTCGCTGACCGTAGCCTTTAACTACCATCCTCGCTTTGTATCGAGGGCGAGTAGAATTATCTGTCTGCTTCACTCTGAACACCCATCGATTCTTCAAAGTCTTCTTGTCCTTTGGCAACCGCACCAGATCATAAGTAGAGTTAGCCTCCAAGGAACTCATTTCCTCTTGCATGGCCTCCATCTACTCATGTCTGTGTTCTGTGTTCGTCTTCCATAGCCTCTGTGAAACTTTTGGGTTCTCCCCCGTCAGTCAGTAGCATATACACACCCGGTGAGTATCTCATAGATGGTCGTGCTCTCTATCGCTCCTCCTCAATGGAACCACTAGTGTTGGTTGTATACCAACAACCTCCTCCTTAGGAACTGCCTTCTCCTTAGGAACGGCCTCCTCGGTATGCTCATCCTCCTGAAGATCATCCTAACCACCATCAGTAGATTGATGATCAAGGTTGGAAGCAACTTCATGTACCGGCTCTCCCATAACTGGATCCTATGCGATGTCCTCTGAAAACTGCTCGAAGCGAAATGACTTTAACTCAGGAAATTCCTCAGCCTCAGAAGGCATCTTGGAATCTTGAGTATTGGTCATGGTCTGATCCTCGACGAATACTACGTTCCTGCTTCTATAGAGATTTCTTCCCACAGGGTCGTAGAGTCTATAGCCAAACTCATCCCGACTGTAACCGACAAAGATGCACCACTTCGTCTTTGGCTCAAGTTTGGATCTCTCGTCCTTCGGTACATGTACGAAGGCCTTGCAACCAAACACTCGCAGGTGATTGTATGACAGCTCTTCGTCGTTTCATACTTTGTCAGGCATATCACCCTACAAAGGAGCACTAGAAGATAAATTAATAATATAAGCACCTATGTAAAGAGCCTCACCCCAATAGCTGCCCGACAAGTTTGCTTCTGACATCAAATACCGTGCCCTCTCCATCAGCGTCCTGTTCATCCGCTCCGCTACACCATTGAGCTGAGGTATCTTTGGCGGAGTCTTCTGATGTCGTATCCCTTGCTCTCTGCAGTATGCATCAAAGGGATCGATATATTCGCCGTCATTGTCTGACCGAACACATAGCAGCTTCTTGCCCGTTTCCCTTTTAACGGAGGCCTGAAACTCCTTGAAAGTGGCCAGCACTTGATCCTTGGTCTTTAAGGCATAGACCCAAACCTTTCTGGAATAGTCATCAATAAAAGTTACAAAGTAAGAGGCACTACCAATGGATTTTACCTTCATAGGACCGCAAATATTCGATGAATCAACTCGAGCAACGCCGACTTCCTTGAACTTGGATGACTTTGAAAAGATACCCTATTTTGCTTCTCCACTAAACAGTGCGTGCACCTCTCTAATTTTGTAGACTTTAGCCCTAGAATCACCTTCATGTTCACCAAGTAGCTCATCTCCTTCTCGCTGATATGGCTGAGCCGTCTGTGCCACAACTCGGTAGACGCATCAGTAATTGCGTTCACCTCCTGTGCCCCATGTGCGCTCTCTTCCATATAGTAGAGTCCAGACCTCTTGCTTCCTTTGGCAATCACCATCGAACCTCTGGAAAGCTTCCACTGACTGTTCCGAAAGAGATTGAAGAAACTCTCATCATCCAATCTTCCAACCGATACCAGGTTGAAACGGATATCAGGGATATGACGAACATCTTTCAGAACAAGAACTGCACCCGTCTTTGTCCTCAAATGCATATCTCCAATGGCAATTGCCTTCGACACATCTCCATTTTCCATATTTAACACTCCACAATCGCCTATTGTGTAAGTAGCAACCATGTTGTGGGATACGTGCGCTGAAGCACCTGAGTCCACCAGCCAAGAGTTTTTATTGCAGGCCAGGTTCATAACTACCTCATCACCTACAATGATCAGATCGCCTCCATGTGTCGAGGCCATCGCTATAGTGTTCTCGCCTGCTTCCCCTTGTCGCCCTTCTTCTCTCTCTTCCAAGCGAAACCGTTCTGCTTAATGTGGCCCTTCTTGCCATAATGGTAACACTCCGAGTCCTCGTACTGACCCTTGGACCTTCTCCTGCTTTTGTCTCTACCACCGCCTGGACCCTTGCTTTTACCCCTTTCGTAGCTCTCTGAAACAAGAGCATCTTATTGGGATGTGGATGAAGTGGCCTGAGAACGTCTTCGCATCTCTTTATTCAGTACCCCACTCTTGGCAAACTCCAGACTGACCACGCCTTCAGGAGTAGAAGCGATCATCGACACTCGTACGGTCTTCCACGAATCTGGCAATGTACACAATAGCCATAGTCCCTGAACCTCATCGTCGAACTTGACTTCGATCGAGGATAGCTGGTCAACCACGTCCTGAAACTCACTCAAATGATCCATAATGGACGCCCCATCTTTGTACCGCAGACCCATCATCATCCGGATCAGGAATAATTTATTTACCGCGGTCTTCTTCGCATACAAAGATTTCAGCTTATCCCACAGTGTCCTCGCTTGCTCAATACTGGCAACGTGGTTGTACACGTTCTCGTCAATGAACTGCCTGATTTTCCCACACACCTGTATATACTCGAACTTCTAGTCCTCTTCGGATTTGTCACTAGGCCTCTTGGAAGCAAATACCGGCGGATACAGCTTCTTGACAAATAGCAGATCCTTCATCTTGCTCCTCCAGTAGTGATAGTTGGTACCGTTCAGGTTTACCATGCGCATCGGCTTCGCGTTCATCTCTTCTCACTGGTTTGCCTGTCAACTCCTAACACCCTTCTGAAATTTTATAACCTGGCTCTGATACTACACTATTGGGAACGAAACGCAAAAACTGTTCCCCAAACCAGAAAGTACCTACGAAAGAACCGAGACAAACGCACAAACCAAAAAATACCAAACACAAATCGCAGACACAAAAAATTTTAAGTGAAAAATCCAGATAAAAAAAACTACGGGACGATCGGAGTCCAACATTGAAGATCCTCCACTAATGGAATAAAGAGATTACACCCTCTACAAGCTCCTTACTGATCCAACACGGATCACCGCAACTCTTTGGAACAGAAAATAGATTACAACCACGAAGAAAAAAGAAAATGAGAAATATCCCAAATTGATCTCCTTCTCCGAAATGGCCTCCAATCATTCTTTTTCCTCTCCAAAGTTGCAATGGCCTTGCCACCTTTTCTCTCTCTCTTTTTGTTGTATATTGCATGAGCCTTTTTATAAACCCTTGCATAAATTAGGGTTTCCATATGAAAATCTATATATGGAAGCCAAAAATATTTATGAAAATTCCATTACATTCAATCATATATTTAATGAAAATCAAATCATAAATTAGCTTACCATAAATTAAAAATCAATTATATGAAAAGTTAATATATGAAAGATCCAATCATAAATATATAATTAAAGTCAAAGATAAAAATCTAATATAATATTTGCTTACCATTAATGTTCCAATATACGGCGCTCGATGCACTTTTTGAGCTTTTTCGACACACGGATGTCGCTCGTCGCACTCCGGGGTATTCTCCACATAGATTGGGAACCCCACCCACTCCTACAACTAGTGCTCACTGCTGCTGTTGCTCGCTGCTATTGTTGTTGAAGCTCGTTGTTGCTGCAGCTTCCCCCTCCGGCTGCCGGCGTTGGAGAGAGAGGGGGGTTGTCGGAGAGAGGGGGAGAGAGAGAATGGGAGGGGATAATTTTATTATTTTTCTTCTTCGATTAACACCGTTAGGGTAAGAACGGGGGAATGGTATCGAGTTGATGTATATCAAAGTTTAGGGTATCTAGTTAAAAACTCGAATAGTTGAGGGTATCAAGTTATAATTTAGCCAATAAGAAAAGACGTTGATGGTTTTTGTTCGTCTACAAACTATTCTCTTTCTATTCTTTATTTTAGAACAAATAACTGAATCCGTTCATTTTAGAATTATTGTAGGATTGGGATTTCAAAAGTATATCTGAAATCCTCACTGTTAGGGGATCGATAATTGCAAATTCTTTCATTCAGACCAATTTTTATATGCTTATGCTAAGAGTACTACAGAAAATTTTAGTAGTTGTCACCATTTTCTACAGTCCTGCACATAGTCAGGGTGGTAGAAATGTTGGCAATACTTGTTGTGCATAGGACTGCCAAAATTTATGCAAACTTGGACTGCCATGGACTACCAAAATTCTGTTAGTCTTAGATATGCACAGGAGTGCAGAAATAGTGGCAGGCACAAACATTTTGTATAGTGCTCTTAGCAATGGCCTTTGTATATAGATGTCTTATAGATATTCATCTAGGCTGATCATTTTAGGTATGTACATAACATATAAAAACCATGTGTAATGTTGTCAAAGAAGAAGAAATAATAAATAATTAAAAACTAATATATAATCTTAAATGATAGTTAAGCATCTTTAGGAAAAACATATATAAACACATGATCATACATGATAGTTTTTTTTTTTGGAAAGGATCATACATGATAGTTAATTGAGCTTAATGTGCAACAACATAAAAAAAAAAAACTAATGGGATCCGATTAGTTGGGGAAGAGTTTGAAAGAATCTGAATCCAAATCGTAAAAGCTTACATGGTTTGGGTACAGTTATTAAATAAACTCGAGTTGAATCATAATTTTTCGACAAACAACTCTGTCATTGATTGATGAGTAGACTTCATCCTAAAGAGTAGACCCAGCTCTTAAAGAAATAAAATTCATGTGTAGATAAATCATATTGTAGAATCCTAAAATTTTATATACATTTTTGACATGCCCAATTCAGACCAAATTCTATTGGACTTAAATATAAGTTTTTTTAAATGGGTAAACTACGACATCTTTGTGGAGAAAGTGAACCCTTGATCCTTATTTCTTCCATTTTCCAAATTCTCCAAGACTAATGACTTTATAGAGAGGCTGATTCATTGGGCTGTTATGAACGTGGTACCAGTGATGAAGAAGAATGATCACAAAGACATAAGATTTAATGTGGTTCGAAGATCTTCTCCTACATCAGCATAATTATCAAACTACCCTAGTAATGTACGAACCGACCTCATCCTATTTATTTAGTATCAATGTTGTCCCCTTCCACAAAATTTCTTAGATCCTCCATTAGGATTTAGGAAACGTTGTTTCGTATTTTTTAGGATTTTAGATACCTAAATGTAACCATAGACGATTTAAGAGGCTCATATAAAAAAATTCAAGTATTTTATTAACAAGTTTCTACTATTTTTTTTTTACACTTTGCTACTATAAAAGCATTACCAAACTACCAAAAATATATTTAAAAGACACTTTGTCCAAATTTTTTTCTCTCGTTTTACTTTAATTGTACTAGCTCGTGCAAATCTTCCCTACCACCCCCCACATGTTTTCACTCAGCTATGACGCAACAACAATTATAGTAACTATAATTAGTGTTGGAAATTTAGAAAGAAATGTAGCTGCACCTAGAACTATCCGTCTTAACCTTTATATATATATATATATATATATATATATATATATATATATATAAATAACTTAAATTTATTTTCAAAATATTGGGCCGCCTCCTCGGCTTTCTTGCTTGCTTACAGTTTTCTTGTTTGTTTACAGTAGATAATATACACCTCAAAGAAATAAATTTATATCGGAAATGTTAACCCAGGGCAATAATTTTACCTTTTGGTCTCCAACAAGCAAAAGATAACATTCACAGTGTGATTGTGTTTCTTCATTCAATTTATATATATATATATATATTCCTGTAGCATAAGCTAAGAAATCAAAACACCCATGAAAACTTTGGGACGGGCGATTAAAGCTGGCTAACTTAAATTCATTCATATGACAAAAATCAGTCAGTAATGACTTGACAGGAGTCGGTCGGCTCATCACACACACACGTTACGTTAGTAAGTTTTGGCTAAAGTGGCCTGGTGAGCTGGCTGAGATGAGGTTGAGTTTAGAGTTAGTCCCTCATCGTCTGTGAGAAGAATCCTAAGTAGAGTCATACGACATCCTACCTTGTACCTTCGGGGACATCCGATAAAATTGGAACGATACAGAGAAGATTAGCATGGCCCCTGCGCAAGGATGAGACGCACAAATCGAGAAATGGTCCAAATTATTTTTTTCCCCTTCCTTCCTCAGATTTTGCAGAATTCCTTCTTTGGAGCCTAGTTTTCCTGATTCCGAAACCCCACCAAACCCTACGAATTTCGTTCAGGTACGTTCTTCTTCCTGCTCCATTTTGATCTTATATCCTTTCTTCTGTTGTTCCGGAATTAATCTTTGCTTAAAACCCTAGAAAATTTCCCAACAACTACAGAAAAATATTTGATTCTTGTGCCAAATTTTTTATTATTTATTATTCACCCCGTCCGTCCGTGGCTGGCTGGTTACAAAGTAATAGGTAGGATTAAGCGGCGATTACTCACTCCATATCCATATGTTTACTTCTCGATGTTCAGTTTTAGATTTTGATTCACCAACCCAAACTCTTGATACCAACTTAATTTTGAGATTCGACATAATAATATGTTTTTTTTTTTGAATTTCCGGCATAACGCTAGGGATTTTATGCACACTGCATTGCATGCCTTTGGGCCCACTGCCTCCCAACTCCCACCATTTATAAATGGAAGGAATAATACGTCCCCTTGGCTCGATCCACTGATCTTCTGTCACCCCGCTAGGGTCTTATACCTCTCCTCGGTAACCCCAAGAGCCACTCGAGTTCGATAATTTTGGGCATAAGATCAGTGGATCGAGCCACGGAGCGTATTATTTCTTCCATTTATAAATGGTGGGAGTTGGAGGACAGTGAGCCCAAAAGACATGCAATGCAACGTGCACAAAGTCCCGAACGTTACGTCGGACATCTCAAAAAAAAAATACACCCAAGAGTTTTGCAAGTAATTTGGCACCAGAGAATTCTTTTAGCACGGACTCTTGAACACTTTTTATCATCCATCATTATATGCTCATTGATGCATTAGAAACATTTAGTTGCATTACCACACACGGTCGCAACATAACATGCTTCATTTTTTCAGTATGGGTGTAATCTACTTAGATATTTCTAACCCAACTATTCTTGACGAACTAGCTTTATATATTAACATGTCTTGTTTTACTAGGATTGTCATAGTATATATTATTGGTACCGTGGCTACTACTCACATCAAACCTCGATATGCGTGGTGCGCTCATGAAAGACCAGATTCTTGAGCAACCTGAATAGCTGCTTGGTTATCTCATTAAACAAGAGTCGGAAAAGGGAGAGCGATACCAAGATCAATAAGAAGACTCTTATACCGTGTGAGCAGAAGAGCGGGTAACCAGTCTCTGTCTTGCTCCTAAGTAATAAGATTACCTCCAAAAATTGTCAGAAACTACTCATCAATCGACGATCATCCACTGAACCGTATAATCAAAACCAACATAAGTGGCAAGTGAAAGAGATGAAGGCTGGAAAACAAGACCATGGCCATGAGAGTTCTTTAGGTAGCATAGTATGTGCTCTGATACCACTTGAACATGTTCAGTATTGTCGCATAAGTCTTCACGAGGAGTTCGGGAGAAAGCGACAACAATAGGGTTCAGTACATCCCTTCTACCAAAAAATTACAAGCTGATACACTTGTTCTAGTCGGGTTGTGATGTCTTCACTCTGGGTGCCGATAAGCAATAGGGAGAAAGTAAACCGTCCGTCTGCAATTAATTTATTCCTTTTACGTGAAGTTCCTTTTGTTAACAGGGCCATCCATGTGCACAATTTTTTATTCTGTCATGCCATAGATCCCTTTGATCTCCAGGAGGAGTGGTATGTGATTCCACCTCCACCGTTAAACTACTTGTAAAGTGAGGACATGTATCGATTGTCAGTTGTCATCTCGGAGGATAAATATGTATAATGTAGAATCATAGTTCCATTGTTGTTGACATATCGTTGTTGAAGGACTACGACAAGGTGGTGCGAGTAAAGGAATAATCATTGTGATATTTTGCTTACCTTTGGCAATTGGAGAGGATGGGAGGATTCTAGTAGATATCAGAGAAGGGGAGAGAGAGGTTAGTCGACTACTGGAGGTGGTTGGATATCCGGCTGGATATCTGTCGTAATCAGGCGAACTTGCTGCTACGGATCTCCGGTAGGGTATTCGGTTGGGTAAGTAATTTTTTTTTTTTTCCGAACGTAAAAATCGGGAATCCAAATGATTACCCAGTTCCAATATCCGGTCAAATATTCGTTGGTCGGCGGGTTGGGATTGGATGTTGGTTTATTTTATTTTGGTTGGACCCATTAGAGTTATTGGTGCTCAATCTTAGTAGTTCATATGTATTATGGAATTTACTTGGAGAATAAGGTAATTTATGATCTCCTAATGAGAATTAGGGTTTCTTTGCTCTTCTAGGATTCAAGGAGTTTTCACCGCTCTAAGAACAACACCTCTTTGGTCTTCTACTTCAGGATAGAGAGGATTTTGAGGAGGGAGACCAACTCACTCCATCAGGTCGAGATCATCACCGTCGGACGGTGGGAAGCTATTACTAGGTGAGACTACTTTATAAGGGGCTTCGTTTTCTATTTTACGATCTCATTTATATCTTGTATTTTTTTTTTGTTGAGAAGTGTAAGGGGTCCACTCTTGTGGCAAGGGAGTCGACGTGAAAAAGAGTCAGCATGAATTGTATTGCAATTTTTTTATTATATGATAGGTTGGAAGTTGCCTTGGTGCCCATAGCCACCATTACATACATGTTTGTTCTTACTTGGTCTCTCGTAGCATGTTTGTGGTTCATGTTTTTGTATGTGGAATTAGTGCTCGACGCAGTCCGCTGTGTCTCTAATTCTATCACACCATTCATTCTATGGTCCTGGTTACTCAAATCTGACATGTGGTTCCCATCTTGAAATAACAAAAAAAAATGGTTGTGATAGGACCCATTTGTTAGATTTGAGTGACAACGCCCATAGAGTGATCAGTAGATTTGGTTCACTCAATAATTTCTCGCAATCTAGGATTTCTTATGTTTTCTTTTTTGCATGATCCACTGTTCAATGTACTCAAATAATGTAACCTAATATCAACTATCAAGATCGTCTTCCTTAATAATGACATGTTTGATACTATTAAAATGTAACAAATACTGAATATGAGAGAGTGAATAAATCTTGTCTAAAGGAGATTGTGTGGAGACAGGAATAGGAGTGTTGAGATTAGGGTTTGTAGTAGGCATTAGGGATGATTGTGGTTAAGGTTACGGTTTTATGGATTTTTAGAGTTTGGGTTCTATATATGTAGTAGAGTTATAGGTTTAGGTTTAGTGGAGATATATAGGGACCGGGAATGGGTCTAGGGTCATGTTTTGATAGAGGGTTAAGGTTTTAAGATATGTAGAGGATAAACATAGGGGTATACAATATGAGATTTAAACACCAAAACCGAACTGAATGATTAATTTATTCTAAATCGAATAAACCAAATCTCAGTGACAACCTTAGCCACCTCTTTCCTATATTATCCTCTAAATTTTCTTATTTATGTGTATAATTCATTTATAATTGTCATGTGGGATATGTTGTTAATGTGATGATATTTCAATTATTCTAACATTTGATCTAATATGTTGTAAATGTGATGATATTTCTACTAAATCTCAAATATATGCAGCCCAAGATCATTATAAGACCGTAACTCATCCAATTGAAATTACTAACTAAACTGAATTTTCTAAAGCATTCACTTCAAATTGGTTTGGAACTAATGCGGTGTGATTCAGTTTGGTAATAATCCGAATGGTCAAACTAGGGTTTATGGCTTTCCTAACTTGAAGAGCTCATAATTGAGGAGTTGATTTTATTCTAGAAGGACAAACAAAGTTTTTAATTGTACTCAATTGTTTGTTAATCCAGGGAACAAGCACACAATTAATTATGAGTGTGTTGAATAGAGGATCATGCTCTTCTTTAGTACCAATAGGCAACCTCCATCCTTTACTAATTTCTACTATGACTTTATGGAAATAATAATACGATCTAAGAAAATAATAGAAAGTAGAATCCTATTTAATTATCTTCTATTAGGTGAAACCCTAAATTAGCAATCATTATGGTTGGAGTTCTAACTGAAGTAGATGAATATGATACTTTTAGATATGATTGTTAGTTAGAATTTATATGAAGATAGTTATCCTTAGGTGT
Organism: Iris macrosiphon; assembly: GCA_036927795.1. Taxonomy (NCBI): domain Eukaryota; kingdom Viridiplantae; phylum Streptophyta; class Magnoliopsida; order Asparagales; family Iridaceae; genus Iris; species Iris macrosiphon. The sequence continues at coordinate 128,975,627 of JAYESA010000002.1, forward strand.
CCATCATGTAATCTATTTAAAGGCATTAAGTGCCATAGAAATAAAGTATCAGAGGAAGATATTAATAAAAGTTACTATTGAGGCCTCCATGTAAAAGGGGGTTATTTAGAAAAAAATTATTAGTATAGGAGCTTTTACAAATTCAATTGCACTAGGAAAAACTGATCTTATAAAACCTAAGTTAGCTTTCTAACTTTTCGCTAACACTTACATAAAAGGAAACACGGTGATAGAAAAACATCAATCCTAACTACTTTTTTTTAAAACAAATAATAATCCTAAAAAAGAATCCTAATCCTAAAGATAAGGAATAAGAATCCTAATCCTAAAGATTAGGAATAAGAACCTAATGCTCAAAATAATCCTAAACCTAATAGGAGATACTTAGTGGATCAATACTCCCTATTTAGAGAACTGAATCTCCAACGAGCTCATATTTGTCGTTGGATCAACACACCATTCTTACTAGAATCTCTAATGTCCTGAATTGTGAATAGTGTCAGCTCGTTTCAAATTGAGAATAGTGTCAACTCGTTTCGAATTGATTCGTGAAGACTGCTGATATACTTCCACAATATTTGTTGTGTCCAGAGGCGGTGGGAGAGGGAGGCCAGGAAGAATCATGCTCCCCCACCCAACCACTTTTGCATACTTTTAGTAGGTATCATTGGCTAGGAAATATCAATAATAAGTGTCATGATCTAATTTTAACCAGAAGTCAAAGAAATATGAGGGAGGAGTTCATATGGATAGACTAATGATACCCAAGAATGCTAGTTTTTCAGCATTTAGGATCTCAGCATTTAGGATCTCAATCATTCATTATGAATGAAAGATTGAGAAGGATGTCATGCATATAATTAAAATATGATAGTTGAAATGGAGGAATGCTTCTGGAGTGCTTCATGATTGTCTGAAGTGCAAGAAAATTCCACATGACTACTGTAAGACTAGCATACTTTTATGGATCATTGTTGGGCAATTTAAGAATACCATGTACACAAAGTTAGTAGATACAAAATGAGAATGCTAGGTAGATGAGTGGTAATTCATTAAAAAGATAAGGTAACAAATGAGTGTATTCGTAGGAAGCTAGTGGTGGTGCGAATTGAGGACATGATCAAGGTGTGATATGGCCGGGTCTGGTAACCCGAACCTTCCCTCCCCCCCCCCCCCCCCCCCCAAATTGGAGCCAATATCTAAACAAAAAACTAAGTTGATTATTTAAAAAAAAACTAAGAAGAAAAACGAATAAATTTTATTTAATTAAGAAATTTTCAATTATATATATTTTTGTTAGATAGACGTCTGTTAATATTACTTATGTTTTGAGTTTTGATTTCAACCCCTTTACAAGATTCTTTTGTAGTACCACAAACGAAACTTGCAGAAAGGTTGAAAGCTCAAACGCAAAATATATCAACAAACACAAAATATCTATCTAACAATAATAACATATACGAGAAAATGATAAATAAAATAGTAAGTACATAAGAATTGTTGCAGCTAATTCTTCGAACTGATACATGATAATTGCGACTACTTAAGTTTCTAATACTAATAGCTAAATAAATTAGAATATACATTTTCAAGATACTAGATACAATTGTCTAGATGCCTACATAGTGTTCCTATGCACGGTTAGATACCTATTTGATTCATTTTTCACAATGCATGTATTGAATATGAGTTTCATTCGGTAGTCTTCTTGGCATGTAAAATTCTCACTATAAACTCTGTTCAAGTATTTCCAAATTTCGGACAAATTTTGATGACTAGGTCATGCTCCTCCATTGCCTTGTACGCCCTGAGGTGCTCGGTTGATGTTGCGGACCTTGTGATTGCTGCGTTAATTCATCGAATAAAACTTGATTGAAAGTATTAGAAGAGGAAAAAAAATTTGTTATTGTAAATTTGGATGAATTAATTCCTATTTATAAGATTTTTTTGGTACAAAATGATCAAAATATTCGTATAATATAGCTGTTATAGGATTTTTTTTGTCATTTTCAGCAAAATGACAAAAATACCCCTTATTAACATTCAAAAATGGTTAAATAATAGACGTATTTTAGTAAAAATGTCCAAAAGAAATTATATTGTCCCTAAAATATGGCTATTGGTTTTTTTTTTTTACCAGAATACCCTAAATGTTATAATAACGGCTAATAGGGGTAAAATAGTAAAACTCATCCCTACCAAACGTTATTATTTACTGAACGCAGACCCAGGGGGGTTGGTGGACCGGGTTCCAACCTGGCCTGGATCGAGCTCCTGACCGAGCTGGGCCAGTCCACCGGATTTGGAAGGGAAATCCGACCTTGATCCCTTAGGGTCTACGGGAATTTGGGCTTTTTGGGGGGGGGGGGGGGGAATGAGTCCAACATTGTTTTGCAAGCGGATCGTGCCGGGCTGAACTGTTGACTGGGCCTGGGCCGGCCCAACTCGGGTTTGACTGGGCTGGACTGGGCTAGGCTTAGGGCCGCTTGACCCATATCACACCTATAAGACAAGATGGGAGAAAATCAATTTAGATGGTTTAGACATGTCACATACCAGTGCTTTAAAATTCGCTATGCGGATTATGTGCGAAGGAGGGACGCCTAGCGCCTAGGCGTCTAACAAGTATCGGTAGTTTTTTTTCTCCTCCTACTCCCTTGTAACAACTTATATAGTATTTTTCAAACACTTCTACAAGGCTGCAACATTTAAAATATTGGATCAAACTATCATTTTATATGAACAATAAAACTTCTACAAGACCGAACTTGACACACAAGCTGCACAAGACGCCTAGGCGCTGAGCAGATCCGAACAGGACCACAGACACAACTACTGAATCTGGGGTTTTTTCTTTGGCCTAAGGGCGCCTAGGCAGCTGGACATGCCTATTTTTAGAACACTGTCATAGACCAATAAATGTTCCGTAAAGAGTGAAAATATAGTAGTTAATGGAACAACTAGGACTAGAGGTAGACCTAGAAAAGGATATAGATTTTGTTAGCATTAGAAAGGACATGACCATTAACATAGCTGAATGGAAGAAGAGGATTAAGACAATCGACCCCAAAAATTTAGGATATAGGCATTTCTTGTTGTGTTGTTGTATCATGGGCTAGGAAATTTCTTGTATAGGTAGGAGCTATTCCTTTTTACAAACATGAAACTTTTATACATAAGCCAGGAGGGGCCATGCCATTCATCATTAGGGTTCATTGGAGCTGAGTTGAGTCAAACCTGACATGTTCAAGCTTGCCTCATTGGCCTTGAATTATAAAGCCATGCTCGAGTTCAAGCTCAAAAGTATGCCCTCCAACTCGTGGCAGATCTATCAAGCCAAGTTTGCATTTTGCATGAGCTGAAAACTGTATTCAAGTCTACATACAATATGCTAGCAAGCAGTTGGTTCGACCTGAGAATAAAGTCTATTAGGTCAACTCAAAAATAAATTTTCATTAGGCTGTAAGATTGATTTGTTTTGCATCAACACCAGGAATATCTTCTTTGCAAGTCTGAGCTTATTCACCGAAGATAAGTATTGTGCATGCAGTATAGAGGAAAAACCCATCAAGATGTCAATCGACCTTGTTCACAAACTTACTAGACGAGCTTCATATGCTCAAGCTTGGGTTGTTTGGAAAATTGAGTTCATTTCCATGTTCAAGCTTGATGCGTTAATGAAGTCAGATCATGTCGTGCTCCGACCCGCGAGGTTCATTTGTAGCCCTAACCTCATTTATGTTCAATTCTTATATCAAATGCCCCCCCCCCCCCCCCCCTCTTCTCTTATTGGTCTTACCTAATATTCTCTTAAGAATAGAAATTCTATTTTTTTCTTCTTCTCGTTCTTCATCCTTCGTTGGCCTCTGGATCTGGCTTGATCTGGCTTGATCTCCATTGGTTGTGTCTTCAATAGAGATACCCAGTAGCATGATTTGCTTATGGAACTCGGTTGTGCAGTCCTTGCACGTTTTATTTATACTTTTGTCGCAGGTAATGGCGCTACAGCCATCTTTGCTCTTCATAACCTCCCAATGAATAAAACTGTCCCTGGACGAGGGATGTGAACTCTTCCCATGTGATGTGAGATAAATTGTAGAACCCTATACGGAATTTGCCAAGTGATGACATGGCTCCTTAGCCTTAGCCTGGTAAAACATATCTTACAACGAACATTGTATCCATAGATCATAAATTAAGTTTCCAATTGTCGACATTTTTCTCATTGATTGTCCTATCGAACATGACTATAACGATTTTTGCATCATCACGAATCGATTGCATAAGACTAGGGCCCTTGCTTGTCGAATCGGCATGATGCTCGTCTTCTGCACTCCTCTTCTGGCCCGTCATCAGATTTGGACTCTTCTCATCCTCACTATAGGATTTTGAAGGTCCGGATTCCGATTTGGTTTTCTTCAAACTAGAGACGTAGGGTCTACATTTGTGTCACCATGTTGGTGATCATCTCCTCCAATCGAGACACCTTCATCCCCAAATATTCATCGCTAATGTCAATCGGTGTCTTCACTTATTCCTTTTGGTGCTTTTTGAGTCTCATCATGAGCGTTAATCCACGGTAAACGTGACATGTATCTACCTTACACAAATGCCAAAACCCTTGGGTGAGGATCTTGGTCTCCGATACCGATCTGATCGATTCCAAGCAGGTACATGTGGTTCATGGTCAAGTGTACAAACAGTTTGATTGACTTGAATATACCACATGCACAACCCTCAATAAAGGTCGGGCTTGTGTTAAGATAATACGGTTTTGAAGAGAGCTAGGTTAGGTTGAACCTTGCTTTGATGTCCTGTTGAAAGAGAGGCTCTATCAAGTGCTATAGTTTATGGATTATATGTTTTATTGAGATGGAGTTACATATACATAGAATAAACATCAATCCATCTATGAAAAAAAATCATTAATATAGAACCATTAGTGCGCCCAGTTAAAACCAAATTTTAGTTATTTTAGTTAAGATTCAGTTAGCCATTTTGTTAGGTTTATTTTATTTAGATTTGAGATAGTAGGATTGCAGTCATTAGATTTCATCTTTTAGTTTATTCATTTTATCTGCTTAGGGTTTAGTTTCTAGAATAGAAATGTACAAATCTCTCTCTCTCTCTCTCTCTCTCTCTCTCTCTCTCTCTCTCTGGATGGATGGAGAGTTTTTGTTGAAGATTGGATTTTTTTATGAAAAAAAAAAGGGAAACCTAATCCAGTCTCTACTATCCTTTTCACCAAATATATTCCTCAATTTTCTGGCACTATTGTGAGTTCTTGGAGGTCATCTTATCTTTATCATATGAGCCTTCCTCGTCGATTCTTCATCAATGATTGGTCCATTTCGACTAGTTATTTTGTTCCAATCTCGTTACTTTTAATAGTTAATGTTTGTGAATTGTTATAATCGTACTGTATGATAAATAGTATGACATGTTGTTCACAAACCCCCAGTTTGTCAACAAAAGGTTCATATTGTTGATTTTCTTCCATCAAGTCTGTCTTGCATCAAATTGGTATTAGATCCTAGGTTATGGATAATTTGTTTTAGTAGGTGAGACCTTAGGATAGATATGGACCCTATACAACTAGAACTGCTAATGATAACCGGTGACCCCTCTTACAAATCCGACCCAATTTGTAACTAAATATTAATTTGCCCATATTAATTCTCAAACCTAATATAATATAACTATCTTGTTCGCTAATGGCTACTTTGGTTTCAGTTTGAATTGAGACATTTGTCGTTTCCTTCGGTATCCTAGCCAAACTATAAATGAAATTTGTTTGGTTCCCAACGTTTACTGTTTTCACCATAAAAATTGAAAAACAGTAAATGCTAAATGCTCATGAGGTACCTACCATTTGGCGTTTGCCATTTGAAATGGAATTCGTTACAATTAATGTGGTGAGGTCATCTTCCGATATATGGCCAATGAGCCATAGATTGCCATTGTCATCGATCCATCCTATGTTACCAGTGTTAAACCACCCATTCTCGACAAAATCAGACCTAATTTTCATGCTTGGGACACAATATCCACCCTTCACATGAAGTTAAAACATCTCCAACTAGGGGGAGATCCGACCTGCCACTTATTTGTAATTCAAAATGGAGAGCTGGTTTACTAACAAGTAAACCCCCATTCATAGAGTCAACCTTGCGTATCAGTAGAACCAGGCTTTTTTTTCCCAATCCTTTAGTAGTTGGATTGGGTAGAGTGATGAACGAGCATTAGTGAAGAACATGTCTCTGTCATCCCTGTTGGTAACATTTACAGATCAAGAAAATGTAAGATCGATACTTCTAAAAGTCGAAGAGCTAGCATTGAGTCAAAATAGAGGATGTGGTGAATTACTTTTGTAGAATGTGAATGATAGATTAATTCATTAAGAGCAGAGGGGAGTACATTATATAGGAGAGGCTAACCCTTCTCCCTATTAGTCTATCCGATGTGAAACTAAACTCAACTTAACACATAACTCAACACCCTCCCTCAAGCCGGAGCATAGATGTCAATCATGTCCAGCTTGTTACAGAGAGATTGAACCCGAGGACCTAGAAGAGATTTTGTAAATACATCAACTATCTGATTGCTGGTCCTCAGATGGTGAAACTTTATCATCCCTTTCTAATACTCATCACGGACAAAGTGAATGTCGATTTCAATGTGCTTTATCCTTTCATGAAATACATGGTTAGTAGCAATATGAATAACAGATTGGTTATCACACCAAATATCTGCTGCTTTATATCATGCTTCTTTTTTCAGTTCTTGTAGAAGATCCTGCAGATATAAAACCTCTGCTGTGCCATGAGCAATTGCTCGATATTTCGCTTCCGGGCTTGATCGTACGGTCACACTCTGCTTCTTGCTCTTCCATGATACCAAGTTTCTGCCAATGAAGACCAAGTAGCCATATGTAGACCGTCTATCCGTAAGATTGGCACCCCAGTCAGTATCAGTAAAGCACTCAACATAAGTATGCCCTTTATTTTCCATCCGAATTTTTTTTCCCGGATTCTGAACTAGATAGCGCAGAATTCTGAGAATTGCCTCCCAATGTGGAACTTGTGGTGAAGACATGAATCTACTGACAATATTGACGGCAAAAGAAATGTCTGGATGAGTCATAACGGCCAAGTAGTTGAGTTTTTCAACTACTCGACAATATTGATCCAGATCAGTTATCAGTGTCCCCTCGTCGGGAAGTAACTTTATCCCTGGGTCCATGAGCGAGGTTGCTCCCTTAGCTTGCATCATTCCTGCATCATTTAGGATGTCAAGCACATATTTTCTCTGAGACATTACAATGTTCCGCTTACCCTATGTGACTTCTACGTCCAAAAAATAGCTTAACGATCCTAAATCCTTGGTTTGAAATTGCTCTCCTAGAAACTTCTTTAGTTTTGCAATGCCCTGACTGTCATCTACTGTGATAACAATATCGTCCACATAGACACCGAGTAGTATCCTCCCAGCTAATGTCTAACGGTAAAATACTGAATGATCCTTCTTTGATTGACACATGCCAAACTGAGTAACCACATTTGTGAAACGACCAAACCATGCACGAGGAAATTGTTTGAGACCATAAAGGGCCTTCCGTAGATGACACATTTTATCCTCCCTTGTAACAAACCCGGAAGGTTGCACCACATATACTTCTTTGTCAAGATCTCCATGAAGAAATGTATTCTTTATATCCAGCTGTAGCAACGGCTAGTATATTGAACAGCTAAGGCCAAGAGGACGCGCACAGAGGTCATTCGAGCAACTGGGGAGAATGTCTCAAAATAATTCTCACCATCTTTTGCCACCAAACAAGCCTTCAGGTGATCAAAAGTGCCATCTGGATTTACCTTAATATTGAACACCCATTTGCAACCCACTCCCTTCTTACTATGAGGTAATCAACCAAGTTCCATGTATGGTTCTCCCGAAGTGCTTTTATTTCCTCTTCCATGTCAGTACGTCAGTCGGAATGTTTAAGATCCTCCTCTGCAGAATTGAAAATTTTGAATCCCATCAATAGTCCCTACCAATGATTGTGTGTGGCTCGCAAGCCTTTTGTAATTATGAACGTACAATGTATGATCACGACATGTACGACGAGGTCGAGCTGGCTGATCAGGCCGAAGCAAATCAGTGGAGCTAGAGGAGGATGAAGGCGCTGCGTCCACAGACACTATCGGCGAAACTCGTTCCGGCGATGCTGGTACCGACGGAGCCGGTGTGTACGGACCATCGGACCGGGAGACTGGCTCGGTAGGGGAGGGCACCCTTACGGGGGGCTGTTGTGTTTGAACAGGAAACAACAAAAAATTCTCTTCTTGGTAAACTTGTGGAGCCGGATCAGTAGTTTGTGGAAGTGGAAGAAACTCAGTTTCAACAAAGGTAACATTCCGAGAAAAAAATACCGCTTTAAGACTAGAGAAAACATCGATACCCTTTCCGATCCTTAGGATACCCAAGAAAAATACATTTGATAGCCTTTGGATCTAGTTTAGAAAGAGTTGGTCGGATATCCCTAAAATAACACAAGCAACCAAATATTCAGAGACAAAGAAAACGACTCTCGTTTGGGATATAACCGAGAGAAGGGAGTATTGCCATTCAAAACAGACGACATGCGATTAATTAGATAGCAAGCCGTGAGAACGGCATCCGACCAAAATCTTTTTGGAGTACGTGCTTGGAACATAAGAGCATGCGTTATTTCTAAGAGGTGATGATTCTTGTGTTAAGCCACACCATTTTGTTGTGGCGTGTAAGGACATGAAGTTTGGTGGATGATGCCATTTCGAGACAGATGTGAAACAAACTCACGACCATTGTCATTGCGAATACATTTAATCGGAACACCAAATTGTGTTTTGATTTTCGCATAAAAATTACTCAAATGTTAAATAATTTGAAGCAATTTTTCATGAGATAAACAAAAGTGACACGCAAGTAGTCATCAACAAAGATAATAAAGTACTTGAATCCCATCACAGATTCAACCGGATAAGGTCCTCATATATCGGAATGCACCAACTCGAAAAGAGCGAAAGCAACTTTATTTTGACTAACCGGATAGGAAATTCGGTGATTCTTAGCCGAACTACATGACTCACAATGAAAAAAACATGAAGCATCTAAAGATGGGTACATTTTCGGTAGTGCTTGAACAGAAGGATGTCCTAACCGGCAGTGTAACTCAAAAGGATCAAGTTTCATACCAGCACATACAACAGAGGAAGGTTCGTCAAATAGGTACAAGCCTCCAGCCACATGCCCCTTATCAATAGTGTTTCCAGTCTTTAGGTCCTGAAAAACACAACCATCAGGAAAGAATGTTACCGAACAATGCATATTACGAGTAATCTGACTAATTGCGAGTAAGCTGAATGGATTTTCAGGTGTATGTAATACAGAATGTAGTGACAGTCTCAAAGAAAGACGGACAAATCCTTTTTCACATACTGTCAGCGAACCACCGTTGGCACATGTAATAGTAGACATACGACCAACCGGTATATAATTTTGTATCATACCTGCGTCGTCGGTCAAGTGAGCAGACGCACCAGAATCAAGGACCCACTGTTTCGACTGTACCACACATGCCGCTGAATACCTTGCGGTGGACCCAGAAGTAGAAGATTCTCCTCGACGTTGAGCTTGAAACTCAACAAAGTCTGCTTATGCTTCATCAGTCATTTGTACGGATTGACCGCCAAGATCAGGAATATCTGAGATGACATTGGCGGCAGGAGTTTAAGTACACTGCCATTGGAAATGATCCTATAGACCACAGTTAAAGTAGGTGCGCAATCGACCTCCATCACGACCGGCAATGCCTCGTCCACCATCATGACCAACATTAGGGCCACCACGTCGTCCACCACGAAATCCAGTACGAGCGGCTCCCAGAGCAGATCGATTAGCGGGAGCATCACTTGGAGAGGTCTCGACGACCTTTGCTGCTCGTAGAACACGAAAATGGGCTTCCATTAGAGAGAAAATCTTAGCTCCAGCAATGATCTGAGAGCGAGCTGAGTCTGCATCAGGACGGAGAGAGGCAAGATATGCCATGACATGAAGCTGCTCCCGTTGAGCCCTTGCTTCATTGATATCCGTCGTCAGAGGTAATACACGGTCAACTTCATCGACCATAGCCTTAAAGGTCTGGAAGTGATCCTTATGAGACTTGTCGACCTGTTCCGTCCGGTAGATGCCGACGACCAAATCGTAGATACGAGACAAGTCGTATTTTCTGTCAAACGTCATCGATAGGACCTCCCATAACTCTTTTTACCGTGTCCGTGTTCTGAACCATGTCCTCCACCGATGGTTCCATTGAGTTCATCAACTGTGTAAACAGTCGACTATCATCTGTCTCCCACTGCTCAAATGTGAGATCAGTCGTCTCCGGAGGGTTGCCTGTCAGATACTTGGACAACTGTATTTTTCGAAGTATTTTATCAACCTTCTTCCGCCATATTGAGTAGCCATCTGGTCCGTCTAACCGCTGATCGACGAGTCAAATCGAAGAAATCGCCATGCCGGTGTCAGTTGGTCCCGCCAATGTGTTCCCGACACCGGTAGTAGTAGCACTGCTAGTTGCATCAGTGTTAGTCATCCTGCACTTGATTCGACTGCCGCTGGAATTTTCCAACCCCAATAATCACATCAACTTTACCGATGCACTATCAACGTGGCCAGAACCGGCACGCCCATGGAAAGTAGAGATCGTATGGGGATCATACAAACCAGGTCACAGAGGTAACCTATGTCACTCTCTGTGTAGATCCTGATGTGGATATTGGGGTAGGACGGAAACAAAGATCCATGTAAACAAGCAACTTGTCTACTCTTTGTTAAACCCCTGGAGCCATAATCTAGGAACAGAGGTTGTGCAAACAAATCATTGTCTACCCTCTTCGATATACGCTCCTGAAGTCGTAATATAGGAACATAGGTTGTGCAAACAAATTATTGTCTACCCTCTGACTTCAATATAATTTTTTTTTTTTGAAAGTAGGGTTCAGACAGGAAGGAGGGGCGGCGGCTGAGGGTTAGGGCAGGTGGCAGGGAGGCGGAGTGGGGGGGGGGGGCTGGCGGCAGGTGGGCACCAGGGAAGTGGGCAGGGGGGCGAGTGGCAGGAGGCGGAGGGGCCGAAGGGGGGTTGGGGTTGGTGGCTAGGGTTTAGGTTAGAATTTTTTTTTTGTGGAGAGGTGGATGGGTTATGGCTCTGATACCAAGTAGAATGTGAATGATAGATTAATTCATTAAGAGGAGGGGAATACATTATATAGGAGAGGCTAACCCCTCTCCCTATTAGTCTACCCGATGTGGGACTCAACTCAACTTAACACGTAACTCCACAACCATAAAGCTGAAATGATCTTTGCGCCTGGTGGCAAGATTGATTGAGAAGCTCAGATGAGAGACCACCGCTACCATTCAAAATCTTGCTTGCAGTTTCTCCACTATTCAAGTCATTCTCATTCCTTGCTTGAAAATTCCAAGTTCAGTGATATTTCAAATCTACAAACAAAGTTGTATACGAACCGATTGTTACGTTATTATGAACCATAGACGCAGATGGTACCCTAGCAAATGAAATTAGAGGGCATTGTTGCGGGAACAACGATTAAAGAGGCGAATGCTGTTGTCTAATGACTGCAAATGACGACTTTGCATCATATTTTGGTACAAATACATGGCAACCACCTGCCATTAACATGGCTAAGCATGAAGATAACCTGTTTATATGGTAGAGGAGCTGTATGGAGATACACCTGCACATCCACAAATGCTTTATGATATTTAATAGACATGAAAATAAATTATATAGCTATCAAAACAATACTTAATTGACTAGGAGGGTTGAATTAACTCTCATGTACCCCACACTTTTCGGAGTGAAAGAAGTATAGTAGTACTTGGGTCTTTATTTCATTGATTGTCGACTCTATGGTGCAATGACACAGATACAACACGATTTGAACCCAGAGATACGGATACGGCCCCTATTTTGGTGTTTACTAGTGTATTTTGGAGTATCAAAGTGTCTGACACGACTCGACATAGGCATGTCACGAATATTTAGAGTATCCTTGTTTCCTAAATTGTGGTTAATGGAACATTGGGGGTGTGGTGGGGGTTGAAATTGTTTTCACATCTTTTTAGTCTTAACAAAGACGTGTGTAATATGCATTATACATTATTTTATTCTCCTTCATAGTTTTTCCTAGATTGCACAGAGCAAATACGACATGATACCGAAACAGAGACACTAACATTAACCCCTACTTTGATGTGTTCCAACATATTCTGGGTGTCTGTCTAGTATCTGATGCATCTGAGACAGCAAATACAGACACATCAAGCAAATTTAGCCTGTCTGAGTTTTTCCTAGATGTGGCCACTGCCATAATACTGGAACAAGTGATCTGCATTCATATTTTAGGAGAACCATACATCATCCTCACCGTAACCAACAATGGCAATTTTTTGCAAGGGATTCGATGACAGTGTTCTAAATTTTGGCCTAGGCGGCCTTCGGCCTAAGCAAAAAGTCCCTAGGCAGCCATCCTAAGCGCTAGGCGGCCCTAGGCGCCGCCTAGGCGGCCTGTTCGGTCTAGAAATTAAAAAAAAAAAAATTCTTACCTCGCCGGAGGTGGTGGTGGCAGTGGCGACATAGGCGGCTCTGCTGGTGGGGGCGGCAGCGGCGCTGCTGTCGGTGGCGGTGGTGATGGTGTAGGCGGCTCTACTGGTGGTGACGTTAGTGGTAGTGGTAGTGGTGGTGGGAAGGAGAGTGAGGGGAGGAGGAGAGGAGAGAGGGAGGAGTGGAGAGGCGAGGGAGAGGGAGAGGGAGGGGAGGAGACTCGGGAGTGGGAGAGGAGAGGAGAGGAGAAGGAAAAAAAGAAGTGACTGAAGCTTCGAACACAAGAAACCCTCCAGTCTCCCACTGTGTACTTATATGACCTCCTGTGACCAATTGGTCCAGTATATATATATATATAAATCAGTTTGGCGTCCTAGGCGGACCCTTGGCGTATCACCCCCGCGTAGCGAAATTTAGAACTTTGTTCGATGGTTAGGTCTGTATGACTTTTAGCAACTCCCTTTGGTCGTCCCGTGGAAAGAAAAAGATGTGAAGCAATGACACATTAAAAGCTAAAAGAGAGAAAATATTAATCTAAAAATGTGTCTGACATGAGATAAATTATTGAACAGTTTTAACATTCTCATGAAACACAGCATGCAACATATTTGAAAGAATTTTATATTTCAGTTTCGGAAATTTACCTGATGTGAAGCATATAAAGAGCAATTCCCTTTGGTGACTCAAACAACATAAGGTGTTGCTATATTTTGTGAAT